>OX422214.1:126096200-127296200 GCA_949130495.1 Sambucus nigra
CAAAATCACACTTAGACTTAAAAACAAGCCGTTAAGGGGTGAAAACCCAAGCCAGGCCCCAAACGACCCCGTAGGAGGCATGAACACCTCGCACGGGACCAATGTAACTTGTAGGAGCTGGCCGCGTAGTTTCGGGTCTCCCAATTTGAGAATATGACGATAATTTCAACTCCTATATGTAATTTTTTTAGTTTTAGTAATTTTTTTTTATAAACTTATTGGGTTAATAATATCGTATCTTTTTTGTATCCAATTTTTTTTGCAGGATAACAGTTTATCGTTGGCATTTATTCACGTGGAACACACAGAGAACTCAATGGTTTACAATAAGGGGTTTATTCATGATTCCAGTTTTTTTGTGTCATGGCCGTTGCGGTCTTTTGTTATTTATTGTTGACTTTTATGGCCGTGCGGGCTTTTGTAAGTTAATTGTTATCTTTTGATGTCGTGCGAGCTTTATGTTAGGCAGGTTTTGTATTAGCCAGGTTTTGGAATGTCCAGAAAATAGAGAAAACTCTACCCAATTTTTTTGGGGCCTGTAAACTGTTAAAGGCTTGTAATATTTTGAAGTTTGTATGTACATTAGTTTATTAACAACGTGCAATATTATTAATTTGTGAATTTTGTGCTTTCAAATAATTTTTTTTTCTTTTTATAAAAAAATTTGGCACAGTTCAAAACCATGGCAAAAGTGTATCATATTTTGGCACGATTTTGAACTATGCCAAATTTTTTTTAAACTGTGCTGAATCTGGGACAGTTAAATAACTGTATCAAAAGTGTGCCAGAAATATCAAATTCTGGCACGGTTTAAAAGTGTGCCAGAAGTGTTCCTGTTTGGCCTAATCTAACACACTTTTGAGCCGTGCCAGAAAAAAATTGCCATTTTGGAACACTTGATTCTGGCACAGTTCAAAACCGTGCTAGATTCCTGTTTTTGGTGTAGTGTCATCTACCGCTTGACTTTTGATAGCTTTGGGCACTATGGCATTTCTGATCATACTCAGACATGATTACGAACCATCTTGTTGCTCGTCCTACTAAGACCGTCTGTGCGAGGAGGTACTTAACGGTCACACTTAGTGACTATATGGACTGTGAAGGCTAGCATGTAGTGTCTCAACTTTTGAGCCACAAAAACTAGGGCAATGCAGTGTCTCTCCACATTGGTGTATATTGGATTCTTTACTCGAGATCACCCTTGACATGTAATACACCGTATTCTCTACTTCTTCCTTCTCTTGAGCCAGTAGTGCTCCTATAGACCTTTCTATTGAAGTGAGGTAGAGAAAAAGTAGTGCCATAGATTTTGGGTGGATCATCATGGATGGAGAGGCTAATATTTCTTTAATCTTCTCAAAGATTTCTTTTGTTTCTATCCCCATATCCACTTGACTTTATCTTTCAACAGGGGCGTAAATGGGTGGGTTATCTCCGCTAATACAGGTATGAACCTTCTTAGGTAGGACACATTCCCTAAGAAACTCTTGAGCTACCTCTGACTCTTCGGCGCTGGCATCATCACGATGTCCTTCTTCTTTTCTGCATCACCTGCACCCCTTACCTATTCACAACAAACCCCAAAAACTTCCCCGTTGTAACCTTGAAGGCACACTTCGAGGGGTTCATTCGCATCTTATACCTATGGCATGTCTCAAACACTCTCCGGAGGTCTTGCATATGCTTGCTTTCTCTTTTGGACTTCACCACTAGATCATCCACATAGAATTCTAGTATATCATGTAACAAATCATGGAAGATTGCCATCATAGTTCACTAATAGGTGGCCCAACATTCTTCAATCCATATGGCATGACTGTATAGTGAAAGTTTCCTAATGGCGTGCGAAAGGCAGTCTTCTCTGCGTTCGTCGGGTCCATTTAATCGGATTATAGCCAACGTACCCATCCATAAAACTATACATTTCATGGATTGCGGTAGCATCAACTAAGTTATCTATACTGTGTAGGGGAAACTCATCTTTGGGACATACTCGATTTAAGTCACGAAAGTCTACACAGATCCGAATTTGACTCTTGTCCTTCTTCACCACTGGTATAATGCTGGATAGCCACACAAGATGCTAAATGGGTTTGATGAGCCCCGCGACCAATAATTTCTCTATTTCTGCTTTTATCTTTAGATTGAGCTCAACTTTATACATGCGAGTTGCTTATCTGAATGGGAGAGTATTGAGAAGAACATTTAATTTTTGGGAGCTCACCTCTGGATCTATCCCTGGCATCTCCGTGTATTTCTAGGCAAATACGTCAGTGAACTCTTTGAGTGGGTTAATGATCTCTCCCTTCCGCTTTAGGTTCAGACTCTTGAAAATTAAAATGGATATACTTTCACCACCTTCTACTCCCAAGTTGATTTTCTTTAGCTCTTCCAGCCGCTCCCTGGGTCCATCTTGCATACACTCTGGAGCGTCCTCTGGTTCCTCAATATGTTCAATGATGTGGGTCTCATATACCACAAAGCACTCTGGCGCCGAGTCGGCGCTCTTATCCCAGAACGTCACCCGTGCAGACTGTTATAAACGGTAAATAACTTTCCCATCAGGTAGGGTCACCTTCTTGCAAGTTTGAGGAGGTTTAACTACCTCCTCTACCTTTCTCTTACCTTTTGCTATGTGGGGGATCACCTTTTCCCCTAATAGATCGTGAACAGACTTCTTTGGTTGGGCACATCCTCCAACCACTTGCCTTTCCTCTAACTTTATTGCATAACTCTTCCTTTCTTCATCCAGTTATGTGTAAAATGCCGCATCCACTAGGTGGGACTCCTCAATAGATAAGGGCTTTTGTGTTTCTTTGGTTATGATCTATGTTCCTCAAATGTTAGTTTTTACATATTGGTGGTATGTGGAGGGTACTATTCTATGTCTATGCATCCACACCCTTCCAATGAGCAAGTGGTAGTTGGTATTGGCATTGATGACGTGGAACCTGATGTGGGAAGTAAAATTTCCTAACTTGATACCCACGTTCACATATCCTAGGGATTGCACACCGGCACTATCAAATCTTGAAATCACTAACGACACATGTACTATATTTTCTTGATCAATCCATGTTTCATACAACGTGATGATTACATAATATTAATAAATGCCCCTCCATCCATAAACGACTGGGGAAGGAGATTCCATTGATCAAAACTGTCACGTATAACGGGCGAGTGTGGAAATAGGGCACCTATCTGTCTACCTCAGATAAGACCACTTCAGAAGTGTATCTTTTGATCAACCTCCTAATTGGTCTCTGCCAATTTAGTGAGGGGTATCTACGTTGTTAAACTACTTCTAAAACCTTCATTGTTATGACTACTATGGTGTCATACTTTAATCCTATCTGGCCAAAGAACCACTTGAACTTAGGACTCCTCGCTACAACTTCACATTCAGAGTCTAAGTCCACTACATATGTTTGGTAATTATAGATGTACTCCGCCTCAGATGTCCCAGATTCATTTAGAGCAAGGATGACATCTACTTTGCCTTCTAGGAGGTTCACTTGCTTGACCTCCTCATCTCCAACCTCTTCTTGGTTATGAGTGAAGAACCACTCCTCGCGTCTCATACTCAGTTCTCTGTTTACTATTCGACGCTAGCCCTTCTAGATTTTCGCATATTTTCTCGCTACCTTCCCACACCATCAGATCTCGCGCTGTTTTTTCATCATACACTACTACCATATTAGCAGTGCTAAAGTAATGTGCTAAGAGTGGATTCTTGTTAACATCTACCAAAGGTATTTGCAATATACCATTGATAACCTGCCCGACAATGATCCTCCTTAAATAGTAGTAGTCCTTAGTGGAGTGTTGCACCCTCTAATGTAACTCACAACACTTAGGATTAGCTTTTTCAGTTGTTGTTGGGATTTTCCCATTCAAATGAGGGGGACCTGCTACCCCCTCTTATACCAATGTATAATAACAATCCATTTCTTCCGCTATGATACAAGATAGTGATGGTGGGGCATACTCTTCAAACTTTCTCTTATTATCTGGGCTGTTGTTTTTAGATTTGGGGCCTCCCTTATTGCCCTTTAAACTTCCATTCACATAATTGACTGCTTGCCTCCTCGAGACCTGAAACCTTCCAGAAGTCAGTGGAACTTGTGTCCTCCAACATGAGAACCTAGTCTTGATTATCATGATTATATTACTGGCAGCCCTGGTAAACTCTCTAAAAGTTCCATCTTTGGTCTCATTGACCAAATGGAGCTTGTATTCCTCCAAGAGCCCTTTGACACATATTTGAAGCAACCTTGCCTCTGCCACCACCTCATGGACAATCAATTTCCTCTCGCAAAAAAGTTTCATATATTGCATTAACTCCTCACCAGGCTTTTGCACCTCCTGCGCCAAGTGTCTCAATGTGAACTCATCCTCTGTTACAAAGAACTTTTGGAGAAATTTCCTATGCATTTCTTCCCACGTGGGGATGCTGTTGAGTTCTAAGTGGGAGTACCACGTGTAGGCCTTCCCTATTTGGGTCTTGAAGAAATCCCACAACCTCAGATTTTTGTTATTTCCATGCACTCCTAGGTACTCGATGAATCTCTTCATGTTCTCTCTTTAATTCTCCCCTTTGCCACTGAACTTCATAAATTTTGGTGGAATATACCCCTCCGGGTATGGCTTCTCATTCACAGCTTGTGGGTAAAGGTCCTGTAACTCCTCGTATAAATGAGGTGCTTCTCTCTGAGAGGAGGAAAATAACATCATCACCTCCTTTATAGTAATAGTTTTGGAGGTAGATTCCTCCAAACTCATGCCCTTTGCTGCTGGTAAACTTAATGGTGCCACAACTTGCTTCGACACCACATTTTGTGGAGGAGCCACTTCCATCAGAATCGCGGCTTCCCCTCCAGAGGGGGAAGTTGTTCGTGTTACACAACCTTGACCTAAACTTGCCAAGTCTACATTATTTTGTTTCAAAAACTAAAAAAACATGCCCATAAGGTTCATACCTATCATCAGAGATACTGTCTATGAGCTGGTATGCCCTCCCCGAGGAGCAATTGTCTTAGCTCCACTCACCACCACATCCTCCTGAGTGGTCTGATCACTTTGAGTTCCATTCCCAGGTGGGATGTCTTCAAAAATGAGATGCTTAGAAATGTTAGAACCTTATTTGTCCATGAAAGTGAGGATACCTCCCCAACGGAGTCGCCAAATGTAGGAGGGTAGTGTGACTGGGGTCTGGTAAGATACTGAAATGGGTGAGGCCTGACCCACTTTAATAAACTCTGCCTCCAATATCTTCAAGGGTTTCTAGAACAACAGCTGGTAAAACCTTCTCTTTTTGGTAAAAATGGAATCAAAGCTAGAACCACTTCCTGCAAGAAGATAAACTTCACAATAATAATAGTAAATTTTTTCAAGCGAATCTCTTGAGAATGATGGTTGTCAAGGTTTAGTGAAGAAACAAGCACTCAGCACTTAGAGAGAGAGCATGGAGAGAATACTAAGTGGTCTGGTGTAATTTTGACAGAGTAACGGTATTACTTGAGTGTTTGATTGTGTCTTGACCTTCTTGCCCAGGGGTCCTATTTATACTTGTGCACTAAGGATGAGTTGGCACTTTTGGGCTACAAAACTTAGTGGGGTTAGTAACGGACAAGGTCTGCAATGTACCATTTGTCCCAATCTGTGTGCAGTCACCTATCCCCTCTGACAGGTGCCACATGGTGCAAACCAAAGTCAAAAGGCAAATATGTCTGTGCTCGCAGACAAAATATTTGATTTGATAAATATCTTTTAAAACGACAACTCGTTGTATAAACTTTGTAAAGTTTGAGAGGGGTCTCAAGAATCACCTCCTCTAAAATCTTTGTAAACTTGTGTGGGGCCCTAAGGAGCCCTTTTATCTAAAATAATTTTATAAACTATTCATTTCTTGCAAGCAACCTCTTGGTTGCCTACTTCAGTTATGACTGGGTGTGACTTTCAAGGACTCGAAAACCCCTAAGGTCTTTCTACTACTATTCTCTCAATCTTAAAGCGCTAAATGGTTGAGCTTGATCAACAAATCTTATTCCTAAGCCACCAAGCCAAAACTCCCAAGAGATCCCAACTTGCCTTTTTGAGCCCTGCTTACTCAACTAGTCTACATGTACAAGAAAGTAATATACCAATACTTTAGTATATTTCCGAGTCAGTCTAGGTGGACCTCCTCGCCCACTAGTTCTTTTAAGTAAGTCATTTTGGAGTAGTGGGATCCTTCTGGATAAGCCTCTTCACCCTTCTCCCATTTCTGTGATATGTCAACTGGGGTAGAGGGGGCTGCTCATAATAAGTCCCCTTGCCTTGGCCTATTTCCTATTGCTTGAGTGTAGGACGAGGAGCTGTTTTACAAGGTCCTCCTCATTTTTCATTTATTTCCTCTGTGTTCTAGGCTTTTAGGACGAGGGGCTCCTCATAGTGGTTCTTCTCGTCCCAATTTCATTCCTGTGATTTTTGGACTTTTGGGGGCGACGAGTTCTTTATGGTGGGTCACCTCACCCAAACTTCATTTTTATGTTCTTTGAACTTTTGGGGACGAGGAGATCCTTATGGTGGGCCTCCTCACCCAAACTTCATTTCTGTGATATTTTGAGCGTTGTGGGACAAGGAGCTCCTTATGGAGGGACTCCTAGCCCAAACTTCATTTTTGTGTTCTTTGAAATTTTGAAGACGAGGAGCAACTCATGATGGGTTTCCTCGCCCAAACTTTTTTTCTATAATTTTTTGAGCATTTTGGGACGAGGATCTCCTCATGGTGGGACTCCTCGCCCAAACTTCATTTCTATGTTCTTTGAACTTTTGGGGATGAGGAGTTCCTTGTGGGGGACTTCCTGATCCAGACTTCCTTTTTGTGATTGCTGATGAGAAACTCCTTGTGGTGGGCCTTCTCTTCCAATTGACTCCTCCTTTTTGTCTTGACCAGGGCAATCCTTGGGGGGAGGGTGGATTGCTCGTGGTGAGGCCCCCTTACCATATGGACCTTCTCTTGGGAAAATGAGTGAGAACCCCTCTACAGACACCTTAAGTGGGACAAACCCCACTCAAGTGTCCACTAATAACGTAAGGACACATGTCTCGTGTCCCCAACTGTGTCATCAAAGTGTTTCCCCCCTCATTATTTGTATATTAATGCATTATAATAAGTACTGCATAGAAAACATAATCTTATTAATAATTAAATAAGAATGAAAATAAATAATGGACATAATTTATATAAATCATTGAATGTCCTTATTGTTATTGAAATGAAGAAATCAAAAGCACATTGAAGTAAGTCTTACACATTATTTCCTTAAAACGATATTTGCCCTGTTTTGGTTCCCAATGATGTTGGCTTTATAATAAATCTCGCACTATGTAGGTCCACCTATCTTTAAAAACTTGGGATAAATTGTGGGTTTCCCAACCACACATTCGACATAGTTTCATTTGTGGAAAAAAAATATCTATTCACGTTGACCAAGTTTTTCATATTACAAGTGGAATTTTATAACAAAATTTGTCATTTTATGATAAAAGATTTTGAACATGTGAGTAAATATGTTTGTGGTTTTCACTTGGATTAATTAATAGATTTAATTGTGATCATTCCAGAAAAGGTTGACTTCTTGCCAACTAATATAACTTAGCCTTGTGATAATATCCGACGATTGTATATCGTTCGATGCTTCAATTAAGAAGACTTGTATTTCCCTTAGGGAAGACTTTGATATGAGCGCTAAATTACTACGATTAACTGGTCAGTTAGCGTCTTCTTGGTTCTATCTTCATCTTCAGTGGGCCGAACAACCCTTATTTGTCTGGACGATTGACTAGATTTTCTCTTCTTCAAACTCTCCAATTCTTCAATTAACTGAGCATTTTCCATTTTAAAAATTGAGGATTCTTCACTTGGGTTGACTTCTGAAGACCTTTTCAAGCTTTCTAATTCATTCCTAAGAGCATTATTTTCTTCCTTCAGTAGGTTGGCCACTTTCTGAGCACTTTTTTCTCTCTGTTTAGAAGAAACTCTTTCTTCCTGAAAGTTGAAGAAATATTCTGGAATTTTTTTATCAAATCCATGACCAACACTCAGTAAATTAAATTTAGCTACATAATCAGAATGAAGCAGAGCCATAGAAAGGTTATGATCATCCTATAACTGTTTAATCATTTCATAGTAAGATATATTATTAGCCACTGCCAGATAAAAAAGATGAAGGTAGGCATCCTTGACTTAGTTTGAAGCATCAATGTCAAGCAACGCCTCTAACTCAGCCTCAGTCAAACTTTCATGTCTGACTCTAAAAATCCTAATACTTATTTTAAGAAAATCACTCTCAGCAGACACTATTGCAGTCTTCCTGGAGTTAAACTAAAAAATAAGAATATAAGAACAACAATGTAACAAAATGATGTGAAAGTATTATTAAAGTTAAAGTTGAAAGTTCAACCAATTAAAACTTCATTTATCATTAAAAAAAAAATCTTACAAGGAATTGTATCATTACAACTAAAGTAAAAAGTGAATCAAGCAACATCCAAAAAGAAGGAAAAAAAAAGCCACCAGCATAAAAGAGTTACGCCTTCTCTTTATCCTTGGCTGCTTCTTTTAGAGGTGGGACCTCAACTTCAACAATAGGCACCATTGAAGATTCCTATGTTCCCTCTTCATCATCCGCATCTTCATCTATGTTAGGTGGAGTGCCAGGGTCATGTCGCTGGAACAAGTTAGAATCTGTTGTTCTATCGATCTCCTTCAAGGCACTTGTCTAACCATTCTTAAAAGAAACTTTCTTCATGTATTCTATCTAGACGGCAACAGTAACAAATATCTTATCCCATCCTCTATTGAAGGCATACTCTTTGTCCTTCTTGTATTGAGCCTTAAGCTCTGAAAGTTTCTTCTTATTAGCAGCAACTTTTATAGTCGAGTTAGCAGCCATTTGCTCAGCTATCTTCATCTTCTGCTCGGTTGTCTTCACCTTTTCCTCGACTTGATCCAACTTTTCCTTCCACTTTTATGGTCCCTCTCCTGGGCCTCTTTAGTGGTGTTAGTGGATTCTTTGAAGCCTTTAGAGGCTTCCTCTACACCTATTGATCTTCCCTTATCAGGAATTGGCCATAGTCGACTAAAAACTAGAAAATGGTACAGAAACAGGGCAGTTATCAGATATTATTAAGGAAGACAAAAATAAATAAAGGCAAGAATATGATTAACATATACCAGAGAAAGGTTTTGATTGGCCCTTTCTAACAGTTTGTCCCTAGACCTAGGATCATCTACCGACCTATCTGCAGGGAAAACTCCCGAATGAATAAAACCATATCCAAACTAGGGTTCACTGCCACAGAGGCAGATTTAGTAGTAACCTGATCAGTCTGGGTGTCCTGTGTCAATTCCTGCTGAGGAGAAGGACCACTTTTCGATCTCTTAAATTGAGATTCAGTATTCTTGAGTTCCTTAGTAGTAACAACTACGGTCTTTTTTAAAACCACCTTCACCAGTAGTGAATTTCTTTGGTGGGGGAGACAATTATCCAGACATTAGGTTAGGGATCCTTTCCTATCTCTTTTGTAAATGAAGTTAAGATGGTGATAATGTCAAGAGAGTCAAATGAAGACGACGTTCCTCCAAGTGCAAACTCCATCTCGTCTAAAGGGGATCTAGAAAATGCAGTAGAGGAAGATGAAACAGGTTATTCTTCAAGGTTGATGGGGGCTTTTGGTATGTCTTCTGTATATTCTGGTAACAAAATGTGTAAGTGAACTCTTGTATTCAAGCAGAACTGATTTCAACCTAGGATGTTCTTCTCCTAGTCCCTGATGCATTGACCAAAGAAACTTCAATTCGTTAAAATTAACCTCTCAGTCACAAGGACATTTCTTTTCCTTTCCACTATAAAAAAACTAACTACAAATCATTTTCCGGCATACCATCCAACAGTTAACAAGCACAAAAGAAAAATAGTTCAAAATAATTGTCGACCTATGCCACGCCCTTCCTGGGGGCACCTGGGACTAGTATATCTAATCCCCTAAAGAAGGGGGGCATGTCGCTAGTTCTTGACCACCACTCTATAATTTCAATAGTCTTTATTGGATTCTAGCAGTTTGGCTACTAAAGCTCTATTATTTTGTCTTGTCTTCAAATAATAGGTATTATCTCCAGTGGTTCCCCTGTTATAACAGTACATTAACTTTGTAATTTCTATGTGGGTTATATGAAGTTCGTTTAAGCGATTAGCCCCATTCACAACTCGTCAAGTGTTGGGAGCTACCATAGCTAGGGACATATCAAAACGTTGGCAGAATTTAAAAAATAATTGGTTGGGTGGGAAAGTTATCCCAGACTCTGCAATGCACGGTGTTGGAATCCAATGCCCTTCATCTAAAGCAAGAACATCTAATAGTCCATCCACTACCTCTATATTTACCCAATTTGGGATTTATCTCCTTTCCCTTAACTCTTCTAACGAGCTTTCGTACAAAATATACACCATTTTGGGAAAAGTAATAAAGAAAAAGAAAGGTAGAAGAAAGGAATCATATAAATTTCTCCAAACAACAGAAAACTCTTAAGAACTATAAAGAAAGCTTGAAAGAACTAACGAAAAGGTTTGAGTTCAAGGGTCTGAGGTGAAGAAGAAATGGGGAAAGCTCATTCCTTTTATAGGAATAGTAGATTCACCTCGAAGCTTAGGAATGGAAATGATTAAATGAACCAACGATTAAACTTTCGACGACTGCACACATCCCAAAGGGGCATAAAGATCAGCATACCCTTTGGCAATTCGTTATTTTTCAAACTATTCACAAAAATGTCACTGCACTGATACACCAGTGAAAAATTATAAGTCCTGAAGGTCGGCCGTCGATCTCCACTATTTTTGGGCACCGAGCAACGTTTTAGAGTAAATACTATATCCTTTCACTAAATCATCAAGCATAGAGCATTGGGGTCTTTTGTTGTGGGTTAAGTTATTCATCCACGTGGATTAATGAGATAGGGATACTTATCCTCATAAACATCCACCTCAAGGGTTCACAAATACTTGGTCGAATCCAGAGATACATGGTCAGCCAGCCGACCGACCACAACTAGGAATGTGAACCGTTCAGGAGGGGAAAGGTCACTCACATGGGGGATACCAATAATTATTCCACACATGCATTCAAAGATCAACGATCTCATTTATTGTATATGGATGTAAATTCTTGAATATATAAAGGCATTCCATCCCTTGATTTCCTAACCACTATAAATACATTATCTCCCTTGGTGACACACAAGTCAGTACGAGCAAGATTGTGCCAAGTTTTATGTAGCTTTCCCTCCACTGTAATATCATAATCGTGGATGTACGCTTTTTCCTTATCTAAAACATGTTAAAAACTTTTATTTTCTTACTTGCATGTTTTAATCTTCATATATATATATATATATATGATTATAGAATTGGTATCATCGGGTTGAAATTATATTAATACTAATTTTAGACATCAACAATGGCCAACACTCAATTCTCGGGAATCATTAAAATGTTTTGTGATGATAATTCCATAAAGTATAAAGAATAAAATTTCCTTAATTTTCTTCGTCACAATGGCGCGATTTCTTAATACTTATGCCCTAGAACATCCCAACAAAATGGTCGTGTTGAGCGTAAATGTAGACACATTTTACACTATTCATACTCTTATTATATCTAGTGCTTTTCCTAAATGTTTTTAAAATGAAGTGTCTCTAATAACCCTGTACATTATTAATCATGTGTCGTAACCTTTAATTGGTAGTTAATCCCTATATGACCATTTTCATAGTTCTTCACCTTCCTATAATCTTCTTAGACTTTTTATATGTGCTTAATTTGTATTATTCTAGCCTCATAAATGATTTAAGTAAGAGCTTAAGGATTACCTTTGTTGTTTCTTGGGTTATGGGATGGTACCTATGTTGGGATACCATTTATAAACGTCTATGTATATCTCGTCATGCTATATTTTGGGAAAATGAGATTTTTTTCTTCCATATCCAAATTTTATCTCGTGTCTACTTTCGACTCACCATTTTTTACCAACTCAACCATTTACATATATTCTGATGACGAGGATTTTGATATATCATTTTAACAACTAAATGCGTTCTCTTCTAAAAGGTCTATCTCTTCTAATGGTCATATTCATGAATCATCTTCATTTTCCCTAGATATACTCTCTACAGAGCCCCCTCCCCGCTGTTATACTTAGATAAGAGAACCTTCAGTCAGTCTTCATGATTTTTATTATTTATCTACTAATATTTCATATCATGAAACTTAATCCTACCGTGAATCTTGGTCAACCCCCCTTTGGAAATAAGTTATGGCTAAATAATTGTAGGATTTGGATCAAGATCATACATGGGAGTTTATTGCCCTCCCTCCGGGTAAAACTATTGTGAGTTATAAATGAGTATAGAAAATCAATACTCATTGTGATAGTTCAGTGGAATATTACAAATCTCTCCTTATTGACAAGGTATTTTCACAAGAATGTGGCATTGATTATGAGGAGACTTTCATCCCGATTGCTCAACTTACTTATATGTGGAGTTTACTTACTCTTGTCGTAGCCCGCAAATGGGAGTAGTTTCAAGTGGATGTCAAAAATGCCTTTCTAAATGTGGATCTCATTGAGGATGTTTCTATGAAACATCCTATAGGTTACATGAATCCTCAAGATAAGGTGTGCAAACTATCTATGGCCTTAAGCTGTCTCCCCGATCTTGATTTATTAAGATCATCTTTACAATTATAGAATTTGGTTTTACTTCTAGCCCATATGATTATGATCTTTAGTTTTGTAACATCGAGTCTGTCCCAATCCTTCTGCTCCTGTACGCTGATAATATGATAATAACTGGGAATGATCTTCAAGGAATTTTAACTCAGAAATAGTTCCTGAGTAACCACTTTGAGATGAAGAATCTTGGACGTCTCAATTATTTCTTAGGCCTTGAAATTTTCACTAATTCATAAGGATATTATCTCTCTTAAACCAACTATTTATCAAAAATTCTTTCTTGGGCAGGCCTTATAAATTACAAGACTGCTCGATGTATCTTGATCTTATGGTCAAGATCACTCCTAAAGATGATACACCTGTAAGAAATACCATATTGTGTTGTTAGTTAGTTGGAATCTTGGTATATGTCACAGTTACTCGACCAAATATTGCCTATGTTGTACATCATGTTAGTCATTTTTTAACTATTCCTTGATCTACTCATTATGCTGATTTACTTTAAATTATTCTCTATATAAAGGCAATTGTGTTTCACGGCCTTCATTTTTTAGCTCACTCGTCACTTGAATTACGTCCATACTCTGATGTTAATTAGGCATGTGATCCCACAGATCGACCTTCTACTACCGGCTACTGCTTCTTTTTAGGGGACTTTATTATCTTTTATAGAAGAAAGAAGCAAATTTTCACCTCTAAATCTAGTATTGAAGCCTAATATCGTGCTCTTGTTTCAATGGATCTGATGGTTACTTACAAATATAGGTGTCACACATTCCACTGAAATAATTCTCTATTGTGACAATCAAAGCGATATTCAAATTGCTAATAATGACGTGTTCCATGAACACACAAAATATATTAAGAACGTCTATCATTTTATGCGTCAACATGTTATTCATGACATGGTCAAACTTGTCCCTATCACCTCCTCTGATTTGTTGATATTCTTACCAAAGCTCATATTTCGGGACGTTTCCAAGACTTAGTTTCGAAACTCAAGTTGATGTTTTCTCCATCTCATTGAGTTTCAGGGGGTGTTAAAGTCATCACACCAAGCTACCCTAGTTGTGCACCATATTTACTCCACCCAACCACCCTATTTGTCAACCATATTTACTCTAACCAACCACCCTAGTAGTCCACCATATTTACTGCCCTATGGCCTCCTTTCACACCATAACTTCTAAGTGAAGTTTCTTATAAAAATATTAGTTCATTTCATTTGGGATACACACCTTAGCATATAATTTATATTTTTCTCCATTATATATATATATCTTATTTACCCTTTTACATTCAATTATAGCAGTTAGAAATGAAAATCTGAGCTCTAATTAGGTGAAATATTTTTCACCATTTTTACTTTCCATCTAGGTGGAAAATATTTTACCACGAACTAAATGACCTAAATGGAAATCCATATCTAATGGGTGCAAATGACCTGTGAACTTTGGTTCAATTATTAGAATTAAATGATTTTAAAATCTACTCTTTGTTTTCCTTTATGGTTGAAGCTCCCATTGCCATCTGCACTTTTTCTAAGGTTGCTAGCTCTACTAAGTGAGGGCTTCTAGTCTTTTAATAATTTCTGACAGCGAGAAATAGTTGAAAGGCTAATGAGAAAGTGTTCTATTCTAAAATTTTAAAAATGTTTTAATTGAAAATGAAAATTGTAATTCATATTTTTTCTAATATGATCCTTATTAAAGGGTGCTGGTAAGAGTACTCCCTATTTTTAATTTCAGCACTTATAGATAAGTTAAAATTTACGTAATTTGGTTAATTAATAAGAGCTCCACCGGTAAACTCCAAACTTGTCTTATCTCTCTCTAGATTCTACCCAAATCCTATATTCTAATCCCACATGCAATTAGACATTTGACAACTACATTTGTGAGTTTATGTGACTTTCTAATGAACAAACTGGTCAATATAATATGTTATTATCCACAATCTATAATAGACTCGGTTATTTAATCCATAAATTGGATTAGATTTGAGGTGTTTGCATTTCTCAATGATGTTTTCTAATTTCTGGATGAAGCATTAACATGTTTAATTGATTTGCTCACGCATACTTATGGAACTACCATTATGTTTTATACGCTACCAGACATACCCTTTCCATAATTAGTTGTATATCTAACTACAATTAAGATGGTTGCGTAGAGTTTCACAGTGATTTATCTTAATTTTGGACAAAGCATTTAATCTACAAAGCTTTTATTATGTAAGTGCAAATACGTTTCTCAATCGAGATTTAGGATTTTCACATATGCAAATTTATGTACATCTCTATTGATTTATTTGTTTTAACTTTTCCTCCCATCAAGATTTTTCTTCATCTTAGGAAATTCCTTTACAAAAAGTAAAATCTTATTTTCTTTAACTTATATATAGGTTCCCAAAGTAAAAATAGAGAGTACCCTTACCAACATCTTTATAAAGTTGCCAAAATGTAAAGTTGCCTATTTTAGTTGTCAAAATCGTATTTATTTTATAAAATAATAAATTATCATCATGTTTTATAAATTATGAGTGCCGTACCAATTGGCCCAGCAAAATATAATGTCAACATTTTTTCAAGTAAGTTTTTTTACTTAAGCCATGTAATAGTATCGTATTTATACGTAGCCCTCTTACGATGAAAAGTTAGACATAACCCCCTAAAAGCTAACCGATGTTATCTTCATTAAAACTGTTGGAAAATATTGTGTTTCTACACAAATTATTTTATGACCAAATTAATATATTGATAAAAGTAGGACTAAGTACGTGCGCGTTCCTTGTAGCATGACGAGTCACGTGATATATTTATTTGTTTAAAACGGATAAATGATGAATAAGAAATTTGGTATCAAAAGTGCCCCATTTATGTATGAAGTTTATTGAGAAATTTTATTTAATTTTCTGGGACGGATTTTCGTAACTGTCGCTAAAGGTTGTGACTGTTCGCTATATAGTGACTGTTTTTCAAAACTGTCCCTAAAGGTCGTGACTGTTCACCATAAGTTGTGGCAGTTCATGAAAAAACGTCCCTAAAGTGACTGTTTTCTAAAAGACATGTCTTTTCATGAAAACACCATTGTTTTCTATAAAATGCGCTCCCGCTACGGTGCTTACGGCAATGAACAATGAGCGTTTGCCTCCCAAGATAAAACGGTCTCGACACGCGCAAGAAGCACTTTAGTGTGCGTGCCCCACAAACCAATTATGTTTGATACTCTATCCGACTCGATTGAGAATGGAAAGTATATAAAATATTTTTCCTCCTTATTTCCTCTCTTTAAAAATGAAGACAAGTAAAGTATTTATAGAAAACAAAGTGTTTTTTCATGAAAAGACATGTCTTTTAGAAAACATCACTTTAGGGACATTTTTTCATGAACTGTCACGTCTTATGGTGAACAGTCACGACCTTTAGGGATGGTTCTGAAAAACAGTCACTATATAGCGAACAGTCACAACCTTTAGCGACAGTTACGAAAATCCGTCCCAGAAAATTAAATAAAATTTCCCAATAAACTTCATACATAAATGGGGCACTTTGATACCGAATTTCTTATTCATCATTTATCCGTTTTAAACAAATAAATATATCGCGTGACTCGTCATGCTACAAGGAACGCGCACGTACTTGGTCATACTTTTACCAATATAATTTGGTCATAAAATAATTTGTGTAAAAACACAATATTTTTCAACAATCCCCCACATGAATGAAATTTGGGTGAAGAATTAAATGAACATGAAGACAAATTAGACAGAGTATCGGTGGAAAAGACCTGCATCGGTAAAGATAGCTTTTGGCCTTGAATCTTTTCTAGTGAGAGACTATCGGGTTTACTGGCCAATCAATGAACGCGATGTCTTGAATTGATCAACCTTTTTGTGTAAACTGAGACAATAGAATTCACACAGTCCTTCTACGAACATTCTTGGTTCTCACTGTTGTGTCCGTTTTGGCCTTGGACACCTCCTCGTTTCATGAGTGTGTTAGAGAATTTAACAATGTAGCCATTGGTTATTCTCATAGAAGTGGCCCCTTCTCACTCACATAGGTGATTTATATAAAGAGTATCATGCTAATACCCCACTTAACCCACATGTTCAAGATATAGAAATCATTAAAATAAAATTTATCCTGTTACACGCGACAGATAGTGCACTTACTCATCCTAGGAATGGGAGGAAGAATTTATTTTCTTCTCAGAGCTAACTGAATCGCACATAATTAGGTTGTCCCATTGAACCTAATTCTTGGGATCTCCAGTCATTTAGGTTGGGTTTCCATTATGGCAATTCTTTTAGGTTTTAACCGGCTGTAAGCCCATTCCCCTTGATGTACATATCTTACTCTCTTGTTAGCGGATCCGCAATGATTTTATTAGGCCTAATGTTATCACTAACATAGAAAGATTTCTTTATGGTCTTATGTCATGACTAATAATTCGTGACTTGCCAAATTACTTTATGCCTTTTCAACAATGATTTCCAATTGCAAGAACATGCATTAGAATTGTTATCTCAAATCATCCTCTTTAAAATTGTCAAGGTACCTTGATTTCTAGGAAATAATATTCACATTCCATCATAAGAGGATTTCCAAACATTAACACCTCTAATCGTGCTAATATATCACTCGGAATACGAGTCTCAAAAGTCATATATTGTTTAAAAATATATTCATAATTTCCTAATATTTATGTCATTTGTCACTTATATCTTAGTATCGATACTGAACAACTCATTTCTACTTTAAACTCTTTAATCCATTGTGTACACGCTTAATCATTTCCAACCTTGGAATATAATCAAAGTACTTAAGTATTAATTATCGTTCAATCAATGAAGTATACACTTCTCTAGACAAATGCACATTGGAAATACTATTAGTACACTAAATGTACTTATGCAATCAAATACTACACTTTCAGTAGTGTTTATCCTATTTTCAATAAGAATCATCTTTGTTTCTATTTTTGGATAGAAATTATCGCCTTAGATAAATACCCCCATATTTATCATACTTATACAAAGGTTGTCAACCTTTCCCATAATTTTTTTTTTCGTGGGTTAATGTGTTTGAGAATATAACTCATAGAAAACATAATACTTCCCCCACAATTTCAAACATAAATTTAAAATGATACAAAATTGATACATTTATTCTCAACCTCCAAACGCTTTATTTTTCTTTAAAATGAAATGATATTAATGTTTATTTGGACCAACACATATGTCCATTTAGAAGGTAAACATTCATTTCATTCTAAATAAAATTTAGTTGAGATAAGTTTCTCTACTTTAGTCATTTCGACATTTAATGGTATATTCCTTATTGTTCCATAGGCTTACAAATGCACTTGTGACAATTCTTAGCATTAAACTAAATTTGTGTCACACATAATTTATATGCCTCAAAACCATTTCAACATATTCTATGATTATGGAATTTAAAAATATCATAATATAAAATATGTAATTTGGTTACTTGCCCTTCTTTGAGTTTACTAGTTGTGGTGTCTTGAGATTACGCCTAAGTATCCAATGAGATCATAATTTGATTCTACCTTCTTTAAAGCAGTTGTGGAACCGCTCGGTTCTGAATCCCTTGATCATTTATATGGATTTATGATTTAATTCTATACCATCTTTAAAGCAGTCTTTAAACCGCTCGGTTCTGAATTTTGAATCATAAATTCAATAAATAAATCTGTAATCACGCCACACTAAATTTTCTCCATTGAAGAACAAGTTAGACAAATGCATTAATTGTAAGTATAAGATTCTTCCAAAATGAATTTATATATTACGGAAAGGAATGTAGCACTTTATATCAACTTAAGACTCTCATATCTTTTGCAATCTTCATCGCATTTGATAACATTCAATATAGTCAAGAGGAGTAACATATTGAAATTAATCATATCCACTCTTTCAAGTCTATGGAAAATTGAGCACCACGATATCAATACAAATTGTATTTATTTTTCATCAACGTTAACATCAATTGAATGTTACATAAAAATGTAATTCTTCATGAAACATCATGTTTAACATAGCATGTTCCAATGATATTTTGATGAAAATGTCTCACAAAATTGAGAGTGAAAGGGTCACCCCTAAAATTAAAAGTCTCATTATAAATATGCTATTCAAATATATGGTTAATGATATACAATCATGCCACAAATATCCAATAGACTTCTACACGTGAGAATAGTATGTCATTACACACTTCAATTTTCATTACAGGACATTAGGTCATCGGATGCCACAACATGTCATCAACTGTAATAATTATGCAAACATAATAAATTCCTAACCTATAGGACTTTTTAATTTATTATGCATGAATTTAATATTCTCAAATTTTCAACATGTTGGTTCACATCGTTTTAAACAATAGTGCATATGCATATCTCTAAGAGTTGATATAATGCGTGCATTGCAATGTTTAACATACATACCAACAATAATGGAAAATGCATTATATTTTCTTTTTCTCTTTTTCGTGACACGGGAGATTAAAAAAAATTTAAATGTAATATCAAGATTACATAAATTATCACAATAATTAAATATTGACATTATACAAGGAATGCAACTCAAATCATGTTTCTAAATATATCACATTTCCGTTCATGTAATCTATTTTAATTTAGTCACACTAAAATAGTACTGTTACACGTATACATGTAACCATACAAGAGACCATAATATAATCGCATATATTATTTTCACATTAATTCGCATAAAGTGCACTTTGAAAATAATGTGAATATCATTACCAAAGATGAGACTAAATCTCAACGCATAATCAGACATTTGATTATCATGTGATAATATACATAAATGCACGTTATTACACATGTGACATCACATCATTATTTACTAATTTATTTTTCGATCCAAGAGGGTATTTAGCTCTACCATCAGTATATAAATTATTTAAGTATACTATGAATCAAACACACTCTTGTTGTCCCTTTGTTCATTTGGACAAATATGAATGAATGTATTCAAAATTACCTTATTTGGGATGCACTATTCTAATTTTAGACATTCAAAAGAATGCTAATAAAAAATAGTTAATTTTATCGCTAAAATTATCGCACGCCATGTAATGTCTAATAATCAAATTAAATATTAAAAATGCATTATTCATAAACTAATCACTTTTTATGCCATATAAAAAATTGTGTACAAAAGTGACAAATCATGAAATAAATCATGGAAAGTTACAATACCACACGTTCAATAGTCAATGCATTATTATCAAATGAAACACTTTTCAAAATTGTCATGAGCATACAAATATTCCAATACACCTCTTCAAAATTCCCATAACATACAAGAAGCAAAATGAAAGGCTATTGATTATATTAGAAGTCAATAAATAATATATTAATACATTCTCATCAATGTATTATGAAAGGTCTAATTTCATGCATTAACTAAAGGATGGACAAATATGTTTTCACACTCGAGTTGTAACACCCCATAATTTTGAGTAATTATATATTAGCATTTAACTTACACGTGTGTACGTAATTCAAATAAATTGAGAAATAATACGAATTAAAAAAATATTAATTAGCGAGAGAATGATTAATATTTATGGTAATATATTTTTATTAATCGGATAAAGTAAACAAAATTATGCCAAACGATATTACGTCGTAAGTGGGTTAAAGCGACGGGATTTGACGACATCTAAATCGGGACACGCGTGTGGTTTCGTGTTAGGATGAGATTGAAAATTTATGATTGGTGACTCTGATGATGATTTTGAGTGCACGGATGATCCATAATGGGTCGAAATAGTCAAAATTAAGTACCCCGGGTAGCAATTGAGTTTCAGTGGCTTTTTAGACTAGTTGGGACCCGCATAAGGCTACATCGGTCATTTTACACTATGTTGATAACCTAATTTCGGGTTTGTAGTTATAAAAAAAGGTTGGGAATGGTAGGGGTAGTCACACTACCATTCCAAAAGTCTAAAAAATAGAGATGAGAGAAAAGAGAAGGGAAAATGAAAGAGTGATTAAGTTTTATTTGTTTCCAAAGAATCCATTTCATCATTAATAGCCTCTTGCAATAAATCAGCATCTAAAAAAGATAAAGTTTCTTCAATATTTTTAGGGTCCTCCTCTAAATTATAAGCGTAAAAATCGGGACCAAAATCCTTTTTAATACGAGCTCTTTTACTTTTCTTGGTTCTCAAATAGTTTCATTAGATTCTAAATTCTTTAAAGAAACATTAGTGGATATCGCGCCCCCACTATTTCTCAATTTAAAAGGAAATTTATCTTCATAAAATTCGGCGTCATTTGATTCAATAATTACTTGATTTTTCAAGTCATAAAATTGGTATGCTTTGCTATTAATAGCATAGCTTATAAAAATGCACTCATATGCTCTATTAGCCAATTTAGACTTTTTAGGGTTGGGAATACGTACATAGGCTAAGCACCCCCACATTCTAAAGTATGACACGTTGGGCTTAATAATTTTTCAAATTTCATAAGGAGATATTTTCATTTTAGTCTTAGGAATTCTATTAAGTACGTGATACACAATCAAAATAATTTTACCCCACCAATATAAAGCAACCCCTGAATTTAATAAAATAGCAACAACTAATTCAGTTAATGTCCTATTTTTTCTTTCGACTTTACCCTTCATTTGGGGTGAATAAGGGGCAGTTTTTTGTGAATAATATTGTGGATTTTATAAAATTCAATAAATGGTGCAGAATCATATTCAGTGCCTCTATCACTACGTAACCTTTTTATTTTTCGATTAAATTTATTTTCAATTTCATTTAAGAAAAATTTGAACATGTCAAACGCTTCACTTTTTTTTCCATTAAATATACAAATGAATCATCATAACAATAAAAGTTATAAAATGATGTTTGCCATTTATCGTGGTGACACCATCCAATTCACAAATATCCGAATGAATTAAATCAAGTGGTTCAAATTCTCTAAAAACATATTTATGTGGTGTCTTAGTTATTTTAGCTTGACTACACCAGGGGTGTTCAGAAAACTGAATGGACCGGCGGACCAAACTGAACCGTCCTATTTTTACCATTTTTTAAATTGGTCCAATCCAATTTTTTTTTACAGATCAGTCTAATCGGTCCGATCCTCACTCTGCCTTATTAAATACCCGGTCTGAACCGACCCAGAATGGTTACTATATATATATATATATATATATATATATATATATATATATATATATAATTATATTTATATATAAAATAAAGAAGATGGGACATTTTCTTGGGGTTGGGGGTACGCTCGTCATTAAAAAAAAAACTAATAATCTATGTGAGACAAACACATGCACACACAACTTGTTGGTCTCTGAGAAACAAACACAAACAAACCCGCCATTCTCTCACTCACTCACGGTGCAACTCGCTCCCTCTGAGAAACAAATACAAACCCACCATTTGCGCCGCTGTAAGACACTCTTAGCGCCGCTGCCTTGTGCCTTGCGGCGCCGCTGATCTTGTGCCTTCCTACCATTTCGGCTGTGAGAAGAAACAAACAACACAAATAGAGGTAATCTTTTTTTTATCAAATTTAAATACCACAAACTGTTAGTTCCTCAGATTTTTTTTACTCCGGTGTTCAATAATCAATATACATACATCTATTACTAAAAAAACATATCTATCTCACATTTGTTTTTTGTTTTTTATATTAGTGAGTTTTTTTATTTTTCTATCTTGCTTTAAATATTTTGTACTAAATGGTGGATGTTATTGTTGTCTTTCTTTAATATCTCAAAACCTTAGGTTCAAATGTTTGCCATCTCCACAATAGCAGTGGTATCAAAGTTACTGATAATATGAAAACAAACCTCGAGATGATTACTCAGATTTCTGATATATAATTTCATAACATTTATTTTGATTAATCAAACATATACCGGAGTTTTAACACAGCAAGTTGGTCATTTTTAAAGGAAATTTTAATTTTATAAATGATTATTTTAATAATATTAGGACCGACAAGTTAGACCGGACCGACCCTACAAAAAACTGAAGCGACTAGGACCGGAAGACCGGTCCAATCTTGGTCCCTTTTTTAGGACCGATTTAATTGGTTCGGTCCATAAAAATCCTAAAAGCGGGTTTGGATCGGACCGCGAACGCCCCTAGACTACGCCATTCACATTTTTCAAAATAATTTAATGATAATTCTGAAATTATTCCTAAAGTGCTCATATTTTTAATAAGTCGTTTATGAACATGACAAAGTCTAGCATGCCAAATATTAAATGAATAAATAATATAAGCATAAGGAGAAATTTTATTCATAGCATCAACGTTCAACTTTAACATCCCATCAGTGGCATAACCTTTGCCTACAAAATTCTATTTTTAGTCAAAGTAAAGAAATCAACATCAATAATTTGAGTAAAGCCTACTTTGTTGAGAAAATAAACGGAAACCAAATTTTTTCTTATCTCAAGAATGTGAAGAACATCTTTGAGGATCACCGTTTTTCCCAAAGTGAACTTTAATTCCACATTTCCAGTACCAGCAACCTCAGTGGAATGGGAATCACCCAGCAATACCTTCTTATCAGCAGTCTCAGAATAAGTCTAAAAAAGAGTACGGTCATAATAGATATGGCGGGAAGCGCCAGTATCCACCCACGCCCTTTGGAACCGCTAACCATGTTGATTTCAGAAATTATAGTGCATAGGTCCTCTTCGATCATATTCGCTTGTGCATGTAGCACATTGCGACATTTGCGAGACATATCACTACACCAAATCTGCCGAATTGTCACGGTCATTGATCTTGACAAGTTCAACTTGTCAAGGTCAATGACCGTGACAATTCTGGGCGAGATAACTTTTTTGTCACGGTCATGGACCGTGATAAGTTTTCTCACGATTTATAACCATGACAAGCCCGTGACATTTAATAAAAAATTATCACGGTCAATGACCATGACAATTCTGGGCAGAATTTAAAAAAAATCTGCTGGGCAGTATGGCCACTACCACTGCCCAACAGAATATATGTACCTATTATAGCAGCGTTGTACTTGTTCAAACATTATATATCCAAATAAAATAGAGATAGTGCAAATATACATTCAAAATAGAGACAATATGCATCACGATATAATCCAAATATAATTCAAATGTACCAACTTAAAAACAATTCAAATGTACCAACTTAAAAACATTACAATTCAATTCAAATAATGTCACTACATGTCTTGGGTAAGGTTAAATCCGAGGAGGTGAGTAGGCCACACGATATATGAATTGACACACCCACTGATATACATCGTGCCGCATTCTTCGCACAACCACAACGGGGAGTTCTCCTTCCCGGGTATCACATGCGTGATGAGCACCTTGGACTCTATGTCTTAAAGCTCACGCCCATGAACTAGTTCACCCTGGACGATATTCGGGTCCCTCAACCCCCGCCCTATCTGTTGGCCATCAAATATGTCCAGTATAAACACGCTCGGCTAACCAAGTGTCGACATCGGTCGGTCGAAGGGAGCCAAATAGGGAAGTGGATCATCAAAGTTCGCACGAGTCGGCGATGAAGTAGCGAGGTCCACATCCTCATCATCCTGCACCTCGTCCTCCCGCACCTTCTCCCCCCCACCTTCTCCATCCCTTTCCCCTTGCGTTTTCCGTCGCCCAACGAACGCTTCATGAATGAGAACATATCTTGGACCGTCGCCTCCAAACGGGACAGCTTCGCGTCATGCGAGTCCACCGTTCGAGCTAACCCGGTGTCGCTCGTCTCCAATCCGATGATCCTAGATTTGGTCACCCGAGAGCTCACCCCCTTGTCCTCCCCTTGCGATCAGAGCTAAGCACTTGGCTGAGTGCGTCTGTGGACAAAGATGCCTTATCGACATCAGACTGTGACTCATGCACTTCCTTAAGCTTTGCTTGAAATGACAAAAAGCACATGAATAGTAAAATAAGTAAATAAATAACGTAATTAACAAAAAGTAAACTATCGGATTACTTACAATCGTGGCCGCGACGCTCGGGGACAC
This sequence comes from Sambucus nigra, assembly GCA_949130495.1. NCBI lineage: Eukaryota > Viridiplantae > Streptophyta > Magnoliopsida > Dipsacales > Adoxaceae > Sambucus > Sambucus nigra. The sequence continues at coordinate 126,121,052 of OX422214.1, forward strand.
CTCCTTGTCCTTCCCCTTCTTCGTCCGAAGAGCCACATAAGTATCGAGCCTATGTGGCCTACCCCCAAGGCCACTCCCTGTCCCCTAATTTAAAATAAAGTAAAATTAGTATCGGCCCCGCAAAGTAAAATAATGCAGAATAATATATTTTTGTAATTATAGAAAAATTAAATCTTACCATCATCCTATGCTCCACCTCGGCGTAAGACGTCCGGCCGGAGTAGTGCACGCTCGTCTTTTTTGCTCGATTTTTCCTCCCTGATTGCTGAGATGCCAATTGTCGCTCCCCGATCTCATTGTCAACGAACTTTTGCCATTGTGCCAATGAGATCGGCTCCTTTGTCGGGACGAATTCACGCCTTTAGATAATGTATTTTCGTGTCTTCCCAAAGTACCGGATCCGCATATTTTTCTTCCACGTCTTGTGTTGCTCCATCAACTGCTCCAAGACGGAATCGCGTAGCTTTGGATCCAGGCTGAATTGTTCCTGTCCAACAAATACAATGCTAGTTGCAAATAAATATAAAATGAAATTGAAATCGAAATCGAAATTGAAATATTCATATGAATATAAATATAAATATAAATACATTACCTGTAGTGCCACCCAAACAGCTAACTTGAGCTCATATGACACCTCCTTCCAATTAATGTACCCCGGGCCGATGATCGTCTTTACCAGCTTGAGGGATCTCGCTAATAGCCCCAACTTGTTCTCGATGGCCATTCCCAATTTGCCATATTTGGGGAGCCTAGGGGTCGAGGAGCCCTCGTCGCCTCCGCTGCCACCGAGCCCAGACGACATCATCATAATAAGCATCATCATGCTCGCCTTAATACCTGAAGGAGACATTTGCTGTAAAAAAATGTTATTAGTACATATCAAAATGAATTAAAAGAAGGCATGCAAATATGTACAATTACTACAAATAAAAAAAATTGTTACTGTGAAACACCTCAATTCTGAATTCCAAAACAACAACATCTAGCTCATAATATGTACAATTACTAAATGTCCGAAACATCCTCACCCTCACCCCTACTGCCCACACACACGCACACTACACAAGAGTGAAGATTATAGAGTGCAAATCAATTAAAAGCATTAAAAATGGATGTTTCGGTACAAATTGAAATATTTATTACAAACTGAAAAATTGTTTAAAATTCGGGTTATCATAAAAAATGGATTGATATCCGGTAGGAGAAGCCAAGTCATCCACTACACACGCACACACACCACTACACACACACACACACACACACACAAACAGCCCCCCCATCCCTGCCCCCTCCCCCCACCCCCACTCATCCCTGCCCCACCCTGCCTCACCCCCTTCCCCTACCACACACACATACACGAACACACACCACTACACACACACGCACACACACCACACACACACACACAAACAACCCCCCTCCCCCCCACCCTGACCCACCCCTTCCCCCACCCTGCCCCACCCCCACCCACCACACGTACGCGCACACACACACACACACATACACGCACATATGTAATTTCAAGTATGCTTCATTTAATTATCATACTATATATATATTGTTCGATATACAAAGTAATTTTCAAAAAAAGTTGAAAAACTCCACCCCCATATGGACAATAATCCAGTGGTCATGCCACTTTTAAAACTAACCAACCCAACATCGATCCACTATAATCCAACAACAATGTCAACAACAAATGTGTATCCCGTACTCCTTCCAATTCATCTACTCAATTAATTATTTTCATCAATTAAACTAACAATTAAAGTATACAATTATTAATTTATTAATTTACAATGAAGGGCAATCCTACTTTCATGATTAAGCATATATTAATTTACTAATTTACAATGAGGGACAATCATATATTAATTTACTAAACAAAAATAATAACCAATCAATTTGTTTACAAGGGACATTACGCACAAACACACACATATATACACCCGTGCACATACACACACACACACCCGCACCCCCCCCCCCCCCTCCCCCCCCCCCCAATCCCTGCCCCCTCCCCTCCCCTCCCCCCCACCCTGCCCCCCTTCCCCCACCACACACACACACACGCACCCACACCACTACACACATGCACACACACAAATAGCTCCCCCATCCCTGCCCCCTGCCCCCCCGCCCCACCCCCTCCCCACCCACCACACACACGCACACACACACACACGCACATATATATATATACACACACACACACACACATAAATGAAAGAGAGAGAGAGAGAGAAGGAGGGAAGAATCGACGAGGGAAAAAAAGAAGGGGGAGGAATTTTTTACTGGGACATTTGTCACGGACGTGTCATGATCTTTGACCGTGACAATATTATAAGGTTTGTCACGGTCATTGACCGTGACAAGTGTAGTTGTCACGATCTTGTCACGGTCAATGACCGTGACAAAAAATGCGTATTTTTTTGTTACGGTCAATGATCGTGACAAGTCTAGCCGCTAGAAGGGTGTCAATTTACCCATTTTGGTGTAGTGTATGGCCAGGCTTGCCACTTGAAACAGAAAAACTGTCCCGAGTTGCTAGATTGTCCATTTTCAGGGTTCTTATTCTTATTCTGAGTATGAGTATGATTTTAAAAATTCTGGTTATGGCTCTTTTTCTAAAATTTCATATTTTTTCCATTTTCCTTTAAAAAAACTGGAGTGTGGTTCTTTTTTCTGATTTTTGTTGTTAGACATAACAAGAATTTCATCTTTGTAGTCATCTTTTCGAGATTCCTCCTCAATTCTCAATTTGGGAATGAGTGACTCTAGTGAAAATTCTTTAAACTTATGCTTCAAAATATTTTTGAACTCCTTGAACATTGGAGGCAATTTGATCAATAATCACAGCCACCTGAAATTGATCATCTAAAACCATGCCCTCGAAAATAATTTCGTGGGCAATCATTTGTAAATCATAGGTTTGAGCAACAAAAACTTATCATTCATCATTTGAAATTTCAAATAATGGCTGACGACATATTTTTTAGCACCCGCCTCCTCAGCGTCATATTTTTTTAAAATAACATCCCAAACATCTTTTGCAGTTTTATAGTTGGCATAATAGTCATAAAGTTCGTCACTTAGAGCATTCAAAATATAGTTCTTGCGCAGAAAAGTATTTTCCTCCCAATTCCGAATAGTTATGATTTCCTCAACAGTTGGTGGATTATTCACTACGGGTTTATCAAATTGAACACAAGATGCAACCTTTTTAGTAGTTAAATAAAATAGCAGTTTTTGCTCAAACGTTTAAAATGTTGACCTTCATATTTGAAAGGCTTGTTAAGGTTGGTAGAATAATTTTTGTCCATGGCAGAATTTCACAACACCTTAAAATTGTTGTAGCAGTAGTAATTTAAATGCTGAATTTAAAAGGGAACGAAGGTACCCATCATGGAGCAAATAAACCCGAGGAAGAAATGTTAGAAATCCCCAAAACAGGTACAAATTAGAACGCGACTGAGTCGCGGACAATGTCTCTCTCTCTCTCTTTAAGGTATTTCGCAGCTTTGCCTCCAATTTGTGCCGATAGTGTATAGCTCCGTTAACCCCAGAATAAAACAACCTCGAAAAATCCCAAAATTTACGAACTGGTACGGATCAGATTTGTTCAATCAACACCCATTCTGTAATATTGCTCGATTCTGAAACTATAATTTATCTGGGGAAAGATTAGTTATTTTAGTGATGTAACAATTATTCAGGGGATGAATAATTATTTCTGTGTATGGAAATTTTTTTTGTAGAAGAACTGTTTGCAGGAGAATTTTATTTTCTGAGAACTGTACTGAAAACGGAGATTGGACGCCTCAATTTATTAAGAAAAATATTTTTGGACGTTGAAAGTGGTTTAGTGGGGAAGAATTTCGAAAAAACGTGTTTAAGTGGAAGACTTTTTCAACGATTAATAAACAACGTTTTTATTCAGAATTAATTACCGTTAATAATTTATTTTTTAAGCCAAAAACCGGTAATTAATTTGTTGCATGCTCATGTGACTTGGCCTAAATCTTTCTTTGCCTTTACTTTCTACGAAGAGTATGATCTTGTCCACCAGCCAAATACTTATTAGGCATAGATATCCAGTAAATATTGGAGTAATAACCATCATCTCTGATATTGGGGACATTCAACCTTTTGGTAGGTATTTCATTTAAATAAATCAACTTGCTTGATATTTTTAAGTACCATTATTAGGCAGGTTTGATTCCATGTCTCAAACGCAATGTCTAGTGCATGGTTGAAGCATGAACTCAAAATTCGAGAAGACTGTTACTAAGAATTTGCCAGATCCAAATAAGAAAAAACATTTATACACAAATATGAAATAATATAACTAAAATCTTTCGAAACTTCAACTTCACTGGCATGTAGTATAACAGTATAAAGAACATATATGAAAAAATAAGGGTTAGAAGATTCCTAAAAATGACTTAAGAAAAACAAATCTAAATTTAATTTCACGGTTAAACTCTGAGATCCTCCCATCGAGGTTATCTATATAAATTTTGCATTATCTTGCTAACATATCAATGCTCAAGGACCACAAATGTTTTCAAGCGCCTAATAACTACCAAAGCAATACTTTGTTCTCATCCAATTTGGTAACACAAAACTCAGGGGGCTGCTACATGTTCTTATTTTTCCTTTTAATTAAAAACTTTCCTTTGCCTGCACCAACTTTTTTATTCAATCCCTACTAGAAGCATTAACAGTTAGTAGGCATTTTAACATTATTGCAATGTGAATATAGGTTACACATGCACAATTGTCGCATCTGATAACATGCGGAGTGCATGCGTTTTGGTTGCCTCTATATTGCCTCATGAAAATACACACACATATAATATATATATATATAGGGAGAGGTTCACAAGTGGACCAAAAGAATGGACTTTTTAATGGACCTTAACAAAAAACACATAATAACACATTAATTTTAATTCCTATAGTGTAATTGGTCCGCGTCAGCGGCACCCGAGACCATACCTTCACCCCACTAACCCCCCACCCCCCACCGCCCCCACCCATCCCCACTGCCCCCCCACCCCCCCAACCACCACCATCACCATAGCAGCCCTTATGACAGCAAGGCTGCCATGGGGGTGGGGGGTGGGTGGGTGGGGTCGGTGGGGGGCGTGTGGGGGGTGGGGGATCGATCGACACGCGTATTTGGTGCCGCTGGCGAGGACCAATTACACTATAGGAATTAAAATTAATGTGTTATTATGTGTTTTTTGTTAAGGTCCATTAAAAAGTCCATTCTTTTGGTCCACTTGTGAACCTCTCCCTATATATATGTAAACAAAGGTGTAACTTATGATCAGAAAGCAATGCAAATGCATAAATTCTGTGAAATATAATGACACACAAAGTTCAAAGAGCTTATTACACAACAGTTGAAAAACTGATGTATTATTTACCTGTTATATTGCTATTTTCTTCGCGGACGTCGGGGGCCTCTTCTTACATTCTTGTGTTGTCCTTTTTCAAAAACTTCTGTAAACCATTTTGGTTTTCCTGTTAAGAACATGAGGTAACCCATAATCAATCCAAACACCATCCCATAACCATATCCCATCAAGACAACCTTCCAAGTAAATCCACTCGCGAAATCCGGATCTTCTTTTTGTTGGCTTACATGTAGATGTGGTGCACGCCATCTATACATTTTTTTGATAGTGGAAACCCACACAATCCCGAGTTCCCATCGTACGAATCATTTTGAAATGTATTAAACTGCTTGCCTTCAGGTATGTGTCCCACTAGATGATTTTGAGAGAGATTTAAGGCCGCAAGAAATGTTAGAGCAGTTAATTGTGGAAGAATTTCTCCCACTAATTGGTTAAAGGAGAGATCTGGTGATTCAAGCACCGAAAGATTTGCTAGCACTAATGGGATGTGACCTGCAAGGATGTTATGGGATAAGTTGAGCACTCGGAGTGAATTGAGGTTTCTAAAGACGTTTGGAATATTCCCTTCGAATTTGTTGCTGGATAGATCAATGGTTGTGAAGAAATTTAGAATTCTCTTTAGGTCAGTCTCTAATTCTTTAGTGACCAGAGTTATTTCATCAGAATAAATTTGTTGCTAGATAAATGAATGATTGCGAAGACATTTAGAATTCTCTTTAGGTCAGTCTCTGATCCTTTAGTGACTAGAGTTATATCATCATAATCGCTTCCATTCATGTTCATCATATATTTCCTGCAATTTTAATTTCTCTCATATTATTTATGGGTTTGAAATTCCTAAAATATTGTGATGGAAGGAAGCCAGTAAATTGATTGTCAGATAGATCAATTATTCACAGATTACTGAACAAATTTTTTATATTTAAAGTCTTGCTTACCGGTCCATGAAACCTATTATATCTTAAGACAAGAACCTGCAGTTGTGGAAGAGATTCTAGACAATGTGGGAATGTATTAATTATCTAATTATTTCAATTATCAAGAACGCCTAAGTATCTACAATTGGACAAAGACCGTGGCAATGTTCCTTCTAGTTGATTTCCATGCGAATTAAGGCTACTTAATTGGTTCCCTTCTGCACCAAATGTTGTTGGAATTGTCCCGTGAAATGTATTCATTCGTAAATCTAACACTAAAAGGTGAAAATTGAAGTTTCCAAAACATTACAGAATTGCACCATCGAATCTATTATTGGACAAATTAAGGATCTCGAGAGAGACGAAATTGCATATGGATGAAAGGAGTGGTCCTTGAAGCATATTTGACGGAAGTTGAAGAGACTTTAAGTTCTCCAACAATAGCCCATTGAGTCCTTCTATTGTAACTGAATTTTTGACATAATTTTTTACCGAAATTACACGTGGCGACATGTTATTAGCTTGTTCTTTGGTCCCACTGGCGTGGACCCTACAAAAAAATCAATAAAAACCCTCCACCTCATTCGCTAATTCCACTTTCGATAAAAAATTCAGTCCCAATATCATTTTCCATAGCCCATTAGGGGGAAGTTGGCCGTGAATTTGGTTGTAGGATAGGTCTAAATACTGAAGGCCTGGACTAGCTTTTAACAAATATGGGAATTCCTTCATCTTACAGAAGGCCAAGCCCAAGATAATGAGGTTGGGGAAGGTTGCATTGATATTGATGTTGGTGGTCACAGATAGACTATTTACAGAAAGAACAAGAGCCCAAAGGTCTATGAGATTTAAAAAAATGTCTAGCACCAAAATATCAGTGAAATTATTCCCTGTGAGATAGAGATGTGTGAGGTTTACAAGCTTTAAAATCGGATGCGGGATGGGTCCCAGTAGGTCATTGTTGCTGAAATCAAGATATTCAGCTGTCATTTGATTGGAACTCGTGAAATTATCCTGTTAAACTATTGAGGTGGAGATCTAATGACACCAATGTTGGAAGAGAAAACAACCAAGATGGTATCGTTCCGTTCAATGAGTTATTGGATAAACTGAGATAATCTAATTTTTGAAGTCCAACTATGTTGAAGGGAATGGGGCCCGTCAATGAATTAGATGAGAGGTCTAAAGTAAAAAGTTGTGTCAGGTTTGCAATTGACGATGGTAATGGACCACTAAATTTGTTATTGTCAAGGGATAAATAAATCAAGTGTTGGAGTTTAGCAAAAACATTGGGAATTTGGCCTCCAAGATAGTTCCATGACAAGTGTAAGTGAGTGATCTGTGCAAGGTTTTCGAGCGATTCGAGAATGGATCCATAGAATCGGTAGTCCCACGGACTGAGATGATTTAAAGAGGTCAAACAACCAATTAAAGAATTTGGTACTTGTCCATGTAAACTCGTTCTTGAAAGATCCAACCACATGAGAGGGCTACAACTAATGCTCAAGTTAAGGTCTGGAATGTATCAGTGAGGCCAGTGCTATATGGAATATTTTATCTGGTAATTTCCCATGCAGTCCAGTACTAAAGAGATCGAGAAATGTTAGATAAGAAGACAAATTCATCGGAAAACCAGAAGAGATGGCAACATCCCGAAGAGAAATTTCTCTCAAGGGGGTTAAGTTTTGAATGAACGTTTTGAAATTCTGACTTTCAAGTTCGATCTCATAATTGTGAGAGAGATCGAGTGATACCAGTTTGGTCGGATGAGATATTTCTGAGGAAATGTAACATGAAAATCCACACCAAGAGAGATTGAGATGTGCTAAAGTAGGAGCAAATTGGCCAAATTCATGTGAAATTCTTGAGGGATAGAAATACATATGAGCAAGGTTGAGCTTCTTAAGGTGAGAAAGCATGAAGAGGCTGCTGTTTGAAGGGATGATGCCCTGAAGCTGGCTACAACTTAAGTTCAGCCCGACCACATTACTTGTCTGCCGATCGCATGTGACACCAGTCCACGTGCAGCAATCTGTACCTTTAATCCAAGATATTTCCTTTGGTTAACTGTTGAAATCACAATATATAGAAGCACTACTATCTGTGCTAAAAGTTTGCTTAAACTAAAATAATGAAAGGCTATGCTCATATAGGCATGAATGGTAATGTTGAGAGTAAGAGAGAAATGTTGTAGAATATATATATTGAAATAGCAAGATGATGATAGTGACGGTGAAGATGAATGGGTAAACCCATAACGACTTTCCCATTTTTCTAATCAAGAATGTTCAGACAATTAGTAAGGATATACAAGAGAAAATTAGTTATCATCTATACAGGGAGAGTGTCTTTGCATATAAATTAATTATTTGCAAACCATGTGAATACGAAGACCTATCATATCCCTTTCAACTTTACGTATTGGCCCATGACACGTCCATTAGTAGATTGTAGCATCTGAGAATTTATCCATTAAAAATTTACCACCACATGCGGAATATAATATTTTATTACACCTATATAATACTATTGGGTGGATTTTTAGTGCACATATATATGTGCATTATATTGAAATAACATGTCTGGTCCCATACCCATTAAAACCCATTTAATTTCTTTAACTACAGTTGACAAAAAAAGATGACCATAAGAAATTCACAAGTCTTTGATGTGTACACAAACTTTTACAATAACGAACTAAGTTATACAATGAAGGTTTATAGTCACGAAATGCTAATGAAATAATATTTCTTATCTTAAGCTGGATGAGTTACCCTCATTAATGCTGTGTGTACGACAATGCCATCTTACTTCATGTCTGCTTACCTAATGCCCACTCCTACTCTTCATGCCTTAACTAAGACAATTAAATCATTTTTCTGAGATGCCTCTAAGCTGTCTCATAAAACACCGACTATCACTGCGCTATAATTACATTGCCCAAAAAGTATGGGAGGCTGTGTATTAAAAACCTCCAATCTCTCAATAATGCTAACACGTTCAAACTCGTATGGAAATTATTTACCCAACCGCCCAATCTTTAGTCTCAAACGATGAAACATAAATACTTTCATCATACAACAGTGTTAATTGCTAATAGGCAGGCCAGGGCTTCCGGGTTCTGGACCAATATCTCTAATAAATTATGTATTTTTATGACTTTAAATATTATTGATTATGGATATAGGACAACAAACATTTCGTTTTTCATTTTTAGTCCCTATTTTCAAATTAAAGGAACATGTGATATGCTGTGATTGGTTAACGCTTTATAAAAATGGGTCCGCGCCAGCGGCTTTTTTCAAAAATAGGGAATAAAACTATAAATAAAATATTTGTTGTCCTATTTTCAAAATACATATTACAATAGGTCCTAAATTAACATAACCCCTATCGCTAAATTGCGTCATGGTGCCATGGTAATGGCGATATCTCTTTTGGCCATCATATCTGGGTGTTTCAAGATTCTCTTCAAACTCTCTATCCTGATATTCCCCACATTTTAGATGCTCCCCTATGCACCTTCTTCCTTTACCTCCAGTGGAACTTTCCACTTTTATCGCAATGGATGCTGTTGAATTTTCTCCACCATATTCACGCCATTTATATCTCGACCTAATATACTCTGGATATTCCTTATTGGTGGCCAAGTGCGTCTGGAGCGTTTACGATTAAATCCACTTACCACTAGCTCAATTCTAAATAGTATGCGCTATAAACTCCGGCGCTCCCTTGGGAGTGGTTATGGCATAAAACTGTACCCCCCAAACTCAAAATGGTTCTATGGTTCCTTCTTCACCAGGCTTTGCCAACGGCAGATCTCTTGTTTCACTATTATAGACTTCCCTCGGGCCTGTGTTCACTATGCGAGCTGGACGATAACAACACGCATATTTACATTGACTACCTAACTTTCTTCCATATATGGCCTACCTTCCAACCAATGGACATTCATCCCATTCCTTTTACTCAAACATTTGCCCACGTTGCAATCTCAGTCTGTGCTTTCCCATGAAAATCTCCATCCGCTATTTCTTCTATGGGTATTCTGGCAGACTCGAACCGAGGCTATCTTCCATAATAAGCCCATAACACGAGATTCCTTCATTCATACTGATAATATATCAAAGATCTACAATCAAATGGAAAGAGAGAAAAAGAGGGGCTAGGGTTTCATATTGCCATACATTAGAATGTCTTACAAATAAAAGGAAGAAGAGAGAATAAATATATAACCTACTACAACCACCTAATAATAATAGGAGAAGGGAAAATACTAAAATACCCTCAATGCTAAATAAAACTCTAATACCCCCTCTCAAACTCACGATGCTGCAGCGAGAAGCATTGAGAGTTTGCCAACCAAAAAACGAAAACGCTGAACTGGATGAGACTTCGTAAACAAATCAGCTATCTATGCGGAAGAAGAAACAAAAGGCAAAGTGATGGCTCCATGCGTAAGATAATGACGAGTAATATGACAATCAATCTCAATGTGCTTAGTCCTCTCATGAAAAACTGAATTGTGAGCAATCTGAATAGCACTCTTATTATCACAGTACATAGGAGTGGGCTGAGAAAGAGAGACACCCATATCTGCAAGTAACCGACGTAGCCAAACAACTTCGCGAGTGGTAGAAGCCATAGCACGGTACTCGGCTTCCGTGGAAGACACAGAAACAACAACTTGCTTTTTGCTCTTCCAAGAAACAAGAGAATCACCCAGAAACACACAAAATCCAATAACTGATTTGCGATCTGCAGGATCACCGGCCCAATCAGCATCAGAGTATGCACGCAGCTCCAAAGAAGAAGATGAAGGAAGTAAAAGACTCTGAAATCGAGTGCCTCTCAAGTAGCGCAATATACGATGAACAACTGCCCAATGAACTGTAGTAGGAGCAGTAACAAACTGACTAACAACATGGACAGCATGAGCTATATCTGGACGAGTAATAGTGAGATAAACCAAGCTGCCCACAATAGTGCGATATAAGGTGGGATCAGGCAAAAGAACACCATCATACGGGGAAAGATGAACATTAAGCTCCAAAGGGGTATCAACAATCTTAGTATCAGTGAGGCGAGCACGCTCAAGAATGTCCCCGATGTACTTAGATTGTGAGAGAAGATAACCCTTTGGAGAATGATCTACCTCAATACCCAAAAAGTAACGTAGGGGCCCCAAATCCTTCATCTCAAAACAACGAGATAATTCAGACTTCAACGTTGTAATTCCACCAACATCATCCCCAGTAATAATCATATCATCAACATACAAAGAGACCAGAATACGACCACCGGAGGTGCACCTGATAAAGAGAGCTGAATCATTCTCACTTGGAATGAACCCAAGAGAGGTAATCACGACAGTAAACTTCTCAAACCAAGCCCGTGATGCCTGTTTGAGACCATATAAGGCTTTCTTAAGCCTACAAACTTCACCAGGACCATGTGGAACACCCGGAGGAGGAGTCATATAAACCTCCTCATGAAGATCACCATTCAAGAACGCATTTTTAACATCCATTTGCGATATATGCCACTGACGAACAGATGCAACAGCAATAAGAGTACGAATAGTAGTCAATTTCGCAACAGGGGCAAAGGTTTCGTCATAATCCATACCATATTGCTGAGAAAAACCCTGAGCAACCAATCTTGCTTTGTACCGCTCAATTGACCCATCTGACCTGGTTTTGATTTTATATACCCAACGAGATCCAATTGCCCGCTTACCAGCAGGTAAGGGGACCAAACTCCAAGTATCTGTCTGATGCAAAGCAGAGAGTTCCTCAGCCATAGCCTGTTGCCAAAGAGGATCAAGAACTGCCTCTTTATAAGACGAAGGCTCAGAGAGGCAGTGAACAGAGGATAAAAATGAAGCAAAAGAATCAGAATAACAAGAATAAACAAAATCTGGTGACTGAGTGGACTTACGTGGACGTTTTGGATAGCGAGAAGGAGGTTCCACCGTTTCAGCAGGTGCTTGGGTGGCCACACGAGAAGGGGGAGCATCAGGAACATCGGATGGCAAAGTACCTGCATCAGTAGAAATAATAGGAACAGGAGCAACATGGGGTGGCACACTATCGGTGGTGCAAGGTACTTCAGATGGCACACTCTCATCATTATCAGAGAACATATCAATATTGAAGAGATCAGATTTAGTGAGTTCATGAGGGCTATCAGGAATAGAAAAGAACGGAATATGCTCAAGAAACACAACATGGCGAGAGACATATAATTTTTTTGTAACTGGATCATAACAACGATATCCCTTTTGACCCTCACCATAACCAAGAAAGACACAAATAGCTGACTTTGGAGATAATTTGGTATGTTCCACACGAGGTCGAAGAACAAAACAAGTACAACCAAACACCTTTAAGGAAGAATAATCAGGGGCACACCCATACAACTTTTCAAAAGGTGACAAACCTGAGCAATGAGAGGTCGGAATCTTATTAATAAATTTAACAGCAGTAAGGACAGCCTCTCCCCAAAACTCACTAGGGACATATGCAGATAATAAAAGAGAGCGAGCAGTTTCAACAATGTGCCGATGTTTCCGTTCAGCAACACCATTTTGCTGAGGAGTGTCAGTACAAGATGATTGGTGAATAGTTCCATCTAAATCAAGCAACTCACCGAAATTTTGAGAAGTATATTCCCCACCCAAATCGCATCTAAAGCATTTTATAACCTACGGCCTGCCTACGGCCTAATGATATATTAGAGTTTTATTTAGCATTGAGGGTATTTTAGTATTTTCCCTTTCAAAAAATTCTTCATAACATAACTCCAATACGTATAATTTTTTCCATCTAATCTGACACTAATTGATTGCAGCGAATCATCTCTTTCACCAGCCATTGCGAAAATAAACAATCAAACAGTACCCAAACGGAACCAAATCAAACGAACTAAACAATTAATCGAACAAACAGGAGGAAAACGACCATAATTACCTTCAAAACAGTCGAGCGAACAGTTGGATCCGCGGACTGTGTTGATGAGATTAAACTTTGATCCCGCTCTGATACCATGATAATATATCAAAGATCTACAATCAAATGGAAAGAGAGAAAAAGAGGGGCTAGGGTTTCATATTGCCATACACTAGAATGTCTTACAAATAAAAGGAAGAAGAGAGAATAAATATATAACCTACTACAACCACCTAATAATAATAGGAGAAGGGAAAATACTAAAATACCCTCAATGCTAAATAAAACTCTAATAAGAGGTTCCACCATGTTACTATTTTCTTGTGTTTTTGAGAAGCTAATGCGTCTACGGATGTTCTTGCTGCTAATTCAGTGTTCTTGCGGCTAGTTCAGTGTTGTGTCAGTTTTTTTTGTTTATTATGTTAAAAAATCCGTGATTTTTATTTCTATTTTTGATCCGTGATGCTTGCTATATACCTACTCTTAGATATGCAGCAACATAACCTGTAAAATACCAATATCATAAATAAAGCTTCTTTTTACTGGGAACAATTTTTTAATGAACACATTTAAATCCTACATACTATAATAAAGGAAGTCACCTCAAGAGGAAAAATGTCAAACCTGTACTGCATATTTTGAATTCAACCCTCAAGCAAAGTGTGTAAGGCAAGGCAAAATCAGAATTTTTAAAGTTGATGAAGATAATATATATATATATATATATATATATATTCCCCCTATTTAAGCTAGATTTTTACAACCTCTTCAAATCCAAATTACAAAATTTAAAATAATAAAATTATAATTCATATATTTTTTTTTTGGTGAAAAGGAAACTTAATTAACTAAAATAAAGCGTTAATACAGACATAATAGTTCCGCACAAATAAACAGTGAGAGCAAAAGAAACAACAACGAGGCAAGATGCCAACAGTTGGGTACATAATCGGTCAGTCGAGTTATTAGCTCGAGTCATAGTCCTCGGTCTGGTTCCTGTTCTTCTCTTCATCGATAATTCGTCGGAGTTGATCAGGTGGGTCTTCCAGAGTATGAAAGTCTTCCGCACGGGATTGTGCATATTTGGCAAGCCAATCGGCGCATTGGTTAGCTTCTCTCGGTATGAAGGTCACATCGGCATTCATGTCTGTCTTCATATCTCTGCAGTCCAAAATGATAGCAGAATGTGGGTGATTAATCCAGTCTCCCTCGTTGATCATATCCACCGCCACCTTGCAATCCGATTCCAGCTTGAACCCGCTCCAGCCCCTATCTTTAGCGGTCAGCAGCCCGTAGAACATTCCTTCGAACTCAGCACGTAATGGTTCCGCACATTTGATTTTTCCGAAGAAACCATTCATCCATTCGCAGCTCCAGTCCCGCACAATTCCTCCAAAAGTACCCGCTTTGGTGTTGACGTCCAGTCCACCATCAGTATTGATTTTTAGCATACCTGCACATGGAGACTTCCAATCAATCAGAGTATTATTATTATTCTGCACCCTATACACAACAAGTTTAGTGTAAGCTCCAGAGATCTCACGAGCATAACCAACACTGAACTTGGCATAAAAAAACTATAATACACTGATATAAACTCATGGCCTATTTTATATAAAATATGAATATATTAAATGGGGATTGAGGATTTAACGCCTCACATGTATAATATAGTCTTTAATTCACATAGAAACAAATTAAAAAATGTGGTTCCTCACTAGCTATACACTGTCAATAAATTTAAAATGAACTACTAATAATTCTAATTATTTGTGCATTAAAAATAATTTGACTTAACTTATAATTTTTCACTTTATGTTTCTTGGTAAAATTTGTACTTTTTACATACATTCGTCATCTATCAAATGTTATCAATAATGCAAATCAAAATATGAAAATACAATATACATGATACACTAAACCTTATATTTTACAGTAAGTGTATGGCCAATAATTGATTTTCAATGTTGTCTTTCGAGTCCCTATCTGGAGATTTTTTAGGATCTTTGTTAAGGTCTTTTTCCTGTGTGTGTATGCGCTAGTGCTAGAGAGAGAGTGTCGACTTGTCCTACAAATAATTTTGACTTTGCTAACTATAAGAAAAGCAAGTATGTAGTGTGTTTCCTGTTAGAGCATCTCCGACCCTAATTGATGTTCTTATGTTTCAATCTTAGGTGTTCACAATAAATTATTGTATCCTTTAGTGGGGTTTGTTCAATGTGTATAATTAATTGGCCAATGAGAAGATACCATGAGACGTGAGAGATTTAGAATACAAGAGTGGAAAATCCTATGTGATTGTGCAAATTTAACGTGCAAATTAAACATAAATTTATATGTTGAGTTTTAACATATTGTTGGAGTGACTTTTTTTTACACTCCGGATATTTAACAAACATAGAAAGTTAACACACTGATGAAGATAGTCTGATAAAGTAGGGTTCGTATGGATAGTTCATATATTAGGTTATGCACAAACAAATTCAAATTTTGAATGAATTTTATCTTGAATACCAATTATGTGTGCATGCAATAAAGTGTCCAAAATTAATTACGCCAAACCATGAAAATAATTAATCCACACATGCGAAGAAAATAAGAAAAAATCTCTTTCAGGCAAAACCTAGTATTTAACATTGTAAAGAGTTTGACAGACACAATCGATTTACAGACTATTTAGCTCCACTAAGTATAATGCGTAGGGTCTTCAAATATTCTATAGAATTCGACACAGTCCAGCACCGTTCACAGGAAGCAACCTTCCCTCGGTATTCATGCTCGAAATCCATCGACTCAACGTCATTATCGTTAAGAGTGACTTTGTCTGCAACTTTCTCCTTTGCCTATCGCTTTAGCCTAGTGGCATAGTCGTGGTCTTTATGACCCTTTCCCTCACACTCATAACATCTCACCTCATCTTTCTCATAAACATTCTTTATCTCATTCCCATTTTTATTTTTCTCAAAAATCTTTTCTTTGGAGGAATTTTCTTTGTTAAATTCGAGAAATTTTTTGATTTTTTTTTGCCAAAAAGGCTAAATCATTCATCTTAAAATTAAATTCAGACTTGAAATCATAAACTTTTCCTTTCTTTTTTTGGATGGGTCTTCAAAGCAATCTCAACTTCCTTTTTCTTAAAAGTTTTAGGAAACATATCGATTTCATAAGTTTGAAAGTCTCTCACTGTTTCTTATAACCTAAGAGTATCTAATATTCCCAACGAATTCAGGATAGTGACTTTAGGGATAAAACGGGCTGGAAGGAATCTCAAAATATTTTTCACAACTTTCGTCTCAGGATTTTTCTCACCCAAATTAAAACTGTAATTGATAATGTCCGACAAACATGCAAAAAACTCATCAAAAGTGTCAGACTCATTCATGGTGATAGTCTCAAATTTGGTGGTGAGGTTTTGAAGCTTAAAGCTTTCACTGCATTGGTGCCCTCGTGAATGAGTAGGAGGATATCCCACGTTTTCTTAGATGCAGTGCACGTCATGATGTGGTAGAACTCGTCAAGGGTGACGAATCCAAAAATTTCACTTAAACTACGAGAGTTAAATCTACTCCACTAAAACTCACTATTTGTCCAAGTAGTGACAAGTTTAAGACCTATGACATCGCCATTGGCCACAGTGGGTGGTGTCACCCTCTTTTACATAAGCCAAACATGCTCGTCAATAACTTTCAAAGCGGACCTCATTTGAGCTTTTCAATACGCGTAATTAGACCCATCAAAAACCAGTAGCTTATTATACAAATTATCCATAGATCCTAAATTTTTAACATAATCATACAAAATCTTAGTGCAACAGGCTCTGATACCAATTTGAGAAAGCAAGGTTCATATGGATAGTCCGTATATTAGATTACGCACATACACAATTCAAATTTAGACCAAAATTTATCTTGATCAATAATTATATATGCATGCAATAAAGTGTTCAAAATTAATTATGCCAAACTACGTAAATAATCAAACCGCACATGCGAAGAAGATAAGGACAAATTCATTTCGGGCAATACTTAGTACTCAACACTGTAAAAAGTTTGATAGACACGATCGACTTACAGACTACTTAGATCCACTAAGTATAATGCGTAGAATCTTTAAATCTTCTACAGAATATGGCACAATCTAGCACCGTCCACGGAAAGTGGTCTTCCCTCGGTATCCACCGATCAGCCTCAAGATGCACGATCCTATATTCTTAAGTCATAGAACCTCGGTTCCATAAATAAGCAGTAGAGTATAACTCAATAAAGATTTGATGCAAGTGTATGGAAACTTGTAAGGAAAAAATTTCCAAGTGTGTCAATTTGTATGTAATTAACTAAATTCCGGACAAAACTTGTTTGAGTTATATATAGATTTTTTATCTTGTCACGATACCCACATAGTTTATGACATGTTGTTTGAAGATGTAGAGGCTAAGATTCAAAGATATACCATGTCGTGTTTATTGGTTCACGTTTCACGTCTTCATATCACATTGCATTCCGAGATACTCTCAAGTATGAACACATAATGTTTATGGGACTCAAAAAATGTTTCAAGGATGTTACTTTGTTTATAAATGATTTTAAAATGCCATAAATGATTTTAAAAGGTTTGAACTTCTTTTTATCTGAGATAAACATTGTTTAGAGTCGTATGGATCTTTTCCTCTTATTTAAAAAGATCAAACCTTTTAAAATCATTTATGATGTCGTATGATGTTTAGAGTCGTATGATGTCGTTCAAACGATGTCTCAGTATCGTTCAAAAGACATGGACAAGTTGTTCTAACGACATGGCCAAGTCGTTCAAACGACATAGGGATATCATTCTAACGAGCTGCCGACTTAAAGTTCTTTATCCAAGGCACTCTTTCTCAGAAATTTGAAGTGTGTAGAACCAAAATACAGAATAGAAGAGTTACGTTTTTCTACACTTGTTTTCTAAGGATTTCTAAGCTAAAACCATCCTTATTGTCTATAAAAGATTCGAGCTTTCATACATATGCTATAGAGATCTTGTTTGCACCGGTTGTTTGTTCATCCATATTAATCAAGTTGTTTCTTTGGAGTTTTGTGATGAAAAAATGGTGAAGACCATGTTCCGAATCGTAGACGATTACCAAAGCTGCATTGGTGGATATCGAGGTGCACGCGGACTCGTGTATTGTGGACAAGTATCGGGGAAGGATTTCTGCATAGGCACTGTGAAGGAGCAGTTAAAGAGAATAAGAGCATCAAGGCTTATGGGGTATCTATTAGTTGTGTAAGTCTGGCTGTCTTCCTCTCTAATTTTCGTATCATATCGAGTGTCTTGATTGGTCCGTTCGAGTTTTTTTCCCTTAGTGGTTTCCTCGTTCGTCCGATGTTACTTTTGTGGACTTGTTTATTTTACTTGCTTTAATTACCTAAATGCATGCTTATGACTACGCCAGATAAAATTGGATATAAGTAAAATTGGTTCACAAACTTGGTGCGTATAAAAGTTGAATTTTTTTTTTTTAAAGACAAGCTGTTTCACCTAAACCACACTTGAAAGAGGGGCCTACAAATTGGTATCAGATCTTGAAACATTTTTTTTATTGTGTTGATCCATTGTGCTTGTAGGTATGAATTTTAGAAATTTTGATGCTTTTCAAACTCCTATTTTTTATGGCACTAATTATGCATATTAGAATATGCAAATGAAAAGTGCACTTAAAGCTATTGATGAGCTTGTTTGGTTAGCGGTAGAAAAAGGGTGGTCACCACCGGTCATAAGAGATGGAGAGGCTACTAGCCCCAAATCCACCTACATCAAAGTTTGGGTCAAAGACGAAAATGTTTTGGTGATTAGTGGAGAGAAATAAGGAAGAGGAGAATGAAGTTCACATTCCCCGACAATGCTAATGTTTTTCATTTACTAGTTTACTGATTTAGTTAATTTTGTTGTGGTCGATGACAAAGGATGGGAGCATCTCCATTTGATTTTACGTTGCATTGTATATTATTTTACATATATCCTTTTTATATTACTATTTTATGTATATTTTATATAGTTATGTGGGTGGGTGCATGATATTACGAAAGAAAATAGAATAAAGAAGATATTATAAGTTCTAGAGAGATGCTTGTTAGGTCTTAAGGTCAAAGAGAAAGCTACATACCGTGGATTTTTCCAGATCATCAGGGGAGAATAAATTAATGTTAAAAATTCCTTTGTTATAAATTTCTTGATGGGTCGTGTCGCCCAGATATGATGAAACTTTTTAGAGAAGTTCAAAGCAGGTTGTGTTATAATTTTTTGTTATCAATTTTAGCTTTGGTTTTTTCCTTTATTAGAACCCCCCCCCCCCCCCCTCAAACTATATTTTTATATTATTAGAAGTTGTAGAATTTATTTGAGGAGTTCATCTCTAAACTTCGTCATGAAGAATAGTTGTCTCTAATGGGCATGAATCTTTTTGGATGGATGAGTTCTAATATGATTTATATTTATGAGCTTTGTAAATTTAGTATCTACTGTAATATGTAATATGAAAATAGGACAATAAACATTTTATTTATAATTTTAGTCCCCATTTTAATAAAGTCGCTGGCACAGAGCCATATCCATAAAATGTTAACTAATCACAGCATGCCACGTCAATCGATAATTTGAAAATAGAGATTAAAAATAAAAACCAAACGTTTATTATCATATATCCATAATAGATATTCTTTTACGTCCTAAAAATATATAAACTATTATATTTAATATTTTCTTAATTACATTATAAATTGATTTTGCTTTGTACGAATGAAATGCTATCATTTTGTTGTATTCTTATATAAATTTATTGCTTAATATATGTTCATTTTTAAGGAGCAACTAGATTTTAGCTCAGCGTGATGCGCAGGCTATTTGTAAATCTTATCGTACAATATTCATTTTTGTAATTTTATATCTACTAAATGACTAATACAAACTCCAAATTTATTTCAAAACCCAAATTGACACTCACTAAAAACTAATACAAATAAACACTCACTACAAATTGACACTCATTAACTAAATCATTTACTTTTATAAATAAAAAATAAATAAAACTAAATCATTCTTACCTTTCTACTAAATCACTCATATAAATGGGAAAGATAATATTATTGTATTGATTGTGCACATTGACAACAAAGTTTTAATCTAGGAAGACTTGGATCTTTTTATGAGTCAATACCAGATCAACAACTTCTTTGATTACGGCATCAAGTGCAATTGACTTTTTGTTCATTTTGGAGCACCTTTGGCTTCAACTCTTCACCCACGAAGGAATTCATCTTCTTCAGTGTTCCTGCATAACAATGAAACTGTAAATGCAAAATAGGGAGTTCAACTCTTCACCCACATCAAATGAGGATCGACATACGTGACACATGCTTTATTTTCCTTAAAGATCACGGGTAATAAAATTTATGCATCATGTTCATACAAATTCAAATATTATATAAGAGCATCTTTACTTGGGTAATGAAAGGTATTTTGCAAGCTGAAAAGCTTATTTACCTATCATGGGGAGTTAATTCTCACAATGGGGGAGGTACAAAATTTTTAGGCAGAGTTCCAACGAACAATAGATATTCGTAGAAAATAGAAACCAAACTTCTTAGGAACAACATTTGTTCGTAAGAATTAATACGAACTAATGTTGTTCGTAGGAACCCAAATATATAATTAAAAATAATTATTTATATTTCTTACGAACTTCATTTGTTCGTATAAATTCCTACGAACAAATGAAGATCGTAGGAAGCCTTTACAAATTCTCTACCCGTTCTGCAAATTTAGAGAACCCTTGCAAATCCTTTTACGAAATTCGTCCCTTTCAACCCACCATTGCAGTCCTGCAAATTTGTAAATTTATAATTTTTCTTGGAATTTACCTTCCCCATTGTGGATTCTCTAAGTAATATCGAAGAAAAATGTAAACAAATGAATCTACGAAAATTGAAAAGGGTAAACGAACTATAATGAGAAAAGTATGGATTATCTGTACTCCCATAATTTCCTTGCAGTATTTTGGATCTCAAAATGAACTTGATAAGGCTTATATATTTTGAGAAGAGCAAGAGACCAAATGTATTAAACATATAAACAGTTATCGAGAATCTTGAGTTTCACATAAATAATTTGTGGTCGTTTCACTTTTTTGGGGAGATAAAATAAAAAGAAAACCAGAGTAGAGACATGTTGAGTTCTCACAATAGTTAATTGGTTTAATTAGGGCTGTATTTTTTTCCGAACATTCCGATTTTTCCAATATCCGATCCGATATTTTTCGATTGCTGAACGTATATAAGGTTTTGATTTTTCGATTTTCGATTTTTTCAAAAAAAATTGGATCGAAAATTGGAAATAATTCTGAATTTCTGATTTTTCGATCCGATTTTTTTGAATTATTTCTGATCTTTTCCGAAATATTTTTCGATTTCAAAATTTTCTAATTTTTTTAAACATTCTCATGTGTCCCACATCGGCTAGGAGAGGAAGAGAGGCCAAAAAAGTCCTCTGTAAAAGGAGAATATCCCTCTATCTTCTACACAAATGAAAAAAAATGTTAAATCCTTACATATTTACATGTTGGGTTAAATCTTTTTTTTGATTTCTTTAAAATAAGAATTTCGAGTAATTGAAAATCTTATATTATTATGGTGACAATTATTATGCAATACAAATAGATAAGAAAAGAGCAATCACCAAGCAAGAATATGGAATGTAAGATGACAATCACACAACAAAGGATGTACGTGGTTCAGCAAAGATGTGCCTATGTCCACGGTGGTGCAGTCGGTGTTATTTCTATATACTCCGAGGAGTGATTACAGAGAATACAACTTGTCCTTTTGCCCCGGACCTAGGGTTCAATATATACACATACGTTTAGGTGAGTGGGGGTGTTAGATTCCCCCACGTCTTCCATCTCTCCCTATAACCTCCCTTAATGGGCACATGGGAAGAGACCGGATCACAATCAAAGTAAGAGGTGGGGGGCCTGGACTTTGGGCCGCCAGAATTGGGCTACACGTCCAGGCCCATGACCTTAGTTCTGGGTACCCACAATTGCCCCTAAGTTTGTTGGGCCATGTTTTGGGCTCAATAAATTTAAATGATTAGTCATAATGGCTTTTTGTACATCGTGCAACTCTTCGAAGGTTGTGAAGATGATTTTGGAGGCATTCGCTTTGTATTTGGTGCACTATGATTAGCAAAATTTAAAGGTTTTCTGAAATAGCCACTTTTCTACCGTCGTTTCAATCTTTCCAGCACTCTTCCATCCCTTGTGAGCTCTAGCACTTCATACCTTCTTCTCTCAATCTCCATTCTCATTGCTCATTGCTTTCTTGTTGTTTGGACCTGTGCCTCTTCATCGTTCGAATCGATCTTCTATTTTGTAAGTTTCCTGTACCTTTTCTTTGCACTTTCTCTGTGAGTTTGTAGCTTTCTAGGGTTTTTCAATGGCGAAGATTGGGAATAGGTCGGTCTCTGAGTTTAGGAAGTTTTACAACATCCCTGAGTTGGTAGGGATGGCAACGGGTCGGTTCGGGGTCGGGTTTTAACTCTCCATCCCCGTCCCTGTTAGAAAAACCATTCCCCGTCCCTGCCCCGTTCCCCGTTATAACGGGTTCGGGGATCCCCGTCCCCGTTTATAACGGGTATCGGGTTCCCCGCGGGGAACCCGTTTTGATTTATTATGATTATTATTATTATTATTATTATTATTATTATTATTATTATTATTATTATTATTATTATTATTATTATTATTATTATTATTATTATTTTCAACTCATCTTTAGGCACCTAAGTAAAAGTTACTTTTAAATTACATCTCAATTAGAAAATGATTAAACACAAGTAAAGTGCAACTCCAAAATCAACAACATAGTTAATAGTTTTAGAACATAACATACAAATCAAATGAAGAACATTGCTTCAACATAACAAATAACAACAACTAGTAGCGTACTAAGTCACTAACAAAATAACAAACAAAATAAATTCGCGATATGCTCCTAGACTTGCTTGCTTCTCCATCCATTGTTGGCGTGCTAAACTTTCTCGTCAATCAATCACCTCACCCATTTGTCATACAACTTTCAACCTACACAAGTTACACGACATATTAGTTTACAACCATATAAACAAATATAACTATACAAACAAGTTCAATGCTTATCTAATAATTAAATTACCTCATCATCAGTATCTTCATTTATGGTACCACTCTCAAATCGTGTTGCACAAGAACCCGAACCTACATAATAATATAATGATGCAATAATTAATAAAGGTAAAAAGAATAAAAATAAATAAACATTTCAATATGTTGAAGTTATTACCTTGAATCTCGGCCCATAACCAATCTTGAGAACACATAAGTGCTTCCAAAGTCTTTGGATGAAGTCTACTACGATGTGGACTCACAAATCTACCACTAGTGCTAAAAGCCGACTCTGAAGCAACGGTTGATACGGGAATGGCAAAAATATCCCTCGCTATAGCAAATAGTGTCGGGTACTTAAGACCATTTGACTTCCACCAAGCCAATATATCAAAATCATTTGATCTAGGCAAAACACTCTTCTCCAAATAGTAATCCAACTCCGACTTAACATGTTCAATATTAGAGGTACTCGAGACAAACAAATCAAATTTATTAATCAACCGACTCCTTCCTTGAGATTGAGATGATGTACCACTTGAAGATTCATTATTACCACGAGTATTCTTATTTAATTTCTCACTCACTTGATATTCTCCCAACATCTCAAAACAAATGTTACGCACCCTTTCAATTTCTATCGACGCTTCATCATCATGTATGAGTGGAAAGTAAAACTCAATCCTTTTCATTTTAAATCTAGGATCCAAAATTGTACCCAAAGCCATTACCCCATGAAGTGAACTCCAATATTTTCAAACTTTACTATCATATTAGATGCCATGAGTCGTATTTCATCATAACTTGAGAATGTCCAATCATTAAGCGACGCTCTTATCTCACAAATTTTTGGGAAAAAAAGATTGATTGTTGGATATTTAGTTCCCGAAAACATTTCTGTCACCTCAAAAAATATCTCCAATCTCTCACTAATTTCACTTACTAATAACCAATCATCATCAAAAGGGACGCATTTGTATTGAGACTCACTTAATTTTAAGCGACCAAAAACATCTTTATAACTCAAGGCAGTGTGGAGCATTATATAGGTTGAATTCCATCTCGTTTTACAATCTAGGGCAAGTTTCTTATTGCATGAGATTTTTAATTGACGAGCTACTTTTTCAAATTTTTCCCATCTTTTTTGCGTCGCTGTCCAATAAGCTACACTTTCACGCACTTTCTCAATTGAATTACTAATTACATCCAACCCATCTTTCACAATAAGATTTAATATGTGTGCAGAACAACGCATGTGAAAGATTTAACCTCCTAATAATAAAGAATTAGAAGGTAATTTATCCAACAGAATGTTTACCATTGCATCATTAGTACTACAATTATCTAAAGTTACCGTAAATAACTTCAAATCAAGATTCCAATCCATTAAACATTCAACCAAAGCCTCGGCAGGTACCTCATTAAAAAAATAAACACAAAAAAATAACACTACTTCATTAAAAAAACAACTCTATTTAGTAAAAAAAAACAACACTATTTAATTAATAACAACACTAAAATTACCTCACAATTCGACTTTGCAATTTCCAGGAATCATCAATAAAGTGTGATTTCACGGCCATAAATCCTCTCTTTTGGGTAGTGGAAGTCCACATATCTGTGGTGATTGCAAATCTTCCCCGATTTTTTCAAAATAACTCCATTGTTTTAGTTTTCTCAAACTTGTAAATTTTGAATATATCCTTTTTTACGGTGTTACGAGATGGAACCTTAAACAATGGTTGAAGACAATTACTATAGTTCCTAAACCCTTGATGTTCAACCATACTAAGAGGATACTCGTGCAAAGTGATCATTTTAGCAAGAGAATCTCTTGCCGCTTCTTGGTCAAATGAAAAATTAGTTAGTTGAGTCTTTCCATCGATCCTCCGTGTTTGATTTAAAATCGCTTGTTTAATATCCATTGATTTTCGTCGAGGACAAGACTTAAAATGATCCCCCAAATGAGATGTTCCATATTTACTTGAACCCCCAAGTTTTTTTCACAATATCTACAAATCTCTTTATCTTGTCCATTGATTTTTTTCAAATCAAAATGGTCCCATACCCATGACCGTCGAGGTCATTTTCCATTTTCATTAGTAACATCGGTGTCATGGGACTCAATCTCACGATTTTCATTATCATCATCCAATATATTAATTGGTGTTTGATTAGAAGCTACCTCGTTTGTTGGAGGAGTTGATTGGGCATCCCCCGATTGCGTTGGAATCTCCTTTGATGTAGACATTTTAACCTGAACATATAAAAAAAATTATCTGTTATATTTATCAACTAAAATTAATCAGAAAAAAACAATCTGGAAAAAAAACAAGATATAACTAGTAAAGCAAATTTAGCCCTATACCTATTGTTACAATCTCAAAAGCCATATTGTTACAATCAGAAAAAAAAATGAAAGAAAATAACAGTAAAATCATGTTAAAAAAACACCTAAAATCTGTTTTAGTTATTCCAAAATAACAATAACATCTAAAAAAAAAAATCTGCTAAAAAAAACATCTAAAAATAACATCCAACAATCAATCACAAAATAACAGTAACATAATACAAAGTTTTAGTTATTCCAACCTCTAAAACTTTTAGCAGTGGCGATTTTAGATTGAGAAGCGGCGACGATTGATGACAGAAGAGAGGTCGGGGCTCTGACAGAAGAGGGAGGTCGACGTGAGAAAAGAGGGAGGTCGGGGCTTTGACAGAAGAGAGGCCGACATGAGATAAGAAGGATGTCGCCTGGCCTTCCGCCTGCGTGAGACAGTAGCGTGAGAAAAAGAGGTCGGGGCTCTGAAAGAAGAGAGGTCGGCGTGAGATAAGAGTGATGGTAGGTAGCGGCTGCTTGAGAAAAGGAGGCCTGGCCTGCCGCCTGCTTGAGAAAAGAGGGAGGGATGGTAGGTAGCGGCTGAGTGAGTAAAAAGAAAGAGATGAGTTAGGGTTTATATATATATATATATATATATATATATATATATTGAATATTAAAAAATCGGGTATCCCCATGGAGACCCGAGGGTATACCCGAAACCGACCCAAAATATTTTGGAGATTTTTTTAATACCCAAACCCGACCCGATCCCCGGATTTTCGAAGATTTTTCGGGTATTTTTTCCCGGGTATCCGCGGATTATCGGATTTTCGGGGAAAATTGCCATCCCTATGAGTGGGTAGGTATTGAGTGTTGCGCTTCCCCTCCTAGAAACGTTAGAGAGATAGATGACGCCCACTGGATCCATGTTTTATTGCTTTCCCAAGGGTGACTCACTTTTCCTCCCAACGATTTGTTCTTGTATTTCTTTGGCTATTTTAATATTGTTCCTGCACAATGCTCGCCCAATGTGTGGAAAATAGTTAATGGCGTACATAGAATAAATCAGTTGTATGGTACTAGGATAGGGCTCGTCGAGGTCTATTTTTGCTATTCCTTTTCTCGAACTAGCTCTGGTATCCTCTATCTCAAAGCTAGGAGCCCTGACGAGGCATTGCTAGTACATCTACCTGATTCCCATAAGGACTACTGGCAAGAAGGTTTATCGTTAGAAACTGGTAGTTTTCTCCCTAATTGGAAGGGTTGAGGTCCGAGAGGTTCTCTGTTCCTTTTTATGGGGAAGAATACATAGGCAGACTTTGCTCCGTTGTTTCAATTTTTGTTGATTTGTGATTTTTCTGATTCTTATTTGTTCTTCTTCTACAGCGAGGTCAAAGAACTTGGAGCCTTCTCTCAGCGAGGTCCGTCTCTCTGAACTGTTTAAGGCTTGGAACATCAGGGATCCTTTGGGTGACGGCGAGCATCCCAAGTCTGCTGATTTTCTGCTTGAGTACAAGAACGTTGGCTCCAGTTTCATAGCAAGGCCTATGGACAGTATCCCGGAGTTTGATACCTCTGAAGAGATTGTTGCGGATCCTATCCAATTGGACGAGGAGGAGAGAAGCTCTGAGAGTGACATCGTAGGTGCTGTAACCAATTTGGGTGGAGGGAGCTCCAGTAATAGCAGTTCCTCTGATCGTGGGGAGGTCTATGAAGCTCAAGAATCGTCGAGCACATCTAGCAGTTCGAGCGAGAAAATGGTTCCTCCAAGGAAGAACTTAATCCAGGACGATGATGATGAAGACCACATGCTTCTTGCACAGAGGTCGAAGAAATAAAAGTCTAGTTCTGGGACTGTGGCTACTGGTTCTCGCTCTTCTGCTCAGGAGCAGGAGAAAAAAAGGAAGGAAGACGAGTAGGTAAAGGAGAGAGAGAGGAAAAAAGAGGAGGAGAAGAAGAAGGCGGAGGAGAGGAAAAGGGTAGAGGAGAGGAGAATAATGGAGAGGGAGAAAGAAGAAGAGAAGAGGAAGATGGAGGATAGGACGAAGGCTGGGAAAGCCCTAGTACCGGTATCTGCCCTGCTTGAGGGAGCTTCAGTCGTAATTTCCCCTCAGTTGGCCCCCGCACTGCTCGAGAGAGCAGTTCTTCCTGCTGATCGCCAAAGGGCGGTGGGGTCCGAGCAATTGGCCTTTCAGGCTAGCCAGAGGCTAGCTTTGGTAAGATTTTTTCCTTTCATATTTTTATGAATTCCATCACTTCTCTTTTCTAATGTCCTCTTTTTTCTGTAGTTTGTGTCTGACTTCGCCGTGCTATATCGTTCACGCGATGAGCTGGAGAAAGAAAACATTGCCTTGAAGCTAAAAAGTACAGAGCTCGAGGCCAGTTTCATGGCTATTGACGCTGCTCGGATATCATCTGACCTGGCTCTTGGCACAGATAACCGGGAGAAGGATGCAGCTGTCAAGGATTTGAAAGAGCTGCGACAGGCCTACGACATGGTTTGCTCGAGAAAACTTGCTGTCGTAGAAGAGAATAGAGTGCTGTCTAAGGAGTTGCAGAAGGAGTCTGAGGCTGTCACTACCAAGGAGGACTCATACAATTCTGGTTGGGCCGCAGTATACAAGGATGCTGAGGTTCAGATAGACTATATTAGCTGTCTGAACTTCAAGAAGGACTGGAATAAGGCCCTATTGGCTACCGGTGTTGATATCGACTCCCCTCTGTTCGACGAGCATGACCCGGGTCCGAAGCCGACCGTGGATGAAGTCCCTGCCCTAGCTGTTGAAGGTGCTGGCCCTATCCCCCAGACGACCCCTGCTGACGTTTCTCTCATTGTGGCGACAGAGATTACCCCTGCTGAGGGCGGTGCTCCTGCTGATGCCGACAAAGGGAAACAGCCATCAACCTCTGGGTAACCTGAGGTTGCTAACTAGCTATCTTCTAGGATCACTTTGTATTTTTGTTTTTTTTGTCTGTAAACTTTCTTTTGCTGTTCGATGTAATTTCAACCTTTATTAATGAAAAGGCTCCTTTTTCCTCATCGCATTAATTTTTCTCCTTCTCTCCCTTGTCTTTTCATTTCTTGTAGTTGATTGATGTTGATGATTACATTCCTGCTACTTCCCAGTTGGGAAGGATGTTGGGCCCAATGTGAGCTCTAAAGTTCATCACACTTTTGTGAGGATCTGCAAGTCTCTGCGACTGAGGAACAAGCGCTTTATAGAGAAAATAGAGCTCATCGCCAAGCTGAAGGACAGGCTTCAAGAGATGGAGGACATTGGTGCTTCAGTCCAAGAGGAGGTCAATACGCTGAGAACGAAGCTATTAGAGGCCTCTGAGATCAACCAAGTTAGGGAGGTTCTCCAGCAGGAGAATGAGGCTCTGAGGAGAGAGGTCTCACGACTTAGGGAGCATGCGCCGAGCACTGCTCCAGCAGTATTACAGGGTTCCTCGTCATCGCGAGCTAGAGATGGTCAGAGTGCTATTCCTCCTGTGCTGCGGGGTCCCAATGGTCCATCCGTTTTACGAGCTGGCAGGAGCACCAGGAGCCCAAATAGGGAAGTGGAAGAACTTCGAGATAGGGAAATGGAAGAGCTTTGTGGTGATGTCCAACGAGCATATGTGATTGCTGCTGGGCTTTAAAGGGATGTTACTCGGCTGCGGCACCTATTCAAAAAAGGTCCTCGGTGAGTGTAGGTTGATGGCTACGATCAGGGTTGGTCAGATGCTCCAACAAGGTTTTCAGAGTTCGAGGAACTTTCTTTTATCAGGGGGTGGCTGAGTGCCTTGAAGGAGCTGCAAGTCCCGAGGAACTCGATGCTCTGGTACCGCCACGAGATTTCTCCCTCTACCCTGATGCCTAACCCCTTCCGGAGGGAAGATCGATGGATCCCCATCGATGCCATCCCTCGGAAATTATTGGAATCGGATGCGAATGAGGTTGAGGAAGAGTTAGCTCCTGCTCCCGATGACGGACGAAGGGCTCGAGTGGATGACTATCTCGCTCAGAGGCCTCACCCCCATTGAAATTTTGCCAGTTTTTGCTTTTTGTATTTTTGATAGTGTAAATGCTTTGGGTGAGCTCGCCTACTAAACATGTATCACCATTGTTGTAAATATGATGAATTAATGAAAAGTTTATGTTTTGGGCAAATTTGCTGACTAAACAAGTGTATCATATTCTTCATATTCTCGCTGCTTTATGATCTTCTAAATTTATGTTGTCATGCAAGTGTCCTCCCAGTCCAGTATAATATCGAGATACCATTGTGCACCACTTTACCTTTTAGGTCGTGTCGTCACACTTCCTTAGGCCTAAGTGTGGCAATTGGCGAGGACACACCTGGTGTTGGATGCTTTATCCGATCAGGATTTTATTCAACCAAAGAAGGTTTGACGACCAGTATAAAATTTGGCCATATTGCCTAAGGATCCCCTGTAGGGCTTCATATATTGCCAGGGAAAATGCTAAGAGGTCCTTCGTGTTTCATAACGATGACCTGAGGAGGGATGCTCCCCTGCTATGGCGTAGTGATCAATGTGCCTGTCATTTGGAAAAGATGTGCGATAAAGCTCATATAGCTATTACTTATTAGAATGCAACCGTTTAAATAACTTTCATTAATGACAAGGGAAATGAACTTCTAGTTACATAACGAAAGAATAAAAGAAAGATCTAAAAATATAATCTCTTGAGATTGGCTGCGTTCCATGCTCATGGTATTTCTCTGCCTTCCATCGTTTCCAAGTGATAGGTGCCCTGCAGATCATCTTTGGTTATCTTAAAGGGTCCTTCCCAGTTTGGGCCTAACTTGTCGTCTAATGGTTTTACTGCGCTACCCAGGACTTTCCTTAGAACATAGTCCCCAACTTGGAATGCCTTTGGGTTAACCCTTTTGTTGTAAAGCCTCGCGAGCCGTTGCTAATAGCTCGCTAGTTTTACTAGGGCTACCTCTCGGCGCTCGTCGGCTAGGTCGAGCTCAGAGAGTAATGCTACATCATTATGGCCCTGGTCGACAAGGTTGGACCTCATTGTTGGCAAACCTGCTTCTAGTGGGATGACTACTTCTATGTCATATGTCAGCGAAAATGGGGTTTCTCCTGTTGCTCGCCGAGGAGGGGTTCGATACGCCCATAGGATATGGGGTAGTTCATTTACCCATGCGTCTTTGGCTTGCTCCAATCGCTTCTTTAATCCATCGATCACAGTTTTGTTGGAAGCCTCAGCTTGGCCATTGCTTTGAGGGTAGGCCACCGAACTAAAGTGGTGTCTGATTCCGTGTTCATTACAGAAATTCTGAAAGGAGCCGCTTTCGAACTGTGTTCCATTGTCGGTGATGATGGTTATGGGGATGCCAAAGCGAGTGATTATATTCCTCCATATGAACCTTATCATATCAGCATCTCGTATGTTTTCTAGGGGTTCTGCCTCGATCCATTTGGTGAAGTAGTCAGTCACAACCAATAAATATTTACAATTATCGATGGCGGTGGCGGTAGGCAGTAGTCCCATGATGTCCATTCCCCATTGGGTGAATGGCCATGGGCTGGACAGTGATTTTAGATCGCTGGCGGGTTGGTGGAATATAGGAGCATGAAGCTGGCATTTTAGGCATTTGCGAATATACACCGCAGAGTCCCTTTGCATATATGGCCACTAATAGCCTTCCTTCATTGCTCAAAAATCTAGAGACCTTCCTCCAATATGGCATCCACAGACTCATTCGTGAAGCTCGTGGAGCACATGCTCGACATCCCCTGGGTGAATGCATTGGAGGTAGGGACCGGAGAAGGATCTCTTATACAAGCTGCCTTTTGGGGATAAGTGAAAGCGAGCAGCTTTGACTCTTATCTGGTGGGCAGTCTTCTTATCATATGGGAGCGTGCCATCCTTTAAATAGTCCCTTAAGGGGTCCATCCAGCTGGGGGCTGATCCCACCTGGAGTACCTGTTCCACATTTGGTGGCTTGTTGTCGCGGTTAATGCTCAAACGAGTGAGGAAATCGATGGGGATGGTCTTTTTGAGGTCAGAGTCAACTGCCGAACTCAGGGCTGCTAGGGCATCAGCATGACTATTTTCCTCCCTGGGAAACTGCTGGACGTTGATCTCTTCAAAGCTTGGCATTATTTTTTTCACTAAGGCGAGGTAAGCTGCCATTCTTTCATCTTTTGCATTGTAATCTCCACTTATCTGATTGGAGACTAGTTGGGAATCGCCGAACACCTATAAATGTTTTGCTCCCAAAGTGTGCGCCTTTTGGAGGCCGACGATTAAGGCTTCGTACTCTGCTTTGTTGTTGGAGGCTGCAAATCCATCCTGATTCCTTATTCAAGGATTATATTCTCTGGATTAATGAGGACAATGCCTACCCCTTCCCCCTTTGAGTTGGAGGCTCCATCAACAAACAGTTTTTAGGTTTCCTTTATTTCTTGGTTCTTCTTTTTCCTTGTTGGTCGAGGTTGGTCGGGGGGTTCCTTGCCTGTGAATTCAGTTATGAAATTAGCAAGGATCTGACCCTTGATAGCTGTCTTTGGTTGAAATTGGATGTCAAATAGCCCGATCTTGACTGACCATTTAGACAGTCTGCCCGACAAATCCTCTTTCCTTAGGATTGCCTTAAGGGGGTGCGATGTAAGGACGATGATAGCGTGGGCTTCGAAATAATGCTTCAGCTTCCTCGAGGCTACTACTAGTGCAAAGGCGAGCTTCTCCAGTGGTAGGTACCTTTACTCGGCGTCCAGTAGGGTCTTGCTCGTGTAATAAACGGGGTGCTGGACTCCTGTAACCTCGCATATTAACGCAGAGCTGACAGTGTGGTTGGAAACGGAGAGGTAAAGGTACAGAGAATCTGTTTGCTGTGGCATGACGAGCAGAGGTGGAGAGCTTAAGTAAGATTTGATCTTGACCAATGATCGCGAGCAATCTGGGCTCCATTCTACCGTTTTGTTCCCCTTTAGAAGCTGGAAAAAAGGATTGCATTTCTCGGAGGATTTAGAGATGAAGCGATTTAAGGCAGCGAGCATACCAGTGAGCTTATGTACGTCCCGGATTGTACGAGGGGGTTGCACCCTGTTAATTGCATCGATCTGGTCTGGGTTAGCCTCTATGCCTCTCTTACTGACCAAGTACACAAGAAATTTTCCTGACTGGACACCAAAAGAACACTTTTTTGCATTAAGTTTCATTCGATACTTCCTGAGGATTTCGAAGGTGTTTGTCAGGTCTGAGAGGTTATTTTCCTTTTTGCTCTTAACAATCCTGTCATCGATGTAGACCTCCATGGTGTCTCCCAACTGATCCTTGAACATTTTGGTGACCAACCGCTGATAGGTTGCCCCTGCATTCTTGAGCCCAAAGGGCATGACCTTGTAGCAGTATAATCCAACTGTCGTAATGAACGTTGTTTTGTCCTGATCTGGGGCATACAAGGGGATCTGATGACACCTTGAGTATGCGTCCAGAAATCTCATTCGCTCGTGAGCTACAGTGGCATCCACTAGTTGGTCTATTTTTGGGAGGGGGAAACTATCTTTAGGGCACGCTTTATTGAGGTCGGTGAAGTCGATGCAAACTCTCCACTTCCTATTGCTTTTTGGAACTACTACTGGGTTGGATAACCACTTGGGGAATTATACTTCCTATTGGACCCTACATCCGGTAGTTTTTCGACCTCTTTTTCTACCGCTTTAGCCTTCTCGGGTGCAGTTCGCCGTGCCTTCTGCGTGATTAGTTTGAAGGCAGGATCGACGTGCAGATGATGGCAGACCATACTAGGATCGATTCCAGGCAGCTCGTATGGTTCCTATGCGAAAATATCTATGTTGCGTCTCAACAGAGTTATCAATTGCTTCTGTTCCTGGCCAGTGAGAGATGCTCCAATCAAGAAGACTCTATTACTGTCGTCATCTCCAGCAGTAACTTCTACCAGGCCCTCGACGACCCGCTCGGAGGGGAGGAGCTGGGTCTCCTCTACTCCAGTTCTTCCGTATTTTAATTGCTATTTAGAAGGTGTTAGACCTTCTTCAACATTCTCGCTAGGCTGATCGGCCTTCTTCTCTGGCTTTGGTCGGATGGCTGCTATGAAGCACCTTCTTACCATTGCTTGGTCGCCGTGGATCTCCATTACTCCTTGCTCAATTACATACTTTAGTTTTTAATTGTAGGTCGAGGAGACTGCCTTCATCGCATGAAGCCATCCTCTGTCGAGGATGGTCTGGTATGGCGAGTCGATGTCGACTACCAAAAACTCGATCATCTTGGAAACATTTCCAGCTCGCACCAGTAGTGCAATCTTTCCCAGGGGCATAGTTATTTTTCCAGCGAAGCCAACTAAAGGGACAGTAGCTTCCTTTAGGTCGGGATACATTACTTCAGACGAGCTTCCTTGATCGACGAGCAACTTGTCGACGTCAAAGTTGGCTATCCTGAGGGTAATGATCAGAGCATCGTGATGTGGGGTTCTTACTCCCACTAGATCTTCATCTGTGAAGACAATATGCTTGTTATAGTTGACGTCATCTGCTCGTCGACGCTTTCCTGACTGTGACTTTGCTAGATCGATCTGAAAAGCCTGCATTACCGCTGTAAGTTTCTTCATCTCCATTCGAGCTGAATTTCCTTATATCTGCTTAGCATCAGATGCCCCGTGAATTATCGAGAACTCATGTCCAGTGTCATCTTCGAGCACGTTGTCAGGTCTCGCCTCTCTATTGGCAGCCACTTTCTTTGCCCTTTTCTCCACAAACTCGTTCAAATGCCCAGACTGGGCCACTTCCTCGAGATGAGACTTAAGAGCTTTGCAATGCTTAGTCTTATGTCCTCCCTCTTTGTGAAAAGCACATCTTAGCGCATTGTTCCTCTTCGAGGGATCTCTTCCCATCTTCCTGGGCCACTTGATGAATGACTCATCTTTAATCTTCACGAGAATTTTGTAAATTGGTTCTTTGAAGACGGTGTTGACCGCCTGGAATGCTTTCGACGCATCACTGTTCCCTTCGTTCTTGGATCCATTTTTGCCCCCGTTCTTTCCTCCTTTCTTCTGGTTCTCAGCTTTGTCACTGCCCTTAGTAGTGAGTTTAGCTCGACCGTTTTCTCCTATACTGAGGCGGGTGACATCTTCCACCTTAGCGTACTTCTCGATGCGAGCCATCAGGTCGTCAATAGTCATAGCCTCCTTCTTCGTCAGGGACTGATATAAAAGGGAAGAACAGGGGAGCCTGTAAGGACACAAATTTCCAATTGAGTCCATATATAGTTTTGGCTAAATTCCGGACAAAAACATTTATTCATAGGATAGTATGTAAATGTAATATTCTCAAGCCTATGAAGTGTTTGTTGAAGACGTAGCGGCAAAGAATATAAAGCTTCATCAAAATATCGGTTTGTGTGCCTCGTTTCTACGTCATCAATCATAGTTCCATGCTCCCAAGGTATGAATGAAATTATATATATATAGGAGCTTGGAACAAAGTTTATTGGGTGTTAGGTTTAATAAAAACTGGTTTTACTTTCAGAAAAATTTAATTAGAACTTTAAATTAAAGTATATAAAGTTTCTGGGCCAAAATCGAATTTTATAAAAAATTCTGGAAGTCGTTCGAAATGTCGTTCGAACGAGTTTTTCGTTCGAACCAGGTTTCGTTCGAACGAGTTTGCCAACGAGTCTAAACTGGTCTATCGTTCGAAATGTCGTTCGAACGAGATTGTTCGTTCTAACGAAGTCCATACTGGTGCGTCGTTAGAAGCTCGTTCGAACGAGAGTTCTTTCGAATGAAATATCGTTCGAACGAGCTGTCAGGCGGGAACAGTTTTTTAGAAGTTTTTGACAGTTTTTCACCCACTTCCCCACTTGGTTTTTAACCAACTTTTTCAGACTTTATGAAGTGCGGGAATCACATTTTCCAAACTAACATTTCCATAACTTTTCAATCCTAGTTTATCTCTTAGAGAGAATTTGAGAGCAAAAATTGTTTAGGAAAATGTTCATGTTTTGAGTGTTATTTTTCAAAGAGAAAATCCTTCACACTCTAGTTTACACCCAATTGTGTTTAGTCCAAGTTCTTATTTATATATCAAATTGCTTGGAGTTTTGGCCCCGGTTTATCTCTACCGAATTCAAGAAGAGAAGTTTTTGTTTGCTTCTCATCCATCAAAGAAGAAGACTTTTTGTTGAGATTCTACCCACTTGGAGAAAGGCTCCTTGCTAGGGTGACGGTGACCATTGAAAGTCCCATCGGTGGATTCCGAGACCGCGGTGGAGTTCCGAGGTTGCCCGCTAGGAAGAGGTGTCTACAAGAAGAAGCGTCGAGGCTTGAGAGGTATCGAGTCAGTCGTTGTAAGTCTATCTGTCTTGTAATTGTAATTCCATATCTAGTGGACTTGTGGCTAGGGCCGTCCGAGGTTTTTTCCCGTCTTGGGTTTTTTCTCGTACATCTCGGCGTAGTGTGATATTGTTTATTTTATCTTGCATCATAACTTAGAACGCATGCTTAGACTAATTCAAGATAAAATTCGGTCTCAATTATCACACTCAATTAATTTGGAATTAAATTAAATATTGGGTAAATCTGGTTTATTCAAGTCTTTTGCTAAATTTGGTTTCGCCTAACTTTGGATAATTGATAATTATGACTTAGGCAAATTCTAGGACTTGGATCAATGAATCGGTTTAAGTGACTATATTAATTGGATTAATTTTGTGAACCATCATTCAACGCTAGCATTTACAAATTGGTATCAGAGCCAAAGCGATAAATTATTTCGTTAACGATCTTTTTAAATAATTTTTGGCTAAAATGGATTTTTCACCATTTTCAAAATTTCCTATTTTTGATGGTTCAAACTACGCGTATTGGAAAGCGCGTATGAGATCGGCACTAAAATCTATCGACGAGAGAGTTTGGATGTCTGTTGTTACCGGGTACTCCCCACCAACTTACTTAGTTGAAAATGAACGTGTTATAAAACCCGCCGATAGATGGACTGAAAATGAGTTTAAACTTGCTAACTTTAAATCCCGAGGTTTAAATGCCTTATTTAGCGCTGTCGCACCGGATGAATTTCGACGTATTATGACGTGTGAAACTGCTAAAGAAGCTTGGGATATTTTACAATTAACTCATGAAGGAACTAGTGTCGTTAAAGCTTCAAAACTCCAAAACCTTACCACTCAATTTGAAACTATCAAAATGGATGAAAAAGAAACTTTTGATAAATTTTATGCTAGACTTTCTGATATTGTTAATTCATCTTTTAACTTGGGAGAGAAAATACCTGACGACCGTGTTGTAAAGAAAATTTTAAGGTCTCTACCCGATAGATTTATTCCTAAAGTGACCGTTTTAAATTCTTTACCCACTTTAGCCTCTACGAAATTAGAAGAGCTTGTAGGTGATTTACAAACCTATGAACTAGATATGTTTCCCTCTAAAACTGAAAAGAAAATTGAAAAGGGTGTTGCTTTAAAAGCCCGAAAAGAGGTCAAACAAGTAGTAGAGAGCGATAGTGATAGTGACTCGGAAGACATGGCTTTATTTGCTCGTAAATTTAGAAAATTTCTTAAATTTAACAAAGATAAATTTAAAAATGATTTTAAGAAATTTGATACTTCTAAACATGATAAAAGCGAGAAGTTTTCTAAAGCCGAGAAGATCCCTAAACCTAGCAATGACAATTTAGATAGGGACGAGTCTGATAAGTGTTTTGGTTGTGAAGGTTATGGCCATAGGGCTTATGAGTGCCCCACTAAACTAAGGAAAGATGGTAAGCGACCTATTTCATATAATGCAACCCTTAGTGATAGTGATAAGGAAGAGAAGCCCGATTCCCCCACTAAGAAAAATTTTGTGGCTTTTATGGCTAGTCATGTGAGTGATAGTGAGAACTCATCGATTGATGAAACTATAACACATGCCACTTCCAAGGTCATTGTACATGATTCTCTTATTTTTTATGATAGTGAGAGTGAAGAAGAAAGTGAGAGTGAAAATGAAAATGAAGATGAGGTTGATATGAGTGAACTTCAAAATGCTTTTCAAGAACTATATACCGAATCTATTAAATTGAAAAGAGCTAATTTGAAGTTAGAAGCTAGTTTAAGAGAGAGTGTCAAGGTCGTTGATAAAAATGCTTTAATAGAAGACCTTAGGACACATGTGAGGACTCTTCAAGAGAAGCTTGAATATGTAGAAGGCGAGAGAGATAGCCTTAGGGGTTTAATGGAATCCTTAAAAAAGGAGCTTCTTACTTTTGAAGAGCGAAATGCTTTATTAGAGTCTAACATTTTAGAATTGCAAGATAAATTAAAAGACTCTAGTAATGTCAAATTTGATTTGGAATGTCGTTCGGAAAAACTAGATAAAATGTTAGAAACGATCCAAATTAAAAATGACACTTGTGGTTTAGGCTTCAATACTTGTAATGAATTTACTCATAATGCCCAAACCAATGTTTTAGGAGAATCTACTAGGAATACATTTAAAGATCACTCCTTAAGTAAATCTTTTCGACATGTTCTCACTTGTACACATTGTGGTCGACAAGGTCATCTTAGGAAATTTTATCTTGATCTTAAACGAATTTCTAGAAAATCCCATAGTAATGTAACCACGGTAGTGAAAGTTCCTACACCCCAAGATAGTCATTCTCCATTAATTTGGGTTAGGAAATCCGACTTGGTTGCCTTGCAAAATAGGGTTGTTGATTCTCATTTACTTTCACATGCTTCCTCCCTTGCTAAATCTAAAGGATGAATGTGTTAGTGTTTGCCTACTTTAGCTTTTGTACTTCATGCTATATTCACATGCTAAATGTATGCTTGTTTTAGTCATTTTCTAGTCATTGCCTTAGTTTATATCCCATGCTAGAAATTATGACTTGTTTATCTTTTTGTATTATATTTTGTGTTTGAATTAATTGAAAAATATAAAAAGATTTTTGTTTATCATTTGTGTTTTATTTATGTCATTTAAGCTTCATGAAAAATACAAATGATTTTTGTTTGTCCTTTTGAGTAAATATTTATTTTTGCTTAAAAATGTTAAAAACTCAAAAAGATTTTACTTTGTGTGTATTTTAGTTTGACACACTTTATGTGGCATATATTTGTGTTTGAATCCCATATTTTACGCTCCCACGTGGCTAGAACTTTTGGTTTAGATTTTCAATCCTTAAAATGTTCTTTACCATGCTTTATATGGAGTAGTTGGATTTTGTATTGTTTAAATGGGTTCTATTTTTATATGCCTCTATTCACACATGCACGAGCTCTTTTGAAATCTTAATGTCACATGTTATATTTGAGCTTTTTGAGGTGTTCTCCTACCAATCTAGTCATCTACATATCTATGACCTAGGAGGACTAGTGCATGTCAAAATCCGTTGCATGTGAGATTTGTGTGAAAATGAAAACATGATAAATAAAAATGTGCACGGGGAAGGGATCCGAAAGGATGAATTAAATCCTTTGCGATTGTAAGCCACCGTTTATTGGATCTAAAAGAAATACGTGATCCAAAGGCCTAAAAACAAAATATTTGGCATTAAAAAGAACACAATTGCCAAGGCCTATGTTTGTTTGATATATTCATTCTAAAATAAAAGAATATATATGCTTATTAAGGGAGAATTGGATGGTATATCAACGGTTTGCACAATGTCCATTTATACTAGTTGTCTTTAATGTCATGACTTTATTTGGTTTGCAGAATCATCATCATGCTAGGCTTGTATGCATTGTGTATGTTCATTGAGTTCAATCTTCATATTGTCACAAGAGGTTATATTCAAATGTGATGAAATTTGCAATCAAATGAGAACTCCGTGAATGTTTATTAAGTGTTTGAGTCTAAATTTAATTGTTGATAGTTCACACCCCTACACTTACGTTTCCATATGACACATTTTTGCCATACGAGTGTGCAGACTTATTATATTTTGTGTTATATGTGTGTTTATATATATATATATGCAAGTGCTTCATTGGTATATTTCTCATTTATATACATATATGATAGTTGTTTTGTCTTTGCCTATACTTTTATTGCTCATATGCTTTCATGTCATTATCA
This sequence comes from Sambucus nigra, assembly GCA_949130495.1. Classification (NCBI taxonomy): domain Eukaryota; kingdom Viridiplantae; phylum Streptophyta; class Magnoliopsida; order Dipsacales; family Adoxaceae; genus Sambucus; species Sambucus nigra. The sequence continues at coordinate 126,160,911 of OX422214.1, forward strand.
CTTTAAGCTTCAACATGCTGTTTATTAGTTCTTTATCCTTTGCCTATTCCTGAACAAAAAGGGGGAGAATATTATATTATCTTAGTTTGGGGGAGATTTATCTTAGGGGGAGACGTCTTTCTAAGTAGGTCATGTGTTTGATAAAGGGGAGAATTAATTTAGGGGGAGTAATTAATTAATTGCATTTAATACTTTGATATTCCCTATGCATTTGATGAGTTTGCTTAAGTGTGCAGGACTTCTTCTAAAGCGGCATTGTTTAATGGCAAAGTGTTTGATCCTTGGGTTGAGTCAAGTTTGGGTGGGTTATGTTTTGAGTCTAGTGAGCTTGACGGCCCTTTAGGATTTTGTTTTAGTTTTTGTCCCGGAATAGCCAAAGGGGGAGATTTGTAAGGACACAAATTTCCAATTGAGTCCATATATAGTTTTGGCTCAATTTCGGACAAAAACATTTATTCATAGGATAGTATGTAAATGTAATATTCTCAAGCCTATGAAGTGTTTGTTGAAGACGTAGCGGCAAAGAATATAAAGCTTCATCAAAATGCCGGTTTGTGTGCCTCGTTTCTATGTCATCAATCATAGTTCCATGCTCCCAAGGTATGAATGCAATTATATATATATATATAGGAGCTTGGAACAAAGTTTATTGGGTGTTAGGTTTAATAAAAACTGGGTTTTACTTTCAGAAAAATTTAATTAGAACTTTAAATTAAAGTATATAAAGTTTCTGGGCTAAAATCGAATTTTATAAAAAATTCTGGAAGTCGTTCGAAATGTCGTTCGAACGAGTTTTTCGTTCGAACCAGGTTTTGTTCGAACGAGTTTGCCAACGAGTCTAAACTGGTCTGTCATTCGAAATATCGTTCGAACGAGATTGTTCGTTCTAACGAGATTTCTAACAAGATTCTAACGAAGTCCATACTGGTGCGTCGTTAGAAACTCGTTCGAACGAGAGTTCGTTCGAACGAAATGTCGTTCGAACGAGCTGTCAGGCGGGAACAATTTTTTAGAAGTTTTTGACAGTTTTTCACCCACTTCCCCACTTGGTTTTTAACCAACTTTTTCAGACTTTATGAAGTGCGGGAATCACATTTTCCAAACTAACATTTCCATAACTTTTCAATCCTAGTTTATCTCTTAGAGAGAATTTGAGAGCAAAAATTATTTAGGAAAATGTTCATGTTTTGAGTGTTATTTTTCAAAGAGAAAATCCTTCACACTCTAGTTTACACCCAATTGTGTTTAGTCCAAGTTCTTATTTATATATCAAGTTGCTTGGAGTTTTGGCACCGGTTTATCTCTACCGAATTTAAGAAGAGAAGTTTTGGTTTGCTTCTACATCCATCAAAGAAGAAGACTTTTTGTTGAGATTCTACCCACTTGGAGAAAGGCTCCTTGCTAGGGTGACGGTGACCATAGAAAGTTCCATCGGTGGATTCCGAGACCGCGGTGGAGTTCCGAGGTTGCCCGCTAGGAAGAGGTGTCTACAAGAAGAAGCGTCGAGGCTTGAGAGGGATCGAGTCAGTTGTTGTAAGTCTATCTGTCTTGTAATTGTAATTCCATATCTAGTGGACTTGTGGCTAGGGCCGTCTGAGGTTTTTTCCCGTCTTGGGTTTTTCCTCGTACATCTCGGCGTAGTGTGATATTGTTTATTTTATCTTGCATCATAACTTAGAACGCATGCTTAGACTAATTCAAGATAAAATTCGGTTTCAATTATCACACTCAATTAATTTGAAATTAAATTAAATATTGGGTAAATCTGGTTTATTCAAGTCTTTTGCTAAATTTGGTTTCGCCTAACTTTGGATAATTGATAATTATGACTTAGGCAAATTCTAGGACTTGGATCAATGAATCGGTTTAAGTGACTATATTAATTGGATTAATTTTGTGAACCATCATTCAACGCTTCCGCATCTCTTGACTTTATACAAAAGGAAATTACAAGCATTTACAGAGCCCAATTTTGAAAGAGGCCACTGCCACCTCCTCTGAGCAATCCTCGATCTCATTGAATAACTCCTAGTACCTTTTTGCGTAGTCTCGGAGGGTCTCTTGAGGCGTTTTCTTCATTGTCAACAAAGCATCCATCATTTTGGGATGGGAGCTACTAGTAATGAATCGGGCTGTAAAAAGTTCGGCCAAGGATTTGAAACTCCTGATGTATCGGTGGGGGAGCCTTTCGAACCACTTCTGTGCTACATCATGCAGGCTCGAGGGAAAAATTCGGCACATTAGCGCATCCCGGTGGTTGCAGAGGGTCATGGCCTATCGGTACTGCCTGACGTGATCAATGGGATCAGTCTTACCGTCGTAAATCTTGAACCTTGGAATGGCAAATTTCTTGGGGGCTTCTTCTTCTTCTTTAATTTCCCTCATGAAAGGTGACTTCATCTGGGTTTTGAGAGCTCATCTAGTGAGTTCTCGGGTCGATCTGGTACCGTGGTGGGAAGGATGTTGGTCTATCTCCCTGCGGACCATATTTCGTATGTTTTCGTCGCTGCGAGTAGGGCTCTGGTAACGACGAGCTCTTCGCAGCTGCTCGCGGAGGTCGTCGTCTGATTCGCCTCCTTCAACCTTTTGAGATCCCCGCCTAGGGCTCCTTCCTCGGCTGCGAGACTTGTTCGCCTGAGGGTTAGGAGTGCGGTATGGGCGTCTCCTGTTATCAGGATGAAGTTCCCTCTCCAGTCTTTCCAGTCTTCTTTTCAAGCGAGCATTCTCAGCCTCGTATCTGCAAGAAGACTCCCTCTGCTTGTGAAGCCTTTCCTCGTATTCATCAATCAGTCTGGATATTTGTGTGGACCTCGCTGGTCCTTGGCTTTCTTTTGAGGCTGGCCTTTCCAAGCGAGCCCTCTGATCTGAACGTCGAACTTCAGACCTAATCCTGCGAGGAGCAGGTGGTTCTTGAATATCCCCTGCCTGGGGGGCATTGCTGCTGTGACCAGACATTTTAAACTCCTTTCTTGGTGTGGGCTCTTCTCAGGGAAAGATGAACGTTTCCCATAGACGGCGCCAATTGTGGTGATAATTATTATGCAACACAAATAGATAAGAAAAAAGCAATCACCAAGCAAGAATATGGAATGTAAGATGATAATCACACAACAAAGGATGTACGTGGTTCATCAAAGATGTGCCTACATCCACGGTGGTACAGTCGGTGTTATTTCTATATACTCCGGGGAGTGATTACAGAGAATACAACTTGTCATTTTTGCCCCGGACCTAGGGTTCAATACATACACATACATTTAGGTGAGTGGGGGTGTTGGATTCCCCCATATCTTCCATCTCTCCCTATAACCTCCCTTAATGGGAACGTGGGAATAAATCGGATCACAATCAAAGTAAGAGGTGGGGGGCCTGGACTTTGGGCCGCCAGAATTGGGCTACTCGTCCAGGCCCATGACCTTAGTTTTGGGTGCCCACAATTATTTTTTTTGAAATTTTGGAATTTCCAAAATTTCTGAATTTTTAGTATATTTTTTGAATTTTTGAATTTTTATGATTTTTTCCCGATATTCCGATTTTTCCGAATTCGGAAACTTTTTTGATTTTCCAAAAAAATTGGATAGGAAATTAGAACAAATATTTTATTTTTGAAAAAAATGAAATTTTTTTCAAAAGGTCATTTTTCGATCCGATCCGGCCGAAATACAACCCTAGGTTTAATATTCAATGCTCCGCGTGGCAATAACCCAAGATGGAGCTTCCGTTTTAATTTAGCGAGGAGAGTAATGGCTATTGTACACATTTCAATCTTATGAGAGGAGACACCAAAATTATATTTAGACTAGCATGGAGGACATGCGATGCGTGACCGAATTTATCAAAATTTATTTATTTTTGTTTTTTCTACTTTCGCACAATAAATTCTAAAATTTAAGTAAGATTTAATTTTGAAATAAAAATAAAAGTAATATTAATACAGAGTGATGAATCGACCTTAGACCATAATAAGGCTTTAAGACAAAAAATTTATATAGATACATAAAATAGATATATAGATATAAATACATGCATCTTTATACCATTAATGATATTTATATAGATACATGCATCTTTATACATCTAATGATATTTAATACATCTTCCACGTGTCATATAGATACATAGAATCTATAGTATCTAATAAAAACTGTAGACCCAAATGGTGTGAGGTTGATACGTGGCATTGACATAAATGTAAGTTATATCAAAATGGTTCATTCTCTCAAATGGTGTGAGGTTGACACGTGGCATTAACATAAATGTAAGTTATATAAAAATGGTTCATTCTTCAATTTCCAACGTTTGGTATATCAAGGGTTTCTTGCGCTTTAAAGACACGTGGCAGTAATAATGAAATCACTTCAGTTACCCATTTCTCTTCCTCTCTCTTTTTGAAATACGCATATTAACAGGGCTTGGAAAGGACGAAGTCAGGGAGAAGACGAGGCATCTTCCCCCAATTCAGCCCAATGAAAACAATGTTACCACTGCATTTGATCCTCCTGAAAAAGACGAGGAAGAGAAAGAAAAAAAAAGAAGAGGAGGAAGATCATGAAGAGGAAAACCCAAATAACAACCACAATGAGTAGTAGTATTTATTATTTTACCATGAGAATCAGAGCAAGTTTGCCTTATTTGCTTCCATTTCACTCTGTCAAGTTTAGCACTCATACAACTGAACGTGATTTGGTTGTAATGAAATAGGCTTTGTGCAAAAAAAAAAAGAAGAGGCTTACAACCACCCTTTCAAGCCAGATGGCGCTGACGTAATATTTGGTTTACATATTTTTGTGTTATATATGCTCACTATAATCTCAATAACTCTATTTTTTTTATTAATTTATGATATTTAAGAAGTAATACAACTAAGATGTTAGTGTTATTTCAGTCTTCTTCGTATAAAAATATATATGCCAATTTGTCAAAACTATAGGAATTTATGCTTTATTTCAACATAATTTGTAGGGATAATATTTCTATGTGGTCTCGCTAGATATCTACGATGCACAAATGAAGTTCACAATACCACATATGTGGTCTCGGTGGATATCTTCGAATCTTATTTGATTTAGAAAATAATATTTTTTTTTTGGTACTCTACAACAATATTTGATAGATTGTTTGGGTTAACAACGATTAAAAATCCACATATATGTATAATATATATTAGATTGAGGTTCTAAAATAAGGTTTTAGGTACCCAAGTAATTTTTTTAAAAATAAAAATATATGTTACAATAGATTTTTTCTTACATTGTATTCGACATTCATTGGATATTCCAGAATAAATTAGTCAAAAATATGTTTTTTTCTTTTATTATTTTTTAAAAATAATATAATATATGTTATTTTTAATCTTCTTTAAAATTGACATATGATTGATCAATTTTTTTTAATAGTAAAAAACTTATTTTTGGTTGATTAATTTCATGCAATATTCCATGTTTAGATATCCTGTAAATATAAAAAAACAACCCAGATAATAATTTTGTTATATATATATTTTTTAAAAGTCTACAAGCTAGGACCTCTCATTTTATGTATATATTTGAAGGGGACTATATAATATATAATATAATTTAATTCACTTGCACTTACATCTTATGTTTATTTTAATGATATGTTTTTCCAACTTTACACAAGTTAAAATTAAAAATGCCGATTGCACTTATTGAATCCTATTCATATTACTTTGATATTAATTTAAAATCCAATTTCCTTTCATTCATAGAATATATTGTGTAAAAACTAAATTCGATCACACGTCGCGTAATCTTCATGCTAATAAATACATAAATATAGATACATGCATCTTTATATTTATAATGATATACATCACTCACAATTTAACGCTACAATTTTTATTGAATAATGATATGAGTACAAAAATCTCCTCCAAAACCTCCCCCAAATCTGATGTGGATTCCACTAACTCTTTCACCTCCCTAATAAGTATTGCCTTGTGTTATGGAATCCCGCCAAGACACCCAATTAATTGTTTTTTAGAAGAGTTTTTGGAGAATTATTTGGGACTCATAGCACCACTCATTTTTATTATGGGGATTTGTAAATTTAGGATCTATTGTAATATGTATTTTGGAAATAGGACAACAAACATTTTATTTATGGTTTTAATCCCTATTTTTGAATAAAACCGCTGGCGCGGACCCATATTCATAAAACGTCAACTAATCATAGTATGTCAAGCATCCCTTTAATTTAAAAATAAGAATTAAAAATAAAAACGAAATATTTATTATCTTATATCCATAATAAATATTATTTTAAGTCCTAAAATTACATAATGTATTTATTATCTACAAATACAAATGAGATTAGATTAGATTCTCCATGCCGCCGCATGGGGGGTTGTACCCTTGGGAGCAGCGCAAAAAACAAAGGATCATCGTCTTCCACGTAGTTAAAATTCTTATCGAACTATCACAGGAACACGGTCGTTTCTGTACTTTCAAAACACAAACACAAACACAGGCATTTACCTTTTGAGAATTCAGATCGAAAGAAAGAAAAAAACGAAAACCCAGATGGAAGGTCCAAAAGAACACATAGTAATGCTACCATTTATGGCCCAGGGCCACCTCATCCCTTTCTTATCTCTGGCCCACCGAATCCACCACGCCACCGGCTTCACCATCACCATTGCCACCACCCCTCTCAACACCCATTACCTCCAATCCACCACCACTCCCCACCCCCACATCCACCTTACCTCCCTCCCCTTCAACCCCTCCCACCACAACTTACCCCCCAACACTGAAAACACCCAAACTCTACCTCTCACCCAAATCGTCTCCCTCTTCCACGCCTCCACTTCTTTAGAACCCCATTTCCACCAACTCATCTCCACCATCTCCTCCCAAAACAACCGCCCTCCCATATGCATTATCTCAGATATCTTCATGGGTTGGGCTAATAAAGTTGCTAAAACTTTTAAAACTGTTAATATCAGCTTTACCACTGGTGGAGCTTATGGCACTGCTGCTTATATTTCTATCTGGCAAAATCTCCCTCACCGGGACTCCACTCCAGAGTTTTTAGTACCGGGTTTTCCAGATTCTTGTACTTTCCATATATCTCATCTCCATAAGTTTATCCGGGATGCTGATGGTACTGATGACTGGTCTTTGTTTTTCCAGACACAGATATCACTCTCTTTAGATTCTTTTCGCTACAAGAATTTGCACCATTAGCAACATACAAATTATGTTGCTAAAGTTAGAAATATGTTGCTAAAAGCTTTTGGTAACATATTTTGCTATGTTGCCAGCTTGTTACCCATTGCCTGTCTAGGAAACCCTTTGGCAACACAGCAGATATGTGTTGCTGAATGTATATTTTTGGCAACACGCAATTATGTTGTCAAAAGTATTTTATAATTTGTCAAATTTATAATAAAAAATATTATTTGTGTTGCCAAAAGTCACTCAACAGCAACAAAAATAATTGTGTTGCCAAAAGCTATACAATTTGGCAACATGAGAGTTGTGTTGCCAAAAGGCTATACATTTGACAACACAAGTCTTGTGTTGTCAAAAGTCACTCAACAGCAACAAAGATAATTGTGTTGCCAAAGGTATAGCTTTTGGCAACATAAGAGCTGTGTTGCCAAAAGGGTATACCTTTGGCAGCACAGGTGTTGTGTTGCCAAAAGCTATACCTTTGACAACACAAGAGCTAGGTTGCTAAAAGAATAGCCTTTTGGCAACCCAGGGCTTGTGTTGCCAAAAGCTATACCTTTGGCAACACAAGAGTTGGGTTGCCAAAAGTTATCTTTTCGCAACCAAATATTTGTTGCCATATCCAAAGTGATAGATGTAGATAATAACTTTCGGCGACAAAAAATTGTGTTGCCAAAAGTACTAGATTTTTATTTATCACCTATTATTTTTTTCGCAATTGAAAACATTTTTAAAATTGCACTTTTTTCATCAAGCATACAACCTTATAATTGCAAATTTGTCATACAATCATAAGTAATACAAAATTCCACAATTTTCAACCAAATCTCACAAATATGAATTACAAAATAATATTTCATCACAATCCAAGTATCAAAATACAAAATAAATGCGTCCCAAATACGAACATAACAAATCCCAACACATCAAAAGATGTTAAAAAAGTCCACGCAAACTAAAACGACGGCGACAATATGGCTCCCCTACACATAAGAAACCCCAGCTCCAAGCCACCACGAACATATTAACTCCAAGCAAAATCCATCATCAACCTGCACAAAATACAAAAATAAATGACTACATGAGTTTTTATAACTTCAAATGCATGTATGTTTGACTTGATCAATTTAAAACTCTTTAATTTCAGAAAATTTCGGCAGAGTTTCCTTTGTTTATTCATGAAATCCAACCTGTTTTTAACATTAAAATAAATCCAACAGCAAAAAACACCGCTAAACCACCATTAAATCCCTTTCACCGATTTAATATCTAAAAATAGTATCCGAGTAGCGACATAAACTTAAATAAGTATCCGAGTAGCTACGTACCTCGATCCTCCGTATCCATTGACTTATCCATGTGTCGCAAATCCATTTTTATTCTACACAAAATACAAAATAAATTATAATCTATTCGACTTCAAAAGATAATAATAATTTATAACTATTATAGTTATACATAAATAGTTAGATATAACTGTTATAGAAACAGTTATAATAGTTTTTATATATATAAACTGTTTATATATTTATCTATATAAACAGCTGTTCATATTTTTTTTCATATATATATATATACTGTTATATATAGTATATATAGGACATATATATATATACATACTGTTATACTATGTATATATATATACACGGTGTATAACAGTATAACAGTATGTAACAGGTGTATATATATATATATATATATATATATATATATATATACATACTGTTAGGTGTTGGGTGTATATATATATATATAGGTGTATATATATAGGTGTTAGGTGTATATATATATCTGTATATATATATATATATATATATATATATATATATATGTTACAGAAATAGGTGTATATATATATATATACATACTGTTAGGAGTTGGGTGTATATATATATATATAGGTGTTAGGTGTATATATATATATCTGTATATATAACAAAACAGAAATATATATATATATATATATATATATATATCTGTTATATATGGGCTGACAGTTTATGGGCCTATCACGGTGCCATGTGATGCCGCTTTCATGGAATATGCAGTCTCTGTCATCCAAAGACTCGCAGCTAAAGATTTGGAGAAAGCACTGATCATGTCCTTAAATGCTAATTTCTGTTTATCATCTTCACACACTCAGCATAATCAACAATTTCTAATTAGCTGCTTCTGAAGCGAGTTGTACTCAGCAGACGACTAACCACAATTGTAGATTGATAATTCTAACGAAAACTTCTAAAGACTTCCATCCATTTTTTGTTCTTTATGTGAGATATCATGGCTGGTGATTATATATTGAATACAAAACAAGCTTTTCAGTAACATCCTAATTAGGAAACTCTTCTGAAGTAATTGTAAAGATATTCCATCACTTAACTCCTATTGTATTATTTTTCGATGGCATGTTTTTATGTTTAAGTCTAATTTTTTGAAAATTTAGGTCGTACACTCAAACCGGGAGCCCCGTGACTACGCGGTCGGTTCCTACGAGTCACATTGGTCCCGTGCGAGGTGTTCGTGACTCTCACGGGACCGTTTTGTTGCTGTTTTACGTTTTCACCCTTCGATGGCAAGTTTTTATGGTTAAGTCTAATTTTTTGCAAATTTAAGTCGTACACTCAAACCGGGAGCCCCGTGACTACGCGGTCGGTTCCTACGAGTCACATTGGTCCCAATAGAGGTGTTCGTGACTCTTACGCGACCGTTTTGTTGCTGTTTTACGTTTTCACCCTTCGATGACATGTTTTTATGGTTAAGTCTAATTTTTTGCAAATTTACCGGGACCGTTTTGTTGCTGTTTTACGTTTTCACCCTTCGATGGCAAGTTTTTATGGTTAAGTCTAATTTTTTGCAAATTTAAGTCGTACACTCAAACTGGGGGCCCCGTGACTACGCGGTCGGTTCCTACGAGTCACATTAGTCCCAATAGAGGTGTTCGTGACTCTTACGCGAGCGTTTTGTTGCTGTTTTACGTTTTCACCCTTCGATGGCATGTTTTTATGGTTAAGTCTAATTTTTTGCAAATTTAGGTCGTACACTCAAACCGGGAGCCCCGTGACTACGCGGTCGGTTCCTACGAGTCACATTGGTCCGTGCGAGGTGTTCGTGACTCTCACGGGACCGTTTTGTTGCTATTTTAGGTTTTCACCCTTCGATGGCATGTTTTTATGCTTAAGTCTAATTTTTTGAAAATTTAGGTCGTACACTCAAACTGGGAGCCTCGTGACTACGCGGTCGGTTCCTACGAGTCACATTGGTCCCGTGCGAGGTGTTCGTGACTCTCACGGGACCGTTTTGTTGCTGTTTTACATTTTCACCCTTCGATGGCAAGTTTTTATGGTTAAGTCTAATTTTTTGCAAATTTAAGTCGTACACTCAAACCGGGAGCCCCGTGACTACGCTGTCGGTTCCTACGAGTCACATTGGTCCCAATAGAGGTGTTCGTGACTCTTACGCGACCGTTTTGTTGCTGCTTTACGTTTTCACCCTTCGATGGCAAGTTTTTATGGTTAAGTCTAATTTTTTGCAAATTTACGTCGTACACTCAAACCGGGAGCCCCGTGACTACGCGGTCGGTTCCTACGAGTCACATTGGTCCCAATAGAGGTGTTCGTGACTCTTACGCGACCGTTTTGTTGCTGTTTTACGTTTTCACCCTTCGATGGCATGTTTTTATGGTTAAGTCTAGATTTTTGCAAATTTAGGTCGTACACTCAAACCGGGAGCCCCGTGACTACGCGGTCGGTTCCTACGAGTCACATTGGTCCGTGCGAGGTGTTCGTGACTCTCACGGGACCGTTTTGTTGCTGTTTTACGTTTTCACCCTTCGATGGCAAGTTTTTATGCTTAAGTCTAATTTTTTGCAAATTTAGGTCGTTCACTCAAACCGGGAGCCCCGTGACTACGCGGTCGGTTCCTACGAGTCACATTGGTCCCGTGCGAGGTGTTCGTGACTCTCACGGGACCGTTTTGTTGCTGTTTTACGTTTTCACCCTTCGATGGCAAGTTTTTATGGTTAAGTCTAATTTTTTGCAAATTTAAGTCGTACACTCAAACCGGGCCTACGAGTCACATTGGTCCCAATAGAGGTGTTCGTGACTCTTACGCGACCGTTTTGTTGTTGTTTTACGTTTTCACCCTTCGATGGCATGTTTTTATGGTTAAGTCTAATTTTTTGCAAATTTACAGGGACCGTTTTGTTGTTGTTTTACGTTTTCACCTTTCGATGGCAAGTTTTTATGGTTAAGTCTAATTTTTTGCAAATTTAAGTCGTACACTCAAACCGGAAGCCCCGTGATTACGCGGTCGTTCGATGGCAAGTTTTTATGGTAAAGTCTAATTTTTTGCAAATTTAAGTCGTACACTCAAACCGGGAGCCCCGTGACTACGCGGTCGGTTCCAACGAGTCACATTGGTCCTAATAGAGGTGTTCATGACTCTTACGCGACCGTTTTGTTGTTGTTTTACGTTTTCTCCCTTCGATGGCATGTTTTTATGGTTAAGTCTAATTTTTTGCAAATTTAGGTCGTACACTCAAACCGGGAGCCCCGTGACTACGCGGTCGGTTCCAACGAGTCACATTGGTCCGTGCGAGGTGTTCGTGACTCTCACGGGACCGTTTTGTTGCTATTTTAGGTTTTCACCCTTCGATGGCATGTTTTTATGCTTAAGTCTAATTTTTTGAAAATTTAGGTCGTACACTCAAACCGGGAGCCCCGTGACTACGCGGTCGGTTCCTACGAGTCACATTGGTCCCGTGCGAGGTGTTCGTGACTCTCACGGGACCGTTTTGTTGCTGTTTTACGTTTTCACCCTTCGATGGCAAGTTTTTATGGTTAAGTCTAATTTTTTGCAAATTTAAGTCGTACACTCAAACCGGGAGCCCCGTGACTACGCGGTCGGTTCCTACGAGTCACATTGGTCCCAATAGAGGTGTTCGTGACTCTTACGTGACCGTTTTGTTGCTGTTTTACGCTTTCACCCTTCGATGGCATGTTTTTATGGTTAAGTCTAATTTTTTGCAAATTTAGGTCGTACACTCAAACCGGGAGCCCCGTGACTACGCGGTCGGTTCCTACGAGTCACATTGGTCCGTGCGAGGTGTTCGTGACTCTCACAGGACCGTTTTGTTGCTATTTTTGGTTTTCACCCTTCGATGGCATGTTTTTATGGTTAAGTCTAATTTTTTGAAAATTTAGGTCGTACACTCAAACCGGGAGCCCCGTGACTACGCGGTCGGTTCCTACGAGTCACATTGGTCCCGTGCGAGGTGTTCGTGACTCTCACGGGACCGTTTTGTTGCTGTTTTACGTTTTCACCCTTCGATGGCAAGTTTTTATGGTTAAGTCTAATTTTTTGCAAATTTAAGTCGTACACTCAAACCGGGAGCCCCGTGACTACGCTGTCGGTTCCTACGAGTCACATTGGTCCTAATAGAGGTGTTCGTGACTCTTACGCGACCGTTTTGTTGTTGTTTTACGTTTTCACCCTTCGATGGCATGTTTTTATGGTTAAGTCTAATTTTTTGCAAATTTAGGTCGTACACTCAAACCGGGAGCCCCGTGACTACGCGGTCGGTTCCTACGAGTCACATTGGTCCGTGCGAGGTGTTCGTGACTCTCATGGGACCGTTTTGTTGCTATTTTAGGTTTTCACCCTTCGATGGCATGTTTTTATGCTTAAGTCTAATTTTTTGAAAATTTAGGTCGTACACTCAAACCGGGAGCCCCGTGACTACGCGGTCGGTTCCTACAAGTCACATTGGTCCCGTGCGAGGTGTTCGTGACTCTCACGGGACCGTTTTGTTGCTGTTTTACGTTTTCACCCTTCGATGGCAAGTTTTTATGGTTGAGTCTAATTTTTTGCAAATTTAAGTCGTACACTCAAACCGGGAGCCCCGTGACTACGCGGTCGGTTCCTACGAGTCACATTGGTCCCAACAGAGGTGTTCGTGACTCTTACGCCACCGTTTTGTTGCTGTTTTACGTTTTCACCCTTCGATGGCATGTTTTTATGGTTAAGTCTAATTTTTTGCAAATTTAGGTCGTACACTCAAACCGGGAGCCCCGTGACTACGCGGTCGGTTCCTACGAGTCACATTGGTCCGTGCGAGGTGTTCGTGACTCTCACGGGACCGTTTTGTTGCTATTTTAGGTTTTCACCCTTCGATGGCATGTTTTTATGCTTAAGTCTAATTTTTTGAAAATTTAGGTCGTACACTCAAACCGGGAGCCCCGTGACTACGCGGTCGGTTCCTACGAGTCACATTGGTCCCGTGCGAGGTGTTCGTGACTCTCACGGGACCGTTTTGTTGCTGTTTTACGTTTTCACCCTTCAATGGCATGTTTTTATGGTTAAGTCTAATTTTTTGCAAATTTAAGTCGTACACTCAAACCGGGAGCCCCGTGACTACGCGATCGGTTCCTACGAGTCACATTGGTCCCGTGCGAGGTGTTCGTGACTCTCATGGGACCGTTTTGTTGTTGTGTTAAGTTTTCACCCTTCGATGTCAAGTTTTTATGCTTAAGTCTAATTTCTTACAAATTTACGTCTTACACTCAAACCGGGATCCCCGTGACTACGCGGTCCGTACCTACGAGTCACATTGGTCCCGTGCGAGGTGTTCGTGACTCTTACGGGACCGTTCTGTATTTGTTTTACATTTTCACCCTTCGATGGCATGTTTTTATGTTTAAGTCTAATTTTTTGCATATTTACGTCGTACACTCAAACCGGGATCCCTGTGACTACGCGGTCGGTTCCAACGAATGACATTGGTCCCGTGCGAGGTGTTCGTGACTCTTACGGAACCGTTCTGTGTTTGTTATACATTTTCACCTTTCGATGGCATGTTTTTATGCTTAAGTCTATTTTTTTACAAATTTACGTCTTACACTCAAACCGGGAGCCCGGTGACTACGCGGTCGGTTCCTACGAGTCACATTGTTACCGTGCGAGTTGTTCGTGACTCTTACGAGACCGTTATGTATTTGTTTTACATTTTCACCCTTCGATGGAATGTTTTTATGCCTAAGTCTAATTTTTTGCAAATTTAGGTCGTACACTCAAACCGGGAGCCCCGTGACTACGCGGTCGGTTCCTACGAGTCACATTGGTCCCATGCGAGGTGTTCGTGACTCTCACAGGACCGTTTTGTTGCTATTTTACATTTTCACCCTTCGATGGCATGTTTTTATGATTAAGGTTAATTTTTTGAAAATTTAGGTCGTACACTCAAACTGGGAGCCCCGTGACTGCGCGGTCGGTTCCTACGAATCACATTGGTCCCGTGCGAGGTGTTCGTGACTCTCACGGGAACGTTTTGTTGTTGTTTTAAGTTTTCACCCTTCGATGGCAAGTTTTTATGCTTAAGTCTAATTTCTTACAAATTTACGTCTTACACTCAAACCGGGATCCCCGTGACTACGCGGTGCGTAGCTACGAGTCACATTGGTCCCGTGCGAGGTGTTCGTGACTCTTACGGGACCGTTCTGTGTTTGTTTTACATTTTCACCCCGTTATGTATTTGTTTTACATTTTCACCCTTCGATGGAATGTTTTTATGCTTAAGTCTAATTTTTTGCAAATTTAGGTCGTACACTCAAACCGGGAGCCCCGTGACTACGCGGTCGGTTCCTACGAGTCACATTGGTCCCGTGCGAGGTGTTCGTGACTCTCACGGGACCATTTTGTTTCTATTTTACGTTTTCACCCTTCGATGGCATGTTTTTATGATTAAGTCTAATTTTTTGAAAATTTAGGTCGTACACTCAAACCGGGAGCCCCGTGACTACGCGGTCGGTTCCTACGAGTCACATTGTTACCGTGCGAGTTGTTCGTGACTCTTACGAGACCGTTATGTATTTGTTTTACATTTTCACCCTTCGATGGAATGTTTTTATGCTTAAGTCTAATTTTTTGCAAATTTAGGTCGTACACTCAAACCAGGAGCCCCGTGACTACGCGGTCGGTTCATACGAGTCACATTGGTCCGTGCGAGGTGTTCGTGACTCTCACGGGACCGTTTTGTTGCTATTTTAGGTTTTCACCCTTCGATGGCATGTTTTTATGCTTAAGTCTAATTTTTTGAAAATTTAGGTCGTACACTCAAACCGGGAGCCCCGTGACTACGCGGTCGGTTCCTACGAGTCACATTGGTCCCGTGCGAGGTGTTCGTGACTCTCACGGGACCGTTTTGTTGCTGTTTTACGTTTTCACCCTTCGATGGCAAGTTTTTATGGTTGAGTCTAATTTTTTGCAAATTTAAGTCGTACACTCAAACCGGGAGCCCCGTGACTACGCGGTCGGTTCCTACGAGTCACATTGGTCCCAATAGAGGTGTTCGTGACTCTTACGTGACCGTTTTGTTGCTGTTTTACGTTTTCACCCTTCGATGGCATGTTTTTATGGTTAAGTCTAATTTTTTGCAAATTTAGGTCGTACACTCAAACCGGGAGCCCCGTGACTACGCGGTCGGTTCCTACGAGTCACATTGGTCCGTGCGAGGTGTTCGTGACTCTCACAGGACCGTTTTGTTTCTATTTTTGGTTTTCACCCTTCGATGGCATGTTTTTATGGTTAAGTCTAATTTTTTGAAAATTTAGGTCGTACACTCAAACCGGGAGCCCCGTGACTACGCGGTCGGTTCCTACGAGTCACATTGGTCCCGTGCGAGGTGTTCGTGACTCTCACGGGACCGTTTTGTTGCTGTTTTACGTTTTCACCCTTCGATGGCAAGTTTTTATGGTTAAGTCTAATTTTTTGCAAATTTAAGTCGTACACTCAAACCGGGAGCCCCGTGACTACGCTGTCGGTTCCTACGAGTCACATTGGTCCTAATAGAGGTGTTCGTGACTCTTACGCGACCGTTTTGTTGTTGTTTTACGTTTTCACCCTTCGATGGCATGTTTTTATGGTTAAGTCTAATTTTTTGCAAATTTAGGTCGTACACTCAAACCGGGAGCCCCGTGACTACGCGGTCGGTTCCTACGAGTCACATTGGTCCGTGCGAGGTGTTCGTGACTCTCATGGGACCGTTTTGTTGCTATTTTAGGTTTTCACCCTTCGATGGCATGTTTTTATGCTTAAGTCTAATTTTTTGAAAATTTAGGTCGTACACTCAAACCGGGAGCCCCGTGACTACGCGGTCGGTTCCTACAAGTCACATTGGTCCCGTGCGAGGTGTTCGTGACTCTCACGGGACCGTTTTGTTGCTGTTTTACGTTTTCACCCTTCGATGGCAAGTTTTTATGGTTAAGTCTAATTTTTTGCAAATTTAAGTCGTACACTCAAACCGGGAGCCCCGTGACTACGCGGTCGGTTCCTACGAGTCACATTGGTCCCAACAGAGGTGTTCGTGACTCTTACGCCACCGTTTTGTTGCTGTTTTTACGTTTTCACCCTTCGATGGCATGTTTTTATGGTTAAGTCTAATTTTTTGCAAATTTAGGTCGTACACTCAAACCGGGAGCCCCGTGACTACGCGGTCGGTTCCTACGAGTCACATTGGTCCGTGCGAGGTGTTCGTGACTCTCACGGGACCGTTTTGTTGCTATTTTAGGTTTTCACCCTTCGATGGCATGTTTTTATGCTTAAGTCTAATTTTTTGAAAATTTAGGTCGTACACTCGAACCGGGAGCCCCGTGACTACGCGGTCGGTTCCTACGAGTCACATTGGTCCCGTGCGAGGTGTTCGTGACTCTCACGGGACCGTTTTGTTGCTGTTTTACGTTTTCACCCTTCAATGGCAAGTTTTTATGGTTAAGTCTAATTTTTTGCAAATTTAAGTCGTACACTCAAACCGGGAGCCCCGTGACTACGCGATCGGTTCCTACGAGTCACATTGGTCCCGTGCGAGGTGTTCGTGACTCTCATGGGACCGTTTTGTTGTTGTGTTAAGTTTTCACCCTTCGATGTCAAGTTTTTATGCTTAAGTCTAATTTCTTACAAATTTACGTCTTACACTCAAACCGGGATCCCCGTGACTACGCGGTCCGTACCTACGAGTCACATTGGTCCCGTGCGAGGTGTTCGTGACTCTTACGGGACCGTTCTGTGTTTGTTTTACATTTTCACCCTTCGATGGCATGTTTTTATGTTTAAGTCTAATTTTTTGCAAATTTACGTCGTACACTCAAACCGGGATCCCTGTGACTACGCGGTCGGTTCCAACGAATGACATTGGTCCCGTGCGAGGTGTTCGTGACTCTTACGGAACCGTTCTGTGTTTGTTATACATTTTCACCTTTCGATGGCATGTTTTTATGCTTAAGTCTATTTTTTTACAAATTTACGTCTTACACTCAAACCGGGAGCCCGGTGACTACGCGGTCGGTTCCTACGAGTCACATTGTTACCGTGCGAGTTGTTCGTGACTCTTACGAGACCGTTATGTATTTGTTTTACATTTTCACCCTTCGATGGAATGTTTTTATGCCTAAGTCTAATTTTTTGCAAATTTAGGTCGTACACTCAAACCGGGAGCCCCGTGACTACGCGGTCGGTTCCTACGAGTCACATTGGTCCCATGCGAGGTGTTCGTGACTCTCACGGGACCGTTTTGTTGCTATTTTACATTTTCACCCTTCGATGGCATGTTTTTATGATTAAGGTTAATTTTTTGAAAATTTAGGTCGTACACTCAAACTGGGAGCCCCGTGACTGCGCGGTCGGTTCCTACGAATCACATTGGTCCCGTGCGAGGTGTTCGTGACTCTCACGGGAACGTTTTGTTGTTGTTTTAAGTTTTCACCCTTCGATGGCAAGTTTTTATGCTTAAGTCTAATTTCTTACAAATTTACGTCTTACACTCAAACCGGGATCCCCGTGACTACGCGGTGCGTAGCTACGAGTCACATTGGTTCCGTGCGAGGTGTTCGTGACTCTTACGGGACCGTTCTGTGTTTGTTTTACATTTTCACCCCGTTATGTATTTGTTTTACATTTTCACCCTTCGATGGAATGTTTTTATGCTTAAGTCTAATTTTTTGCAAATTTAGGTCGTACACTCAAACCGGGAGCCCCGTGACTACGCGGTCGGTTCCTACGAGTCACATTGGTCCCGTGCGAGGTGTTCGTGACTCTCACGGGACCATTTTGTTTCTATTTTACGTTTTCACCCTTCGATGGCATGTTTTTATGATTAAGTCTAATTTTTTGAAAATTTAGGTCGTACACTCAAACCGGGAGCCCCGTGACTACGCGGTCGGTTCCTACGAGTCACATTGTTACCGTGCGAGTTGTTCGTGACTCTTACGAGACCGTTATGTATTTGTTTTACATTTTCACCCTTCGATGGAATGTTTTTATGCTTAAGTCTAATTTTTTGCAAATTTAGGTCGTACACTCAAACCAGGAGCCCCGTGACTACGCGGTCGGTTCATACGAGTCACATTGGTCCGTGCGAGGTGTTCGTGACTCTCACGGGACCGTTTTGTTGCTATTTTAGGTTTTCACCCTTCGATGGCATGTTTTTATGGTTAAGTCTAATTTTTTGAAAATTTAGGTCGTACACTCAAACCGAGAGCCCCGTGACTACGCGGTCGGTTCCTACGAGTCACATTGGTCCCGTGTGAGGTGTTGGTGACTCTCACGGGTCCGTTTTGTTGCTGTTTTACGTTTTCACCCTTCGATGGCAAGTTTTTATGGTTAAGTCTAATTTTTTGCAAATTTAAGTCGTACACTCAAACCGGGAGCCCCGTGACTACGCTGTCGGTTCCTACGAGTCACATTGGTCCCAATAGAGGTGTTCGTGACTCTTACGCGACCGTTTTGTTGCTGCTTTACGTTTTCACCCTTCGATGGCAAGTTTTTATGGTCAAGTCTAATTTTTTGCAAATTTACGTCGTACACTCAAACCGGGAGCCCCGTGACTACGCGGTCAGTTCCTACGAGTCACATTGGTCCCAATAGAGGTGTTCATGACTCTTACGCGACCGTTTTGTTGCTGTTTTACGTTTTCACCCTTCGATGGCATGTTTTTATGGTTAAGTCTAATTTTTTGCAAATTTAGGTCGTACACTCAAACCGGGAGCCCCGTGACTACGCGGTCGGTTCCTACGAGTCACATTGGTCCGTGCGAGGTGTTCGTGACTCTCACGGGACCGTTTTGTTGCTATTTTAGGTTTTCACCCTTCGATGGCATGTTTTTATGCTTAAGTCTAATTTTTTGAAAATTTAGGTCGTACACTCAAACCGGGAGCCCCGTGACTACGCGGTCGGTTCCTACGAGTCACATTGGTCCCGTGCGAGGTGTTCGTGACTCTCACGGGACCGTTTTGTTGCTGTTTTACGTTTTCACCCTTCGATGGCAAGTTTTTATGGTTAAGTCTAATTTTTTACAAATTTAAGTCGTACACTCAAATCGGGAGCCCCGTGACTACGCGGTCGGTTCCTACGAGTCACATTGGTCCCAACAGAGGTGTTCGTGACTCTTACGCCACCGTTTTGTTGCTGTTTTACGTTTTCACCCTTCGATGGCATGTTTTTATGGTTAAGTCTAATTTTTTGCAAATTTAGGTCGTACACTCAAACCGGGAGCCCCGTGACTACGCGGTCGGTTCCTACGAGTCACATTGGTCCGTGCGAGGTGTTCGTGACTCTCACGGGACCGTTTTGTTGCTATTTTAAGTTTTCACCCTTCGATGGCATGTTTTTATGCTTAAGTCTAATTTTTTGAAAATTTAGGTCGTACACTCAAACCGGGAGCCCCGTGACTACGCGGTCGGTTCATACGAGTCACATTGGTCCCGTGCGAGGTGTTCGTGACTCTCACGGGACCGTTTTGTTGCTGTTTTACGTTTTCACCCTTCGATGGCAAGTTTTTATGGTTAAGTCTAATTTTTTGCAAATTTAAGTCGTACACTCAAACCGGGAG
This sequence comes from Sambucus nigra, assembly GCA_949130495.1. Taxonomy (NCBI): domain Eukaryota; kingdom Viridiplantae; phylum Streptophyta; class Magnoliopsida; order Dipsacales; family Adoxaceae; genus Sambucus; species Sambucus nigra. The sequence goes on from OX422214.1 coordinate 126,180,984, forward strand.
CCCCGTGACTACGCGATCAGTTCCTACGAGTCACATTGGTCCCGTGCGAGGTGTTCGTGACTCTCATGGGACCGTTTTGTTGTTGTGTTAAGTTTTCACCCTTCGATGTCAAGTTTTTATGCTTAAGTCTAATTTCTTACAAATTTACATCTTACACTCAAACCGGGATCCCCGTGACTACGCGGTCCGTACCTACGAATCACATTGGTCCCGTGCGAGGTGTTCGTGACTCTTACGGGACCGTTCTGTGTTTGTTTTACATTTTCACCCTTCGATGGCATGTTTTTATGTTTAAGTCTAATTTTTTGCAAATTTACGTCGTACACTCAAACCGGGATCCCTGTGACTACGCGGTCGGTTCCAACGAATGACATTGGTCCCGTGCGAGGTGTTCGTGACTCTTACGGAACCGTTCTGTGTTTGTTATACATTTTCACCTTTCGATGGCATGTTTTTATGCTTAAGTCTATTTTTTTACAAATTTACGTCTTACACTCAAACCGGGAGCCCGATGACTACGCGGTCGGTTCCTACGAGTCACATTGTTACCGTGCGAGTTGTTCGTGACTCTTACGAGACCGTTATGTATTTGTTTTACATTTTCACCCTTCGATGGAATGTTTTTATGCCTAAGTCTAATTTTTTGCAAATTTAGGTCGTACACTCAAACCGGGAGCCCCGTGACTACGCGGTCGGTTCCTACGAGTCACATTGGTCCCGTGCGAGGTGTTCGTGACTCTCACGGGACCGTTTTGTTGCTATTTTACATTTTCACCCTTCGATGGCATGTTTTTATGATTAAGGTTAATTTTTTGAAAATTTAGGTCGTACACTCAAACTGGGAGCCCCGTGACTACGCGGTCGGTTTCTACGAATCACATTGGTCCCGTGCGAGGTGTTCGTGACTCTCACGGGACCGTTTTGTTGTTGTTTTAAGTTTTCACCCTTCGATGACAAGTTTTTATGCTTAAGTCTAATTTCTTACAAATTTCGCGTCTTACACTCAAACCGGGATCCCCGTGACTACGCGGTGCGTACCTACGAGTCACATTGGTCCCGTGCGAGGTGTTCGTGACTCTTACGGGACCGTTCTGTGTTTGTTTTACATTTTCACCCCGTTATGTATTTGTTTTACATTTTCACCCTTCGATGGAATGTTTTTATGCTTAAGTCTAATTTTTTGCAAATTTAGGTCGTACACTCAAACCGGGAGCCCCGTGACTACGCGGTCGGTTCCTACGAGTCACATTGGTCCCGTGCGAGGTGTTCGTGACTCTCACGGGACCATTTTGTTGCTATTTTACGTTTTCACCCTTCGATGGCATGTTTTTATGATTAAGTCTAATTTTTTGAAAATTTAGGTCGTACACTCAAACCGGGAGCCCCGTGACTACGCGGTCGGTTCCTACGAGTCACATTGTTACCGTGCGAGTTGTTCGTGACTCTTACGAGACCGTTATGTATTTGTTTTACATTTTCACCCTTCGATGGAATGTTTTTATGCTTAAGTCTAATTTTTTGCAAATTTAGGTCGTACACTCAAACCGGGAGCCCCGTGACTACGCGGTCGGTTCATACGAGTCACATTGGTCCCGTGCGAGGTGTTCGTGACTCTCACGGGACCATTTTGTTGCTATTTTACGTTTTCACCCTTCGATGGAAGGTTTTTATGATTAAGTCTAATTTTTTGAAAATTTCGGTCGTACACTCAAACCGGGAGCCCTAATTTCTTACAAATTTACGTCTTACACTCAAACCGGGATCCCCGTGACTACGCGGTCGGTTCCTACGAGTCACATTGGTCCCGTGCGAGGTGTTCGTGACTCTTACGGGACCGTTCTGTGTTTGTTTTACATTTTCATCCTGTTATGTATTTGTTTTACATTTTCACCCTTCGATGGAATGTTTTTATGCTTAAGTCTAATTTTTTGCAAATTTAGGTCGTACACTCAAACCGGGAGCCCCGTGACTACGCGGTCGGTTCCTACGAGTCACATTGGTCCCGTGCGAGGTGTTCGTGACTCTCACGGGACCGTTTTGTTGCTATTTTACGTTTTCACCCTTCGATGGCATGTTTTTATGATTAAGGTTAATTTTTTGAAAATTTAGGTCGTACACTCAAACCGGGAGCCCCGTAACTACGCGATCGGTTCCTATGAGTCACATTGGTCCCGTGCGAAGTGTTCGTGACTCTTACCCGATCGTTTTGTTGCTGTTTTACGTTTACACCCTCGATGGCATGTTTTTATGCTTAATGAGAAAACAGAACATAGATCCTTACATAATTTATATAAGATAAAGTATGGCTTATAAATCACATATCAACACAAATGTTATATGTTATGGCAGCATATGTTATATATATAGTATATAGCTGTTATAACATAAATGCATATATAACAACATATATGCTGTTATAACAGCATATATGTTGTTATATGACAGCATATATGTTGTTATATGTATAACAGCATATATGTTATGCATATATAACAACATATATGCTGTTATAACAGCATATATGTTGTTATATATATAGCAGCATATATGTTATAATATGCTGTTATAACATATATGATGCATATATGTTATAACAACATATTATAACATATATGCTGCTATATATATAAAAACATAATATGCTGTTATAACATATATGCTGCATATATGTTATAACAGCATATTATAACATATATGCTGCTATATATATAACAACATATATGCTGTTATAACACCATATATGTTGTTATATATGCATAACGGTGTTGTTATATATGCATAACAGCATATTATAACAGCTATATGCATAACAGCATATTATAACAGATAAGCTGTTATATATATAACAACATATATGGTAACGGTGTTGTTATATATGCATAACATCATATTATAACAGATAAGCTGTTATATATATAACATATATGGTGTTATAACAACATATATGTTGTTATATATGCATATATGTTATAATATATGTTATAACAGTTACATATATAACATATAAATATATATACTTACCAAATTGATTCGAATTTGGAGATCCTCCGAATACGCTCCCTCGTTCTTGATCCTTACATATTTTTGCAAACATTTGCATCGTGTATTGCTGGAAATCCTCAAATTTTTTATCTTGGGCCTCTATCTTCTGTTGTTGAGCATCTATCTTCTGTTGTTGGATAGCATTTCTCTCCTCGACTAAAGCCAAATTCTCTCTTAGTAGCCTCACCTCTTCATCACGCGCCCTCAATTGTCCTATTGTACTTGAAGCTTTAGAGGGCTTCGGGCCTACCCCCTATCCAACAATATGGCCCGATCTTTTTCCAAAAACTTCTATCGACATCTCCTCTTGTGACATGAAGGGTGCGTTTGGTTGCGAGGATCTCTCTTTAAGCTCCACAAACTTCTCCTGCCATATTTAAAATAGTATAAGCTCATGTTATAATTAGTCAACAAATTGTAAAATAACAATATAAAGAAGTTAGCAATATGGGATCTTTCGCAATATGATTAATTAATCAAAGATGTACATACATATTTTTCCTTGCACTTTGGATCCACCCAGTCATTATTTTTCTCACTCCAATGAGATGATTTAAAGAAGTCAGTAATATGTGGTCTCTCACCACCCTTTTCTTCAGCCTATTCATAAATGGAACCAATGAGAATATGATTTTACATTGATAAGTAATTAAATTCATAAATTACATAACGCATCACCTCGATTGACATGGCAGCTACAAATGATCGTGACCCACAAGTATGATTCCAAGGCAAACTAGCACGTGCTAATTGACCTTTTACTGACCTTGCCTAATTAAAAACATAAAAAAATACTAAATGGATCTCCAATAATGCAATTTTCAAGGAATAGCTAAATTACAAACATAATGAAATACGAATTACTTACCTTGAACTTCTCACCACTCCAAACATCATCTATCATGTACTTCCAATCGCTTGGTGTAACCCCTCCATATGAATTCTTTTTAGGGTCGACTCCATCCTTCAATAATTTCGTGTAATGTATGTACATTTTACTCCTCCAGCCACTGTACCTCCGTGCACACTTCCTATGAATAGCATGTCTGACAAACTCATCCTCATCATAGTTAACAATATCGAATTTATCCTGCAAATTTACTTTAATTAGAAATACACACAATAACATTGAAAGAATATCTAACTGAAAGAATCAAATATAACTACCCGAATCCTGGCGATTACTGCATCTCGTGTCCCAGAATCAATTTCCCCCCAACGAGTCACCCCTTGAAGTGGTGCCGCATTTCGAACATCAATTCCGATTTGTTGTCCTAGAGAAGGAGCATTTACACCCATAGGTGCCCCATCACCTTCCAACACACACACTTCAAGTTTTCCATGTCTTTTTACCGTTTTCTCAACCTTCATTCCACGTGTTAATCCTCGAACTCGCTTTTTGGTTCTACTAGCTGTAGAAAAATAAAGTAATATAAATGTCATTGATTGATGTTAAGTATTACATAAAGTAATATAATAAATGTCAAGTATTACATAATAAACTACTAATAAAATAATCAAAATAACTTACATATCAAGGAAACATCCGGAATATCGGCCTGTATATCTTCAACAACATCATTGATTGATGTTCTTTGTTGGAGACGCATCGAGGAGTGACTCGAGCTTCCTGTTTTAATAAAAAATAAAGACAATTATATATACAATAAGTAAATTTAAACAATCTAAACAAAAATGACTTACGCATCATGGAAACGTCAGGAACAGTAACTTGTATATCTTCTACGGCATTATCATTTGATGTTCTCTGTTGAAAGTGCACCGAGGAGTGACTCGAACCTCCTGTTTTAATGCGAAAGTAAGATAATTATATATACAAGAAGTAGATTCAAACAATCTAAACAAGATTTCGAAGAAAAATAAATAAGTTTATATATAAACTGTTATATATATAACAGTTTATATATAACTTTTTATATATAAACTGCTATATATAAGCTGTTATATATAAGCAGTTTATATATAAATTGGTTATATATATAAACTGCTTATATATAACAGCTTATATATAAACAGTTATATATAAACTATTATATATAAACTGCTTATATATAACAGCTTATATATATAAACTGTTATATATAACAGCTTATATATATAAACTGTTATATATATAAACTGTTATATATAACAACTTATATATAGCTGTTTATATATAAGCTGTTATATATAACAGTTTATATATATATATATAACTTTATATATATTATGTTACCTGCATTGTTGGTCACTGGTGGTACTCGTGACATATTGATTTGGGGGTTGAGTGTCTCCTCAAATGAGGCTTCTCTCGTCGGGGGGGAGGGAGAACGACGAAATAATCGTCGTACGGGCGCCATGTTCGAGACCTGCCAATACAAAATACAGTTTAATTAGTGATGCAAAAAATGTATAGAATCTATATATGTACTTTAAAGTATATTGAGGTAATGAACATAAACTTAATTTCAATTACACTAGCATACATGCATTACCTTCTCCATTTGAGGATTACAATACTCATTATTATCATCACTGACATCATCACCACTGGACGAACTAAGATCCTCCTCACCATCGGGCAATCTGTAGTCGTCATCATCTCATACATTTACATTAAAATTTTGATTCTTACTGAATCTGATCTCGTTAGGCACCAATGCATTCAGTCGCAATTGATTCTTCTTAATATTATTGAGCCTTTCTTTCTCATATGCTAACATCATACGACCCGTATGTCTAGGTTGAAGCCATATTTTTTCCTTTGGAGGCATATTTTTCGACTAAACACAAAAATTAAATAAAATAAAATGAACATCACACTACATAACGAATTACGCTAGATGGAATCATATAATTTGATTAATAATATTTGATAAAACTAATTTGACACAACACGTAACGAAATAGGAACAAACATTTAACATTACATATCAGTATCAATATCATAATCATAATCCATTTTCTTCGTTATCTCCATTCTCTAATTTGATAAAACTAATTTGGCACAACACGTAACGAATTACACTAGATAGAAACATAAAAAGTTTGTCCACATACAAAACAAAATAGGAACAAAACATTTAACATTACATATCGGTATCAATATCATAATCATAATCCATTTTCTCCCCATCTTCTTCGTTATCTCCATTCTCTAGCATTGTTTCATCATCAACGACATCATCATCATCATCAATGTTTTCCCCCATTGGATGCAGAACCCTATCACTAGGGATAACCTCAGGAATTGCATCATTCCTATGAAATTGAGTAGCAGTATCTTCAACGACGATTGGGATAACATTTGTTGTTTCGACTTGTTGGAACACGTCACCAGATCCATGCAATTCTGCTGCCCCGGTATCATCGTCATCCAACTCCGGTACATCCCAGGTTCCCCGATGTTGGACTTTTTGTACGATTTGCCATTATGCACCTAACTTTGTATCATTGACATAGAAAACTTGTTGAACCTGACTAGGCAAAACAAATGGATCATCTTTATACCACCGACTCTTGACATCAATACTAATAAAATGTGAATCAGTGCGCATTGTCTTCCTACTACCGGTGTTGAACCATTCGCATTGGAACAAAATGACTTTATTCCCGTAAATATATGTCATCTCATAAATTTTGCTCAAGTAACCGTAAAAGTCTAGCTCACGACCCTCGTGTTCCCCTTTGGAGACCAACCCACTATTCTGACTCCTACGATGCATGTCTCGGTCCCTAGTATGGAATCGAACTCCATTGCAAATGCAACCCGAATACATATTCACTATCACGTTAGGTCCATTTGCTAATGACCAGAGCTCATCATTTGCTTTGGGGGACCCTTGCGCTCGTAAAAGATTCATCTACATAAACAACATATGAAAGTCGTATTAAATTATTGTTAAAGTGATGCAAAGTAACTTTCTTTATATATCTTACCCGTTCTTTAAACCACTTCGGAAATTTTTGGCGTTGAATTTGAAGTATGTCACGTCCATTTGGAATTTGAAGTAGACTTTTGTGTTCCCTAATTAGAGAAATTTAATTTATTAATAAAATGGATAACCAAACAAAAAGATCATAAATATTATAAATTTGAAACACGTACTCTAGATACGGCTCAACCTCAGCAGTGTTATACAACACAAACCACTTAGCCATATTGAGCTCCTTTTCAGACACATCAGGAGCCCTTGAGATACATCCGAAAGGACGGACATTTTGGTTAAAGGCAACTAGCCCCAAGCCACATTCGCCACCATCACAATTGCGTTCTTCTCTGTTAAATACGGTTTCAACATGGCTCAAGTACATTGAGCAAAAAGTCAAACACTCTTTCACGATGTACGTCTCCGCAATAGAACCTTCAGGCCTGGCTCGGTTAGATACAAATTCTTTCAAAGTTCCAAGAAACCTTGAAATTAATAATAGTTAGATGAATATTACACATTTTACACATTTTTCAAGATATTAAACTAAATTAACGTTATAATAGTTGCATTTACCTTTCAATTGGAAACATCCATCGATATTGTACTGGTCCAGCAAGTTTGGCCTCACGTGCCAAATGAACCGCCAAATGGACCATTACATCAAAGAATGCCGGGGGGGAAATCTTCTCCATTTTGCAAAGTATCAGAATTATGCGTTCCTCTAATTTCTCCAAATCTGTTCGCACTAATGTTTTGGAGCACAACTCCTGAAACCATTCACCCAACTCAGCCAGTGTAATACAAATATCTTTAGGAAGGTATCCACGCATCCCAATGGCAAGAATTCGTTGTAACAAGACATGACAATCATGGCTTTTAAGGCCCAATAATTTTCCAGCCTTTGTAGTCACACATCTTGAAATGTTTGCAGCATAGCCATCTGGATACTTAACTGATTTCAAAAAATCATAAAAATACTCCTTCTCCTTTGGGGTTAATGTATATATTGCGGGAGGCTTGACATAAGACCCATCAGGACGCTTTTGTAAGTGCAATTCCGCCCTTATGCCCATATCTTCTAGATCAAGGAGTGCTTTTTCTGTGTCCTTGTTCTTCCCATCCATGTTCAATATTGTTCCAAGTAAATTGTCACATATATTTTTCTCAATGTGCATCACATCAAGGTTGTGACGAAGCTTTAGTGTTTTCCAATACGGGAGCTCGTATAAAATGCTTTTCTTTGTCCAGTTCAATTCTGTTGGGTCACGAGGCCTTTTCTTGTTGCTCGGATGCTTTCCAAACTTGGCATTTGACAAGCAATTAAATTGATTTAGTACTTTTTCCACTGGTAACTCCAAGGATCGAGTTTGATTCTCAGACATACCATTAAATGCCTTACTCCTTCGCAAAGTATGGTCCTCGGGAAGGTAACGTCGATGGCCAAAGTAGCCAATCTTACTTCGCAGGCGTTGAGATAATGCATCATCATTACATGGGGGACAAGCAAGATAACCTTTCGTACTCCACCCAGATAAGTTACCATAGGCAGGAAAGTCGTTTATCGTCCACATTACAGTTGCATGCATCCGAAACGTTTGTTGAGTAGAGGCATCATAAGTGAGTACGCCATTTTCCCACAACTCGTTCAACTCATCAATCAATGGTCGCATGTAAACATCAATTTCTTTACCGGGGGCATTAGGCCCAGGAATAAGTAAAGTCATCATGAAAAATGGATCCTTCATGCAGTTCCAGGGTTCCATGTTATATGGCATCATTACCATAGGCCACATGCTATAAGAGGTGCTCATGTTCCCAAAAGGGTTGAACCCATCGGTGGCGAGGCCTAGCCTCACATTACGGGGATCCTTAGCAAAATCAGGATAACATCGATCAAAGTCCTTCCACTCCTCACTATCAGCTGGATGCCTCAATATCCCATCATCCACGCGCTTATCACTGTGCCATCTCATGCTTGTAGCCGTCTTCCTTGACATAAACAATCTTTGCAACCTAGGTGTCAATGGAAAGTAGCGTAGTACCTTTTGAGGGATCTTCTTACCATTGCCAAAATTAGGCTTGTATCTAGACTCCCCACATATCGGACAATTATCAAGAGATGCATTCTCCTTCCAAAAGAGAGCGCAATCATGTTGGCATGCATGGATTGTCTCATATCCCAAGCCCAATTCTCGTAGCAGCTTTTTGGCTTCATAAATCGATTTCGGAACCAAATTCCCTGCAGGCAGCAGATCCACTAATACCTCCATCAACATGTCAAATGACTTACTACTCCATTTACCCATAACCTTCAAATGAAACATTGTAATCACAAATTTCAATAGCGTATATGTTTTGCAGCCCGGGTACACCTCACGTTGGGCAGCCTTTAGTATTTTTTCGATATTTTTCACATCATTCATTTTGGTGTTATCATACGCTTCTTCTGTCCCAAAATCCCCTGAATCACGCCCCGTATAAGTCCCCCTACAATAGTCTTCTACTAATTCGGGGAAATCGTCATCCTCGTCTTCATTATCACCAATTTCAACATCCGTGTCATCTTCAGATTCATCGATTTGGTGTTGCAAAATAGATTCCCCATGATGAACCCAGATCTTATAACTTTCCATTATGCCATGTCGTACTAAATGATACATCACAACATGGCCAATGTGCCAATAACGATTACAACAATTATTACACGGGCATTGAATTGTACCATTTTGGCTCACTTTGGCCATTGCTCTGTCAACAAAAGACTTAGCGCCCTCACGATACCGCTCGCCTACTCTATGCTTAAGTGTCATCCAACTCTTGTCCACTTCTTCCATATCTGTTTATTGAGAGATTACATAAACAACAATAGATGAATTAAATTTTACTTAAAAGTTACCTTTTTTCTTCGTATATTTCATACAAAGCAATATAATTTAAACTCTTATTGACCCCCTACATATTCGCTAATTGAGAGAGTACATAAACAGCAAATGATGAATTAATTTTTACTTAGAAGTTACAATTTATTTCCTTGTGCATCTCGTATAAAACAACATAATTGTATCTCCTCTAAAAGGTGAGTGGTCCTATCCCATTCAAGACCGCATATTTCTGTAACACACTTAGCAGCTCATCCACAATGTTTCAATCTGAGGAAATTTCGGCAGCATATCCCCATAGTTCTCCAAGTACACGACATAGATTCGCAAGTGTTGGCGTTATTTCAATTGATGTCGATTTATCAATTGAATTAACACTCAACACCACATCAATCTAGTATGTACCCAGAGAACATTAAGAGACGGCAACAGAAGTTCCCCCAAAAGTAACAAGTGCACACCACTAAGTACATTATTATACAGAATCTATGCAGTCCCAAACTGTCCAAACGGGACAATTCAAGAGATCTCATTACAGGGGTAATGACTCTCGAACGGGTCTAAGGGCTATTGAATGCTTACGCATAAGAACTAGATGGCTAGTATCTATGCGCACTATGTGTAACTTGAGAGGTTTATTACTATGTATAATTTACCCTACTTTTAATTGATGCTTTAAAAGTTATGTTGCTCACCACATTAAAACCACCGATCAGATAATAGTATTTATACTTGAGCCATAAACTAATACCCTTATTACCATAAACCATAAACTAATACCCTTATTACCCAATAAAGATATACATTAATTACATAAATTACCAAATAACCCAAATAAAAGAATGGGTTATCAAAGTGAATAACTTCTCCATCTTTTAATATATTTTTTCCTTTTCACAATCTTATATTTAAACAAAAAATTAAAAAAACATAATAATAAATATATTCGTAAATATCACTCTCATAACTTTTTCATAATTGTGTATATATCAACAGATTAAATGAGCAATGCACAATGATTATACGAATAATTATAATTTTGCGATAGAATTTCAATTCCAATGCGTGTATATATTTATACATAAGATTATAATGAGAATATAAATACCGGATTAGATGAGAGCTGGACCGAGAATTTGTACCTCTACAAGAACTGGTCAAGAAATAGAGAAACACAAAAACAATATATTTTTAGAACAATATCATCCATAAACAAAAAAATGAAGGAAAAATAATAGGAAAGAGAGACATGCGATCACCTTCGCTTTCTGATCTATACGAGACAGAGTGTACCCGTATATTTTTATAGAACAACACCGAAATCGATGGTGTTTGAACAATCGATTTCTGAACTCATCGAAATCGATTTCTGAACAATCATTGAACGAGGTTAGGGTTCGATTTCGGTGATTGAACAATCATTGAACGAGGTTAGGGTTCGATTTCTGAACTCACCGAAATCGATTTCTGAACAATCACAATGGGGGACGAGGATTGAACGAGGGGAAGAGCAGGATGGACGGAGGAGGGGGAGAGCAGGAGAGGGAGAGCACGACGGAGGAAAGGTTAGGGTTCGATTTCGGTGAGCAGAGAGGGAGAGTTTTTTTTTTTTTTTGGTCTTTTGTGTAACTTAACGGCCAACAAAAATTAGTAACAAACAAATAAAATATTTTTGGCATCATAATTTTCTTTGTTGCCAAAAGTATGAGATTTTTCTCAACCCACTCCTATGTTGCCAAAAGTTAAGTCATGTTTGGCAACAAAAAAATATGATGCTAAAAACTAAAAAATTTCCCTCTTTTATTTTGCTAGCTTCTTGCTTGAAATTTTAACTTTTGGCAACAAGTTTTATTTTATGTTGTCAAAAGTACAATGTAAAATAGTCTTTTGGCAACATAATTCAAATTTTGTTGCCAAAAGGGTATCTTTGGCAACAAAAATATCTTGTGTTGCTAAATATTGTTGCTAATGGTGCAAATTCTTGTAGTGTTTGAGTGGTTATGTAATTCTGTGGAAGAGATTGAGCCTTTAGGTTTAGAAATTTTGAGAAAGTTCATAAAGATACCAGTTTGGTGTATTGGGCCTCTTATCCCACCAACTAAGTTAAACTTGAAACTAAAACCCAACCAATCATTTTCTTCTACTAGACCTGGGATAAAACCAGGCGTGTGTAAGGAAAAATGTGTTCAATGGCTTGATTTGCATCCTAAAAGATCTGTTCTTTACATTTCTTTTGGTTCACAAAACTCTATAAATGTGACCCAGATGATGGAATTGGCAAAAGGGTTGGAAGATAGTGGGAAACCGTTCATATGGGTTATTAGACCTCCTGTTAGTTTTGACTTGAAAGGAGAGTTTCGATCAGAATGGTTGCCGGAGGGGTTTGGGGAGAGAATGGAGGAGAGGAAGAGAGGCTTATTGGTTCATGAATGGGCGCCGCAGCTGGAGATTCTATGTCATGAATCGACGGGGGCGTTTCTGAGCCATTGCGGGTGGAATTCGGTGATGGAGAGTTTGAGCCAAGGGGTGCCGCTTATAGGGTGGTCCTTAGCGGCCGAGCAGGCTTATAATGTGAAGATGCTTGTGGAGGAGATGGGTGAGTGTGTGGAGATGGCTAGGGGGTTGCAGAGTGGGATTTCTAGTGAGGAGGTGAAGAGGGTGGTTGATCTAGTGGTGGGGGAAAATGAGAAAGGTGAGGAAATGAGGAAGAAGGCAGTTGAGATCAGGGAGTTGATGAAAGCAGCTGTAGTAGAAGAGGATGGTCTCAAAGGGTCTTCTCTTAGAGCAATGGATGATCTTGTATCAACCCTTCTTTCACAAAGACTCTCATCTACCAATATGGATTAAATCTCTCTTGTTTTAGGACATGCATTTTAGACTCTAGAGACTCCTTTCTATGTGATACAATTTCTTTCTAAAAACTATATTAAATTGAGGCTGATATTATATGGATTGTACTATTGTACTCAAACCATATCAATGTGTCTTTTACATTATGTCAAAAGATAATGAGAGTCTAAAATAATCGGTAAATTGTTTATAATAGATTCTGGATCCTAAATAGGGTTCATGTAGAGGCTCGCTCTTATTTATTTCATATTAATAGTTGCATTGTACATACTTCTTAGCGCACAAAAATTTATAAAAAGCTTTATGGTGAGTTTCGATTTTTTTCCCCAAAGCTTGCACTGAGACGGTCCCCAAATTATGGTGAGTGGCTTATTTCCTACTGTTTAGAACATGTTTTTGTTTGTACAAACAATGGAGTGTATTGGGCTGAGTGTATACTTTGTGCTTTTATATTTGGGATTTTTCTTTTGTTACAGATCGGACAAATATTAGGATGTGGTGAGCCACAGAATTGTTTAACCATTTCTGTGTGTGTATATTACTATACTTTGCAGCTGAAGAAGCTCAAGAGGTATGGTCCACCATGTTGGGTTTTGTGTGCTATTCACATCAAGGAGTCTCTTTTATATTCTTCGCAGGCAATGAGTTATTCTTGTTGGATTCTGTTTGTCTCCTTTGCAGTACATAATGTGTTTGGTTTGGAGGTTTGGTTTCTGTTTTGTGTGTGTTTAAAAGCAATTTTGATACAAATATGCGTTTGACAATGTATCTCAATTATAATATTCATGTATTATAATTAAATTTTTTAAAAATAACAAAAAGATGTTTTATAATTTCGTTTTTTTATTTTTCAACTCAAAGTTCTTCATTCTTAATAATTTAATGCATTTATACTTTAATATATAATAGACATACATAATACATTAATATGTATGTAATTCTTATAAATAAAAAATATATATGTACATGTACACAAAATTATGTAAATTTATGTTATTAAATTATATAATATACTAAGATCCATATGTTAAATAATATTATCAATAGATACATGATACTTATATATAATTTTATACATGTATTATTAATATATGAATTAATATAAAATAAAAATATTCATATAGTACATATGTATTAGAAAATATTTCAAGTCATTTATGTATAATATTTTATTGTAAATTATACATGCAACATCATTATATAGACACACACACACACACACACAATATATATATATACATAATATACATGCAACATCATTATATATGAACATATTTACATAATATAAATGTAAACGTAATATGCATGTATATTATGTAAATATGTTGCATGTAATATTCATTATATATGAACATTACATGCAACATATTTACATAATATACATGCATATTACGTGGAACATATTTACATAATATATATGCATATTACGTTTGTTGCCCAGATTATACTCAAGAGGGGGGTGAATTGAGTTTTTACAAACTTTAAAGTCAAATTAATATTTTAGAAAAATAGTAAATTTAAATCACTTAAACAAATTTCAGATTAATAAATCTATAAAGAATAAATCCAATAATATCAAATAAATGCAACTAACTAATTTAAACAACTAGAGATGGAGATTTAAACAATCTAGAAATATTAAATTAATTTTCGTATTTAATTTAAAGTGATATTCTGAAATTAATTATTTAACTCAAAAATAATTATTTTAACCTTAAAATTAATTTAGTTAAATTCCGGAATTAATTTATTTGTAAGATAGTGTGCTGAAAAATATTAACTCAAGCAAGCATATGCAAATAAATAAATATAAGTGCGGAAAATAAATGACACCGAAATTTAACGTGGTTCGACCGAATCCCGGCCAACGTCCACGCGCCTAGAGCCCCTGTCTCCTTTGCGCTTCACTAAACCTGATCCACTTGCGGGTAGGATCAAATCACCGCGTACAACTGTTTGCAAGCTAACTCCGAGCTTCAAACCCCGTGGCCCACTTGCGGGTAGGAACCAATTATCGGTACAAACCGAAGCTTCAACAAAGCTTCACAACAAATCTGAATTTTTGTAGTACAGAATAAAATACTGAAACTCCTTAAAATACAATTTGTAATCTGAGTTTCTCCTTCTTGAATCAGACTTCAATAAATGATGTTGAAGTAGGCACAAGTCTTCTTCTTCAATGATTTGAGCAGATGATAAAATTTATTGCTCTCTTGAATGTTTAGCTGAGTAGTAAAATAAATGCTCTCAATAATATTTCAAGTCTGTTTCATATTTTAATTCTTGTTCTGCTGAATAATAAATTCAAAAATGCTCTCAAAGAAATCTGTGTAGTTCTTTCACATAAGCTGTCTCAATTTTCTGCTCTCCGAAATGTTGATGCAGTACATCAAGCCATTAAGTATCTCTGTGAGAAACTAGCTGTTAGACACAAGCAAACTCAGCATTAAATGCTCCTGATTCTCTGGGATGGTGTAATCTGAAAATAATCTCCAATCTGATATATACATCTCCATTTTGATTCTCAATAAAAATATGGCCGTTGCAGAAGATTTGGAATGGTCTTAGTGTAGCATTAAATGCACATAATTTACTGAGATAAAATATTCTGCAAACAGATATATATATAAAGAATATTTGACGCACAGATATATATATATATAATTTTTGACCCACAGATATAAAAGATTTCTGACTTGATAGAAATTCCGAACTGATATGTCGGTCAGTGATGGCATAGCAGTTGAAAAAATTAATAGGTGTACACGCATGTAATTGTTATGACAACATTCCCAAAAAAATATTAAACATATAAGAACATGTATATATAAAATTCGGAACAGATTTTCACAAGAAAAATATCGGACAGAAAAGAATCTGAATATAAAAAATTTAGAACAGATATGTATGTTAAAACTCGATTCGGACAGATATTTAATGAAACGAAAATCGCACAAAAAAAATCCATTCGGACAGATATTATAACAGAAATTCGGACTGAAAAATATCGGACCAAGAAATATATATATATATATAATTTCGCACGGATATATTTATATCAAAGAAACAATTTCCAAAGACAATTAATTCAATCTGTCAATCATGGCAAAGCCCCAAGTCTAGTCAATGTTTGTGTGGCTAGAAGCATTTCACACAAATAACAGGGCATGGCTCCCTTGTCAAACGGTCAAAAAAAATGTCTGACAGTGACTTGAATAATAGATGTCTTGCAAAGGCTTTAAAGATCAATGTCAAATCATAGGGACATGTGGCGCCATAATAGAGAATGACTCCATACAAACTATCATTCAAAATATATCATGCATACACGCATGTGTCTACACACATATATATATAAATGTTTATACAGAGATATAATAGATTTCGGAACACGAGAAAAAAAATCAGATCAGATATAAAATAGAAAACAGATTAAAAAAAATCTCCGAATAAAAGCAGATAACGAAAAAAAAAATAATGAATAAGATGTAACTGAGAGTATTTCAAAACATAATTTTCGGATAAAGAATGAGTAATAGATTTCGTACAAAGCAATATAGATATAAGAGAGTTTAAGGCTCATAAATGAGCTGACATTTGTGGGGCCCAATGGAAGACCCTTTGAATACTGCCTTCGTACAAAAAAAAAAGAACCACGCAAACCTTGCAATTAATGAAGCCTTTGTACAAAGAAGCTTGTAACAGACATTGAGTATGTATAAGGCTACTAAAGAGATTATCCTCCATAAAGCATACATGCATGCATATATATATATATATATATATATATATATATATATATATATATATATATATATATATATTATATTGTACGAATCAAACGGCCAAAAAAAAATGTTTCAACGTTTCAATTCAGTAGAGAAAATAATTCCGAAAATTATTTTAGACTAAGACATTATTTTTTTTGTAAACAAAGATACATCAGTTTTATAAAGCAATATTTTAACAAAAATTTGTTTTTGAAAATGTTTCGGCCCATAATTAATTTGTCACACCATAGAAGTTATATATCAAGATATATGCATGTGTGTCTAATGTGTCAAGTGCAAACGTGCAACATACACGTGAATACCTTTACTCGAATACATCGTTGAGTAGAGTCGAGGCAAGATAATACAATAATAAATATAAAATAACCTAATAAAAATATGTTTGGAATCATCAAAATTAATATATTAAGTTAAACTAAAATGTATATTAATTAAACTAATTTAATTAGGGATAAAATACATTTTTGTTAACAATCTCCCCCTTTTTGATGATGACAAACAATGATTCACATATATTCATAAAATGAAATATTAAGCACAAATAGTGAATCATAAATATTTCTCCCCCTTTGACATTATCAAAAAGATATTTCATATAAATCCCCCTATCAAAAATAATTCGTGCATGGGATATAACCAAAAATTTTAAGGGACATATGTGAATACCATGAATTTTCATTAAGCACATATTCAACATATTATTCTCACATAACATGTATTTGATTCAAGAGATAGATAGGAATAACATCAAATAATGCATAAGTCACAAAAAAAATGATAAATGGTACCAATTGTTGTAGTTACACACAAATCGTGCGTTGCACACAATAATTTCTCGGAACAAATTTTTACGAATAAATAGGAATCACAACTCAATGTTCTCAAATAGTGTAATTATGAGAGATATATCAATGTGCATAATTAACTCTCTCACTAATGTAATAAAATTGCAATGTATAAATTTTCAATAGGCGCAATATCAATTGTTGTTTTAGATCACCAAAAAAAAAACTTTCAAATGCACAACCATGATACATTTCATAACTCGATGTGTTCAAGTAATTTGAAATAAGCACATAACATGAGTTAGAAATAGCAAAAAAAAATATATAGCATTTTTCTCAAGCTTTGCCGTTTTCAAGATACGAGCTAAAATTCTCGGAATAATCAACTAAATTGCAAAATCCATAATAATATATCAAAGTTATGATCAAGCATTTTTCGAGCAAGTAATCAAACAAATTTCAATAAACTTTTATCTCCCCCTAAGGAATACCAACTAAGGCAAATATGCATATAAAGAATTAAAGTGCATCTTTTCATGAAATAAAATAATTTCAGCATTTATTTCCATAAGATCAAAAAGTCTCACAAATGATATCAATTGTTGATCATGTGGTTTCTCAATTTAAAAAAATTCATCGTGAATAAATATTCCAACAATGACATTAATTATGTAGTATGCAATAAGACTAACTCATAGAGATTAATATGACCATATCATCAAAATCAACAAGTGAATGTTACAATATTAACATGTATCACATATAACTAATATACTAAAATGTACACAAATGACATTTTCGTTTCAGATTTATATTCAATAAAATCATGAATTTATCCAATCTTATTATTCATAAAAAATATATCAAGATGTAATTCAAAAGATTATGAATTTTCACAAAAAAAAAATTATCATCAAAATTAAGTGTATGTGTCATATAACATAAAATCATCAAAAATAATGAATATACAAATTCATATGTGAATACTAAATAATCAATCAACACGCTCATATGATATAACAAATATTCCATTCATGGAAATGTATCAATTTTGAAATGAATCATTAATAAACATATGATATTAAATTCAAGAAAGGTGTTCCTTACCACCTTACCAATACCAAAGATATATACAAGCAACTTCTACCAAGTGTGGCATTTCCAACATTAGGCAATGATACTTGAAGTATGTAATATGACCAAATCATATGCCTTGAAAATTCACATTCCTTCTCAAAATGCAACCTACACAACTTTGAAAATTTTCTCTTTTGGTACCCAAAATGTGTGAGGTCCATAGGGGTTAGTATACATCTTGGTTCCTTTAGGAATCCATGCCAATTTTCTTTTTCAAAATCTATATGGACACAAATATGAAAAATGTGTGTGTCTACCACAATAAGAACATAAATAGTTAGGTAGACTAGATGAGGCATCAAATTTCAATAAATTGGAATAAGTCTTTTTCTCATTTCCTTCATCATATCCAATACCATTATTATTAAATCGAATCCTTTGTGTCTCAACAATTTTATGAAAATACTCATTTCCTTTTGTAAAATTATCTAATGATTTCTTTAAATATTCAATCTCCCTTTTTAACTCAATATTTTCAATTTCAAGAGGAGAAGTGACAATAACAGATTTTTCCTTTTTTAAAGATTTAATTTCGTCTTTCAAAGATTCATTTTCTAATTTCAACTCATCAAAATCATTTGACATATAATCATATTTAGTTGAGACTAATGAATGAGACTTCTTAAGTTTAATATATTTATTTTTAAGTTCTTCAAAACTTTCACATAATTCATCAAAAACGTTTTGTATAACTTCATAATCATCAACTTCATCATTATCACTATCACTAGAGTTAGGGTTAGAATGTACCCCATTTTCCATAGCCATGTAACATAGATGAGCAACTTCATTTTCATTTGAATCTTCATCGGAAGAGCTTGTGTCGGAGTCACTCCATGTTGTAGCTTTCAATGCCTTCTTCCCTTTCTTATATCTTGGACAATTAGGCTTAATGTGTCCAACTTCATCACAATGATAGCATCTTGGTTCAGATTTGGATTGATGATCATCATTGAACTCTTTTGAAAAATGTTTCTTTCTCCTTTCCTTGGCTTTCTTTTTAGAATTGAGATATTTTTTGAAATGTTTAGCCAATAGGGAAATAATATCATCATCATCATCTTCACTTTCTATATTTTTGCTTGAAGATTTGAGAGCAATAATTTTGTTTGCTTTTGGTTTCTCATCTTCAACAAATTCCTTAAATTCCATCTCATGAGTAATTAAGGAACCCAATAACTCATCAAGAGAGATAGGTCTTTCTCTAATTGCTTCCTTGATAGCTAACTTTTTGGTCATCCAATTCGCCGGTAATGACCTGAGAATCTTATTCACTAATTCAGAGTCAGTATAAGATTTGCCAAGAGATTTAAGACCATTAATAATATTAGTGAACCTAGTGAATATATCAGAAATAGATTCATCAGACATCATCTTAAATAACTCATAATTATGAACAAGCATACTAATTTTATCTTCTTTAACTTGACTAGTTCCTTCATAAGTAACTTCTAGTCTATCCCAAATTTCTTTAGCAGATTCACAACAACAGATTCTGTTATACTCATTTACATCAAGTGAACAATGCAAAATATTCATAGCTTTAGCATTTATTTGAAATTTTCTAATATCAACATCATTCCATTCATTTTCTTCTTTAGGGACAGAAGCATTATTTTCCATTTTAATAGGAATATAGGGACCATTCATGACAACTTTCCAAACTTCATAATCATGTGACTGAATAAAATATTTAATTCTATTTTTCCAATAACTATAATCTTTTCCAGAAAATAGAGGAGGTTTAAAAATAGATTGCCTTCACCAAGTGATGTAGTAACATATGCCATTGATCTTTAACTCTAAGATTGTTAAATCTAAAAATAAATAAGAAGAGCACTAGCTCTGATATCAATTGTTGCCCAGATTATACTCAAGAGGGGGGTGAATTGAGTTTTTACAAACTTTAAAATCAAATTAATATTTTAGAAAAATAGTAAATTTAAATCACTTAAACAAATTTCAGATTAATAAATCTATAAATAATAAATCCAATAATATCAAATAAATGCAACTAACTAATTTAAACAACTAGAGATGCAGATTTAAACAATCTAGAAATATTAAATTAATTTTCGTATTTAATTTAAAGTGATATTCTGAAATTAATTATTTAACTCAAAAATAATTATTTTAACCTTAAAATTAATTTAGTCAAATTTCGGAATTAATTTATTTGTAAGATAGTGTGCTGAAAAATATTAACTCAAGCAAAGTATGCAAATAAATAAATATAAGTGCGGAAAATAAATGACACCGAAATTTAACGTGGTTCGGCCAAATCCCGGCCTACGTCCACGCGCCTAGAGCCCCTGTCTCCTTTGCGCTTCACTAAACCTGATCCACTTGCGGGTAGGATCAAACCACCGTGTACAACTGTTTGCAAGCTAACTCCGAGCTTCAAACCCCGTGGCCCACTTGCGGGTAGGAACCAATTACCGGTACAAACCGAAGCTTCAACAAAGCTTCACAACAAATCTGAATTTTTGTAGTACAGAATAAAATACTGAAACTCCTTAAAATAAAATTTGTAATATGAGTTTCTCCTTCTTGAATCAGACTTCAATAAATGATGTTGAAGTAGGCACAAGTCTTCTTCTTCAATGATTTGAGCAGATGATAAAATTTATTGCTCTCTTGAATGTGTAGCTGAGTAGTAAAATAAATGCTCTTAATAATATTTCAAGTCTGTCTCATATTTTCATTCTTGTTCTGCTGAATAATAAATTCAAAAATGCTCTCAAAGAAATCTGTGTAGTTCTTTCACATAAGTTGTCTCAATTTTCTGCTCTCCGAAATGTTGATGCAGTACATCAAGCCATTATGTATCTCTGTGAGAAACTAGCTGTTAGACACAAGCAAACTCAGCATTAAATGCTCCTGATTCTCTGGGATGGTGTAGTCTGGAAATAATCTCCAATCTGATATATACATCTCCATTTTGATTGTCAATAAAAATATAGCCGTTGCAGAAGATTTGGAATGGTCTTAGTGTAGCATTAAATGCACATAATTAACTGAGATAAAATATTCTGCAAACAGATATATATATAAAGAATATTTGACGCACAGATATATATATATATAATTTTTGACCCACAGATATAAAAGATTTCTGACTTGATAGAAATTCCGAACTGATATGTCGGTCAATGATGGCATAGCAGTTGAAAATATTAATAGGTGTACACGCATGTAATTGTTATGACAACATTCCCAAAAAAATATTAAACATATAAGAACATGTATATATAAAATTCGGAACAGATTTTCATAAGAAAAATCTCGGACAGAAAAGAATCTGAATATAAAAAATTTAGAATAGATATGTATGTTAAAAATCAATTCGGACAAATATTTAATGAAACGAAAATCGCACAAAAAAAATCCATTCGGACAGATATTATAACAGAAATTCGGACTGAAAAATATCGGACCAAGAAATATATATATATATATATAATTTCGCACGGATATATTTATATCAAAGGAACAATTTCCAAAGACAATTAATTCAATCTGTCAATCATGGCAAAGCCCCAAGTCTAGTCAATGTTTGTGTGGCTAGAAGCATTTCACACAAATAACAGGGCATGACTCCCTTGTCAAACGGTCAAAAAAAATGTCTGACAGTGACTTGAATAATAGATGTCTTGCAAAGGCTTTAAAGATCAATGTCAAATCATAGGGACATGTGGCGCCATAATAGAGAATGACTCCATACAAACTATCATTCAAAATATATCATGCATACACGCATGTGTCTACACACATATATATATAAATGTTTATACAGAGATATAATAGATTTCGGAACACGAGAAAAAAAATCAGATCAGATATAAAATAGAAAACAGATTAAAAAAAATCTCCGAATAAAAGCAGATAACGAAAAAAACTAATAATGAATAAGATGTAACTGACAGTATTTCAAAACATAATTTTCGGATAAAGAATGAGTAATAGATTTCGTACAAAGCAATATAGATATAAGAGACTTTAAGGCTCATAAATGAGCTGACATTTGTGGGGCCCAATGGAAGACCCTTTGAATACTGCCTTCGTACAAAAAAAAAAAGAACCACGCAAACCTTGCAATTAATGAAGCCTTTGTACAAAGAAGCTTGTAACAGACATTGAGTATGTATAAGGCTACTAAGGAGATTATCCTCCATAAAGCATACATGCATGCATATATAATATATATATATATATATATATATATATATATATATATATATATATATATATATATATATATATTATATTGTACGAATCAAATGGCCAAAAAAAAATGTTTCAACGTTTCTATTCAGTAGAGAAAATAATTCCGAAAATTATTTTAGACTAAGACATTATTTTTTTTGTAAACAAAGATACATCAGTTTTATAAAGCAATATTTTAACAAAAATTTGTTTTTGAAAATGTTTCGGCCCATAATTAATTTGTCACACCATAGAAGTTATATATCAAGATATATGCATGTGTGTCTAATGTGTCAAGTGCAAACGTGCAACATACACGTGAATACCTTTACTCGAATACATCGTTGAGTAGAGTCGAGGCAAGATAATACAATAATAAATATAAAATAACCTAATAAAAATATGTTTGGAATCATCAAAATTAATATATTAAGTTAAACTAAAAATGTATATTAATTAAACTAATTTAATTAGGGATAAAATACATTTTTGTTAACAACGTTTACATTTATATTATGTATTACATAATATACATGCATATTACGTTTACATTTATATTATGTAAATATGTTCATATATAATGATGTTCATATTAATGATGTTCATATTACGTTTACATTATGTAAATATGTTCATATATAATGATGTTCATATTAATGATGTTCATATTACGTTTACATTTATATTATGTAAATATGTTCATATATAATGATGTTGCATGTATATTACGTTTACATTTATATACATGCATTTATATTTATATACATGCAACATATTTACATAATATACATGCATATTACGTTTACATTTATATTATGTAAATATGTTCATATATAATGATGTTGCATGTATATTTACGTAATATACATGCATTTACATTTATATTATGTAAATATGTTCATATATAATGATGTTGCACGTGTGTGTGTGTATATATATATATATATATATATATATATATATATATATATATTTACGTTTACATTTATATTATGTAAATATGTTCATATATATATTTATAGTTAAACTTCCCAACATACCTCATTAAATATACATAAAAATACGTTATATTTGTACATTTATGTATGTATTTACGTTTACATTTGTATTATGTAAATATGTTCATATATATATTTATAGTTAAACCCCCAACATACCTCATTAAATATATATATAAATACATTATATAAATGTACATGTATATAATTTATGATGTATGTATGTATGTATGTATGTATGTATGTATACAATCATGTATCATGTATGTATGAAGTTTTATGTGTGTATATATATATATATATACACACACACACACATTTATATGTATAATATAAATATACATGTTTGTCAATTTTGTCAAATTTTCAAAAAACTTTATTTAAAAACTAGTTTACTAAACGCGCATCACTATTATAAATACAAAAAATTGAATTTTAAAATTGTATTTAAAAACGACGTTTAAATCCAGTTTTCTGAATACAAAACCAAACGAGCGCTAAATGTGTTTATTATCATTTTAGTTGTTTCTCTGCAGAGGCGCATGACTCATTCTTTCAAGAATAATGTTAGGCTACCTGGGTGTTAACCCCGGGATAGCACAGGGATGCCTTTTTTTTTCTCATGTAAAATGAGTTAAAAACAATTATAAAAAATAATTTTTTATTAGAATAGTTTATTTGTTTTTTTCAATTATTTTTTTTAAACTCAATTTAACCCTCAAACACTCATTTACTCAATATTCTTTTATTTTTAAAAGTCTGCGCTAGCGGCACCCGTTATTTTTAAACTTTTTTTTTATTTTACAACATTTGAAATAATTTTTGTATTTCTGCATTAAAAAACTAATCTAATAATTTTTTTTAACTCATTTAGTCCCTCATACACTCATTTACCCAATATTCTCTTATTTTTAAAGGTCCGCGCCAGCGGCACTTGTTATTTTTAAACTTTTTTTTTTAATTTTACAACATTTAAAATAATTTTTGTATTTTTGCATTAAAAAACTAATCTAATAAAAAATTATGTTTTTAATTATTTTTAACTTATTTAGTCCCTCAAACACCCATTTATCCAATATTCTCGTTATTTTTTAACTTTATTTTTTAATTTTACAACATTTAAAATATTTTTTGTATTTTTTCATTAAAAAACTAATCTAATAAAAATTATGTTTTTAATTATTTTCAACTTAATTAGTCCCTCAAACACTCATTTACCCAATATTCTCTTGTTTTTAAAGGTCCGCGCCAGCGACATCCCTTATTTTTAAACTTAATTTTTAAAATTTAAAACAGTTTAAAATTGTAAAGAAAAAGTTTTTTTTTATATTAAACTAACTTCTATTTTTTTTAAACAGTTTTTTTCAAAAAAAAAATATTAAAATAGTGTTTTTTAACAATACAATTTTTTTAATTTATAAAAAAAATTCTAAATTAAAAAAAAGTTAAGTAACCTTATTAAAAACTATACCATATTTTTTCAAAAAAACAAAAAGCTAACGAAAAAATGACAACAAGGCACCTGGTACTAGCTTGGTGCTAGTACCCGATAAGCAGCACTCTTCTTTCAATTACATCATGGTGGAAGGTATGATCCAAGCCTTTAAAGAGAGGTATGTGGGTGTTGGCCTGTCAACGAGTCGGAGCCAGATCGGGTTTAGAGAGATCCAGATTCGTGTAATCAGATCTTCATCGGATTCGGATATGGGTCCGGGTCTTCATCAGGTCTACAATATTGGATCCAGACCCGGATCCGTTCGGGTCTTCGGGTCTCGGGTTCGAGTCCTGCTCTGGCCAAATATATACAGTTATTTTATATTATCCCCCTTCTTTATTTTTTAATCTTAAATTAAAATATTTTGTAATGTATTGTAGAATATTATTAGTATGAATAAAACATATATTATTTATATTTATTATATACATAAATATATATATATATATATATATATATATATATATATATATATATATATATATATATATATATATATATATATTACTTACATGTTATATTGATAAGATATATTTATAAATATTTATAAATATCTGTATATATAAGATATATTTATAAATATCTGTATATTACTTACATGTTATATTGATAAGATATATTTATAAATATCTGTATATATATATATATTTAAAAAATAATAATGTACAATTCGGGTCGAATTTTCGGTCCGGGTGTTGTATAAGATCCAGACCTTACCCATTTAATAAACGGGTATTCGAGTCTTCGAGTGCAAAAAAATATCTTCAGACCCTATTATACGAATTGGGTCCGAATCGAATCCGGATTCAGACTCGACCCATTGAGAGGCCTTGTGGGTGATATAGTTACATAGTTTGACTAGAACATGGATTTACATGACATGGTACACAACTTAGGTTATAGTGGGAGTCGAGAGTTCCATTACGAAGATGGGTTAAAAATTGTGCCCTTTTGATGTTTAATTTATTGGCCTTTCAAATTTATTACGTTAGAAGAGAGTTGTCATTTTTTATGTTGAAAATAAAGGTCCTGCTGTATTTTCAAGTCTAGTCGTGTTTATTGATGTCGGCATTTTAAAAAGGATGTACAAGGAGATGAGATAGCTGATGAGGAGAAAGATAAGGATTCAAGGAGGAAAGATGTAGTGAATGAGAGGTCCACTGATCTTGACTAGTTTAGTAATAGTGGTTTTGAGGATGATCATGTAACAACCTCTACGATGAGAACATTAACAAAGAGGTAGAGTGGGGTCATTTAAGGGCCCGTAAGGACAACAGTGAGCAAGGCTGAAAAGGGAGAAGGGTTTGGAGATTCTGATGACGAGTTACCTGATTTAGATGAGAAAAAAACCATTAAATATTTGTTTGGTTATATTATGTGAATACTAACTTGTGAATGACTCACCTCTTATATGAAGCCACCAATTGAAAAAGAAGGGGAAGAAGTCCGTGACACCAACTGGATCACAAAATAAGGGGAAACAAGTGAAAGGAGAATTGGAACTAAGCTAAGATCAGACTCGTATGCAAGTGGATCGATCACAAGTGCAGCCCTAAGTGTAAGACAAAAGTTGCTTGTAAGTCCGATTGTAGTTCAATATTCCAAATGGCTAGCATATGGACTAATATAACCTTTTCTTATCTAAGATAAGTGAAAAGAGCTTCCAGTGTTGCTAATGTGGGAACCGTTCTTTGCAGTCAAAGACTCGTTCAGTTGCAACTGAACCAATGATTTCGGAACGAATGAAAGTCTGCATCAAAGAGTCTTAGGGTGTGTTTAATTGACATGAAAAAAATTTCATGGAAAATAGTTGTTTTGACTAATGTTTTGTCTTTGTAGTACCTTAATTGTAAATACTTCATGTAAGAAGAACACTCATTCACATTACAAGTGCTCCATCTCAAATCTCATTTTTAGCGGAAAATATTTCTTATCCACCCACCAAAGAATTGATTTCCATGGAGAAAAAAAAAAAAAAAGTAAGACCAAAAACTCATATATTTTTCTATTCATTTTTCAACTTCTCATCCAAATGAACTATTATTCACGCATTTTCCATGCTTGCAATCAAACACACACTTAGAGAAAATGAAATCAACTCGGGAGATACTTCATCTAGGAATCGAGGACAATAGTAATCAGAACACGTTTTTGTGAATACCTTTTTGTGTAGTTGGGAACACGTTTTGTGTAGTTGCCTTTTCTTTGTGTAGTTGGGATACGTTGGTAAAAGTGCAACACATATGATGTAGTTGGCTTTATTTTGTGGGCTGAAATGACATCGATGAAGTTATGCTTTCTTCTTCTAATATTGATTCTTAGTTTTTCTTGTTAATTTTCGTTGTTATAATTCATTGTTGCACAATAAATAAATGAAGACATTGGTGTAAGATTGATAATTCAACATAACATACTATGATTTTTTATTTACTGAAACTGTTACAACTGATATGTCATATGTAGGATTCATTACAACTGAAAATTCAACATTAAATCCATAATTTACATTTAGCTCTAGCACGTAACTTCAAACAAACTACTACATACCAATCAACCAACTATAAGTCTATAACAAGCATGTTACATGAGTTCCTTTATGACATTCTTGCCATTTGAGCTTGACTTGATAAACAATGGTACAATATGGCCAACCAACGCCATTTATTTCTTCCTCTCACCCCTCACATTTGATTCTCCATGTGGGTCAACACTTTAAGCAACTTAAGAATAACTTGCATTATACGAGCACATATTGATGGATCAAACTATTGTCAGGAGCTTATTTGGAAGCTTATTTTTGTTACTTTTATTTTGTAGGGTACCTATGTATAATTACTGAAATGTTATGTTATTAATAGAATGAGATGGGAATGGATGATCTTATTCATTTCATTCTTTATCCTCTTCCCATATTAGATTTCTCTCTTCTTTCTTCTTCCTCTTTTATACCTTAAGCTCTTATAAATATAATCTACGGTTTAGTTAATTCATAAGTTAACATGGTAGCAGAGCGTGGTGTATAAAAGCCCTAAGTCATAAATGTGGAATCCTATGGCTCATTTAAAAGAACCCTAGTGTATAAAGGAGTAGTTGAAGATGAGAATTGTTAATCCCATCCATAACTTTTGTTGATCTAATAGTTTTTTGTGACCCGTTTTTTGCTCGCAAATTCATAATCGTGTTTTTCGACCAATTTAACGTTGATTATTAATGTTCGTTACCCAGATATACTTCGTGTTACGACCTAAGTATTTGCTACTATTCATCGCAGTTTTTTTGCTTGAGTTCTTGAGTTGTTTTGTTTCCGAGGTTTGTGTTTTCTAGAAAATGTTTGATAAAATATCTGAAGTAAATTCTGGAGGAGGTATCTCTTATTTTGGTGTGAATCCAATGATGGAAAGTAGTAATTACCATCATCCCATCACGGGTATCACAACTGTTAGGCTGGATGAAACAAACTATATGCAGTGGGCTCAATCTGCTAGTATGTATATTACTAGTCATCGAATATTTTTCATCTTTATGGGATTGTTAAGTACCATTTTGTAGATGATCTTAAATATAATAATTTGACGGATGAATATGCATTGGTTATGACATGGTTATTAAAGCACATGCAGCCACATATTAACAAGGGTTTCTAATTTGTAAGACAACCAATGAGTTATGGAATGTTGTCAAAGAGACATACTCTTCCGTGGGTAATTTTGCAAAGTTGTATGAGCTTCAACACGAGCTTAAAAATTTTAAATAAGGAGAACTTTCCCTCACTACATACTATCATACTCTCCGTGGAAAGTGGGAAGACTACGATCATTATCAAGACTATATCTTTGTTTATGCAGCAAATGTTACTACTTTTCAGTCTATGATAAAAAGAAATCATATTTATCAGTTTTTCGGTGGTTTGCACCCACATTTTGAGCATGCTCGGGTCCAAATGTTTTGTACATCTCCAACAACCTTCTCTGTCAGAGAGGTTTTTTCATATAGTAAGACTGAAGAAAGCAATATGGCCAAATGTTTTGTACGGGAGGAAGGCTATGTGGTTAAAGTCCAAGCCAAAAGTTCTCATGTTTGAAAGAGCTGCCCTTGTTAGTCAACAGTGGAATATAAATATTCCTTATAGGGGACAAGATAATAAAAGTAATTTAAAATGTGAGCATTGTGATCGGACTCATCACACTCAGGAAACTTGTTGGAACTTTCACAGGAAGCCAGAATCCAATGATAGAAAGAGACATCCTTCAGTTAAGGGGACACCCTATGAACCATCTCCATTTAGGGTGCCACATATGGCCCATACCATTGCTAATGAGCCTTCTATAAATATGTTTGTGCAAGATGCAGATGCCCTTCGCAACTAAATGTCATGTCTCCAAGATAAGATATCTCAACTTAATCCACACCGCCCTTCTGATACACCATGTACCTCTGACAGGAACCTACCATTCAGTATACCATGTTTCCATAAATCCTGGTGTTAATGTCTAAAAATGGAGTGAGTCCAAATTTATAGTCAAAGATAAAATAAAGATAATCAAGCGAGACAAACACACAACAATCAAGGTTTTTAAAGTGGTTCAGCTATGAGAAAAGCCTACGTCCACTGTTTTTAGTATTTCTGGAGGTTATAATAGCTAAGAGTTGAGTATATTTGTGCCTGATTGAATTATCTCTTTGAGATAAGGGAGATCGTCTATTTATAGTGGTTGGGAACCCAAGAGATGGAATGCCTTTATATATCCCGACATTTACATTTGTATACAATAAAATAGACTATTGACATTCACAGGTGCGTGTACAAGAGTTGTTAGCAATTCCACTTTTGTGGCTTTTGCTATTCATGATGGTTCGTATTCTTGAGGTTGATCGGCCTCTCTAGAGCCGACTAACAAAATAATTATTGTGAGGATAGCCACGTTAGATGACAGGTAGCCATATCTCATTAGTCCACGTACTTGAATAATTTTTACATACAACACTTGATGCACTAATTCAGGAGCTAATGATCATATAACTGGTATGGCCTCTGAGTTTTCTTCCTATAGTTTATGTTCGTATTGATACAATTAGAGTTTTTAATGGGACGTTTTTCTTTATTGTGAAAAAAGGGACTATTTCGGCCTCTCATAATATTACCATACTATTGGTATTTCTTAGTATAAAAATAACCAGTAATCTTCTTTTTGTCATTCACATAACTAAAAACTTGAATTGTAGTGTTACATTATTTTCCTCGCATTGTGTTTTTCAGGACCTGAACACGAAGGAGATGATTGGGAGTGGACGTGAAGACAAAATCTTGTATTTGTTGGATGTCAATCCTCTTTAATTTCATTATGCAAATTAATGTGGTATTAGGGATAGTAATGTGAATAAAGATTTGTCAATGTGATGTCATAATAGACCAGTTCATATTCCTATTGTTGTTTTGAAGCGTATGCTGCCTAAGCTTGATTCTGTTGAACCCTTTGAATTAATTTATGAACTATGTGTCCTTGCAAAACAATACCGCATTACCTCTCCTATCTGTTTAATTGTAACTACCGCCCATTTACAATTTGTTCATTATGATGTTTGGAGTCCTAAATCTAAAACTTCTTTACTTTGCTTTCGATATTTTGTGGCCTTTTTTTATGATTTTAGTTGTTATACTTGGTTTTATTTTCTTAAAAAAATGCACTCTATTTACATGAACTTTCACATAATGGTGTTTACTTAGTTTGATTTCTCTATCACAATTCTTCAATCTGATTTTGGAGGGGATTTTATGTATGGTGGTCTTTCCTTCCATTTCACTGATAATACGATTATCCATCAAACCTCATGTGTTGATAAACCACAACAAAAAAGTGTAGCTAAAAGTGCAGGTTATATGGATTGGCTTATATATTAGGTCACACACACACACACACACACAAAGATTTACTTTTTCACCAAATTTTATCTTGATTAGATTTAAATGAACATACAAGATAAATTGCGAAGCGAGTATTCAAACCAACCTAGAAGAAGAAGAAATATAGGAAAAATTCCTTTTGGATAAAACCTATATTCAGAACCGTTTAAGGTAAGACAAACATTTAACAATTTACAGACCACTTAGATATCCACTAAGTATAATATGGTGAAGTCTTCAAATCTTCAACAGAAAACAACGCAATCCAGCACTACCCAAAGAAAGAAGATCTTGCCCTGGTATCCACCGATCAGCCTCAGGAACTGTAATTATTTTCTTCTTCATTTGTAGATCCTCATTTCCACAAATCAGCAGTAGTGAATAATCTCTGCAAGGGTTTAGAACTTAATATTATTTTTTTCTTTTTTTGGAAAAGTGATCTTAAAATATCCAAGGGCTTTGGATAAATTGTTTGAAGATTTTTATCACAAAAAGAACTCTTAAAAGGCTTCAAAACAAATGCATCACCACATCTCTATATGTAAGGAACGAGGTTACAAGGAGAGAGGGATAAAAGATTTTATTTGATTTGTTTTTTTAAAATAAAAAAGCATACTCGTTTGAATGAACTTCCATCTCGTTAAAATGAAGTACCTATTATCGTTCGAACGAGATCCAATAACACTTCGAATGACATTCCAGGGCTGACCAAAAAGGCGATGCTTCAGAATTCGTTCAAACGACATGGATATAATACACGATTTTGGACCGTAAATATCATTTGTAAATAAAAAATTGGGAAAATATTTTATTTGAATTAATTATATTTGGTATTTAAAAAATTTGGTCTTTATATATAAGAAATAAGGTTTTAATCGAATTTGCAATCGGGGGGAAAATAGGGATTTTCCTAAGTTTTTATATAAATTGGCAAACCCGGGCTCTGCAAAGGTGCCGAATCGATTCGTCCAAGTGGGTGAATCGATTCGCACCAGGACAGAGTTACGGGATGGCTTATTTTTAAGAGTTTGTGTTTGTTTTAAACTCTTTTAATCTCCTATATTAAAAAGACTCGGGTTTAGACTTTTTCAAACACTTTTAACTCATCTCAAAAAGTAATAGTCTCCCAAATTATTTTTCCCTCTCTTCTACAAAATATAACCCCATTAAAAACAAGTTTCAACTCAAGGTTTTAAGATTCAAATCAAGTTTTCTCAAAATCAACCAAGAGCTAGTCTTTATTATTTTTACGAGAGGATCGCAATCGTATAATCAAAGTTTTGAGAAAGAATGTTACGAGTTTTCAAGTTATTATTTTAAGTTACATGGTTTACACAATATGTTTCTCCAAATCTCTCGAGAGTATTTTCTTGTTCCTCATGTATTTGTATTCCTTTTAAAAATGTTGTCGTATTATTGGAATCCCATGTGTTATTAGATTGAGATATTTTGCATTTGTTTATTTGGACACGTTGCTATGAAATTTCAATATAGTGCAGAAAATGGTCACCCGCCAAAAGTCCAACAGCCGTAATGAGGCTTTGAGATGCCTAAGTGAGGTGAGGTGAGGCCCGGTGACCTATTGATGTGTTATTGAGAAATAAATTGGTACAATATTTGGGTATCGCATTGGACTTGTATACGATTTCGTATCGTTGCATTTTATTTACCGTTATCATTTTGAGCATATATTCTGATCACATTGTGTACTTCCCTATTCTTTTTTAGTGGCAGGTAAGCGTGGATTTAGACAATAATTGTTTACGAAGAATTTTGAGAGCGCACCGTTTTGGGAATGTTATTTGCGTACACAAATTAGTGTTGTAAATATTTTGGATCTTAGTGTTATTTATTAGTGAACATAAGTTGTAATTATTTCAAGGTGTAAATTTTACATAGTTTTGTTATTAAAAGAGATATTTAATTGGAGTGTACGTTTGGATTATTAATTGGATATTATGTATTTTGTTGACTCGTTATGGTTATTTTTGTGGAATATAGATGCTCTGTATGGATTATTGGGGATTTTAGTTTAAATTTAAGCAAAATGATGACTCGAACTTTTTCGGGATGTCAAAGATGATATCAGCTCGTAGGTTTTGAGTCTATTATAGCTTTTGCGTTACCGATCCTTGATATCCCTTGTTAATTCGTACTCTCTAAGGTATTATGTCTTGCATACGTGTTAATTGTGATTCTTATAGATATATAAATTTGTGTTAAGGTCGTTATAGGCATTGAGGTTAGAATTCGCAATCTTAATGTGAGGATCCTAAGAGTTGATTTTGGAGACAAGATTTTTTTTAGATCGTCAGTACCAATGTTCAGTTCTCTAATATCGATGCGGTGATGTGATATAATTTGAGGACGTAAGCGTTGTGATGTTTTTTGGAGAAATAATCGAGTGGTAATTCGGGGGAGAGTGTGATACGCCATTATTTTCATATTTATGCTTATATATATAGTTGAGATATATATTATACCTTTGTTCATGGAGTAGGTGCGTGTAGAATTGGGTGTGTGGGTGCTCAATCGTGTAATGTTACAGGTAGGCATATGTGAGCCTTATTTTATATACGCGAGTTTATGTTTTACGTTTGAACTGTCGTCAAATTTCAAGGACGAAATTCCATTATTAGTGGGGGAGAATGTAATATCCCGTTATTTTTTACCGTAAATATCTTTTATAATTTGAAAATAGGAAAAACAATTATTTGAATTAATTATTTTCGGTATTTAAAAATATTGGTCTTGATATTTAAGAAGTACGATTATAATAGGATTTGAAATCGGGGGGAAAATCAAGATTTTCCAAAGTTTTGATTTAATTTGTCAAACCTGGGCTCTACTCAGGAGCCAAATCGATTCGCATCGTGGCAGAGTTGAGGGATGGCTTAGTTTTAAGAGTTTGTGTTGGTTTTAAACTCTTCTAATATCCTATATTAAAAAGACTCAGTTTTAGACTTTTTCAAACCCTTTTAACTCATCTCAAAAAGCAGTAGCCTCCCAAATTATTCTCTCCTCTCTTTTACAAAACCTAAATCCCATTTAAAATAAGTTTCATCTCAAGTTTTGTAGATCCAAATTAAGTTTTCTCGAGATCAACCAAGAATGAGTATTTACTATTTTTGTGAGAGGATCGCAACTATGTAATCATATTTTCAAGGTAACTTCTTATTAGCTATGAATATCTCTATTATTCCCCTTAAGTATTGTATGTTTTAAATGCTACCTAAACCTTAATTAATCATGTTTTCTAAAAAATAATTAGGGAAAGTGAAAGTAAAAATCGGGCTTATTTTATTAAATCTAAAAATATGATTTAAGACTTGAAATAATCGCATGCTTAGATTAAAGGTTTGGGTTCTGATAGATTTGTGGGATAAATCGCATGTTAGAATTAAATATGGACTTGTATTATTGTTTCGACTTGTAGAGTTACGATATTAAATGTGCATTTGGTAAAACGAGTTATCTTGGACTGTTGATATGCATATTTGATTTGGATTGTGCATTGAATTGTTAAAATATCACTCGTATTGAAATTATAAATTTTGACAACTTGTGTGGCTATTTGGTAGAACTTGATTAATTACATGATTAAATGGACGTCATTTGAATGGAATTGAAATCGTAGGATTAATTGGAGGATTGCGATGTGCCATTACAAATATAATTTATGTGGATATTGTTCGTGTTAATATTTCGATGCATCGGGAACGTTGGGATTTCGGAAGTAGTTATACTTCACTTGTTTTATATGTTGCTTGCTAGGTAAGGGAGTAGTAGGTAGACTTATTATTAATGGAACTTTTTAGGTAAGGGGCTAGTGAGTGTGTGCAGGTACGATTGGTTTTTTTCCTAAGTGGGGTTAGGTAGTACGCTATTACGTTATTCCATTAGCCAAGGTACGAGACTAGGTGATGGTTTTTGGTAAGTATTCTTCCTAGGTGATAGACTAGGCAGTACTTATGATTTGGTGATCTCTAGTATGGGACTAAGGACTGTTTTAGGTTGTGATACCCGAATTATGGATGAAGATAATTGAGAATAAAGAGAACATGATTAAAAATTTATAATTAATGACTAAGATAATAAATGGTTGTTAAAATAAATTTGCATCGCGAGTATGTGCAATGCAAACGATAATTAGGTTGACTGGCTATAGCGACGTGGGTGTGCGTTGGCATCACGAGTATGTGCAGGGATAGCAATAATTGGACTGGATGGATATAGTGACATATCATGCATGGAACCTCTCGAGTATGTGCAGAGCTAACAAAATTGGGTTGACTGACTATAGTGAGGGAAATGGGTGTGATGTGTTGAAACTTAAGCACACCACGAGTATGTCCATGACCAAAAGGAAGGTTGATTGGGTATAGTGGTGTTGTACAAACAAGAATAATTAAATTGAGTAAGATAAAGGTTTAGAGCTAATTCATTATTGTAATCATATATTTGGATTTGAATAATGGGGTGGCTTAGCTATATGGGTAGTTAGTATTATTTTTCTACTCGCATGTTCTTATATCGCGTAACTTAAAATACTATATTGTTATATTTATCTAGTACGGTACTTATGTATGGATTCGCGCATCCCTATTGGGAGGAGTAGCCGGTATTCATGCGATGGGCTCTGACCCACTCCGTTAACTAACATTTCAAGTATAATTGCTGGAGTAGATGCATAGGATGAATAAGAGATTTGTGGAGTGCAGATGGAGTTTTATTTTATCGCTTTAGTAGTTTAGATTCGTAGTTTTATTTATGATGCAGTTATTTATGGATTTGGTGGGACATTCGATTTCACAGCTGCTTACTATTTTCAGTTGGAGATTTGTAGTTGGATTATTCATTTTAGTATTGAGTGACAAAATTTATTGCTTGGATGTTGATATTCATTGGATTAATTGGATTATGTCTCGTGGAAAAAGTTTTT
Source organism: Sambucus nigra (assembly GCA_949130495.1). Lineage (NCBI taxonomy): Eukaryota > Viridiplantae > Streptophyta > Magnoliopsida > Dipsacales > Adoxaceae > Sambucus > Sambucus nigra. The sequence continues at coordinate 126,216,943 of OX422214.1, forward strand.
AATGTCTTATATTTCTATCACATGCTAGGAATGATATTTTAATTCTGACGCTTGGCGTAGTTTGGCAGCAGGGACTGGCCACCTCTAATGTCAAAATGCACGGGGTGTCACAGTTGGTATCAAAGCATGATCTTAGGTCTCGTAGGTTTTGAGTCTATCATATCTTTGGCATTACCAATCTTTAATTTCTCTTGTTGATTCGTACTCTCTGAGGTATCGGGTCTAGCATACGTGTTAGTTGAGATTCTTGGATACAGGAAATTTTGTGTTAAGGTCGTTTTAGGCATTGAGATTAGAAGTAGTAATCTTGATGTGAGGATCCTTGTAGTTGATTTTGGAGACAAGATTTATTTTGGATATCGTTAGTACCGATGTTAGGTATCTCTAGTATCGATGTGGTGATGTGATGTAATTTTAGGACATAACCAGTGTGATGGCTTTTGGAGATAGAATTGAGTGGTGATTCAGGGAGGACGAGGGAATCCTCGTGGTGGGGATCCTCGTCCAAATTTCCTTTATGTGATCTTTGATCTTTTGGGGATGAGGGGATCCTCGTGGTGGGTTTCCTTGTCCAATCTTCATTTTTGTGTTTCTCAAGCTTTGGGGATGAGCAGCTCCTTGTGGCGGGCCTCCTCACCCTATCTTTATTCCTGTGATTATCAAGCTGTGGGGGACGAGGAGCTCCTTGTGGTGGGCCTCCTCGACCTATATTCATTTATGTGATTCTCAATCTTTGGGGACGAGGGGATCCTCATGGTGGGCCTCCTCATCCAAACTTCATTTCTTTGATCTTTTTGTTTTGGGGGACGAGGGGCTCCTCATAGTAGGTTTCCTCGTCCAATTTAAGTTTTCTTTGGTCTTTGGCCAAGGTTCTCTTTGAATGGGCTGCTCGTGTTGAGCCTCCCTCGCCATATAGGCCTGCTCGCCTATTTATTTATACAAATGAGTGAGCACCCCTCTACATTAGTCCTCTGGTACAAAAAATTGTGTGTTGGGTATACCAAAGGTCTTTATACGCAATGATTCACTATTTCTTAGAATACGAACAGTCGAAATCAATATCATAATGATATTGTTGCATTAATTAGGCATGTCACATCATCCTATATTGAGGGTCTCAAGATGACACGTGTCAAACAGAGAACACGCATCCCATCATTTGGGAAATAATTTTCCCCCTTTTGATTAGCGGGAGCATGCGTCCTCAAAGGGGTATAAAAGCTCTTTTTTAAACTTCTCTTTATTTTTATCGTAACATTTGTTTTCAGTCTTGGTTTCCTTTTGGAGAGAGAGAGAGAGAAAGAAAGTTAAAACCGCCATTATCAACCCTGAAAGCCATCGTATTCTTCCTCCATTTTACCCAATAAATGACCTCTTCTTATTCCCTGAATCCCATTTCTACTATCACCACCACCATCAGCGAGGTGCTAGTAGGGATAATACCCATTTTTGTCACTATTTCAACGGTTGTAGCCACCGGAGCTACCAATGTCTCTTAAACATTTCGGGAACCCACCACCTCTGCGCAAGGTGGGGCATCTGTTGATCTTTTCGCGAGCATGGGCTCCTCGTCTTCTGCCTATTCCAAGTCATAAGGGAATATCTGGCTGCTCGCGTGAAAAGAGATTTTGGCCTCTATTTCTTGGCACCCTACTTTGGCGAGGAGGACAACTTCATAGTCTATCTCATAAATTTCAAGCAAGAGTTTGTGGCTAAGATAAACAAGCAACCCTATGTGGGTCTAGGTGAGTCTTCTGACCTTCCTATTGTGTTGCCTGATTCAATTCTTATGGTATGAGTGGACAAGGGTGATTTTACCCATTCTAACATTGAGGTCAAAGCTTTTGGGGGCACCACAGAGGAATGGGGCCTTTGGTAGATCATATCTTATCAACCCCTCGCAAAAGTCTATCATCGAGGGGCTAAGTCTTCTGACCACCATCAGCAGCCTCAAATCCTGTTCTATTTCTAAATAAATCCCTGCATTTACTTTATTATATTCTTGTTGGAGTAGAGATTTTCACATTTTTGTCATGGGTTGGGGTGAATTTACTATTACTTTGGAACATGTCTGCGAGCTGCTCACCCTTCCTTACTTAGGAGACCATATACTCACTGATGGTTTTGAGGATAAGACTAAGGAAAACATGGTAAGAAATCTCCACTCAGCTTTTGGTAAGTACTCAAAATATGTTTCTATCAATCAAGCTGGGGTCACCAAGCATTCCTTCACCAAGTGGAAAAGGTATTGGTTTAAGGATATCTAGAAGTTTCCCAAGGGTGAGAGCTCGAGCAGGGCCTTGAGGAGTCAAGAAAGACCAAAAATTAACTCCCCCTCACACTTGGTAGCATTCTTTATTACCTTTATTAGTAGGTTATTACTTCCACAAAGGCGATATGACTCTCCTCGCGAACTTGTCTTCAAGCTAGTTGTGAGACTTGCTCGAGGGAGGGCAGTCCCCCTGGCTGCTCTGACACTGAAATCATTGTACATTTGGCTAAACAGAGCTCATGTAGATATTAAGCACTCCTATGGGCGTCATGATGCCATTAATTTTACCAACACTTTCATTATCATGTTCTTTTTGTTTGAGATATTTCCTAACTTTGCCCTAGAGGCCGTGGCTTTTCCTAGAAACACTGCTCGTCCTGCGAGGTGGCACAAAAAGACCCCTAAGGCCTCTCACAGGTCTTTGATAGATAGCATTAATGAGTTGTCCTTCTGGCATTACTACAAGAAAGTTGGTGGTATTTTTACTTGGATCTCTTTCTCTGCTTCTGGGGGCAGCTTCTATTGCCATGTTGATACTAAGTCTGTTTCCACTTGCCCTTACATCTCTATAGTTTTCATGCTTCTACCCTACACTTTGCCTTCATTGACTGACCTGGGACAAGGTGTAAAGTTTTATCATTCTGATAGGGTGAGGAGGAAGTTTGGCTATGATCAGGGGGTTCATACTCCTACTTATCCTTTGAGCACCTCCCCCTCCGAGCTATACCTTGAGGCCTTTGCCAATTTTACATTTGAGGGGTGGTTCATAAAGTTAGCCATCTGGGAGGTCTATTTGTGCCTTCTCAAGATCACTTGACTTCCTTCACTCATTCACGGTTCACTCTCAGGCAGAGGCAGGTCCTCCTCATTCACAATTTCGTGAAGGATGTCCCCTATGAGACTATTTCTACAAAGATTCCCAATAACGACTGGTACTTAGGCAAAAAGTACCTAAAAGTTATTATGGTACCGAAGCATTATCTCAAAGTCCCCTCTCGAGCAAGTCACCCCAGTCTTGGTGAGGCCCTTGATCAATGAGTCTGTTTACTCTAAGCAACCTGAGCCCCAACCTGCCAGAAGGTAAGGCAAGATCCCCTACTGCATCTAAGAGGAAACATCCTGATGTGGATGTTCCAACTTTGTACCAACTACTACTACTCCACCTGCCACTGCTATTATTATTATTGTTTCCTTTGCTCCCCCCTCGCCAGTAAGGATTAGGGCGAGTAGGAAGAAGAAAAGAACTAGTCTGACACTGATGACCTTGGAGTAGAGGAGATATACCAGACCGTGCAAAATCAGGGCTATAAAGCCCTAAGATTATCTGTTGTTGAGCCTGCTGTTACTTCTATTTACTCCTCTTTACTTAGTGAAAGGTACTTTCTCAGGGTTTCACTTGTGGTTACCCTTCACTATTATTTGAAGAGGAACTAGTCGATTATAGAAGCACTCCCCCTATGATGATGACGGTTCTTCTTCAAATGAGATGAGTATCCCTGATCCTTATGATGATCAAAACCCTGATGCTTCTTCTTTTCTACCAGTTTCGGGAGAGTCTTCCAGCGAGGGTATATTAGATTCCCCATCCGCCAGCGACCCCACTACTGGACATTTACCATATGGGCAAACTGTTAACTTAACTTATGTAAGTCTTTTCTCTTAACTTCTTTTTTGCATTATTCGTTATTTACTTCAATTTTCAAGGTCCATATTCAAATTGTTTTTCTCTTTGTGGACACTTATAGGGAGCTTTTGTTGCGTCGAGTGATCATTCACCTCCTCCTCCCGCCCAAGGTACTTTTCCTAGGGCTAGGAATTCCATGTTGATCTCCTCTCTGGGTCTGGCCAGAGAGTTTATTGCTTCCTCTTTATTTTAATATTATTCTCCTTTTATACTTTTCTTTGTTGACATGATCTATTCTTTTACGTTTCCTTTGCAGCTTTCTTTTGTGTTTTCGATGACCGCGAGAACTTCTTCTGTGTCATCCTCTTCTGTCCAGTTAATCATTAGATCTTATGAATCTTTTTGCTCTGAATTGTCATATTTTGAAGCATATCTTTTAAGGTCTTCCTCTTTGTATGCATAGGTGACCGTTTCTCTTAACCGCACTTCTTCACCTCCCACCTCTTCTGCAGTGGGTGGTTTTTCTGTCGGATTGTCTGAGGTATTTGAGCTTATCGTTTCTATTGTATTTCTCTATTCAATTCTATATATATATATATATATATATATATATATATATATATATATATATATATATATATATATACAATTTTATTGTCTTTCTTCATTGCATGGATTATCCTCTGGTGGCCCTTCTTCTACTGGGGAGATAACACAAGTCATTGGAAATCACCTTTAGGGAGGATTCCCATCTCTCGGGTCTTCATGCCCATGGACAATTGGCCCTACATCCATCCTATACCTTCTCGATCAGTTTTCACTATTGCCTCTCGTGAGCCTGTTACATAGTCTCGCTCAACCGCTCAGGTATTGCTTACTCCTTTTAGGCTCAGTTTCTTTTTTCTTATCCATGTTTGGTTCTTTAAAAACTCTGTATTAATCAAACCACTACTTCTAGTGCGGCCACGCCGCCATTCATGATTCATCCCTCTTCCTTAGAAGTAATTTAGGTACATTTGTTTTTAATCTTTCGTTTCTTGACTCATTTTTTCTTTGTCATCGAGATTTCATTTTCATACCCTATTTCTATTTGTTTACATTTCAATTATCTAGTGTCACTACTTCTTTAGTTGCTACTCCAGTAGCTCCTATGGCTAGTGGGGGAGCTCTGGCTGCTATTATGTCTATTGGAGGCATTATCATAGCACTTCTCTCGATAGTTGCTCTAACCTTCCTCTGCTTCTTTTCTACATATTTTCTTTATTACTATGAATAAATTGTCATCATTTATATTCTTCTTCTAAGCGCAGGTCGGTGCTAGTGAGGCCTTTTCATCTGTGATGTCTGTGATGAGGGTCACAGAGACATCTCCTAAGGCACCACCCATGGGTTTCTCCTCAACTTCTGCAGGGAAGGCTGCCTTAGCCAGCCTAGCTGAAGTCCCCTTGTCTGAAGGACCCGTTCCTAGCTCTGTGGGAACATTTTTAGTGTTATGTTAGTCTGTATACACTTATTTACTATATTTGTTACATATCTGAACATTCCTGAGTTTCTTCTAACATGTCTGTAGCTATGGTCCCTTTATCTGTAGGACCTATATTTGAGCTCTCAGGTCAGCAATGCGCCAGTTTTTATTTGTAAGGAGGCTTTGGCTAACATCCTGGAGGAGACTAATCCAGTACGTATGATACTATGTATATTTTTTCTTTTCATTGACTTACGTTGTCTGTACAAGGGTCTATTAACACCCTGTTACTTTGTTATCTTACAGGCTAGTGTTATTCTTATTGATACTGCTACGTGGTCTCTTGTCAGGATCTCAGAGGAGAGCTTGCGGGTAAGTACTTGGTCTACTTAGACCTTTTGAACCTGCATTTTCAATGCAAGTGCTTGCTGACACTAATCTGCTTCCTTATTTTCAAGTTAGCACTACAGCTATTCCTATGACTGTGGAACATCCAGGGGAAGTTGTTGCGAGAAAGGTATTATGTTGGCATACCATACTCTCTTTTCCATTTCCCCTTGCTTTTTGCTTTTAATTGTGCAAGCAGGCTCATCCTCACTCCTTTGTTTCCCTATTTTCAGGTTAGCGAGGCGATCATCCCTAGTTCTGCGGGACATACGGTGAGTGTTGTACTGTGCACTCTCCAGGTATTAAACTATCATACCTAGTTAATTTCTATATGTTAAGGTTAGTATTTTTCTCTTCTTTGTTAACAAGAGAAACTGCATATTTTCTATTAGGCTGGTGTTCAGGGCCACATAGTGCCTCCACGATTTGGTGGCAGCATACTGACCCCTCTGGGCTATGGGGTGAGATTTTCATAATATTTGTTTCAATTTGAGCATGGTTATTTTACCACCAACCCCTTCCCTTATTTGTGGCTTATCTCGTTTTGTTTTTCTATTTACAGGATCCTGTCAACGAGCCTGATGAGGTGACTGGTGAGGTTGACCAGAGCTCTGAGCCTACTGGTGACGCCAGTTCTAGCGAGGACTCCTCTCTTCCTCTTTTGGAGCTTGAGTCTCAGAATACAGATTATGATGATATTGAGGTGGAGGCTCCAGGAGCTTTTTTGATCTCACTGTGGTGCTCAAAGCTTCCCTCGAGGTTCCGTATGCATGAGCGGGAGGTGTTGGAGATTCTTTTGGACCACCATCCTAAGACCTTTATGTCTCAGAGTGTCCTAAATATTGACAATCTCACGGTCTTCAACTTGCAGGCCCTAACCAACCATCTATCTACTTATCCTACCAATATAACCACTAAGAGGGTCGTTATTCCTCCAGGATCTTCACGATCTTCAGTGATGCTATCACTTTCAGCTGGACTGGCATGATGGTTCTGTTCATAATTTTTTTGGTGTCATTTTTCGAAAGATGATGAAGCTTTATACTTCCAGGCAAACCAGGGTGCGGCATCAGTATGAGGCAGCTCGGATCCATGTTCTCATTCAGCTCCTCCAGGCCAAGATGGCCAAACTAGAGGCTGGTGATGCAGAGGATGAGGCCCGGATGGCTAGGATAGAGGAGCAACTTGTTGAGGAAGTCGGTCCTTCTTACATAGACCTGCGCTCCCGGCAAGATTTATTCTTTATCTTGTCTAGCGGGTAGATAGTCTTGTTATGTAGACTTCATTTTGTATATTTTTTCATATATAAAGAACTGTTGACATTATAGATGATGCTGGAAATAGCACCACCTTTCAAGGTGTTTGTGAGCTCAATTCAATGTTAACAATGGCAGCATAAGAGTATATACACATATAGTAGAGGGAGGTGAGGAGAAGAGGATTTACACCAGAATATAAGTGGTTCAGCCAATCAGGCCTACGTCCACTGTGCAAGTGTATGGTATGTATCACTGTATAAGGGCTCTAATGGCAATAGATACAATCTCTCAAGCTTTCTCTCTCTACTGTGTATTTGAACAACGTTTCAGCTAGGGTTGTTAAATTGGGCCCCTTTGCTAGGTAGAGGATGACCTCTATATATAGTACCTAGGGGGTGTAATATACCCCCCTTGCATGTAGTATGTATGTGTGTGTTAGCCTCACCAATATGGGAGAGCCACCTGTCACTGTCACATGTAGAGAATGATGATGAAATATTCTCCCCACGTGTGGGGAATAATCTTGTTACAATTGATTTGTGTCCACGTGTCCTTATCCAAATGTCAACAGATGCTCGGCTGCTATACCGGTGCATGACCTCAGCCTAGGAGAGGCCGAGGTTGACAAGTCTAGTTGTTCGTTCGATATGAGATGAACCATAGGGGTCTCGGCTTGATCTCAACCGAGACAATGGATAGGGGTCAGCTCGAGCCGAGGTTAGGCTGGCTTATGATTGGAGCATTCTGATGTCATGACGAGGTTATTACTGGGGTTTCCTGTGAGCTCGGCCTATATCTGGCCAAGGTTGCCTTTCCTAGATGTATGAGAGTGTTGCTGACCCTTATGATGCGTGCAATGTCCTTTGAAGAGGCTTGTGGTAGTGTCATCCCTGGCCGACCTTGATATGGCCGAGGGCTGATATCGCGTGTCCAGGACATGTCCAGCGTCGGCCATAATCTCGGCCGAGGTTGGTGTCTCTGGGATGAGGTCACACTTGGGGCATATCAATCACCCCCCAGCCCTTAGTCATATGTGGGAGCAGGTGACTAGGGTATTATCATACATCCGAGGCCTGTCTATTACGAGCCAATATTTGTTTGACACTTGTCCAATGCTAAAGTATGCTTGCTTGATGGGCGTGTGCTGTTAGCCGCCCTTTGGGGCTCCCAAGGCAATGATGGGCCTTGGGAATTGTGTCTTTATATTTAAGGGTTTTGAACCCTATTTCCCTCCTTTCTTCTTCACTTCTCTCGTTTCCAGCAAAACTCATTCCTGCAGCCTTCTCTCTCTAGAAAGATCTTTGCTGAGGATTTTGGAAGGTGGTTTCTTGCGTCTTCTCGTCTCCTTCTTACTATTTCATCCTCAGGTAACCTTCGCCATACTTTTTCCTTCATTTTTCCTGCAAGTCTCCTTATTTTTGCATTTTTCGGCAAGTTTCTGAGTTTTTCGGTGAGACCACCATTATTTCAGGCGAACAATTCTTGCCAAGTTTAGGTAGTTTGATCTTTAACTGCTTTACTTCACTGTCCAATCTTGTTTGTAGTTTTAGGAAGTCTCCTAAGTGCAGTGTCAGCCCCTGATGCTCAGACCCTTATATTAGCTTCTTGAGGAGTTCCCCTCCCCTAGAGAGAAGACTTTAGAAAAGATTAGACAAATAGAAAGAGCACATGAGGAGGCTCGTAGGTCCAAGAATTTCCCATTAGACCCATCATTCCACCACCTCTGAAGGTGATATATCCTGATCCCCCAGAGTTTTTCACTCAGACAGAGGTTCCTGCTGATCCCATACCGATGTCTGAGTCTGAATATTCTACCTCAGACCCCATGTCTGTGGATTCTTTTCAGGAGGCCATGGACTTCACACCTCGACCTGATCAGACCCCTGATCAGGCTGAGGTCTCCAGCCGAGCCTCATCCCATAATAGCTCAAGCACCTCAGCCTCTTCCTCAGAGGTTGAAATTGTTGAGCCAAGTGTGGCTATACCACCCATACTTGACGCCATCCCTCTGTCAGCCGTCACCGGGGCAGAGTTCGCTCAGAGGTTCCCGAGTAACCCATCAACATCTGCTCCGACCGACGTTGAGTTGGATGATGATGAAGAGGTTGAGAGCGATGTCGACGTCTCTGAGGCGGCTGAGATCGAGAGTACTATCACTGAGGTAGACCTTCTCTGCTTCAGATATCTGTATTCTATCAGTCCCTTAATAAAGCTTAGGAGACCTCTGAGGGAGGAGAGGGCTTATCATGGCCGAGACGGCGAGATCTGCCTGTACGAGCAGATGTTCAAGTTAGGGTTTCATCTGCCCATTCACCTCATTATCAAATCCATCCTTTCCTATATCAATTTGGCCCCCTCTCAACTATCCCCTAATGCCTAGAGGGTCATAATAGGGGCCATAGTCTTATGGAAGGCTGTCCACCACTCAGACCTTCCAGTTCAGGTCTTTGTAGGTTGTTATGTCCCTTCCTCGTCCAAAAATCATCCAAGCTACTATCATTTTATAGCTCGGAAGCCTGAGAAGAAAATTCTTCAAATAACTCAGACTTCCAACCATAACTGGAAACCTCGTTATTTCTTTGCTTCTGGGCCATGGGAATTTGGCCCATGTGTTCCCTCATCTATTCTAGAGCCGAGGATTCCCCTGAAGTGGGGTAAAGTCACAATGTCTACGAGGGCCGACCCTGTCCTGAGTCTACAAAACCTCCAGAAGGTGAAAGCCCTTCAAGATAAGGGGCACACGGTTTGTTTGTTAAGTTCGAACACTTGATGACTCCCCACTACCTCTCTGGGACAGGTCTAGGTGGAAGTCCCCTTGCCGAGCTTGGTAAGCATTTTTATTTCAAGTTGAACCTCTGAGTTTATTCATGTCTGATTATCTAACTCAAATCTACTAATTTTTTGCAGAGCGACCACAGGATATCTCGGACGAACTTTGGGAATTGGCTGCACCCAGCTTGACGAGACTTGCCAAGAAAGCAGGCCTTAACGCTCCTCCCCCAGCTCCCTCTGCCTCTAAGCCCCAAGTCACAAAGAAGAGGGCTCCATAAGGTCATGCCCCTGAGGATCAGAGGCCGAAGAAGAAGAATGCTGACACTGCCATCCCCATCTCTTCAGCTGACGCCCTGTCGGCTCGTCTAGATCAGTTGAAAATAACTGACAGCATAGTCGGCCACAGTCTTCAGGCCCTAGATGCCCTCGGCTCTGCAATGACCAAGGCTGACAAACTCTTCTTCAGATCACTGGACATCCCATTGCTGGTTGAGTTTGGCATTCACAGATCCATTTAGGTATGACTTGATCTTTCTTCAGAAATTCTCTAAGTGTAACATTTGATTGTTCTTCAGCTCATTCATGATCACAAAATATGCAGGGCCTAGTAACTATGCACCACTTATCCAACTGGACTCTGAGGAAATTGCCCCTCATCCAAAAGGGTCAAGAGGCCGAGAAGGTCCAGAGCACTCTGAACGCAGAGATTGACCGCCTCAAATCTGAGCTGAAGGATTCTGAGAAGAAGGTGAGAGGGCTATAGAAGGACATCTCTCAGCTTGGTAAGGATCATACTGCAGCTCTGAAGGCTAAGGATGATGTTCTGCAGCAGAAGGTTAACTCAGCTATTAGGGCAGCCCTCGATGATGCCTCTGAGAAGATAATCTCTTACTACAAGTCCTCTGATGAGTTTATGAGCTTCGGCTTTGAATACCTTGAAAGAGGTATCAAAGCCACTATTAAGTGGGCTGATGTCAAGGAGAGGGAGACTGGCACTTTGAAAGCCTCAGATTTCGTAGGCCTCGGCTTTGCCGATCCCCAGTTTGCCCAGGCCCTTCAGGAGGTGGAGGAGGAGGCTGCCGCGCCTGTCGAGACTGCCACATTGGACAGCACTGAGGTTGAAGGGGCAGACCATCATGACGACATGGCCGAGGTGACCAATGTTGTCCAGCCTAACCAAGTCGAGGATATCAACATTCCCCCTCAAACCCTTAGATAATTTTTTAACATTGTTTGTAACCCATAACATTTTGAAACTTGTCTGTAATCCTTGATCATCTATTATTTCTGAATGTATCAACCTCTGAGGAGGATCATCCTCACTTACTTTTATTGAATGTCATGTGATGTTTTCGCTCTTAGTGTTGTTGCAATGATATCTTGTTTAAACTTAATCAATGGTCTGACCTCAGACCTCGTCACCACTGAGTGATGTTATGAAGGTCTAACGTCATCACCTAAGATGTTATCCCCATAATTAATCTCACCAAATTAATGATGTTAAGGGTCTGAGGTCATCCAAGTATGGTGTCTGATCTCAGACCTCGTCACCACTTAATGGTGTTATAAGGGTCTGAGGTCATCACCTAAGATGTTATCCTCGTAATTGATCTCACAAAATTAATGATGTTAAGGGTCTGAGGTTATCCCATATGGTGTTTGAGCTCAGACCTCGTCACCACTGAATGGTGTTATGAGGGTCTGAGGTCATCACCTAAGATGTTACCCTCATAATTGATCTCACCAAATTAATGATGTTAAGGGTCTGAGGTTATCCCATATGGTGTCTGAGCTCAGACCTCGTCACCACTGAATGGTGTTATGAGGGTCTGAGGTCATCACCCAAGGTATTATCCTCATAATTAATCTCACCAAATTAATGATGTTAAGGGCCTGAGGTTATCCCATATGGTTTCTGAGCTCAGACCTCGTCACCACTGAATGGTGTTATGAGGGTCTGAGGTCATCACCTAAGATGTTATCCTCATAATTAATCTCACCAAATTAATGATGTCAAGGGTCTGAGGTTATCCCATATGGTGTCTGAGCTCAGACCTCGTCACCACTGAATGGTGTTATGAGGGTCTGAGGTCATCACCCAAGGTGTTATCCTCATAATTAATCTCACCAAATTAATGATGTCAAGGGTCTGAGGTTATCCCATATGGTGTCTGAGCTCAGACCTCGTCACCACTGAATGGTGTTATGAGGGTCTGAGGTCATCACCCAAGGTGTTATCCTCATAATTAATCTCACCAAATTAATGATGTCAAGGGTCTGAGGTCATCCAAGTATGATGTCTGACCTCAGAACTCATCACCACTTAATGGTGTTATAAGGGTCTGAGGTCATCACCTAAGATGTTATCCTCATAATTGATCTCACCAAATTAATGATGTTAAGGGTCTGAGGTCATCTCATTATGGTGTCTGAGCTCAGACCTCGTCACCACTGAATGGTGTTATGAAGGTCTAAGGTCATCACCTAAGATGTTATCCCCATAATTAATCTCACCAAATTAATGATGTTAAGGGTCTGAGGTCATCTATTATGGTGTTTGATCTCAGACCTCGTCACCACTGAATGGTGTTATGAGGGTCTGAGGTCATCACCTAAAATGTTATTCCCATAATTAATCTCACCAAATTAATGATGTTAAGGGTCTGAGGTCATCTAAGTATGGTGTCTGAGCTCAGACCTCGTCACCACTGAATGGTGTTATGAAGGTCTGAGGTCATCACCTAAGATGTTATCCCCATAATTAATCTCACCAAATTAATGATGTTAAGGGTCTGAGGTCATCTATTATGGTGTCTGAGCTCAGACCTCGTCACCACTGAATGGTGTTATGAAGGTCTGAGGTCATCAGCTAAGATGTTATCCCCATAATTAATCTCTGACATAAGAATGAAGCAAGAACCATCATGGGAACTGATCTTTTATTAATAACCTCTTCATAATAAGATGGTACATTTACATAAAACTCTATGCAACATCATATGTAATATCTCTTTAGGTGATCAGCATTCCATGGGTTAGTGAAAGGTTCTCCTTCTAAGTTTTCTAACCTGTAGGTGCCAGGCACAACCTCTTCTGTCACTTTGTAGGGGCCATGCCAGTTTGGGTGAAGCTTATTTGCTTTCTGTAAGGTCTTTTTTAGCACTAGGTCTCCCATTGCAATGGGTCTTGACTTAACCCTCTGGTCGTAGAATTTAGCTGCCCTCTGTTGGTAGGCTGCTTGTCTGATCTCAGCGTCTTCTCTTCTTTCTTCGATCAGATCTAGGTCTAACCTCCTCTCTTCCCCATTTTTATTGGGGTCATAGGTCTGAACCCTATGAGTTGGGAGTCCTACTTCTGTTGGTATGACAGCCTCTGAGCCGTGCGCTAACATGAACGGGGTCTCTCCTGTAGGTGTCCTTGTCGTGGTTCTGTAGGCCCATAACACAGCGTAGACCTCTTCAGTCCATTTTGCCTTCGCATCCTCTAACCTTTTCTTGATTCCATCGAGAATTGTTCTGTTCGTAACCTCGGTCTGACCGTTTGCCTGAGGTCGGCCGGGAGATGAGAAGAACTGCTTTATCCCAACTCTTAGGCAATACCTTTCTAAAGAGGAGTTCTTAAACTGGGTCCCATTGTCCGAGATGAGAGTGTTTGGGAGGCCGTATCTGTATATGATGTTCCTCCAAATAAATTGGAAGGTCTTTTATTCTATGATCGTTATCATTGGCTCTGCCTCCACCCATTTTGAGAAGTAGTCGATGGCAACTATCAAGAATCTGTAATTATTGGCAGCTCTTGGCAGGGGTCCTACTAAGTCAATTCCCCATACTGCAAATAGCCATGGAGAGGTGATTGACGTCATAGGCTGATGGGGTAGATGAGGAATAGTGGCGAATCTTTGACATTTATCACACCTCTTCACGTAGGCTGCAGCGTCCTTGGACAAGGTTGGCCACCAGTACCCCTGCGTGATGATTCTCTTGGCCAAGGGTCTTCCACCTATGTGACTAGAGCAAGAACCCTCATGAACCTCTTGTAAGACCCGGGGAACTTTCGTGGGATGCACACACCTGAGGAGAGGTAATAAAAATACCTTTTTGTACAAGACGTCTCCTATCATCGAGAACTTGGCAGCCCTGCATCTCAATTTTCTTCTCTTTAACTTGGACTCAGGTAGCTCTCCCTCTCTGATGTATCTGACGAGGGGGTCAATCTATGAGTCTCCTAGGTTTAAATTGTGACAAGGGTTACATATCTCTTCGTCCAAAATGGTTTCCTTTCCCAAGACCTCGATCGGAAAGGTCCTTCTAACATCTATCTTCGTTGCTGAGGCCAGCCTTGCCAATGCATCTGCGTGACTGTTACTTTGTCGAGGCACTCTCTTCCATTTTACCTCTTCAAAATATTATAATATCGTTCTCACCCTCTTCAGGTACTTAGCCATCCTTTCATCTTTAGCCTCATAGACTCCCAGCACTTGATTAACAACTAACCTTGAGTCGCTGTGTAGTAGAAGTCGCTTTACGCGGAGAGTCTTTACCAATAAGAGACCTGCTATCATGGCCTCATACTCAGACTCGTTGTTTGAGGCATGGAAGTCGAATCTCAAAGCGTATTCAATGTTGTCACCATCTGATGCCGAGAGTATTAGCCCCGCACCGCTTCCACTATCGCAGGAAGAGCCATCAACAAAGAGGCTCCAGATGTCTGTATCTGATGAAAAGGTCCCTTCCGTCATGACCCCTTATTTGAAGAGATATCGATACTCCTCGTTCTTCGCAATTTTGTTCATAACTTTTTTGGATGCGACCTCTTCCTGATCTCGTAAGACACTTGGTATCCCCTCTTCCTGATTTTCGAAGACACTACGGTTTATCTCTTCCAAACCCCCCAGGCCCTTCTCCGCCTCGGCCTCTTCCCAGGTGAACTCAGCAACGAAATCTGCGAGGGCTTACCCTCTGATGGCTGTCCTAGGTTAGTAGGTAAGATCATACTCCCCCAACTCGATGGCCCAGGTTATCAGTCTCCCTGACTTCTCAGTTTTATGCAGGACCTGTCTTAGTGGGGAGTCAGTGAGGACTACCATGGAGTGAGCTTGGAAGTAAGGCTTCATTTTCCTTGAAGCATGTATTAAGGCGTAAGCCAACTTTTCCATATGGGGATGATTCTGTTCAGACCCTTGAAGGGCCTTATTATTAAATATACAGGCCTTTGGATCCTATCGTCTTCCCGTATTATTGCTGCGCTGATGACTGATTCAGAGACTGCCAGATACACATACAACTTTTCTCCTGCGACGGGTCGAGATAGCAATAAGGGGTATCCCAAGTAAGACTTGAGTTGGTTGAAGGCTTTTTCACACTCTTCGTCCCATTGGAAGGCCTTTCTTAGAACTTTAAAGAATGGAAGACACTTATCTGTTGCCCTAGAGACAAATCTGTTAAGCGCAGCCACTCTCCCCGTGAGTCTTTGGACATCCTTGATACTCCTAGGAGTCTTCATGTCAAGCAATGCCTTGATTTTCTCAGGGTTCGCTTCAATTCCTCTCTGGTTAACGATGAATCCCAGGAACTTCCCAGCTCATACCCCGAAGACACACTTTGCTGGGTTGAGTTTCATTCTGTATGAGTCCATAACATCGAAGGTCTTCTCAAGGTCTACTACATGGGTGCAAGCTTTCAAGCTCTTTGTTAGCATATCATCTACATACACCTCCATAGTCTTACCTATTTATTCCTCAAACATCTTATTGACAAGACATTGGTACGTTGCCCCTGCATTTTTCAGGCCGAACGGCATCACTTTGTAACAGTACGTCCCTTTGTCAGTAATGAAGGTTGTCTTCTCTAAGTCTTCAGCGTCCATGAAGATTTGGTTATAGCCTGAATACGCGTCCATGAAGCTCATGAGCTCATGTACTGCCATGGTATCCACCATCTGATCTATCTGAGGTAAGGGATAGCTGTCTCTTAGGCATAATCTGTTCAGGTCGGTGAAATCAACACACATTCTCCATTTCCCATTGGCCTTGGGTATGATGACTGCATTTGATAGCCACTCTGGATATGTGACTTCTCTTATAAACTCAGCCTCTTCTAACTTTTTGACCTCTTCTCAGATGATGTCGTATTTCTCCCTAGAGTAGACTCTTCGCCTTTGTTTAATAGGCCTGGCACCTTTGGTCACGTTGAGCTTGTGACTCATCACCTCAGGGTCGATGCCAGCCATGTCTGCGTGACTCCATGCAAAGACACTCTGCCTCCTTCTGAGGAAGTTTATCAGCTCTTCCTTAATTTTCGAATTAAGGGCTTTGCCGACTTGGATGGTTTTTTCCAGCTCGTCCTCGTTGAGGACGATGGATTCTACCTCTTTCGCGGCCTCTCCCTTCTTCAATTTTGTCTCATCTCTAGGATCCAGAGTATCAATACTATAAGTGGTGGTTGCCCTCTTATGTGCCTCCCTCTCTTCGACCGAGTTGAAGTAACATTGCCGAGATATGACCTGGTCACCTTGCACTTCCCCTACCCCATAGGGGGTCGGGAATTTTAGCATATGATGGACCGTCGACGGTACAACTTCAAACTCCTTTAGGGCCACTCTTCCTATGATGAGGTTATAAGCCGAGAATACACTCTCGTCCATCACAAAAAAATTTATCTTCTTCGTCAGTCTCTTAGGCCACTCATCACCCATTCGTACGTCCATCTCATACATGCCCAAGGGGTGGACCTTTTCGCCGCTGAAGCCTATCAAAGGGTGATGATAGGGTATCAACCTTGCTCTGCTAAGACCTAGGCTCTTGAAACAAGGCCAAAACATCACATCCGTCGAGCTCCCCTCGTCTACCAGGATCCTCTGCACCTCGCACCCATGCACCCTTGTCGTTATGACCAAAAGGTCATCCTGTGGGGCTGTGGCACCCTTGAAGTCGAGTTTGGAGAATCCAACTACAAGCGTGTCCATGTCCACTTTCTTCCTCTTCTGTACTATACCGGAAGACGTTAGGTTCACAACTTCAAGCTTGGCCACTAATTTGGCCTCTGCCACATGAGCCTTCCTATCAGCTATTTTAGAGCCACCTCCTGCAAATCCTCCGCATATGGTGTCTACACCAAACGAGATCATACCAACCCTCTTCACCGGGGTGTTATCATCTTTCGGCGAAAGATCTGGATCGTCTTCATCATCACCTTCTGAGTCATCGTCTCTTCACGCTGGGACGCCGTCACGGCATCTATCATTTCTCCTTTTCTTAGGGTCATCTCTTCCACCCTTAGGAGCCTTACCATCCACATACTTCCTCAGCTTTCCAGATTTTAACATCTTTTCAATCTCACCTTTCAAAGGGAAGCATCTATCCATGACATGACCATGGTCCTGGTGGAACTCGCACCATAGGTTTTTGTTCCTCTTGTGTGGTGGGGCTCTTAGTTTCTCTGGCCATCTCAGAGTCCTGTCATTCTTAATCTCGTTGAGGATGTGCTCACAGCTCACAGTCAGAGGACTATAGTGGGCCAGTTTGTCTTCGCTCGACCTCTTCTTCCCATCTTTCTTCTTTTGGGACTTTCCACTACCTCCACGGTTTTCATCCTCATACTTGGCGACCATTGCCTCTTTCGCATTAATTACTTTCCCTGCGGTTGCCAAGAGCTCTGCCATAGATCTTGGGGGGTCTTCCGCGAGTTTCCACAATAGCTTCCCTTTCTGTAGACCCCCTATGAGGGTAGTCCTGGCTATATTATCTTCATAATCCTCGACCTCCAACTTCTCTTTGTTGAATCGGGCTATGTAGTCTCTTAGGATCTCATCCTTGCCATGCTTGACATACAGCAGGTGAGTGGTCTTCTTTTGGGGTCTCACCCCAAAGCAGAAGTTATGGATGAATCGTTCAGCCAACCCCTTGAAGTTTTCAATTGAGTTCTTTGGAAGAGAGGTAAACCAACTGTGTGCTGCCCCTATTAAGGTCCCAGAGAAGGCTCTACACTTCATCTCATCGGGTATCGAGTAGATGTCTGCCGCCGATTGATACATCTCGATGTGGTGCACCGGGTTGGTGCTGCCATCATACTTGGGAGACACCACAGGAGGTTTGAACTTAGCTGGGGTTGGGAAGCTCACTATCCTCGCCACAAACGGTGAGGCCTCTGAGTAGCCCCTCTGCAATGGGTCTCTACTTTTAATGAGGTCTCCTATCTTATCCTCGAGGCATTGGATTGAGTCATTCCATGGTCTTCTGCCCTCAACCTGGTTGAGGTTATCCCCAGCCACCTCCATGGGATGGACCGAGGGCTCCCCTGTTGCAGCACGTCGATTGTTGACCTCTTCCTGTTCTTTGCCTCTTCTTTCATAGTGTCGGCCTTGGTCTGGCCGACCCTGCCTGTTTCCTCTCTGAGAGCCTGCCGTGCTCCTGGATCTTGACAATTTATGTCGTAGGTCATTCATTGGACCCAACCTCTCAAAGGCTGATCCTCTGCTCAATCGATCAAAGGCTGACCCTCTTTGTCGAGCCTCTTCATCTCTTCGGCCGACACATCCTTAACTTTACCCAAGAGGTCGCACAGTATTATTCGACACCTCATACGGCTCCCATCAGTCTTCCGGGGCCTCTTCCGCCTCTAGATCGCCATACATGTCCTCTGGGCAAGGGTTTTCTTGCCTCCCCAAGCGTAATCTCCTAGGGTCAGCAACATCCCTTCTCCGCTGGGGTGCAGGCTGGTCCTTCATTAGTGCCTGGGGTGGTCCCCTGGCATCTGGATGAGGCTGAACAGCCGTCGGAGTGATCATATCTGGTGAGATTCCAGGTGGCCTCATCATAGTTTGACTGAGCTGTTCGAATTGCTCCTTCATTGCTTGTTGCGTTGCGGCCAAAGATTTTAAGGCTGTAGCCACCTCCGCCATTTCGAACTGGGGCGGTGCCTGGCTGGAACTAGGCCCTCCTCTGCCAGGTGGCAGAAGAGGCGGTGGTAATACTGGTGCCATGTGTTAACAATAAAGAGCTTAAGTAGTAAGTGAGCTTAATGCCTTAAAGGACCTCTTTCAATGGTGAAATAGCTCCACGCAAGGGGTGGTGTCAGGTTCACCACCAGAGTCTCCGCTGAGATTAAGCTGAAGAAGAGCAAGAGATAACTTATCTTCCCACAGACGGCGCCAAAATGATGATGCTGGAAATAGCACCACCTTTCAAGGTGTTTGTGAGCTCAATTCAATGTTAACAATGGCAGCATAAGAGTATATACACATATAGTAGAGGGAGGTGAGGAGAAGAGGATTTACACCGAAATATAAGTGGTTCAGCCAATCAGGTCTACGTCCACTGTGCAAGTGTATGATATGTATCACTGTATAAGGGCTCTAATGGCAATAGATACAATCTCTCAAGCTTTCTCTCTCTACTGTGTATTTGAACAGCGTTTCAGCTAGGGTTGTTAAATTAGGCCCCTTTGCTAGGTAGAGGATGACCTCTATATATAGTACCTAGGGGGTGTAATATACGCCTCATGAATGTAGTATGCATGTGTGTGTTAGCCTCACCAATATGGGAGAGCCACCTGTCACTGTCACATGTAGAGAATGATGATGAAATATTCTCCCCACGTGTGGGGAATAATCTTATTACAACAGATTTGTGTCCACGTGTCCTTATCCAAATGTCAACAGATGCTCGGTTGCTATACTGGTGCATGACCTCGGCCTAGGAGAGGTCGAGGTTGACAAGTTTAGTTGCTCGTTCGATATGAGATGAACCATAGGGGTCTCGGCTTGATCTCAGCCGAGACAATGGATAGGGGTCAGCTCGGGCCGAGGTTAGGCTGGCTTATGATTGGAGCATTCTGATGTCATGACGAGGTTATTACTGGGGCTTCCTGTGAGCTCGGCCTATATTTGGCCGAGGTTGCCTTTCCCAGATGTATGAGAGTGCGGCTAACCCTTATGATGTGTGCAATGTCCTTTGAAGAGGCTTGTGGTAGTGTCAGCCCTGGCCGACCTTGATATGGCCGAGGGCCGATATCGCGTGTCCAGGACATGTCCAGCGTCGGCCATAATCTCGATCGAGGTTGGTGTCTCTGGGCCGAGGTCACACTTGGGGCATATCAATTATTAATGAAAAGACCTATGTTGGCTTCCATTATGTTGTCCATTCTCTTCTTCTGTTTATATTTTGATATTTGCTTACTATGACTTGCTCTAATTTTCTGCAAGCATTTAGTCTATTTGAACTGCCCCGTATACTATGGGGTACTTTCATATTATGTCCGTAAGTTAATATTTTTTTAGAACTGCCCCTTCTAATTGTGGGGTACTTGCTTGTTATCTGAGCAAGTTAATATTTTTTTGAATCTCCCCTTCTAACTATGGGGTACTTGCATGTTTTTTGAGCAAGTTAATTTTTTTTAGAACAGCCCCTTCTAATTGTGGGTACTTTCATGTTATCTGATCAAGTTAATATATTTTTTTAGAGCCGCCCTTCTAACTGTGGGGTATTTTTCTATGTACATACATTTGTTAGGGAATAACTGGGGGAAAAGGGTTAGATTTTCTCCTTCCCGTAAGCTTTGAATATAATTTATGAATGTAAGTAAATAAAAATGGCTATTTTTCTTAGAAATCTTGCCCCTAATCTGCGGGGTCCTTGTTCCAAGCAAGTTTCTTATGAAGTTCCTTGCTAAAAAAAAAGAAAATTTTAAGCAGAAGGGTATGGACCCCCTTCTCCACAATCAGTGTGAGCTGGTCAGAGTTAATTTTTTTCTGAGAACAGAGTTTAGAACTTATTCTCCCAGCTATAAATCTTGTTGTAATATGAGTAATAAAAAGAAAACAAACATGTTCTCTCTCTTTTTTTATTATTAGGAGGATAACCTCCTATTGATCTGGTGATGGAAGAAAAAATTATTTGTAGAGACTTTGCTCAATACACTTATCCTTTAGGATATATGTACCCCCAAGTGTGATGAGGAAAGTTTTTTTTTGTCATGAACCCTCTTCTAGCCTAGTAGAGAGTGGTTCAAAAATCTTCTAGTGCATCTACCTCATACATCAGGTAAGTAAGAAAAATAAAAATCATCCATGCAGTGATTAAAAAGTGTTACTATTCATTTATTTTCATAATGTGTACTGTTTACAAGATGGTGTTTCTCTATCATTTTTTTTACAAAAAAAAGAACTTTTCTGGTATTAGAGCAAGCAACTAACATTCTTTTACAGAAATGAATTTTAACAAAAACTTGGCATAGTACCTCTTCTGCCACTTGAAATTGATGGATTGGAGACAGTTACTCTCTAGCTCCGAGATCTGGCAGTACCCTGACTTGCCTACACCTCTCACCACAAAGGGGCCTTCCTAATTGGGTTAAAACTTTGACGCTGACATGCTACGGAGGTTATGAGTGGATGCGCGGAGGACCAATTCCCCCACCTGGAAATCTTTGGGCTTGACTAAGTTTTCATAGGTTCTGGATAGCTGTTGGTTGTAGACTTTAAAGTTATCTTTTGCTTTGTCTCTATGCTCGTTCAGTGCCTCCAACTGCACATGTTTTGGATTCGGGATGAGCTCGTTGATTAGAGCAACCCTAGCTAATGGCATCCCTAATTCCACCGGTAGGACAACTTCGGTCCCATACACAAGTGAGAATGGAGTAAAACTGGTCGACTTTCTTTTTGAAGTGCGATAAGCCCATAGTACTATAGGTAACTTCCATCCCATGCCCCCAGCATGTCTTCCAGCATCTTCTTCGGGATATTGATCAAGGTTTTGTTAGTGGCCTCCTCCTGTCTGTTTCCTTTTGGGTAGAAGATGGTTTAGTTGTTCTGAATAATCTTATATTTATCTATGAGAAGAGCCCTCTCCTTACATACGAATTGTTTCCCATTATCTGCTAGTTACACCTTAGGTATACCGAACCTGCATATGATATACTCCTTGATAAACTGGGTTACCACTTGGGAAGTCACTCTTCTTAGAGGAATGGTCTCTGCCCATTTGGTATACAATTCTGTAGCCACAATAATAAAAGCTTTTCCATAAGATTCTAGGCTAATTTTTCCAACCAAGTCAAATGCCCATGTGTGGAAAGGGTGGGGAGCTGCTAGGCTTTGTAAGCTGACTAAAGGGGCATGTACCATGTTTCCATGCACTTAACAGGCTTTATATTTATTCACATAATCGATGGAGTTAGCATTCATAGTTGGCTAGTAGTACCCCAGCATTATTAGTTGACCATACAGTTTGGCACCTCTCATATTAGAGGGCTCATGAGCTTCCTTCAACATTCTCCCATATCCTCTTTGTCTATACATTTCATTGCTTTCTCATTGTAGCCTTTCCTGTAGAGCTCCCCTTCTATCAAGTAGAAGAGAGCTACTCTCATTCGGTTATACAGCAGTGGTGCTCCTATAGACCTTTTTCGTTGAGCCAGTAGTGCTCCTATACACCGACTTCTCTATTCCTTCCTTCTCTTGAGCTGGTAGTTCTCCTATAGACCTTTTCGTTGAAATGAGGTAGAGTAGTAGTGGTGCCCCAGCTTCCGACAGGATCATCGTTAATGGAGAGCCTAAAATTTCTTTGATCTTCTCAAAGGCTTTATTATAATACCCTCTCCCCAGGTCCACTTCGCTTTGTCTTTCAATAGGGGTGTAAATGGGTGAGTCACTTTCGCCAGCGTAGGTATGAACCTTCTTTAGTAGGGCACCTTTCCTAAGAAGCTCTTGATCTGCCTCCAACTCTTTGGAGGTGGCATCATCACGATGGCCTTCTTCCTTACTGCGTCAACTTGCACCCCTGCCTATTCATAACAAACCCTAAAAACTTTCCCATTGTGACCCCAAAAGCACACTTCGAGGGGTTCATCCTCATCTTATACCTTCGGTATCTCTCAAACACTCTTCGAAGGTCCTGTATATGCTTACTCTCTCTTTTGGACTTCACCACCAAATCATCCACATAGAGTTCTAGTGTATCATGAAACAAATCATGAAAGGTTGCCATCCTGGTCCGTTGATAGGTGGCCCCAGTGTTCTTCAATCCAAATGGCATGATTGTATAGTGAAATTTTCCCAATGGCGTACGGAAGGAAATATTCTATAAGTCCTCTCGATCCATCTTAATCTGATTATAGCCGACGTACCCATCAATAAAACTATACATTTAATGGCCTACGATAGAATCTGCTAAGCTATCTATACTGGGAAAGGGAAACTCATCCTTGGGACATGCCCGGTTTAAGTTACGAAAGTCCACACAAATTCAAATTTGATTCTTGTCCTTTTTCACCATAGGCACAATGCTAGAGAGCCACATAGGATGCTGGATAGGTTTAATGAACCCTATCGCCAACAGTTTCTTTACTTCGGCTTTTAATGTTAGGTCGAGGTCAGCTTTGTACGTACGGGTTACTTGCTTGACTGGAAGAGCAATGGGAAGAACATTTAATTTATGGGAGCTCACTTTTGGATTTATCCCTAGCATCTCAATGAACTCTTTGAGCAGGTTGAAGAGCTTGGATTCAGACTTTTGGAAATTAGAATGGGTCTACTTTCACCCCATTTAACTCCCAATTTGATTTCCTTTAGCTCTTGTAGCTGCTCATTGGGTCCATCTTGCATGCACTCTGGAGCCTCTTATGGCTCCTCAGTATGTTCAATGATGTGGGACTCATCCACCACAAAACACTTTGGTGCCGAGTCGACGCTCTCATCCCAGAATGCCACCTGCGCAAACTATTATAAACGGTATATAACTTCGCCATCAGGTGGGACCACCTTCTTGCATTTTCGAGGAGGTTTGGTTACCTTATCTACTTTCATCTTGCCTTTTGCTATGTGAGGAACCACCATATCTCCTAAACGATCATGGACAGATTTCTTTGGTTGGGAAATTTCTCCAACCACTTGCCTTTCCTGTAAGTTTTTTGCAGAGCTCTTCCTTTACTCATCCACCTCTATGTAGAATGCCGCATTGTAAGGACATTATCCATCATAATTAATTATGTCATATACCACTACAAGTTGCTACAAGTCGTCGAAGGATTGACAAGCTTACATCTACAAGAAGCAAATTCGAATTTTAAGAAGACTTAAACATTCAAGCCCAACAAGGATGAATTTGTTAAAATGTGTTTAAGTTTCATTTATATTTTACATTAAAAGTGTTGGGATATTTTTGTGAAAAATAAAATATTTTAATTTATGAAAAATGATTTTTGAAATGTTTTGAAATGGTTTTAAATTTTCAAAAATATTTTATCAGAAAAAGTTTTTTGGATAAATGTTTCTGATCTCGTGAACAACTTTAAGTTTTGAGGTTTCCAAGATATTTAAAAGACTGAAGGTTTCTGAGTTACGTATATGATGTCGTTCGAACAACATCGTACCTGGTTCAAACGAGATCGAATCTCGCTCAAACAACATCGTGTCGTTCGAACGAGAGGACTTTTTATCTGACACGTCACTGCCTTGATTTTTATTATAAATAGGGTGTCAGGCTTCTAGATTTTCGTGTGGAGAAAAAATATTTTTACAGAATACATTTTCATACTATTCTCCAACCATTTGAGGGTTCATAACCTTTGTTTTACAATTCACGATCCCAATTGCTTTTTTTAGTTGTTTTGTGGAACCCAAAACATAGTTTGATATTGTTCATACTTTATATCTCTACAACCGAGAGTTGCGTGCTATTGTGGAGGGAGTCTCTGTGGAGTTTTAAGACTGCGTGTCTGGACTACGTGTCCTTGTCGTATAGCTGCGTGTGAACCATTGCTGATTTCTAGCCATTGCTTTGAAGGTTTGACGAAGACACCGTGCGTTACACTTGTGGGCGATTATTAGGTTGTATGTAAGTCAATGGTCATGTAAACTTGTCAAAGTTCTATAAATAAAAAGGTTTTTCCCTGAGGGGATTTTTTCTGAACTTTTCTGTATCGCATACTTTACATATGTTGGTTTGACACTTGCACGTACGTAGCTATTTGTATTTAAGGGCTGAATTGATTTTATTCATAAATTGACACTAATTAAATAAGTTTGTGATTGGCATTTGCGCATCTATTTGAATATTTATCACACGTAGGTTTCTCACGCATCCATCAGGTGGGTCTCCTCTACAGAGAATGGTTTTTGCGTCGCTTTGATTATGATCTCCGTTCCTCTAATGTTAGCTTTTGCACTGTGGTGGTACGTGGAGGGTACTATGCCATGGGTATACATCCACACCCTTTCGATGAGCAACTGGTAATTGGTGTTGGCGTTGATGATGTGGAACTTGATGTGGGAAGTGAAATTCCCCAACTTAATACCCATGTTCACATATCTTAGGGATTGCATGTCGGTGCTGTTAAATCCTTAAATTACCAACAGCACAAGCACTATCTTCTCTTTATCGATCCCCGTCTCATACAATGTACTGATTGGCATAATATTAATGGACGCCCCTCCATCCATCAAGTCTCTAGGGAAAGAGATTTCGTTGATCATAGTTATCACCTATAGCAGGCGGTTTTGGAAGTATGGCACCTGCCTATCTGCCTCAGAGAAGACCACTTCAGAGGTGTACCTTTTGATCAACCTCCCAATTGGTCCCTGCCAATTTAGTGAGGGGTCTCCACATTGCTTCACTTCTTCTAAAATCTTCCTTGTTATAACTACATTGATGTCATATTTTACTCCTATCTGGTCAAAGAACCACTTGAACTTTGGACTCCTCGCTATGGATTCACACTCAAAGTCTAAGTCCATTTCATATGTTTGAGCATTACAAACATATTCTGCCTCAGATATCCCTCCCTAGTCCAAAGCAAGGATGACATCCACCTTGCCTTATGGGGGGTTCACTTGCTCAACCCCTTTACATCCAACCTCTTATTGGTCAGGATTGAAGAACCAGTCCTCACGCCTCATTTCCTTCTCAACCCTTTGTTCACTATTAAGCGCTAACCCTTCTAGCTCCACGTATATTTTCTCACTGCCTTCCCATTCCATCTGGTCTCAAGTCGATTCTTCATTATATTCTACTACTATATTTGCAGTACCAAAGTGATGTACTGGGAGTGGATTCTCGTTAACATCTACCGGAGGTATTTATAAAGTACCATTGGCCACCTGCTTACCAATGATCCTCCTTGGATAGTAGTAGTCCTTAGTGGAGTGTTTCACCCTCTGATGTAAATCACAATACTTAGGATTAGCTCTGTTGGCTATTTCTGGGATTTCCCCATTCAAATGAGGGGGACCTTCTACTCCCTCTCGTACCAATGTATGCTAATAGTCTATTGCTTTTGCTAAGCTACAAGGTAGCAGTGGTGGGTCATTCTCTCCAAAATTTATCTTATTACCTGGGAAATTATTTTTAGATCCGGGGACTCCCTTCTTTCCCTTTGAACCTCTATCCACATAAGTGACTACTTTTCTCCTCGAGACTTGAAATCTTCCAGAAGTTAGTGACACTTGTGTCCTCCAACCTAAGGACCTAGACTTGATTATCATGGCTATATTATTGGAAGTCCTGGTAAACTCTCTAAAAGTCCCATCTCTAGTCTCGTTAACCAAATGGACCTTGTATTACTTCAAGAGCCCTTCAACACATATTTGGAGCAGCCTTGCCTCTGCCACATGCTCATGGAAATCTAGTGTCCTCTCACAAAAATGCTTGATATATTGCATTAACTCCTCACCAGGCTTCTGTACCTCCTGCGCTAGGTGTCTCAATGGGAACTTATCCTCTTCTATAAATAACTTTTGAAGGAAATGCCTATGTATTTCTTCCCATGTGGGGATGTTGTTTGGTTCCAAGTGGGAGTACCACGTGTAGGCCTTCCCTGTAAGGGTCTTGGATAATTCCCTCAACCTCATATCTTTGTCATACCCATGCACTCCTAGGTACTCGATAAATCTCTTCACGTGCTCTCTTGGATTCTCCCTTTTACCATTGAACTTGATAAATTTTAGCGAAATGTACCCCTCTGGGTATGGCTTCTCATTCACACTTTATGGGTAAGGGTCCTATGCTCCTCGTATAGATGAGAAGCTTCCCTCTGAGAGGAGGAAAATAGCTTCCTCACTTCCTCCATGGTGACAGCTTTGGAGGTAGATTACACCAAACCCATGCTCTTTGTTGTTGGCGAACTTAATGGTGACACAACTTGCTCTGGCACCACCTTTCGTGGTGGAGCCACGTTAACTATTATTGTTGTTGTAGTGGCTGCTGCTAGTGTTACACAGCTCTAGCTCAAGCTGGCCAAATCCATATTGTTTTGTTTCAGAAACTCAAAAAACATACCCATGAGATTCATTCTTGCCAATGGAGTTGGTGTTGCTACACTGGTCTGCCCCCTGAGGAGCAGGTACTCTAGCTCTGGTCACCACCACCTCTTTTTGGGTGGTCTAATCACTTTGGACTCTATTTCCAGCTGGAGTATCTTTAAAAATCAACTGCTTAAAAATGATGAAATCTTCTTTGTCCATGAAAGTGAGGATACCTCGCTAGCGAATTCGCTCAATGTAGAAGGGTAGTATGACTGGGGTCTGATAAGATACCAAAAATGGTGAGGCGTGACCCACTATAATAAACCTCCAAGGTTTTCAAGAGTTTCTAGAGCAGCACCTGGTAAATCCGTCCCTTTTGGGTAAGAATGGAACCCAAGATAGAACCACCTCCTGCAAGAAGATGAACTTCATAACAATAACAGTAACTTTTCTCAAGAGTGTCTCCTAAGAATGATGGTTGTCAAGGTGGTAGTGAAGAAATAAGCACTCATCACTTACAGAGAGAGCATAGAGAGAATACCAAGTGGTCTGATGTGATTTTGATAGAGTAACGGTATAACTTGAGTTTTTAATTATGACTTAACCTTTCCTAGGGTTCTATTTATACTTGAGCAGTAGGGCTGAGTTGACACTTTGGGGCTATAAAAGTGAGGGGGTTGGTGAGGGACAAGGTCTGGAATGTACCATTTTTCCCTATCTGTGTGCAGTCACCTGTCCCTTCTCACAGGTGCCACCTGGTGCAAACCAAAGTCAAAAAGAAAATATGTCTTCGCAATGACAAAATATCTGATTTGGTAAATATCTTTTGAAATGGTAACTTGTTGTAAAAACTTTGTAAACCTGACAGGGGTCTCAAGGACTACCTCCTCTAAAATCTTCGTAAATTTTGAAAGGGGTCTTAAGGACCACCTCCTCTAAAATCTTTATAAACTTGAGAGGAGGTATCACGGACCACCACCTCTAATATCTTTGAAACTTGAGTGCCTTTATATAAAATCATTTTATAAACTGTTCATTTCTTGCAAGAAACCTTTTGGTTGCTTGCTTCAGTTATGATTGGGTGTGATTGTGCAAGGGCTGGGTGACCCCTAGGGTCTTTATACTAGTATTCTCTCAATCTTAAAGTGCAAAGTGGTTGGTCTAGCTCAACAAATCTTGTTCCTCGGCTACCAACTCCAAACTCCCAAGAAATCCTAACTTGCCCTTTAGAGCCCTGCTTGATCAACTAGGCTACCTGTACAAGAAAGTAAAATATCAGTACTTTAATATATTTCTGAGTAACAAGTCTTGGGGAGGAGGTCACTCTTGGTGGACCTCCTCTCCTACTGGGTAAGCCTTTTCACCTTTTTCCCTGTTGCTTTAGTGTAAGACAATGGGCTGCTCGCCAAGGTCCTTCTCGCCTTCATTCATTTCTTATGTGTTCTAAGCTTTGAGGACGAAGGACTCCTCGTGGTGGGGATCCTTGTCCAAATTTCCTTTTTGTGATCTTCGATCTTTAGGGGACGAAGGGATCGTCGAGGTAGGCATCCTCGTCCTATCTTCATTTTTAAATTTCTAAAGCTTTGGGGACGAGGAGCTCCTAGTGGTATGCCTCCTCGCCCTATCTTTATTCCAATGATTCTCAAGCTTTGGGGGATGAGGACCTTCGTATGTTGGTCCTCCTTGCCCTATCTTCATTTCTGTGATTCTCAAGCTTTGGGGGACGAGAAGATCCTTGTGGTAGGCCTCATCGCCCTATCTTCATTTCTGTGATTCTTAAGTTTTGGGGACGAGGGGATCCTCATGGTGAGCCTCCTCATCCAAACTTCATTTCTGTGATCTTTGGGATTTTGGGGACGAGGTGCTCCTCATGGTGGAACTCTTCACCCCATTTATATTTTCTTTGGTCTTTGGAAAAGGTGCTCCTTGAATGGGCTGCTTGTGATGAGCCTCCCTCACCAGATGGGCCTGCTCGCCTATTTATTTCGGAAAATGAGTGAGCCTCTACAGAAGGATCAAGAAAATATTGTTCTTCTTATAATTGGGATTCAAAGCAATTCCTTTTTTCTTTCTTGAATTTTAGGGAACACATCAATTTCATAAGTTTAAAGGTATCCGAGTTCTTTTAATCTAATAGTATCTAAAATTCCCAAAGAATTTAGTACCCCGACTTTCGGATGAAATGGGATGGAAGAGATCTCAAAATCTTTTTAATTACCCTCATCCCATGAATTCTCTGACCCAAAGTAAAACTATAGTTAACAATATCAAACAATCATGCATAGAATTCATGAAATGTTTTAGTCTCTAGCATGGTAATTGTCTTAGACTTTGTGGTGATAATTTGAAGCTTATAAGTTTTTACAATTTTAGTATCCTCGTGAGGGAATTGGAGGATATCCCACGCTTCCTTTAACATGGTACACATGCTAGAGACTAAATGATTTACAGAATACTTAGAGATCCACTAAGTATAATGTGGTGAAGTCTTCAAATATTTAACCGAAAATGATGCAGTCCAGCACCACCCACAACAAAAATATCTTATCTCGGTATCCACCGATCAGCCTCTGGAATTGCAATTCCTTTCTTCTTGAACAGTATGGCCTCAACTCCACAAATCATCAATAGAGAATAATATCTATAAGGTTTTAGAACTTTTTCTTTTTGGTTTGGCAAAGTGATTCTAATTGATCCAAGGGATTGGATGAAAATTTATAAAGTTTTATCATAAAAACAACTCTTAAAAGGATTAAAGACAAATGCATCCCCACATCTCAATTTATAGAGAAAGAGGTTACAAGGAGATAAGGATAAAAGATTACATTTGATTTGTTTTAAAAAATAAAAACACGCGTAATTGTTCGAACAAACTTCCATCTTGTTTGAACGAAATACTTGCTTTCGTTCAAACGGGATCTAACGACACTTCGAACGACATTCCAAAGCTACCAAAAAAGGTGACTCTCACTACACCAAAAAGGACTTTTATCACCTATCACACGGAGGTGTTGTCAGGGTCTTTTCAGGGTCAAAGACCATAACAACGTTGCAATTAATTAAAACCCATGGGTTGTCCCTTTTTGTCTCGCCAAAACAAATCACATCTAAAAAAACCTCCCCAGCCTACCCTGCTTCTCCCATCGCCTGCCTCATCGAGTCTGCCTCCACCATCATCCCTAACACTACCGTTTCACTCCATCCCCACCATCAAACCCCTATACTGCTTAGCATGCCTCAATGACATTGTGAAAATAACCACCGCCGCTCCACTACTACTGCCATTGATGTCACCAACATTCACCACCACATCATTACTGCTGCCTCTTGATCCCTCGTGCATACTACTTCAAGGTTGCTTTGATATTTATTATATACATATATATACATACACATACACACACACACATACATATATAAATACACACACACACATACACACACACATGTATGTATGTTTATGCTTAGGCTTTTAATTTTCCTATTGTTCAATATTTCACAGTCATTCATTTTAGTTGAGACTGTTATTTTTCTTCAATGTATTTGATCTTTCATCTCGTAATTAAATGGTTAGTATAATTTTTTTTTCAAAGTTTACCATATGTAAACATGTATACGTAATTTGTAAATGTGTTTGGATGTGTTTTATAGATGTGATTTATATGTGTTTTATATTATTAGTAGAATTTATATCAAACTCCGACATGTGTAAAAACGTATACGTAATTCATGTGTGTTTTGTGGAGAATTTAAGTGATTCATCTTAGCTCGTATAGCTTGATCTAAAGTGAAGTTGAGGTGACTAAACATTTTCCATATGTCATCTCATGTGTTTGTTGTGTGCTTATGCCTGTGATTTCACTTGCATGTGTTTAATTGCTTTATGGATTTGTAGAGTTTCTAATTTCTTAATTACTACGGTCCCATTTGGTTTATTTTTTTTGCAAACTAGTTTTAAAAATTATTTTCAAGAATAATTTTATAAACTGTATGATAATGAATAAATCGAATTGGGATTGACCACTACTTATATTTATTTTATTTTTTTGTTCAAACACACTACTTAATTCAAAATTTGAAATATTGAAAATGGACATGAGTTATCGGATTGATTAGGCACCTCTGACAAAAAGTGACGGGTCCTTAATTTTTATTATTATATAAGATTATTTGTTTTAATTGTTAAAATCTTTTATTAGGTATTTTAGTATCTAAACTAGGGTTCTTGAATTTTTCATACTTTTGTTGATGTTAATCCATGCATATATGTTTCTTATCAATAATATGTGATTGTTCGAAGTAGTTGTGATAGTATATCCTCTATACAAAGAGTGGAAGGATGAGACAAATAGACTAGAGGATGAGTATCATAGAGGTGCTAATGAGTTTGTAAAATTTGCAAAGAGACATCTTAATGGTGAAGACTTCCCCTGTCCATGTGCATATTGTAGGAATGGTAAGGTGTTTGAGTGGAAAATAATTGAACTACATATGCTGCAATATAATTATCGATTGTGGGTTCTTTACGGAGAAATGCATGTTCCCTTTGTCTTTGAAAACAATCATCAAGTACAATAGATGTACAAGGTCAAGAGGATAATGTGGATCATAATATGTTAGAGTATTTTGTTGATGATTCCTATAGAGTTCATGAAGTGGAAGAAAATGAGGTCACTGACAATGTAGAAGGTTCTGGTGCTCATGATTGTAACTGTCAAATTTTTGTAAATTAATGAAAAATCACGTTACGAAAAATTACGGGTCTCATCATATAATAGCAATCTTGTAATTAAAATTAATAAGAAAAATTCAAAAAACATGTAGTGTTACGCATATTAAATTGAGTTAGAGATTTTAATAGAGATTA
Source organism: Sambucus nigra (assembly GCA_949130495.1). Taxonomy (NCBI): domain Eukaryota; kingdom Viridiplantae; phylum Streptophyta; class Magnoliopsida; order Dipsacales; family Adoxaceae; genus Sambucus; species Sambucus nigra. The sequence continues at coordinate 126,248,824 of OX422214.1, forward strand.
AATAAATTAATAGGAATAATTTAAATATTTATAATTGTGTATTATAATATCATAAGAATAAAACAAGGAAATTCAAAGAAAAATAGTAATAATAATAATAATAATAATAATAATAATAATAATAATAATAATAATAATAATAATAATAATAATAATAATAATAATAATAATAATAATAATAATAATAATAAATAAACAAATATATTAATGGGTTTTTTGTCAAAAAATAAAAGTGCTCAGAAAAAAATTAACAACATTCTCTAAAATATAAAATTAAATTCTAAACAACTTTCTCTTCTTCGGCGACGTCAAGAAAATCATTAGGCCTCCTTAGGGGTATTTTTTTGTCCAAAATTATCTCCCACTTTTTCTTCTTTTGAGTTATCAAAGTTTTGCATAATTGAGGGGGGGGGGGGGGGGGCAAGGGAATCAACCCTCGTCAGATTTTTTGGCTTTCTCATCTAGAATCCTATCTCATTATAAGTAGTGAAACCATTATTGATTAGTGGGGGGGTCATTAGGATGGGTTTGGAGACTTTAAAAGAGGGACAATGTGACACTTTGTCCTCGCAAATTATTCTCAAATCCTTTAGAGTTTAGGCAGCCCTTAGGCATTATTTTAGCTCTTATCTCCTTTCTTAAAATGATTAGCCAAAGTTCTCAATACTCTCATAATATACCAAGCTTGTAAGACAATCATTCCACCTTTCAATTAGTAAGGTTTAAGGAGGGTATTAAAAGGCATTTATTTAAAGAAGAAAGCGTGAAAGTAGCTTGGAAGTAGGAATCTTATTTGATTTTTCCTTCAACCTCTTCATCAAAGGAATTTATATCTTTAAGAGGTAGGGCTTCTACACTATTTTCATGTTCAAAATCAAGCATGCTAGTATATATATATATATATATATAAGTTGATAAAGATATGATAAAAATAGTTAAAAGTTAACATTGACATTAAGTTAAAATTTTAGAAAGGAAGTTATTCCTTAAGGAAACAATTTTTAAACTACTTATTTCATGTCAAATATTAAGTTGAACTTGATGAAGAAATGTTAGAACGCATATATGAGTTTATGGGTATAAAACCTTACATTCATTATCATAAACTCATGTGGTTGGGATAAATGTATTTAGTATATCAAAATAAATTTAAACAAGCCTTGGAATATGAAATAATAATTTTAGAAAAATCAACATATTAGTCACATAAACGATGCTACTTTATGAGGTAAAAGTTCAAGAAGTTTAAGAATTAAGGGACTAAAATTAAAAATATTAATGTGTTGAGGTTAAAACAATAAATATAATAATATTAACATATAAAATGACAAGTACAAAATCTCAAATGAGAAGTTATCAAATTATAAGAATAAATCTCGAAATGTCAAAAGTATAGTTTTTAGTACAAAAGTGTCATTTTATGTAAAGTACGGGTTTAATTGTAATTTTTGTAAACATGATTATTGTTTTGAAAAGTTAGTTTTAAATGAAGTATTATGGCTACATAAAACGATAAGAAGTAATATAAAAGGGGCAAAGTCAATAAATTAAAATATAAGTCTTAAAATGACAAAAGTAATATTTTAGTGCAAAAGTGTCATTTTTATGAAATAGTTGAACTTATGAGTATACTTTCCAAACTAAAGAACTCTAGCTAAAAGAGTTTGATTTTATGCGGTGAAAATTTATATTTCGCAATGTAAAAGTGAAAAGAGTCATTTTTGATAAAAAGGTATAAAGCGCAAGTTTACAAGTGTTCGTGAATAGTGAAAAATGTAAAATTTACAAATAAAGTGTGTCGGGATTTGTCTCATCCCGAGTATTTGGCCTCATTGGCCAATGAAAATGAAATAAATGAAAAGGGGTTTAAAATTGAATAAGAAAAAGAAAAAGGGGAAATAGATACAAATATGTAACAAGTAAAATACCCTCAGAGGCAACCGAGAAATTTAAGAAGGGCCCGAATCCTTACGGAAACAACTGATCAGTAGAATATTTCGGCATGGTGGAGTCAGTGAAAGGTTGTATAACACTCATGGATTAATACCCCGATTAATAAAGTGATAATATGATTTTGAGCACGATGCTCATTAATGTAAATGGAAGTTTATGAAATAACTTGGAAAAATGTGTAAGTACGTTAATAATCAAATTAACGGGATATAAGTGTAGTTGACAGAAAGAATTAAGTGTGAGTGGGTTAATCGTCTGAGTTGCATGTTCAAAACATCAATTACATGTCATTGCATTTTTCATGAGAACAATTAATCAAATGATGGATGATTCCATAATTGCTAAAATATACTTTATATTATAAATATACTTTGTACGTATTATTCTGCTAGTATTTCTCCTACTGGGCACACGGTCATACCCCACCATTTGCCAAGCCCGTAGATACTTGGGGAAAAGATAATGGCAAGGAAATCGTGAGTGAAAAGGAAGGATTTACACGCCAATAGAGATCTTTTTACTATTTACTTATAATATTTTTCTTTAATGGAGTTTTTGTTTGATAGGAATTATTTGGAACTATTTGGAAGTATTTTTAATTCGGTTTGTAATAATACAGGATGACCTGGACTTTCTTAAATTGTTATTTATCCTATGAAGTGGGCAAAACTCTTATGTTTTAAGTGTTCTTATAAATTTTATAAAGCTAGACGTCATTTCATTAGTTAGATTTAATGAATTTTATGGCAAAAATGTGAAAGAAAGATTTATTCCAAAATGAGGATTTTTTAAAAGAAATCAAAGTATAAAATGGTTTTTCGAATTAACCCCTAGAATCGGGGTGTCACAACTTGGTATCAGAGCATAGGTTAGGTGTGAGTCAGAAAGTAAGCCTACGTTTTGTTTTCTTTAAATAGTAGTTCTTTATATTCAATCATATTCTAAACTACCGTTCCCTTTTTAAAATGACTACACATAGAGGTGGCAAACGTACTGGTGGAAACACCAACGAGTTACACAAATTACTCAGGCAGTCAGGCAACTAGCTTACTCGTTCTCCTAACAGCACCAGGGTAACAATAGCTCGGAAGAGAGAGATAGGGCCTCTACAATACTAATAGAGTTTAGGAAACTCAACCCCCTTCATTTAGCAATACAGCAAGGCCTGAAGAGACCTAGGAGTGGTTGGAACGTGTCACTCGTTTCTTCGAGGTTCTTTAAGTGTCACCAACATATTAGGTTTATGTGGCTACATTTCAATTTACGAACCACGCTAAAAAAATAGTGGACATCCTATTATGTCAGTATAAATGGGGAAGTCCTTTGAGATGACTTAAAGGCGACATTCTTGGATCGATATCTCCCATAAGCTTATCATGAGAAAAAAAGGATGAGTTCCAAAACTTGTTCCAAGGAAAGATGACCGTTGGAGAGTACAAGGTCAAGTTTGAAACCCTGTCAGACTATGATAATTTTTAGCAAGAGTTGAGAGGGAGATGACCCACCTTTTCATAAAGGGTCTCAAGCCTTCCATCCAGAGGCTTATCGTCAGCCAGGATGTTCGCAATTTTTGGGAGACGATGAATAAGGCCATCAGACTCGAGTTGGAGTATGAAGATAGAAGATTGATTAAAGAGAATAAAAGAAGGTCCGGTGTTGAGAAAAACATTAGTAGTGGAAAAAAACATAGGAAAATGGTTCCCGGAGATTCTTTGACAAACTAAAGGAAGGAAAAGGATATGGTTCCTCCAAAAATCAGGGTGAGGGATTAGCACAGCCAAGAAAGGGGTGTTTCAATTGTTGCTCATCTAATCACTATAAGAGGGATTTGCCCCAGAAATACAGCAGTCCTCAACCTAGCAATCAAGGTTTCAGTTTCCAACCAATAAGGAATTCAAGCTTTCGTACACCCACCCAGTGTCCACAACAGTCTGGTGGATTCGAGCAGGGTAAGTACAAAGATGGTGGTTCACATCCCAGCTAAGGGTATGGTGGACAGGGTCAACCTAGTCAACAGACAAACAAAATAATAAGTTTAATCAGGGATGTGGCAATTCCCTCACACAATCAACAGCTCAACCTGACACCATAAATATGGGAGGTATGATCTTAGTTTATCATACATGGGTCAAAGAACTATTTGATGTTGGCGCATCACATTCATTTATATCCAGTTCTTTAGCTTTCGACTGGGTTTTAAGGTTGATTACTTTTATCCCCCTATTTTTATGGGACTTCCGATCGGCGGAGGTATTTCCTTAAAATATGTTCATCGTAATTTCATTATCGTTGGTGGGAAGTACGTTCTTAAGTATGAATTCATTATCATGGACGTGGAAGGTTTTGAGGTAATCCTCAAAATGGACTGCCTATCTTGTTTCAATGCCACAATAAAATGTAATTGGCATAATATATCGATGTTATTGCCGAATGGGTCCAACGACATATTTAATAGTGAAAAATTCATGGACCATTCTTGCAAATACACTAATATTAAAGAACAAGGAAATTACATCAGATGGCTTTCAAGTCGTATGGCACAGGATGGTCCTGATAGTATGATTCTTAAGATCATCCGATTGTACGGGAGTTCCCAGATGTGTTTTTGGAGGAGCTTCCAGGGTTACCATCGCAGAGGGAAATAGACTTTGTAATTGAAATACACACAGGTGTCTCGCCTATTTCCATTTAGCTCTAATCGAGCTGAACGAACTAAAGATACAATTAGAGGATTTATTATCCAAAGGCTTTATTAGATCGAGCGTGTCACCTTGGGGCGCACCGATCCTTTTTGCCAAGAAGAAAGATAATTCAGTCAGACTCTGTATTGACTATAGACAGTTGAATAAGGTCATGATTTAGAATAAATATCATATGCCCAGAATTGATGATTTATTCGATCAGTTAAGAGGCGCTGGCATATTTTTAAAGACACACCTTCGATCCAGTTGTCATCAGTTATGGGTTAGAATTGAGGATATTCAGAAGACAACATTTTGTACAAGATACGGGCATTATGAGTTCTTGGTTATGCCATTCAGATTAACGAACTCGCCTACAGTGTTAATGAACCTGATGAATCGAATTTACTGCATGTGTCTAGATAGATTTGTTGTCGTGTTTGTTAACGACATCCTCATTACTCAGCATCAAAAGTGGACCACGAGGAGCATCTACGCATGACTTTTCGAGTTCCTAGGGAGAATAACTTGTATGCAAAGTTCAGTAAATGCCAGTTCTAGATGGGATAGGTTAAATTTCTTAGCCATGTCATTTCAGGATAGGGAATTTTTCTACACCCCAGTAAAGTTGAATCAGTGCTAAATCGGGAGCAACCAAAGACAATCACTGAGATAAGGAGTTTTTTAGGACTTTTTGGGTATTACAGGTGTTTCATCCAATATTTCTCTCAAATCGCTTTATAACTAACTAGGCTGACATAAAAGGAGGTTCACTTTGAGGGGACAGATGAGTGCGAGTCAACATTTCAAGAGCTAAAAGTACGACTGACTACAGCACTGGTACTTATCCTCCCAGAATAAGGAAAGGTATACTCTTTATACTGTGATGCATCAGGGGTAGGTTTATGATAAGTATTTATGCAAGGTAAGAACGTAGTAGCTTATTCATCAAGGCATTTAAAATTTCATGAAAAGAACTACCCAACTCATGACCTTGAGCGTGGAGCAGTAGCCTTTACTATCAAGATTTAGAGATATTACCTATGTGGGTAACGGTTTGAGGTGTACTCGGATCACAAAAGACTACAACATATTTTCACTCAAAAAGTTCTAAATCTCAGGTAGAGACGATGGATGGAGGTCATGGAAGATTCTGAATTCGGTATCTATTACCATCTGGGTAAATCCAATGTTGTAGCCAACGCATTGAGTAGGAAACCAAGAATATCTTTGGCGGTAATGAAATGATACCATCATAATATGATGCAAGAACTTCAAAGATATAAATTGAGGATTAAATAGGGAGATAATCATGCCTACATCTACGGGATAGTGGCAAGACCGATCATATAGCAAAAGGTACCTGATGCACAAGCTTATGATGACAGTTTGATGCACTTTCAAAATTAGATTTTAGTGGGGGAAGATTGAGGATTTATCACTTAATAAAGATAGAGACATTAGGTTCTAAGGGAGGTTGGTAGTCCTGAGTATCGATGATCTCAGGGAAGAAGTCATTAAAAAAGTGCACAAGTCTCATTTCAGTTTTCATGGAAGAATTGCACCAGCCTCGTTTCAGCATTCACCCTGGTTTTAAAAAGATGTACAGGTATTTGTGCAGAGACTGCTAGTGGTCAAGAATGAAAAAGGATGTCATTATTTTTATAGAAATATGGCTCACATGTCAACAAGTAAAGGCTAAGCACCAGAAGCCAGCAGGGTTGTTGCAACCACTACCGGTAGAAAAGTGGAAGTGGGAGCACATAACAATAGATTTTGTCATAATTTTTCCTATTACTCAGGCAGGGCATGATGCAAAATGGGTTGTGGTTGATCGAATCACCAAGTCAGCACATTTCCTTCCAATTAAAGTCACGTATAATCTGGCCAAGCTCGTAACACTCTACATACGAGAAATTATAAGGTTGCACAGTGCACCTTTATCCATTATTTCAGATAGAGATTCTGGATTTGTGTCCAAGTTTTGGAATAAACCGCAGCAAGAGTTGGGAATGAATCTAAACCTCACCACAGCCTATCATCCAAAGACAGATGGATAATCTGAAAGGATTATTCAGGGACACGAAGATATGTTGCGAGCTTGCACTATAGATTTCCAAGGTAGTTGGGCAGACTATCTACTATTAGTAGAGTTTGCCTACAATAATAGTTATCATGTGAGTATTGAGAAGGAACTATTTCAAGCCTTGTATGGAAGACCTTGTCGTTTACCAATTTGTTGGGCAGAAGTCAGTGAGAAGCACATCTCAGGGTCAGAAATGATAGAGGAAACGACTGAGAAAATTCATGTCATACAAGCTAGGCTTAAAACCACTCAAAGTCGTCAGAAGAACTACGCTGATACTCATCGCTTTGACTTAGAGTTTAAATTGGGAGATCATGTGTTCTTAAAGATCAAAGCTAAACCAGGTGTTGTACGATTTGGAATAAAGGGGAAGCAAGCACCAAGGTATATAGGACCATTTGGGATCTTAGAGAGAATCAGTCCAGTGTCGTATTGTTTAGCATAACCACCACGGTTATCTCAAGTGCGCAATGCTTTTCATGTATCTATATTAAGAAAGTCTATTCTAGATTCATCACACATTATCAATTGGATTCAGTTAAACCTCCAGAACGATGTCTCATATAAGACCAGACCAATGGCAATAGTGGACCATAAGCAGAAGACGCTTTGCAAAAAGATGATCCCACTCGTCAAGGCTGTTTGGGATAACAATGGCGTTGAGGGGAGCGACTTGGGAATTAGAATCGATGATGAGAAGATCACATCCAAAAAAATTTACTTATAAATATTTAATGTTTTGATTCCGGGGAATAAAATTCTCAAGGTGGGAAGGTTGTAACACCCATATTTTTGTAAATTAATAAAAACATCGTGTTATGAAAGATTATGGATCTAATCGTATTATAATAATCTTGTAATTAAAATTAAGAAGAAAAATTCAAAAAATAACGCGTACTGCGTTATGCGTGTTAAACTAAGTTATGAATTTTAGTGGGGATTAAATAAATTAATTTAAATAATTTAAATCTTATAATTATTTATTATAATATCGTAAGAATAAAATAAGGAAATTCAAAGAAAAATAATAACAATAAATAAATATATTAATGGATTTTTTGTCAAAAAATAAAAGAGCTCAAATTTTTTTTTAAAATACCAGAAAATGTAAAGTTGAATTCTGAACAACTTTGTCTTCTTCGATAACGTAAACAAGGGTTTAGTCCTCCCTGTGGGTATTTTTCTGTCCAAAATTATCAAATTCTTTTGCTTGGTTTGAGTTGTAACTTTTTTCATAATTGGGAGGGAAAAAGAACCAACCCTCATCAGATTTTTAAACTTTGTTATTTGGACTCCTACCCCATTATACTTGGTGGAACCATTATTGATTAATGGGGGGTTATTAGGATGGGTTTGGAGACGTTAAAAGGCGTGAGAATGTGAGACTTTGTCCTCACAAATTATTCTCAAATCCTTTTTGAGTTTGGGTAGCCCAAAGGAATTATTTTAGCTATTCTCACCTTACTCAAAACCAATAGCCAAAGTTCTCTATACTCTCTCCATATACCAATCTTGTAAGACAAGCATTCTACTTTTCAATTAGTAAGGTTTAAGGAGGATATTAAGGGTGTTTATTTGAAGAAAAAAGCTTGCAAGTAGCTTGGAAGAAGGAATATTATTTCATTTTTTCTTCAACCTCTACATCAAAGGAATTTATATATTCAAGTGGTAGGCATTCTACACTATTTTCAAGTTTAAAATCAAGCATGCTAGTTATATGTATACATATGTATGATTTACATGACTATTTATGCTTATTATCACTATATATGAATATAGGTTGATAAATATCTGATAAAAATGGTTACAAATCGAAGTTGAAATTATGTAAATATATCATAATGTTTAAGGAAGTTATTCCTTATGAAAATCGTGTTTAAACTAGTTATTTCAAGTCAAATATTAAGTTGAACTTGATGGAGAAATGTTAGGATGCATATATGAGTTTTATGGGTATAAAACCTTACATTTATGAAAACGAACTCATGTGGTTGGGATAAATGTACTTAGTATGTTAGAAATAAATTTAAACAATCCTTGGAATATGAAATAATAATGTTAGAAAAGTCAGCATATTAGTCACATAAAATGACTCTACTTTGTGTGGTAAAAGTTTAAAAAGTTTGAGAATTAAGGGACTAAAACTACAAATAGTAAAGTGTTGAGGTTAAAATGGTAAATATAATAATATTTACATATAAAATGATAGGATAAAATCCAAAATGAGAAGTTATCAATTTGTAAGAATAAATCTTGAAATATCAAAATTATAGTTTTTAATACAAAAGTGTCATTTTATAAAAGTGGCTTTAATTGTAATTTTTGCAAAATATGAGTATTGTTTTGAAAAGTGAGTTAAAAATGAAGTATTATGACCAAATAAAATGATAAGAAGTAATATATAAGGTTCAAAGTCAATAAGATTAAAATATAAGTCTTGAAATGATAAAAGTGATATTTTAGCGCAAAAGTGTCTGTTTCATGAAATAGTTGGACTTATGAGTATACTTTCCAAACTAAAGGAATTTAGTTAAAAGAGTTGGATTTTACATGGTGAAAATTAATATTTTGCAAAGTAAAAGTGAAAAGAATCGTTTTTTGTAATAGGTATAAAACGCAAATTTACGAGTGTGTGTGAATAGTGAAAAGTGTGAAACTTAGGAATAAAGTGTGTCGGGATTTGTCTCATCCCAGGTATTTGGCCTCATCGACCAGTAAAAAAAGAAATAAAGGAAAAAGGGTTTAAAAGTGAATAAGAAAGAGAGATACAATGATGTAACAAGTAAAAGACCCTCGTAGGTAACCGAGAAATTTAAGAAGGGCCCAGAGCCCTAGGGTGAAGCTTAATGCTTAGACCCTAAACAACTGATGAGTAGCATATTCTAGAAAATGGTAGTCGGTGAAAAGTTGTATAACATTAATGAATTGGTACCCCAATTAAGAAAGGGATAAGATGATTTTGATCAGGCGCTCATTAATGTAAATGCAAGTTTATGAAACAACTTGAAAAAATGTGTAAGTACGTTAATAATTAAATTAAATTAACGGGATATAAGTATAGTTAACAGAAAGAATTAGGTGTGAGTGGGTTGATCACCCGGGTTACATGGTCAAAATGTCAATTTTGCATTTTTCATGAGAACAATTAATCAAATGATGGATAATTTCATAATTGCTAAAATATACTTTATATGTATAAATATTCTTTATACATATTACTCTGCTAGTATTTCTCCTACTGGGCGCATGCTCGTAGCCCACCATTTTCCCTCCCCCCCCAGGTACTTTGAGAAAAGATAAAGGCAAGGAAACCATGAGGGACAAAGAAGGATTTATGCTCCAATAGATCTCTGTTTACTATTTACTTTATATGTGTTTCTTTAATGGATTTTTTGTTTGATTGGAATTTTTTGGAACTATTTGAAAGTATTTTAAATTCGGTTTGTAATAAGATAGGATGACTTGGACTTTCTTATATTGTTATTTATCCTACGAAGTGAGCAAAAATATTTTATTTTAAGTGTTTTTATAAATTTCATAAAGTTGGACACCATTTCATTAATTAGACTTAATGAATTTTATGGCAAAAAATGTGAAAGGAAGATTTTATTCCAAAAGGAGGATTTGCTTAAAAGAAATCAAAGTATATAAAGGTTTTTTGCATTGACCCCCGAAATCGGTGTGTCACGGTGATATTATTGGGATAAACCTTGACGATGATTATCAAAATTTAAAATTTAAGGCGACCCAATCGTTCTATCCTTGTGATGGCAAAGATTAAACAACTTTGCATGCCATGGTTGGTTTGCATAGTTTAAAGACCCAATATGGTTTGTCTCGCAATAGCGTGACAAGAGTTTTGAATTGGCTTAAGGGCTTGCTACCCAAGTAGAATACTCTTCCAAATGGCCATACAAGTATGAAAAACGGTTTGAAAGGTTTCTAATGAAGTATAAATCAATTCATGCTTGTTGGTATGACTGCATAACTATACCAAAAGGAGTATGAAAATCTCGATCGGTGTCTGTTATACGGGGAACCTATATATACACAATATACTGGCAAGAAAGGAACTCTTTTTAAAAGTGCCTCAAAATTATTGAAATATTTTCCTATTTAAACATAATTAAGTGGTTTTTCACAGTACTATGGATAGCGGAGGCTATGACTTGGCATGTTAGGGAAGAAATAGGGGATAATCGCATGCATCATTTAATTGATTCTACACTATTTTTCTTGGTAATAGCATAACATTTGTTTGGCAATATCAACCGATGGCTTCAATCCATTTGGAAAACTAAACACCAATCAGAGTATATGGCCCGTGATCCTGGGACCACTCAACCTCCCTCCTTAAGAGTGTATGGGACCTGAATTTTTTATGTTTTCTTTGTTGATACCTGGGACAAAAGCACCAAGTGAATACATTGATGTCAATTTGGCTCTTTTGGTAGAGGAATTAGATGTGTTGTGGGTAAAGGGTGTGATAGTGTTTGACTTTTTACAAAAATATGAGTTTACACTGAAAGTAATGTTGATTTGGGAAATTCATGATTTTCCAGCTTATGGGATATTATCTAGTTGTGTAGTTTATGGTTATTTGGGGTGTCCTATTTATGGAAAGGAGATTGAATCTCAACATCTCAAAGCTAGTGGAAAAATTATACATCATTCCCATAGGAGGATTTTACACCCCCACCCTACCCCACCCCAATCATAGCTGTAGATTTGAGAGAGGTTCTAAATTTTTACCAGTTAGGTTTGAACATGGGCTACCTCTGAGAAAACTTTCAGGTTCAGAAGTTTAAAGTTAATATTATAATTTTGGACCTAATATTCCAGGCAAGAATCTTAAATTGAAGAATGACAAGCATAAGAAGACCCCAATTAAGAATGAAACTGTGAGGAAAAAAAAAGGCAAGGTCTAGGAGATCAATTTTATTTGACTTGTCTTATTAGGAGTTTAACTCGGTGTGTCATGTATTAGATGTAATTCATGAGAGAAGAACATCACCAAACATATTTTGGGCCCATGCCAAGGGGTGGAGTCATTCGAAAGATGGAGAAAATGCACGAGATGACCTTAAATTGTTGAAATTTAAGCCACGGTTATGGTTGAAAGAAGATAATAGCAGAAGGAAAATGATTCCTCCTAATGTATTTATTTCGATGAGTGGGGAAAGAAAGGTACTTTTAGAAATAATATATAATTTTAAAGTTCCCTCTAATTTTTCATCCAACTTACAAAGGATTTTTAAGTATGCCACCAACGATTTACATAAGTGCAAGTCTCACGATTGACATGGGATCATGCAATTGGTTCCTTTATTATTTAAGCACTATTTATCTAAGCATAAGGATTTGCAAAGGGATGTTATACAAATTATCCTCTGCTTCATACTTTTATGTGCAAAAGTAGCCAACCGAAAAGCACATCGTGGCCGTAAAAGTAGTTATAGCTAAAGCAGTTTGTATGTTCAAGAAGTACTTCCCCAATCATTTTTTTACTTAAGTATTCACTTGTTGGTACACTTATGCTATGAGGCACTTCTTCATGCCCCCTTAGATATCGTTAGATGTACCCATTTGAAAGGTTGATGAAAGTTTCAAAGATTATGTCAAGAATACACGATACATTGAAGGATAAATTACAGAGGAAGACATTATTGTGGAGTCATCAATATGTGCTCGGGAATGTTCCCGACCCAAGCATTGTATATAACATAATGCATTCGTTGATAAGGGTGATCATGTAATGGGCACACGAGTGAAGTTAACAATTTTACAGTATGAACAAATAGCTAGTTATCTATTTGAAACTCATGAAGATGTTGAAGAATGGAAAAAGTAAGTTTATGTTGACTTTTTACATTATTTTAACTTTTATACATGATCAACTTCATGATATGTTTTATCACAGTCAATGTATAAAATATGATGCGTGTGAGAACAATAAAAATGAAGAATGATGGCACAATCAGACAGTGAATTTAGGCTATGGGTGTCATATGAGCTAATTATGAGAATGTCAATTACTAAATGAATTTTGCAAGAAAGCTTTAAAACTAACCTAATTAATTCATCTATAATCTAAATTATTAAAGATGGGTGATGCGACATCAAGTCTTGCTCGTCTAGCCACTGGACCCAATTTCGTGACACGTGAGTAAAAAAAGTATTGATTGAATGATTAGTATTTAGTGCAAGGGTGTACGAGAAAAATACCAAAGTACAGAACTCAGGCATTTCATATAAGGCTCTTACTTATTTTTAAGTGAGTGCGAAAGATGAAAATCTCGTTGAAGCTGAAATGATTTACTATGGTCTCATTCGAAATATATTTGAATTATACTTTATAAGCTTCAAAGAAGTTGTGTTTTACTGTGATTAGGTAAGAGTTAAGGATAAAAATGCTTGTAAAGTTGATTCACGGACAAACTTGATCATGGTTGACTTGTCCAAGATGAAGGGCAATGAGCATATGAGTGTGGGCATTTGTTTGTGATTTTTAAAATGTTAAAAAAATGTTTTACTTAAAGTATTTCAACAACGAGCCATAGTCTTACACGTGCCAAAGCATCTAACCAGTAGCGTGGATGACTTGGTTGCTCCTACCGAATATCAATATGGTTTGGATGATTACCCGAATTTGAAATAATTCTTGGATCTATAATAAAAATTCCAATTATTTGAAACAATTCTTAGTTTGGATTATGATATGGTCTTGTATTCTTCTAATGTCGTTGATAATTTGTATTCTTCTAATATCGTTGTTGATTTATCACAGCTTAATGCTTTGTTGGATATATTATTATTGGATGACAGTTTAACCTTGTATTGTAATGATGCGTAGCTTGAACCTTCTTAAACGGGTGCGTATATTATTTCAATCTTTTGTAAGCCACTGATTAAATGTGTTTAACGTGTTACAATCTAGTTCTATAACTATGTTCTACTATATTGTATTATAATGATCGTATTTTGTGACATAGTCACAAAGTGTGGTAAAATTGTGGTGTAATAAGTCCAATTGCTTTTGAATTTGGAGTTACAAAATAGGTGTCTTTAATCAGTTGCAAGTTTGACCCAAAACAAGTACTATGGTACTACTATAATTATGTAAACTAGATCTTTTATCACTTGTTTATATTGGAATCAATTTTTAACACTATAAACTATTGGTATAGTATAAATTACGAATGAATAATTTTATGTACTCATTTGTCCCGCTATATCTTTTATTGTCATCACTAGAAGATAAAACAATTAAACTTATAGTATGTTTGGATACCTATTAGAATTACAATTCTATGGAATAAGATTACGATGAATCCCATTACCAAGATGCTGATATTTGAATGTTTGGTTCTGCTGAGGAATAATTTGGAATTATATAAGAATCCTAAATCCATGTTTGTGTTCAGTGTGTAATATTAGCAGTGTGTTCATGTCTTTGAAGCTTAATGCAGTATGCATAAATTCTGTGCGCATTATATGTGTGAAACTGTCTACAATACTATGTGTAGCATGAACTGTGTGGCGTTTGAGGCTATCGACTGTAAATGTAATATAAATGAACTGTGTGTGTAGTGTGATGTGTGTAAGTTTGATATTGTTTATTTGTGCCTGAGGTTGGTGCAACTATGTGATATAGAGTGCTCGTGCGCGAAAACATAATTTCATTAAAAAAAACATAAAATAACCCGATTTGGATACAATGCGCACACAACCCTATTTAAAGAAAACAAAACAACCAGTTAAAAAAACATAAAATAGCCCTATTTGGCTAGAAAACATAATTTCATTAAAAAAAATATTATTATAAGAGAGGACAACATGTCCACCCAGGGAGGTATAAAAACAACCTTGTACAATGAAAAGAGGGTTTACATTGAAATCATTAATCAACCTTATAAACAACTGTACAAAAACAACCCTGCTTATATTAATCAATTTTTATGGATGTAATATGTTAATTTGGATTTTAATTATATTTTGCAATGTGAATCACTTTATTTGGATTTGAATCAGTTTTTAACACTGTGAATCAATGTTGTTAAGGATGTGTATATGTTGATATGGATTTTAATCATTTAAAGCATTATGAATCATTTTTTATAGATTTAAAATAGTTTTTTATCTAGTAAATCAGTTAGTGTAGGTGTAAATATGTTCATTTAGATTTGATTAGTTTTTTGGGATTTAAATCAATCTTTGTTGATGTAACACCCCATAATTTTTTAGCCATAAAAATTTTTGCTAAATTAAAAATTTTGAAAAAAAATTGGAATGTATTTAATATTGGTATGTAAAAAGGTTGGTATTTATATATAAAAATAAGGTTTTAAGGGAATATAAATTGGGCTTAAATTTTGGAAATTATAACTTTAGATATAAAAATCGGGGGAGGATCCAACCTAAGGAGAAAAAATATTCGACTTTGGTATCAAAGCATGGTCTTAGGTCTCGTAGGTTGTGAGTTCGTTTAGCTTATGTGTTAATGATCTTTGATCTCCTTTGTTGATTCGTACTCCTTAAGGTAATTGGTCTCGTATATGTGTTAGTTTTGTTTCTTAGAGATAGGGAGTTTTGTGTTAATGACATTGTAGGAATTGAGGTTATAACAAGTAATCTTGATGTGAAGATACTTAAAGTGATTTTGGGAGAAGAGATTTATTTTGGACATCGTTAGTGCAGATGTTAGGTATCTCTAGTATCAATTTGATGATGTGATTATATTTGATGACTTCAGTGTTCGATGACTTTTGGAGAGAGAATCGAATGGTGATACATGGGAGAGCGTAGTACATCGTTATTTTCATAAATATATTAATATATATAGTTATGATATATGTTGTATTTTATTCACAGGGTAAATGCGTGTGGGATTGGGTGTATGGTCGCCCGATTATAATAATCTACGGGTACGCTAATGTAAGCCTTATTTTATTTGCACGACTTTACGTTTGATGTTTACGCTTCGTCGAATTTCGAGGACAAAATTCCTATATTAGTGGAGGAGTATGTAACACCCCGTGATTTTTTAGCCGTAAAAATATTTGTTAAATTAAAATTTTCAAAAAAAAATGGAATCTATTTTACTTTGGTATGTAAAAAGGTTGATATTTGTATACGAAAATAAGGTTTTAAGAGTTATTTAAATCAGGATTAAAATTTTAAAATTATAACTTCTGTATAAAAATCGAGGGAGGATCCGACCTAAGGAGAAAAAATAATATTCGACTGTCCAATCGAGCTGAATTTTTTTGTGGAGCTTTGTTTCGCCTTCAGCTACAACATATTAACATTTCAGCCAACTCCAACGGTTCGATCGTCCGTAATGTTTTTTTTAGTATTTGTGTTCAATTAGGACTCAAATTCTTTTTGATATATAAACATAAAGTGGCGGGTTTATGACTTTTAAAACACATTTTAGCCTTCTCAAAAATTAGTAGCCTCCCATAAATTTATTCTCTCTCATCTGCAAAATCTTAACCCCATTGAACACAACTTTTAACCCAAGTTTTGAAGATCAAAATCAAGTTATCTCAAGATTGTCCAAGAACACGTCTTTATTTTTTATCGAGAGGAACGCAACTGTGCAATTGAATTCTTTAAAAGACTTATTTACAGGCATGAATACTTTTATTCTTTCTCTTTAGTATTATGCCTTTTAAATATCGCCTAAACATTAAATTACATATTTTATTTAAAATAAACTAGAAATCATAATTAGGGAAAGTGAAATCTATATTGGGACTATTTTTATGAAAAATCTTAATATGAATTAAGACTTGTAACCCTTGTGTGCTTCGGGTAGAGGTTGAATTTTTTTTATTAATAAGAATGTAGATTTGCATGTAGAAATCATAGTAGCTTTATTTAATTAATAGGGACTTATCAAATCACATAAAATTACATAAGTGTGATCAAAGGGAAATTTTCTTATGTGCACCATAAACTTATATGATGTTGGTATTATATTAGTTGCATAAATTAAGTTGTTTAATTTTGAAATTGATTGAACAGATGAAATTGGATTAATTTGTGATCTTATGAGGAATTTGTAGAATTATTGCTAAAATATCTTATGCGACTTATTGATTTAAATTATATTTGACACCGTATGAACGATAGGATTTCTGGGTAGTTATGCTCTCACCTTAATTTTAGGAGTGTTTGCTAGGTATGGGACTAATAAGTATGCCTTCATAGTCGTTAACACTTTCTAGGCATGGGACTAGTTAGTGTAGATTTCTACTAACGAGATGTTCAGGGGTGGGGCTGATTTTTGTGTCGTTCCATTGATTCGATAGTCTAGGCGCGTGCTTAGGAGTAAATTAATGGTAGATATTCATCATATATAATAGGGTAGGACATACTTGTGTTATGGAGACCTCTAGGGTTGAGACTAGGGATAAGTGGGAGGATTTATTCTCTATAATAGGGTTGAGCTAATATAAAATAATGAGAAATAAAAAATTGAGAATTAATGCCTAAGATAATAAACGGGTATTAAAATGGTGTGTCGTCGCCAATATGTGTGAGGCTAATACTAAGGGGCTAGCTGGCTATAGAGACGTTGGTGTTTGTTTGCGTCACCAAAATGCGCAGGGCTGACAGAATATGGGTGAACTGGCTGTAGTGACGTGTTGTGTGTGGAACCTCACCAATATGTGCAGGGCTGATAAAATACGGGTAATCTAGCTACAGTGAGGTAATTGTGCATGGTGTAAAACTTTGGGCATGCTAGTAATATGTGCAGAACCTAGAAGAGGGTGAACCGGCTATACTGGCGTCGCATAAATTAAAATGAGGAGAATTGATTAAATTAAATTATAAAAATTAGTTGAATATTATCGTAATTGGATCTAAATAAAGGGGTGGCCTAGTTATGTGGGTAGATAGTTATAATTATTTTTATTCGCATGTTAATTTATATCTCATTTAAATTAAAATATTCTATTGTGGTGTTTATCATGTATTATGCTACTGTTTGGCTTCACAGACCGTAATTGTAGAGAGTAGCTAGTATTCATGCGGTGGCCTCTAACCCATTGCGTTCACTAACATTTCAGGTATTGTGTTGGAGTAGCTGCATAGGAGTGATTGAAGATATTTTGGAGATGCAGTTGGAGTTTTATTTTAGATGCTTTAGTAGTTTAGGATTGTTATCTATTCCGTCGCTTTTATTATGAGACTTCTATTTATGGATTTGGAGCCAATCGGTTCCACAGTTGTTTACGGTTTCTGTCAGATATTTACAGTTGGATCATTTCATTTGAGTTAATATTTATTTAGAGTTGGAATTATTTTGGAGAATAGCATGGTGATAGATTTTATTATTTCATGAATGGTTATGATTATTAGATCAATTTGATTATTATCTTGGGAAAAAAATTTAGATGTCTCATATATTTGTCACATGCTAAGAATGATTACTTATTTAGTGACGCCCAGCGGGGGTGACTCGCCACCTCGCTTGCCAGATCGCGCAGGGTGTTACAGTTTGTTAGTTAGTGAATATGTTAATTTGAATCAAACTTTGTTGGTTAGTTAATGAATATGTTAATTTGAATCAATATTTTTATGTTACTACTAACAATTTTGCAGGATATGTCTTCAGCAAGGCGTGATCAAGGAAGCGGAGGCGAGGAGGCCTTGTTTAACACTAGACCCCTAAAGTGGGGCAAGATGGGGAGCATAGTCAGGAACAAGATGGCATACTAATCTAAGGCATTATAATTGGCTCAAAATATTAATGTCTTCGGGTACACTAATTAGAGGAGGGTTCCCATTGAGCTTAAGATGGACGTTTGGTGGGAATTACATGTAAATGCTTGATTCAATAATATTTGAATTTTATTTTATAATTTAAAGACTACTAATTCACTTTCTTTAATATTTTTTTTGTATTTTTTGGATAGGAACAATTCAACTTTCCCCCAGATTCATGTGATACTGCATTGGAACAACTAAGGGAGCAATGGAAAATGTGGAAGAAAAATATGTGCGCACGATATTTTGACAGGGGCCGAGAGTCCATCTTATGGCGTAGGGACATGGTCCCCGAGAAAGAGACAATATCATTGGCAAACTATCGACAATGAGATATCAAAGAGGAAGTTGTCCTCTTATGAATCGGGAAGGTCAAATCGGGCCAAGAAGGTTGATGTGCCCTACTCTGAGCGTACATCTTAGGCATAGGATTGAATGTTTTAAATTTTATTTCATTTTACTTTTATTGTATTCTATTTGGTGGTATTTATAGACTAATTCAATAATCTCTCATTATTTTATCTCAAGGAAAAGGGAGTGATCTTGGAGGTAAGCCACATATGCTCGATGCCTATGTGGCGATTCGAACAAAGAAAGAGCAGGACAAGGCGATCAATCCGTCCGTGGCCACCACTATTGTAAGTTATAATTTTATTTATGTTATTAATTCATTATTTATAATCACATACTTTTTCGTTATTTCATCTAATCCCGTACATTTTTGTAATTTCAGGAAAATCTTAAAGAAGTTCACAGCTCATAGAGTGATGCTGACAAGGCATCTCTGAGTACGGATGCACTTAGCCAAGTGCTCAGGCTAGATCATAAAGTTCGAACTCGTGGTGTTATCTCTCGGGTGGAGAAGTCAAAGATCATCAGGATTTCATCAAGCGACAGTGGATTGTCAGGCAAGGTCGACAGGTTGAAGGACAACGCGGACCAAAAGTTTGAAAACATTGAATAAATTATTTTCGATGGTTAAGCATGCTATTCAAGGTTGAGGCACAAGAAGCTTAGGGAAGGCCAAGGAGAAAGTGGTGGATAACTAGACCACTACCCCGTCTTTCTCACCCTCACTAATAGACCCCTCATCTCTGTATGACTTGTTCGCCTCCCCCTTGTCCCAACTATCCATACTCCATTTAAAATTGGTTGGGAGAAAGTCTATTTACTATACTTACGGGGAGGCGATAGAATTTCCAGGGTGTGAGGGACCCGCATATACACCCAAGTTTCGTGGTGCATAACCGTCCGCTGCAACCTCATGAGTCTTAGGTCCACATCATTAACGTTGTGGTGGGGAAAGAAAATAAAACACTATGGTTAAATAAACAGTGTAGGGTGTGGCATATTAAGGGATGTGTTGGTTCTTGTATTGTATGGCCTACCTTTCTCCTCAAATCGAAGAATCAATGAACATTTAGTTTTTCGACACTTGTAAGAATCGATTCCCTTCACAAAAAGTGAGAATCGATTCTCAAAAGTGAGAATTAATTCCATTCATAAATGCTTTTCAAGACCTGTAGCTAGAAAATAGTGAGAATCGATTCTCAAAAGTAAGAATCGATTCCCATTGTAAATTTCATCTTTGAGAGCATCCGACGGAAATCGACATAAATTCTTCGTCCGAACTCTGAATGATGTGCGGCTAATGACCACAAGAAGCTAATTCAATAAGATGTTAAACTATGTATTACAAATGGCCCAGTTTAGAAGTTTAAGATTACAAAAATTCTCTTGAAGTTGCATATCACGACATAACATTTTCGAAACACGTCGCATCATTTAGCGTTCAAGTAGCTATAAGAACTCATATAAACCTTGCACATCATATATATCGAATATTAAGGTTAATCAATATATAAGCATAAAAGTTAAAAACAACAGAGATAAAAAATTTAGAAAGCATAAGAATAAAGAGCACAAATATACAATATTCATGGCATATCACACCACCTAACTCAAACATTGCTAGTCCTGAGTGATGAAACAAAACAAAACTAGCCAGCAGTGAGAGACAGCAAAAAAAATAAGCATAGAAGATAGAAATTCCACTTTCATAGGCAAACCATTACATTTAGCGTATGTAATAAGTTGTTAAATCGTTAGGCTATCCTAATGGACGAGTGTTGTCTCATGAGGGTTTTTAGGTATAAAACCCAAAAGTATCAAAGTTTCCTAAAAAATTATGCCCAAAAAATAATTAAGACATATTAAACAATAACGAAAAAGATTTCAACAATTATTTATCATTAACATTATAGAGTGCACTTAATAGACTTGAAACCTAAGTGTGGGAGGAAAAGCAAGCACATAAAAAGTATCACTTGAAAAAACTTTTATAAACTAGATAGTAAGCAATAAGGCATGCATTATATTCAATCATATTTGGTGTTTACACTCAACAAATGAATAACTATGAAATGAGGTGTAACATACGGAAAAAGAAGTCATAAAGAGTAATTGTAAATAGAAACTAAGCCACGCACATGTAGTCAATAAGGAACGCTATGTATAAAATGAAATTATACAATCTCAATGAAAGGATATCATCATTAAAGAGGTGAAATGCATTTTCATAAATTATCATAATTTTTATGACTTTTGAATCGTCACCCTTGGATCACATAGGACTGTAAAGGGTTATAATGTTCGCTAGGGGAAGTGTATGAAAGGAATGGGATATGTACGAATTCAAAGTGTTTGGGGATGAAAAACTCGAGATGATATGTAGATGTGTGCAATTTCAAAATTGAAAAATAATCTCAATAACAAACATTGGATATAACATTGAAAAGCAATAAATATTATTGAACACTAACTACATAAAGGAATCACTTTCTATTTTTTTCTTTTATTCTCTCTTCTTTTTCTTCTATTTTTATTTTGTTTTCTTCTTTTCTCTTTTCTTTTGTTTTTCTTCACCTTTTCTTTTCTTCTCACTCTCACATGCTTAATTGCAACCACATAATGACAACGTCATGAAATCTCAAGTATCATTCCAAACAAAGGTAGGGAAGGTGATATGTATGGTTTAAAAACTCCAAATTATAGAGGGTTATGGGATTTTACATTATGAAACAAAAGGCTATATTTAGTCTCAAAGGTATTGAAGAGGGAAAACTTATAAGGTGGGGTCAAGGTCAATATTGGTGTAATAATAAAGAGGGCTTATGATCATTTTATAAAGTTTACGCAGTTCTTGTGACACCCCGCCTAATAAAATACCGGGTGATCAGTCCTATACCAAATTAAAACAGGAATCCCAGTTGGATCATCCTTAGCATCACTGTCGAAAACTTTTTAAAACATACTAACCACCTAGTATTCCAAAAACTGGTGCCAAATTTTAACTTTTTAATTTAACAAAATAGTACATGCGGAATTAAATATAAACCATTCACACAACTGAATAAATTAACTGAATAATTAATTTAAATAACTTGCCGAATAAACCATCGGACACCAAAGTAAAATAATCCAATACAAACATCAAACACCTGAAGGATTACATCTGAAAACTGTACTGAGAAGTCTGGGCGACAAGCCCTAAATAAAACTGAATTGAGAAATGATTCCTACTCTAGGAATGAATGAACGATGCGTCTAATCCAAACTCCTGCTAGCATCCACATATGCTACAGCTTCGTGTCCCTGGAATAGAATATCAATCATGGCGTCCCTGTGGCTGGACACCTAAAAAGTTTTGAAAATAGTTTTATAGAAAAGGTTAGAACCCAAAACATTTTGAAAATATTTATCAAGTGAATTAACTGTAGTAATTTAAAATGCATGAATGCGCTTCATATTTAAGTTAGTGTCGCACTCCCTTGTAGACATTCTCACCCCTCCACTATTGTGTACACCTACCGGTTACCCTAACCCCACCTAGTTTTACTACCCCGTTCAACTAGTCCTGGTATAACCATCATTTGCCATACTACTCTAACCCGAGTATAATAATTCTTGAATTATAAGTTATCTCACAATTAACTTATTCAATTCCTCTTAAATATTAGCATATAACTGTGTCACTAGTTATATAAAGTAAATACATCACACACTGTATTATTACCCGTATATAATATTTACTACCATTATATATGTACCTTTACCACAATATCCATACATATAATATACGTACATCCATCCCTTCGAGTATACCCTCACCGGATGATTCCCTCTAAAATGCTATCTCACTAGGTGTGCTCACAAAACCTAGTTATCAAAGTTGGAATCGCTCACCAACTGGGCCCAAAATATAAACGTAGTGGAGGCGGTCATATTCCTTCCCTGAAAGTGAGATACACCCCTCACCCATATATACCGGACGCTATGACCTGGGGATATACTCGCCCTACTTCTCAAGCTAGGGGATTCACCCACATCGCGCAACCTCCCTTGATAGCATTAGAGTATATAAATTGAATAAATATCTAGTCACTGATATTTAACATCACACACAATATATACATGTATATATATATACTATCACTACACCGTATATATATAATATAAATCCCGGCTTTACCGTGTACTCAAAATCCCGTACACTGCCTGTAATTTAATATCACACACAATATATGAACATGTATATATATACTATCACTACACCGTATATATATAATATAAACTTCGGCTTTACCGTGCACTCAAAATCCCGTACACTGCTTGTAATTTCCTGAGTCTGTGGCCCGACTCAACGTAATTAATTTTTCACTTAATAATTTATGATCATCCCGAGTCTATGTCCGACTCTAATATAATTAATTCACGCCTCAATTAATATAATACTTTCCCCGAGTCTGTGGTCCGACTCTAATTAAATTAATTAACACACCCATTAATTTAATACCTCCCCGAGTCTACAATCCGACTCTAATTAAATTAATTAACACCCTTATTAATTTAATACCTCCCCGAGTCTACAATCCGACTCTAATTAAATTAATTAACACACTCATTAATTTAATACCCACCCGAGTCTACAATCCGACTCTTATTTAATTAATTTACACGTTAATTAATCAACACAAATCTGAGTCTGTGGTCCGACTCTAATATAATTAATTTACACAATAATTAATTTATACCAAATTGAGTCTGTGGTACGACTCCCAATTAATTAATTTAGACATTAATTAATTTATACCAAACTCCGGGTCTACAACCCGACCCTAAACTAATTAATTACAACATCAATTAATTTAATACTTTTCCGAGTCTACCCTCCGACTCTACCTTCATTAATTATCACATCCATTAATTTAATAACTTGGTGTCACCCAACAATTATCCCCGGACTCACTTACTTAGTCCGTAACTTAATATTTCCCGAGTCTTTGTTCCTATCAGAAGGAAACACACAATAGGCATTCACAACCCAAGTAATCCTATAAAATAGTGGGTATTTACACAACCCAATTCTTCATACTTGTACGTAATATATTTCTCTCTAATATTCACCGTACTTGTTTGCTTTACGAATTTATTTCACTTTCGTATTAATTCAAGTATTCACATAACTCTAAGGGTCCTAGTTACCCCTTGTTATATCAATTCAGTAGTTACCCTTGTTAACCCACAGACCTAACGAATTTAAGCTCGCTCACACTTTTCCGTAATTATATTCTTATCATCTCGAATTAGAGTACGTCACAATCAAGCCTATGAATCTCCACCTTAACTCTCTCATAAAATTAAAGTTTAACACTCAATCATAGACCTACTTCCATATCATTATTCCATCAATATATTTCATCAAGGTCCCAAACACATCCCCGATAAAATTTTAGACATTTGAGGCTTAAAAAGAAAAATCTCAAATTTTTTGGCAGATTAAACACCCTCTAGTAAAATTTAGATTTCTCCCTCTACAAAACTCCGATTGACCTGATTCCAAGTTCATTGGATAGCTAAGAGAAATATATTTCCAGTAATATATGGTTCACACTCTAATTCGAAGTAGAATTCAAATCGTACACGTTTAAAGTCACATCAAAATTCTGGCAGATTACTATGTTGACAGATCAAACAACCTGTAGTAAAATGTCGATTACTCCTTCTACAGAACTCCGATTGATCTGATTCCAAGTTCATTGGATCTCTAAGATAAATACCTTTCCAGGCATGTATGGTTTATACTCTAATTCTAAGTACAACTCAAATGGCATACGTTTAAATTTGTGTCAAAAATTCTGGCAGGTTGACATCTTGTGTTCATCAATTAAACCCTAAGTCATTCAAGATTCATGTTCTTCATCCAAGAACTCATAAAGATTACATGTTAATCATCAATTATATTCAATTTTAATTTTATCTTTACTTAGGGATATATAATACACCTATTTCTTACTTTGAATCTCATTCAATAGCTACATGAGCAAAACCCCCATTTTTATACGCATTTATCCCCAAAACGAATTTTGGTTTACACATCACTATGATATGAATTGATTATCATCAATTTATAGATCACAACAGTTAACCACTTGCCTGTAAGTGTTCGTAGTGTCTGATCCGTTGGTGTAGTCCCTCAATTTGGCTCCAAAATCCCCAGATTGGCTTTTGCTAAGCTTTCTCCCAATTTCCCTCTCAAGCCCTAGGCTTAGAATTGTGTTGGCTGCTGATTTCCTAATCCCTCACTTAGGTTAAAATCCTCCATCCCGTTTTTCACTTAATGGGCTTAATTAAAGTGGCCCAACTCACCCCGTGTGGGCCCGGCTATGACCAAAAATACCCTGAGACCCAATTACTACCCCCGGGTACTCTTTTTTGACTATCTCGACCCATCCGGACTCAACTGCACACTCATATTTGGCATCCGAATTAATTTATAAAAATCTTTATCTCACACCCAATTTAGTCTATACTGACTCCCGACTGGGATAAGTGTATACCTCGTCATTAATACTCGAAATGACGAAATTAAATTATTACTATTCACTTAGTAAATAAATTTCCCTAAACATTAACCATTCACTTCCCGATTAATATTTAAATAAATATATTGTCATAATTAATTCAATTAAAATTACAACACACCAGTAATTTAAAATTCCCGAATTAATTAAATATTAACTATACAAAAATACGGGGTGTTACATACTCCCCCCCTTACAAAGGAATTTCGTCCTCGAAATTAAGATAAGCTTAGTGTTCCAATATTCACATATTATTCACTAATCAAGTGCCTCCAAGCCCGCTATATCCATCACTTCCGCTTCTAACCATACGTTACAGAAGCATGCATTTAAACCTTGTCAGGGCGACCATACACCCTATACCCGTGCTTAATCGCACAAAATTTGTCTTAATTAACCCGGGGGCCCATACACCCTATCCCCACACTCTATCGCACGAAAGTTACCCGACTATGCTAGTCGTAACCCGTAATATAACTTCGAACCCGTAGTCATATTACATATATATATATATATATATACATATATAATTACTGCCCGAGTACTCAACCCAAGCTACGTCCAACTATCTCCCCATAAATACTTATCTCTCAACACAAAAGAATATACGCTTACCCTTATGCTACCAAAGACAACATAATACCACGCCATTACTACCACTAGTCCTTGCGCAAAATAAACCCTGAGCTATCTCTCTTTGCTCGAAAATCAATTTAACCACCCTGATTCACTTCAGTAAACATCCCCACTTACCGGGATAAAATGTGAGAACACAAAACCTCACTATGTGCCATCGCACCACGCAATACAATATATATATATCCACATATATATAGGCTATACGCCCTCTCCGGTGATACCTAGTACCAACCATACCCTGGTGTCGCGGACACCAAAATTTAACTCTACTATCCACAATAGTTAAATTCCATCGCTATCCAGCCGATGTTTAAAAAGTATTATCAACCCTACTCCCATAATTCTCGAAAGTAGTAATTCCCCAAATAATTCAACCAATCACTCAGTGTACGCCTCCACTCTCCCATGAATAACACTAAGGAACTCCGCTACCCTACAGAAAGTTTACCCACATGCTATGGCTGCTACCGCCAACGCACCCACTAAGTTCGACTCACCTGCGAACTCTAGTGAAAAAATAAGTCTTATACTGTGACATCTTCTTTGTCACTCAACAATATACCCCATGCCCCTAGGGTAAAATAATTACTTCCATACTCCAGCTGCAACGGCTGGTTCTCGATTTTCGAAGCCGCTTCTCCCTGCCCGAATGCACCCGTGACTTGCTTTAGTGGCTGTACATCCAGGACCTCGTCCTGTAGTTGACCCCTGCCTCGCTTAAGGCAATATCTCTTCATGTGTCTCGCTTTTCCCACAAACGAAACACTTTCTAATATGTTCACCCTGCCACTGATCCCTTCCATGCCAACCTTATTGGAATTCCTGGCCACCCCGCCGATAGCCTCCAGTTCTAGATCGTTTGGCATGATTTTCCTGTCGAAAATCCTGCCCTTGATCTCCCCCAGTCTGCTGCTGGGATACCCCACTGGTATTGTTCCTTTCTACCTCATTCGACTGGCTAATCCCCACTCCCCTCCTGCTTCCTTTCATGTGGAAGCGATCTTCCCGACAGTGCCGGAGTGTTGCGTTAATGACATCAGTATAATCTACTAATGCGAAATTATCAATTAAATGTTGTCTGATTCTCCAGACTAACCCATCCATAAACTTTGCTTTCTTTCTCTTTTCCTCGCTTACCTCATCCGGTACAAAATTTTGCCAACGAGTGAATTCTTCCTCGTAATCGGCCACTTAACGGTCCCCTTTTGAGTTACCTCACACAATTTTCTCCTCGTTTCGGTCTCAACCACTGGAGGAAAATACTTGCGGTCGAACCGCACCCAAAACTCTGCAGTAGCTAGTGTGTCCCTTTCCTCAACTGTGGTGATCGACCCCCACCACTGTAGCGCCGCTCCCACTAACTAAAAGAGGTTAGCATTTATTTTCGCACCCCATCGCAATCTCCCATGCGTAGGTGACGCTGGATACCTCTCTTCCTTGACACGCTAGTACTACACCTGAACCTCCTCGTAACTCTAGTGGGTTCCCACTAAAAATAACTTCTCTTTCTTATTTGCACCCCAACGACCCCACGTGAGTCTGAACATCCGACGCCACTAACACTTGTGGCGGATTCCGTGGAAAGTACCTTATCGTTTGCGACTACCGTCGTTTCAATCGCCCGCGCCATTAGTTCGGTTACCTGTGCTGCCAAAATTATCTTTGGCAGCTGTTGTCGTAACTCTTACTCCTGATGAGCCTCCCTCGTCTCACCTCCCCCTGCTGCCCTAGCTGCTCTCCCTCTCCTGGGCGTCTTCTGGAATGAGAATCGAATTGTATGAGTTCACTTTCAAATATGAATTCGCAGAAGAACGTATATGCGCATACGTATGAGAATAAAACAATCTTATGATAGGGCTCTATATCAAAGATTGCTAAGCCGATTGTAGACTCATATATATACGTATATAAGTATTAAACATAATTATTAATTAAACATAATTTATCAAAGATTGTAGACTTAATTAAACATAATTATTAATTAAACATAAGTATATAAGTATTAAACATAATTAAACATAATTATTAATTAATAATTTATAGGTATATAAGTATTAAACACAATTTATGATAGGTCTCTATATACGTATTAAATTAATAAAGGTGTTAATTAATTTAATTAGAGTCGGATTGTAGACTCGGGGAGGTATTAAATTAATGGGTGTGTTAATTAATTTAATTAGAGTCGGACCACAGACTCGGGGAAAGTATTATATTAATTGAGGCGTCAATTAATTATATTAGAGTCGGACATAGACTCGGGATGATCATAAATTATTAAGTGAGAAAATTAATTACGTTGAGTCGGGCCACAGACTCAGGAAATTACAAGCAGTGTACGGGATTTTGAGTGCACGGTAAAGCCGGAGTTTATATTATATATATACGGTGTAGTGATAGTATATATATACATGTTAATATATTGTGTGTGATATTAAATTACAGGCAGTGTACGGGATTTTGAGTACACGGTAAAACCGGGGTTTATATTATATATATATACGGTGTAGTGATAGTATATATATATATACGTGTATATATTGTGTGTGATGTTAAATATCAGTGACTAGATATTTATTCAATTTATATACTCTAATGCTATCAAGGGAGGTTGCACGATGTGGGTGAATCCCCTAGCTTGAGGAGTAGGGCGAGTATATCCCCAGGTCATAGCGTTCGGTATATATGGGTGAGGGGTGTATCTCACTTTCAGGGAAGGAATATGACCGCCTCCACTACGTTTATATTTTGGGCCCAGTTGGTGAGCGATTCCAACTTGGATAACTAGGTTTTGTGAGCACACCTAGTGAGATAGCATTTTAGAGGGAACCATCCGGCGAGGGTATACTCTAAGGGATGGATGTACGTATATTATATGTGTGGATATTGTGGTAAAGGTACATATATAATGGTAGTAAATATTATATACGGGTAATAATACAGTGTGTGATGTATTTACTTTATATAACTAGTGACACGGTTATATGCTAATATTTAAGAGGAATTAAATAAGTTAATTGTGAGATAACTTATAATTCAAGAATCATTATACTCGGGTTAGAGTAGTATGGCAAGAGATGGTTATACCAGGACTAGTTGAACGGGGTAGTACAACTAGGTGGGGTTAGGGTAACCGGTAGGTGTGCACAATAGTGGAGGGGTGAGAATGTCCACAAGGGAGTGCGACACTAACTTAAATATGAAGCGCATTCATGCATTTTAAATTACTGCAGTTAATTCACTTGCTAAATATTTTCAAAATGTTTTGGGTTCTAACCCTTGCTATAAAACTATTTTCAAAACCTTTTATGTGTCCAGCCACAGGGACGCCATGATTGATATTCTATTCCAGGGACACGGAGCTGCAGCATATGTGGATGCTAGCAGGAGTTTGGATTAGACGCATCGTTCATTCATTCCTAGAGTAGGAATCATTTCTCAGTTCAGTTTTATTTAGGGCTTGTCGCCCAGACTTCTCAGTACAGTTTTCAGATGTAATCCTTCAGGTGTTTGATGTTTGTATTGGATTATTTTACTTTGGTGGCCGATGGTTTATTCGGCAAGTTGTTTAAATTAATTATTCAGTTGATTTATTCAGTTGTGTGAATGGTTTATATTTAATTCCGCGTGTATTATTTTGTTAAATTAAAAAGTTAAAATTTGGCACCAGTTTTTGGAATACTAGGTGGTCAGTATGTTTTAAAAAGTTTTCGACAGTGATGCTAAGGATGATCCAACTGGGATTCCTATTTTAATTTGGTATAGGACTGATCACCCGGTATTTTATTAGGCGGGGTGTCACAGTTCTCTAGTCAAAACAACTTGATAATCTGGATCAAGTAACACATTTCACGATGAACTCAACGAATGAAAGAATAGTGAGGTTACCATTGAATTTAAGATTTTCAAGGAAGAAAGAGTAATGTATAAACACTCACTAATGAAGAAAAATATCAAGATCACTTGGGGTAAGTATATACAATGCAATAAAATATTACCGAGTTATAAAGACCTTAAACCAAATCATTCAAATAAGAAAAGTGCATGTGCTCATGGGATCAAAGCTTAATTCAAGAAGTTTTTCGGTTCGGGGACTAAAGTCTAATAACTTCTAAAATCGAGAACATGCGTCACTTAATTATCTATAGGATCAGGCATTTATTTGATATTAATCATCGGGTACAAAGGAAAATAACCAACAAACAAGAAAAAAAAATATTTTTAATTCTTTTCAATTTTTCAACTAAAAAGCATATTTGGTAAGAAAATGTAATGAAACCAATGAAATTAAACAAGAAACGGGAAGCATATCTTACACCTCGTACCTAAAACCTTGCATTGTCCTCAATGTGAATCGAGAACGAAGTTAAAGAGAGGAAAAGAGTGGTCTCTAAAAAGTACAAGTCCAAAGATTTTACAAAACATGTTAGTATCAAGCATAATAATAAAATAATAAATCTTTATATATTTACACTAGACAATAAGTTAAATGAAGAATCAACATAATACGTACAAACTTCATTTTGAATTTTTAAATAACTACACATTAGAAGTCAAAATTTTAATGGTTCTACCTAAAATATAACTTGACTTTCATAGATAATTGGTGTACCCTCAATTACATGCATACCTTTTAAAAATAAGAATTACGTTTGAACAACAAAAGGCATATATAAGGTGTAAGAAATGAACCATCGCTAATTAAAAGTTTTTTGGCAGATGATGGGGGGTTTGGATTGAATGGGTTACCGATACACACGGGATCCAACTAAAACTTAATTTCCTCCCAAAGATTTTGCAAATGGAATGGGAAGTGGCACACATGGAGGTAAGATTGCCTTCATGGAAAGAAACTCAAGCAAGTAATCATCGTCGGTAGAAGAGTTATACGTTTTAAAGTTTTGAACCAATTCATGGGATACTTTGATGATCAATAATGGGAAAAGACAATGGGGCAGAAAGATATTCAACTCTGAGATATGACTCATGTAATACCCCGCCCTTAATATTTTATTTAATCCCTGTCTAAAGCTATGATAAAATGAAATATATACTGACTCAGATGATTATGATTATATTGAATTCCTATTTAAACAAATCGGGAGGCTTGAAAAATAATTATTAAATATTTGGAGATTGAATTAAATAAAGAGAAATTGTGGATTTTAGGTAACAAGATTATTAGTCGTTGAGTAGCCAAAATTATATGCAATATATATGTTGGGGTATAAATTAGAGTTGAAGAAAAATTAATTGAATTATGGATTTTAGAAAGTCTTATATAAGGATTAAAGAAATTTTAAAAAGAAAAAAAAATGCATACGCATTTCTATAAATATTGGAAGTTATGGGGGCATATGTGGAAAAAAAACTTACGAACAAAACCCCTACCCTTTTATGTTCGTATAAGGCTCATGTATAGCAAATTTAATGGGACGGATTGCAAATTAAGAAGGTTAACTCCCATTCTCCCATAAAATGGTTGCCGCCGAACTATTAAAATGGTTATACAGAGGTGTTGGAAGGGACGACTTGGTTCAGCTGGACTGTACAAAAGTATATATATCATATAAAACTGGGTTATGGGTAAATAGGTTGGTACGAGGAGAGAGATAAATAGTGGTACTACATATATGCATGAGAAGGGGGGAGAAAGAGAGAGAGAGGCTTGGGACGTCGGTCACTCAAACGACCATGAAGGTCGCTTGAACAGGTATCTTGGTTGCTTGAACAGGTAGCTTGGTCGCTTGAACGGAGGGTTAGTTCATTCAAGAAACGCTGAAAGTGGCAGACTCTCTATCCTCACTGTTGAAGAAATCCACACACCATCCCCAAATCTCTCCAGCTCATGGGCCTGGCACATCAAATTAATAAGGGTAAATAAAAATACACCAGGTGCTTTTGTCTTGGGATAAATGAGGAACACATATACATATATTAGTATATTACGACTTTGGCTTTTATCTTAGGGAAAAAGGGAGAAACACGGGTAAAAAGGAAACTCACTCTGCCATCAGCGTTACACATTTTTGTACATGGACTTGAGGTTCTAAATCAAATCAAATTTAAGAGCAGGTGAAGGGGGGCTTATGAGTCACAAGCTTCTGCAATTTTTTTGTCACCGTTGACCAATATTTTGTGCCCCTTATGTCTATATATTAAAGAGATACGAAGGGTGTTAGAAAAGAAAGAAATATCATTCTCATTTTCTCGTCTAGAGCTGATTGTGTCCCACCATTAAAGGCCCTAACAAATATACCAGACTACCTACACCTCTGCTATTAAAAATATGCTACGAAATATTGAGCTACTTATTTATTTGGAGGAAATAAGCATGAGTGTCCCTTAAGTTGGATGAGGGTTTGAAGGGGGTTATCTTAGAAATGGGTTATTGAACATTTTGGAGTATTTATTGAAGATTTTCTTGGAGATTTCATGGTGGAGCTTTGTGTGACTCCCTTTAAGGCCACCTTTGAAGGTGGTGGAGTCACCCATCTTCTTCAACACCACCACCATATTTGGAGTGTTTGAGGTGGGATAAATCTACTCTTTATATTTGAGGCTCCATTTAGTGTATGTAGTAGTCTAATTATTGTTGGGTTTTGAGAGTAGGATTCTTTTGAATAAATTGATAAACTGAAAATGTGCATTTTTATGGCAGATAAAAATGTAAGAAATTAGTATATGTGTAGTGTTCCTAATGAAATCAAGAATATACAGTTTACGGAAGATAAAGATTTAGAAAAATATTAGTTGTGTATATTGCTAGTAAAGAGAAATATGGGACATTTTTATGAGATAAAAATGTAATAAAGTAGTGTTTGAGGTATGAACATTTTTGTGGAAATAAAAATGGGAAGTATTGATATTTTGGGCATTTCAAATAAAGGGAAACAATGGGCATTTCTATGAAAAAAATGTAGAAAATGGTTAATATTGTCAAATATTTATGAAATAAATATTTATAGGTTTGTTTGTTAAATGGAGTACTTGCTTGAAAAACCTGTTGTTGTGAAGAGTATAAAATTCTAGAAAGAAATGCATGTTTATTCCAATTGATAGGATTTTGGCATTTATAGTACGTTTGCAATGCATATCAACTCGTATTATTTTGTGAATAAATATGTGAGCGAGTTTAGAAGAGATCTTATTGGGTTCAAACATAAAGTAAGACAAAGAGAAAGTTCAGCCTAGTGTAAAGGATGCTATTTTATGTAATCAAGGTTCTAAAAAACACGAGACGTGATTGAGGCGTGGAGGCCAAGCCTTAAGCCTTAGAAGCCTAGGCGGGCCTAGGCGTAAAAAGGCGTGAAAAGGCGTTTAGCCCTTCTTGATATATTTTAATATTTTTTAACCATAACAAGGCTATTAAAATACAAAAATTGCACATATCATAAAAATATGTCTGAATATATGCAATTTAAAATACTATTTGATTATTTTGGTTGAGGTAATGGTTCGATTTGTAAAGAAATTCTTTAAAAGGTGACATCGTTTCACTAAAGCATTGTTGTTTTTAGAAAAAAGTGCGCCTTAAGGGTTTTACCAAGAATAAGGCGTGAAAAGTGTAAGGCGAGGCGTTTCTCCCAAGCCTTAAGCCTAGGGGTGCCTAGGCGGAGCCTAGGCGGATTTTTTAGAACAGTGCATGTAAAAAAATTATTGAATTCACAAGTATGAAATTTAGGCAAAAGCGTGATATAAAACAAGCGTTAAAAACGGCTAAAGCGTTAAAACGTTAAGTTGGAAACTTAATGATTGTTTTTTAAGAATTGGCACTTCTTAAGGAATCAAATTGCAAGTTTTGGTAAATAAAGGGTAAATCAGTAAGTTACCTAAAGTGGAATATTTTTATGAAATAAAAATTAGAATGAATATTTTTGAATTAAGTACTAAAATATGAATAATTTTTGGTATAAATCAACATGTGTAAATAAAGGACTTATGGAGAAAGTAATAATTTTCCAAGTATGATGGAAAAATGGATGGTTAAGTCCAAGGCTTTTGGCTTCAGACCATAAATGTTGAATAATGTGAACATTGGAATAATGTTGAGCACACTGAAAAGATAATGAAACATTCAGATGATTTCGAAAAAATAATTAAAAAGGGCATGACGTCCCTAGTGGTGAAAGATCCTAAAGTAACTGCAGTAGCATATGGCGGCGGAGACCTGTGGTGAGAGGCCACGAAGTCCGTGGTTGATGGTTAAATCCCAAAGGTAATGATGTAATCGGAACGTGGAAACAAATGGGTTATAAGATAAAAGTAACCTAACTTGTGTGAGTGATTAAAATTTCGATTAACGAATATGGACAAGTAAATTGAGAATAATTACAAATGTCCATAAGGGAAGTGAAGTCGTTAAGCAAAGTGACTTAATGGGTAATTAAACTACCCAATGAGGTTTAAACCCATAATAACATAAGTGTGTGTGTTATACAACGCTTTCAATATAAATGAACTTTCCTTAACAAGATATTCACATGTGCTGAAAGAAGGTCTTAATTAAAGATTGAGAAACTCTGGTGTGAGTTAATGTACATTGAGTAATAAACGTTTGAAAGTGAATAAAAGGTTTTTTCGACAATTGTAAATTATTTAACCGCTTGAGTTGATAAGAAGAATACGCTAGTTTTAAGCATAAAATACAAAATGATTATTGTGTAGAGACAAGGAGAACAAACGGTATCAAATAACATTTTTAAAGTAAAATGGATTAATACGTTGGACATGTATTTTTTCATAGTATATATGTAGATGTATACGTATTTTCACATGCATGTAGTGTAGTGTGTGAGTATTTGTTTCTGTCGTTCGTCTCTATACTGCATTTATATATAATCCCACTGAGCATTAGGTTCACATCCCTCTTTTGTTACGAAGGGTTACATGATGTTCCATACTTTAAAAGCGTTATGCAGGTAAGTAGTTATTTTATTTTACGATTAGTAGCTCTGTTTGCATGGCCTTCGGGGAACTTCCCTTGGGTCCTATCATGTAGTTGATAAATGGAAATCGCATGCTAAGAAGAGTAACGTTACATAATAATAAAACTGAATTAGAAACATTATTTAGGTTGTTTCACTGAACTTCACAATTAACGTACGAACCGGATCGGGTTGATCCTTCATTAATCCTTAAAATCGAGTTGGGGCATTACAACTTGGTATCAGATCTTTAGATTCAATGTTCCTTTCGAGTGTAGCGTGGTGAGGTCGCTAGTGGATCTTTTGGCATCGTTGCTGGTTTGAATCGATCACGCTTGCCTGGTGACAGTTTTGATTTGTACCTTGATAGTAAAGTCGAGGTCTTCAGCACGTTATGCTATTCTATTTGAATTGGTGATCGGCCAAGTTAGTATCCATTATTATTCCGATGCATTTGTTCCGGTAGTGTTAGCTAGCAATTATTGGGTTTTCATGTAGACTGTTAAGTAGTGGCACCTTTTGTGACACCCCGCCTAATTATACATCGGGTGATCAGGCATTTATTAAATTAAAACAGGTTTCTCAAATGGTTCATTCTTAGCATCACTGTGGAAAAAATTTTAATTACTAATCCCCTAAGTAAAATTAGACCGGTGCCAAATTTTGTCTTTCTTAAAACAAATAAATCAACCATGCGGAACAGAGTACAAATAATCATGTACTATAATTCAAACAACAAAGTGAAAGTACAACAGAACAAAAGTATTACCGAATAAACCATCGACTAAAAATCCCAAACAACAATAGAATGACCACTAGTCTGAAACTAATCATTAAATCCTCTAGTGGGTTTCCACTTATGGCTTGCACCGGCCCCATTACTTTCAGTCTTACTCTTTGACTAAATCCTTAAACTCCCTTAGCTCCGCCCACCTAGGAGCATTTACCTCAACCTTGTAGGAAGTACCATATTGTCTTCATATACTTAAGTCGTCCAAGAAGAGTTTTACCAAAATTGCGAATCATAACTCGAGAATCCATTCTCTCAAGGACTCTTTTTCCCTTATACCTATCTCATCGATACAAGTTCACTTCAATGGATAAATTTTTCTCTCTCACGATTGGCCTCTACCAGGATTCCACGTGAGGGGTTTAGATATTCCCATTCACTACGCTTCTGAATCATCATTGCAGAACTTTGCGGTTAAACTATACGTAAAGTTCCTCTATTTATATATACGGACCCTCGGTCCGAATGTAGTGACTGGTATCCCCGCCACGTTGCCTCAAAAATTCACTCAAATTTTTCACTTCTGAGTATTTATACTCCATCCTTAATGCCAAAACCTCTGGACATATTACTTTCATTGGTTAACATGCACAGTCGCTGTTTTATCACATTTTTACGGCTCGTTCTCATCAAAATTTCTTCAGACCTACTTCCACTATCACTGCATTGGGCGGTCTAGATTAGCATCCCTCTTTGCTGTCGCGATACTTGGAAAATTCCTACTACGCCTCAACAACCCTTGTGGCATCTACTTCCCTTACACAGTAGGAGTGACCTCAACAACGGTCATCTCTCCTATGATTACCATATTTGAACACTCCAGGCTTCATGCTGAGCTCCTCCCTCCTGCAGTCCTTCCAACGCCAATGATGGTTCTACCGCTATGTTCGACGTACCATGCCCAATCGAACTCGTATATATAACACTACATTTACTAAATAGCAGGAGAATGTAAACTACGTACGTAGAGGAGTACAACAATCCTAAGATAGGGCTCTATATCAATCAAACGATACACTGAAAATGTAGTAAGCCGTACAGATCCTATGGACACTAGAACCTGATGCTCTGATACCATCTGTGACACCTCGCCTAATTAAACATCGGGTGATCATGCCATTATTAAATTAAAATAGGTTTCTCAAATGGTTCATTCTTAGCATCATTGTCGAAAACTTTTTAATTACTAATCCCCTAAGTAAAATTAAACCGGTGCAAATTTGGTCTTTCTTAAAACAGATAAATCAACCATGCGAAACAAAGTATAAATAATCATGTACTATAATTCAAACAACAAAGTGAAAGTACAACAGAACAAAAGTATTACCGAATAAACCATCGGCTAAAAATACCAAATAACATTAGAATGACCACTAGTCTGAAACTAACATCTGAGACTAATACCGGACCACAAGTCCATACATAGAAGAGTGTGAGATCCTGTACTAGATCTGAATGAGGGATATCGTCTAGTCAAAATCCTGTAAGCATCCACTGTGCTACAGCTCCGAGTCCCTGGAATGGAATCATCATACATGGCATCCCTGTGGCTGGACACCTAAAAGGTTTTGAAAATATTTTATAGCAAGAGTTAGTACTCAAAACATTTTGAAAATATTTAGCAAGCGTTTATCACAATATAAAATGCGGTTATTGATTACACATGTTAGGTTCTCGTACACTCTCTTGAGTTAACTCACCCCTCATCTTTTGTGCACACCTAACGTTCTACACTTAGTTTATCTAGCCATACCTCCCAAGCTAACTAAAACCAAAGTAGACAACTGAACTTATCTGTACCCAAGTTCCAGTACCGCCCATACAGTACCACCGTTTCATTAACATCTCGCGTATGTTAATTAATTCTCAAGAAACATTTCATCTATATTATTTTACAAGACTTCTCATTTAGTTTCACTACTAAAATTACTACAATTCTCACAATTGTTGACTTCCCACTTGTGTAATTAAGTTTCGCTACTTGAATTACTAAATAGATTTTCTCTATCTAAAGGTGCATTTCGTAATTAAGTTTCACTACTTAACTTACCAATTCAGTATGTATCTTTAAATACATAATGTATATCAATCTACTAATACACAGAAGTAGAATATCATTAAGTGTATATATTTCACACACAATATATACTAAATATCAGTCATTGCTATTTTACCCTTTTTATACACGCAAAGGACTCTTGGTCCGGAATGATTCATCGACCCCAAGTAAGAATTGGTTCGGAATGATACATCGACCCCAATTATTTATATACACACGTAAATGATTCTTGGTTTGGAATGATACATCGACCCCGAGTGAGAGTTGGTTCGGAATTATCCAACGACCCCAACTATTATAAAAATATATATATACACATATTCTGATTCGGGACTCTTTCATCACGACACCAGTTCAAGGTTTGGTTCGGCATTTCTCATCGACCCCAAACATATAATAACTTTATGTTAGTTCGGAATGTCTCATCGATCCTAACATAATTAATTTAGGTATAAATCTCTCGACCTAAAAGATCACATAATTCAGTAGGTACACGCCCGACCTATTAATTATATACGTACGTAATATTTTAATCTCATATATCTACCGTACAATATTCGCTTTACGATTTATCTCATTAATCGCATTTATCTGAGTATTCACACAACTCTAAGGGTCATAGTTACCCCTTACATATAATTTCAGTAGTTATTTCTTACCCTACTGGTCTATTACTTAAATTGAATTTACTTCTCCCCGTAACTCAATTTTCGAAGTCCCCGATACTCTACTAAATCGGATTATTCTCCTCGGTCCGTAATCCAAGCCCTACACCCAATGGCCTTATCGGACCTCAACAATATACCTATTGGTCTTATTCTCACTCCCATATAAGTATAATGTAAATCTTAGAATACTCATTCATTCCCGAACTCAACGAAGAATTAAACACAAAAAATTTTGGGAAACAGCTTGCGTCGATCGATCGACGGCTGGTTTCGATCGATCGACATAGTCGATCGATCGATCGAACAGGGACAGAAGCAGTCTTCTTCTTCGTTAAGATTTTTCCTCCATCAACAAATCTTCAAACTCCATTATAGTCCACCAAACTTCGACCCAATGATCCTAACATGTTTCCACATATACTAGGACAGTTTCTAACGTGTCAAATACATCAAAACTCCAATTCCTTTAAAGAAATAATGAATTAAACTGAGAATTTCTTGAAACCCTAGTTATGGTGTTCTTCCCATATTATCATTCAAAATCCAGATTTTAATCCGAAAATTCATCAAGTCTAATCTGAATCTTAATCTTCTACATAAGGTAAATCATTCTACATGCGATTCCTATCCCAACATGTATAAATATCATATTTCTTCAATCAAAATAATGATTTAAACAAAACTATTCAAAAACCCTACACATGGGTATTATAACTTTATAATTTTTGCAATAAACAACTTGCCTTATGATCAGTAGGGTCTGATTTCGTGGTTGTTGTTGATGATTTATGATCTTCATCCTTCAATCCTTCTTCCCCAACAAGTTGATAGTGAAAATCCCTTTGAATCTTTCCCAATTCCTTTTTTTTGCCTTAGAAAGTTGTGACTCTCTTCTCTCTAATGGTATTGGTGTTGTCATGGGTGTTCTAACCCTAATTCCTCTATCATACGGCTGATATAAAGCTCTAAATTTCGTAGGTATCCATACCCTCTTATGTTAAAAGACCAAAACGCCCCCGAACGGTCTCGGTTTAGTCCGAAATTACCCTGGGACTCAACTAGTACCCCCGGGTATACTATTTTGACTAATTTGACCCTTCCGGACTCATCGGTGACCTCTAAATTATCATTTGAGTCACTTAAAAAATATTACTCGTTCTCACCCCAACACGGTCTACTCGCGTTAAGTAATTATTTACCACTCGCACAAAGTAAATAAAATGAGGCAATATAAACCGGTATCTATCTCTCGATTAATATTCCATAATTACAATTTTTAATAAAACTCTTTAAATTACTACTCTTACGTAATTTAAATTAAGCCGGTATTTTCTCATTTAATTCTCCAATCTAATTAAATAAAATATTTGGAATATTCAGAAATACAGGGTATTACATACTTCCCCCCTTGCAAACGAATTTCGTCCTCGAAATTAGGATAAGGCTGGTATTAAGGATAAGGACCTTAAATATAATTGCATCCTCTAATACCCAATACCAAATCATAACATCCTAACGGTCTCCCCAAGTACATGCATTGCTTCATTATAAATTCTTATCGCATGTTACCCATGCCGCATATATCATAATTAAGTCTCACTACTTAATTTCTCCATAGATTTTCCCAATCCAACGTTAATTCTTGAAATTAAGTTTCTCCCTACTTAATTTACCAATTCGATGTATATCTTGATATAACATGTAAGTGTCTACTATCACTCATAAGTAAAATATTATAATGTATATATTTCACACACAATATATACTTTGAGGAAAATTGGTCCGGCAAAAATCATCGGCCCCAATAATCCTATCATTTACATTGGTTCGGGAATTCCTCGACCCCAAGGTAAATTTAATGCACATGTCGGTTCAGACCTTCCGTCGATACCAATATTTATCATCGATTTGGTTCGGAAAATCATCGACCCCAAATCGATCCCTCATTTATTGGTCCGGAACATCATCGACCCCAATACATAGATTAATCACACTTACTATCGCACATAAGTAGGAAAAATCAATAGGTATATATATCGTACACATAACATATACTATCAACACTTATTTTATAATCACCCCCCTTCTATAACACTTTTAGGTTATTGGCTCGGAATTCCACCTCGATCACCAATAGTGATTAATTACTTGTCTCGAAATCACATCTCAAGCACCAATATATGTATATATATCTCATCGCACATGAGTAGACAATTTTTGAGCCATATATTACACATTTTATATACCCTAAATGTCATACTCCAATAGAATGTCCTCATATCACGCGTTAAGGACTAAAAGTTAGAAATGTCTCCTCGAACCACACCCAAAGTACATGTATTGTTCGTAATCGGTACCCACGAACCTAATCGTCATTTACAGTCCATATAGGCACTCACTCTACCTATAAATATGCTCTTATAGGCATACATTCAACCTAGGAATTGATCAGTGGCTTCTCCAAAATTCCACTATCATAAGGGCGTATCATCATTCTTTCTCACTAACATTGAGCCGTAGGTAAGACAACATACTCAAAATAAAACTTTATCTCTATTCCTTCCTGACCATCTCTCACAGGGTGGAATTTTAGGATTTCATCCTAATTCACAATCATGTAGAGCGGCACCGTGCACTCTCCCTTTTTAACTACATACTAATCCATCCCGGTCACCCCATTTCGCTACCCCAACGAAATGTTGGCTTAGTTATGATGTTCACAACCCATCAATAATTTATAAGTCTGTCTCCTCATTCCATCATTGGAAATGTGGGTTCACTACCACATTCCGGTTGCTCATTTCGAGTCTATATCGCTCTATAACTAGAGGTGTATCTGGAGACAATATCACTATGTCTCTCCTCAACATCGCTTCCCACTTACGTCATCTTTCCTCAAGTGGTACTCTATTCCCCTTTCTCTCCGGGTTTATTATACTTTACAATTCGTGCACTCTTCGCAATTGGCACATTTTTTGGGGGTTGGTTACTTTATAAGAATCAACATTTTAGTAACACGTAAGTCACTCACAACACTCAGTCAAGTAGCACCTTGCTCTACTTCTCCACCACAATCAGGTCTCCCCTATCAAGAGATAACCTTTGAACGGTTTCCCACCGACTTTCATCCCATAGGGTGTGTTGGATCTCTCAGCACATATAATCTTGGATCATCGTCTATCTCCCATGACGTTCAACCCATTTCATCGATACGACTTGTCTCCTAATTTCCCCACCGGCGTACAAAATAATTTTCCGCATCCCTCTATCTCGGATGTCTAAAGAATCCAATTGACTAGGGCGCCCATACACCCTTCTCTCCGGGTATATTTGCAAAAACATTGCAAATGTCGCACCCGTAACATGCTTTTCTTTAACTCTAGCCTAGTCTACACAACGTGACTACAATCTTGTGAGTATTCTCAATACCCTATAGATCAAAAATCAAATCCTTGCCCACAAAGTCCCACTTATCCCTTCGTGGTGAGGTAAGCCTTTCAGTGTTTCTCCACAACACTACCGGCTCCATTGATGCCCTAGCATCTAACAATGTCTCTTCTCCTGACGTGCATAAAAATTTTAGTCGTATTTCCTTTCGCAACCGAACTTAAACAAGGA
Source organism: Sambucus nigra (assembly GCA_949130495.1). Taxonomy (NCBI): domain Eukaryota; kingdom Viridiplantae; phylum Streptophyta; class Magnoliopsida; order Dipsacales; family Adoxaceae; genus Sambucus; species Sambucus nigra. The sequence continues at coordinate 126,290,946 of OX422214.1, forward strand.
CTTCTCCCCATGTATTCTTACTGAGCATTATCGGAACAACACATAGTCGAGATGCCCAAATTTGATTCCTCGTCAATATGTGCAACTATACTCCAATATTTCTAATGGATTCAAGTGGCACCGCGCTTATACTATCACTAAGTCTTTAGCACTAATTACAACGGCGAGCTCGATCTCTCCGCTCAGCGGTCATACTACATACCTTGACTCGCATCATTTAGGTTCCCACACACCGAAATCAATTACTATGAGATGTTCATAATCTCCGAAGTCTCTCACATATTGATGAATAATGACAACTCGACCCTTTTTCAGGTGAGGAATCGTCATATACCCCATTCACTCGAGGCTAAAACCCCTATACTTCCTTATCCATCGCTCTGGTGGTTCAGATGGTTTCCGGACATAACACGCTTGTCCTCTCCGGAATGAAAACTTATTGGAGTTATTATTTCTTCACATAACTTCAAGCTAAAATAAAACGCGTGGCCCTAGAATCCACACTAGACATCTTTTCAAAAATTCCTGACTCCAGGCCATACGGACAGGTTTGGGGTATCCCTCCTCTCGGACTTGGTAGCCTCAATTCTCAGCATTATCATCCTGGTTCCCTTAGTTCTGCCGACCAATAGGAACTCACTATGGGGCTTAACAGTCTCGACTTAGAATCTAATCATAAAATCCTCTAGTGGGTTTCCACTTATGGCTTGCACCAGCCCCATTACTTTCAGTCTTACTCTTTGACTAAATCCTTAAACTCCCTTAGCTCCGCCCACCTAGGAGCATTTACCTCAACCATGTAGGAAATACCATATTGTCTTCATATACTTAAGTCGTCCAAGAAGAGTTTTACCAAAATTGCGAATCATAACTCGAGAGTCCATTCTCTCAAGGACTCTTTTTCCCTTATACCTATCTCATCGGTACAAGTTCACTTCAATGGATAATTTTTTCTCTCTCACGATTGGCCTCTACCAGGATTCCACGTGAGGGGTTTAGATATTCCCATTCACTACGCTTCTGAATCATCATTGGAGAACTTTGCGGTTAAACTATACGTAAAGTTCCTCTATTTATATATACGGACCCTCGGTCCGAATGTAGTGACTGGTATCCCCGCCACGTTGCCTCAAAAATTCACTCAAATTTTTCACTTCTGAGTATTTATACTCCATCCTTAATGCCAAAACCTCTGGACATATTACTTTCGTTGGTTAACATGCACAGTCGCCGTTTTATCACATTTTTACGGCTCATTCTCATCAAAATTTCTTCAGACCTACTCCCACTATCACTGCATTGGGCGGTCTAAATTAGCATCCCTCTTTGCTGTCGCGATACTAGGAAAATTCCTACTATGCCTCAACAACCCTTGTGGCATCTACTTCCCTTACAAAGTAGGAGTGACCTCAACAACGGTCATCTCTCCTATGATTACCATATTTGAACACTCCAGGCTTCATGCTGAGCTCCTCCCTCCTGCAGTCCTTCCAACGCCAATGATGGTTCTACCGCCATGTTCGACGTACCATGCCTAATCGAACTCGTATATATAACACTACATTTACTAAATAGCAAGAGAACATAAACTACGTACGTAGAGGAGTACAACAATCCTAAGATAGGGCTCTATATCAATCAAACGATACACTGAAAATGTAGTAAGACGTACAGATCCTATGGACACTAGAACCTGATGCTCTGATACCATCTGTGACACCCCGCCTAATTAAACAGCGGGTAATCATGCCTTTATTAAATTAAAACAGGTTTATCAAATGGTTCATTCTTGGCATCACTGTCGAAAACTTTTTAATTACTAATCCCCTAAGTAAAATTAGATCGGTGCCAAATTTTGTCTTTCTTAAAACAGATAAATCAACCATGCGGAACAGAGTACAAATAATCATGTATTATAATTCAAACAACAAAGTGAAAGTACAACAGAACAAAAGTATTACCGAATAAACCATCGGCTAAAAATCCCAAACAACAATAGAATGACCACTAGTATTAAACTAACATCTGAGACTAATACCGGACCACAAGTCCATACATAGAAGAGTGTGAGATCCTGTACTAGATCTGAATGAGAGATATCGTCCAGTCAAAATCCTGTAAGCATCTACTGTGCTACAGCTCCGAGTCCCTGGAATGGAATCATCATACATGGCATCCCTGTGGCTGGACACCTAAAAGGTTTTGAAAATATTTTATAGCAAGAGTTAGTACTCAAAACATTTTGAAAATATTTAGCAAGCGTTTATCACAATATAAAATGTGGTTATTGATTACACATGTTAGGTTCTCGTACACTCTCTTGAGTTAACTCACCCCTCATCTTTTATGCACACCTAACGTTCTACACTTAGTTTATCTAGCCATACCTCCCAAGCTAACTAAAACCAAAGTAGACAACTGAACTTATCTGTACCCAAGTTCCAGTACCGCTACAGTACCACCGTTTCATTAACATCTCGCGTATGTTAATTAATTCTCAAGTAACCTTTCATCTATGTTATTTTACAAGACTTATCATTTAGTTTCACTACTAAAACTACTACAATTCTCACAATTGTTGACTTCCCACTTGTGTAATTAAGTTTCGCTACTTGATACTAAATAGATTTTTTCTATCTAAAGGTGCATTTCGTAATTAAGTTTCACTACTTAACTTACCAATTCAGTATGTATCTTTAAATACATAATGTATATCAATCTACTAATACACAGAAGTAGAATATCATTAAGTGTATATATTTCACACACAATATATACTAAATATCAGTCATTGTTATTTTGCCCTTTTTATACACGCAAAGGACTCTTGGTTCGGAATGATTCATCGACCCCAAGTAAGAATTGGTTCGGAATGATACATCGACCCCAATTATTTATATACACACGTAAATGATTCTTGGTTCGGAATGATACATCGACCCCAAGTGAGAGTTGGTTCGGAATTATCCATCGACCCCAAATATTTTAAAAATATATATATACACATATTCTGATTCGGGACTCTTTCATCGCGACACCAGTTCAAGGTTTGGTTCGGCATTTCTCATCGACCCCAAACATATAATAACTTTATGTTAGTTCGGAATGTCTCATCGATCCTAACATAATTAATTTAGGTATAAATCTCTCGACCTAAAAGATCAAATAATTCAGTAGGTACACGCCCGACCTATTAATTATATACGTACGTAATATTTTAATCTCATATATCTACCGTACAATATTCGCTTTACGATTTATCTCATTAATCGCATTTATCTGAGTATTCACACAACTCTAAGGGTCCTAGTTACCCCTTACATATAATTTCAGTAGTTATTTCTTACCCTACTGGTCTATTACTTAAATTGAATTTACTTCGCCCCGTAACTCAATTTCCAAAGTCCTTGATACTCTACTAAATCGGATTATTCTCCTCGGTCCGTAATCCAAGCCCTACACCCAATAGCCTTATCGGACCTCAACAATATACCTATTGGTCTTATTCTCACTCCCATATAAGTATAATGTAAATCCTAGAATACTCATTCATTCCCGAACTCAACGAAGAATTAAACACAAAAATTTTCTGGAAACAGCTTGCGTCGATCGATCGACGGCTGGTTTCGATCGATCGACATAGTCGATCGATCGATCAAACAGGGACAGACGCAGCCTTCTTCTTCGTTAAGATTTTTCTTCCATTAACAAATCTTCAAACTCCATTATAGTCCACCAAACTTCGACCCAATTATCCCAACATGTTTCCACATATACTAGGACAGTTTCTAACGTGTCAAATACATCAAAACTCCAATTCCTTTAAAGAAATAATGAATTAAACTCAGAATTTTTTGAAACCCTAGTTATGGTGTTCTTCCCATATTATCATTCAAAATCCAGATTTTAATCCGAAAATTCATCAAGTCTAATCTGAATCTTAATCTTCTACATAAGGTAAATCATTCTACATGTGATTCCTATCCCAACATGTATAAATATCATCTTTCTCCAATCAAAATAATGATTTAAACAAAACTATTCAAAAACCCTACACATGGGTATTATAACTTTCTAATTTTTGTAATAAACAACTTGCCTTATGATCAGTAGGGTCTGATTTCGTGGTTGTTGTTGATGATTAATGATCTTTATCCTTCAATCCTTCTTCCCCAACAAGTTGATAGTGAAAATCCCTTTGAATCTTTCCCAATTCCTTCTTTTTGCCTTAAAAAGTTGTGCCTCTCTTATCTCTAATGGTATTGGTGTTGTCATGGGTGTTCTAATCCTAATTCCTCTATCATACGACTTATATAAAGCTCTAAATTTCGTAGGTCTCCATACCCTCTTATGTTAAAAGACCAAAACGCCCCCGAACGGTCTCGGTTTAGTCAAAAATTACCCCGGGACTCAACTAGTACCCCCGGGTATACTATTTTGACTAATTTGACCCTTCCGGACTCATCGGTGACCTCTAAATTATCATTTGAGTCACTTAAAAAATATTACTCGTTCTCACCCCAACACGGTCTACTCGCGTTAAGTAATTATTTACCACTCGCACTAAGTAAATAAAATGAGGCAATATAAACCGGTATCTATCTCTCGATTAATATTCCATAATTAGAATTTTTAATAAAACTCTTTAAATTACTACTCTTACGTAATTTAAATTAAGCCGGTATTTTCTCATTTAATTCTCCAATCTAATTAAATAGAATATTTGGAATATTCAGAAATACGGGGTATTTCACCTTAGGCTTGCGTGAGATGCATCACGTGGAAGTTTGATGATTAAAAAGTTTTAATGATTTTGATTGCATCTTAGATGGTATGCTTATGGTTTCATCTATGGAATTAGGTGACTAAATAGCATGGCTTGTGAATAAATAATTCGATGAAAATTAGAATGCCTAGATGACTTGATTTGGTTTTGGGTAATCATATTGATTCAGGGTAAATAAAGGACGAATCTATATAGTTCGTGGGACTTAGTATTAGGAATGATGGTATTAAATTATGATTTTAGAAAAATAAAATGGTATTGAGGAAGAGTATCTCTTGGTGTGTCAAAAGTATTGGCCTAAATTTTTTATAGATATTACTTGAAGCCCCATATCCTACCAAAAGTTTTATAGTGGTGATAGCTCATGATCTAGCAAACGAGTGTGATGGCTAGGTAATGAGACAAGTTAGTTGTCATAGCTGAGTGTTTAAAGGGTTAAGTTATACATCTTGATGAGTTTGATCACAGGTTATAGTTATGGACATGCACGTGAATTCGTAGTAATAATGCCTTGGAGATATGTGTTATGGATTGCCTTGGAGATATGTGTTATGGATTAGCTATTGAGTTAATAGTGCAACTGATAGACACTCCCTAGTTTTGGTCAACTTTAGATCGTGTTGTGTATTGTGATGACAATAGTGTCTCCCCTTGAAACTTTCGGATTTTCTTATGATGTAAAGGACATAGTCTTATAGTTGGTATAACACGTAGTGACTAGGATTGATGTTTTGAGGATACGAGTTGGTAGCACCGTGATCAGTTATCATGCATGATAGGATTCTAACGTGATGATTCTTACTCTAGAACGTTCATGATCGTTAGAGATGATTGAATTGGTGCACTTTCCATGAAGCACTGGGAAACTTATTGTGTGGATGCATAGGTTGTTGATGTTATAGTACGATTTAGTCGTATTATGTTATGGAAATACTTATGAGTTAGCTCCAAGATTTTTTGATAAGGTTGTGTTAAGATATGACCCTTATGGATAATATCGAAAATAGGTTGGTACATGCTAGGTTTTACACTTGGGAGACATAGGACGCAATAATTTTCATCATGGTTTTAGAGATAGCACTCGGAATGGAGTGTTAGGCTTGATTATAGCACCTATGTGTGCAACCCGTATGGCTTAGTATGACTCTAGTGAGGAGATTCATTGGTTGTTAAGCATAGATAATGCTTGAAAATTTGAGGTGTCATTATAACTAGTACGATAGTTATGATTTGGGATCACATGGGACATTGCTAAGGATTGTACGATGGCCCATAGGGTAAAATTATGATGAGTGTTGTATTTCACTAGTTGAGAAAGATCTCAAGGTTTGAAAGTTAGCAATCGCATGTGGGAATTGTGAAGACTTTAGTAGGTAGATCAGGAACTAACATTAAGAAATGAGAAATGTTACTTCGCTTTGATATGAAGGATAAAAAGTAAGCTCGGTCTTAATGAGGGAAGCCAAGCATTTTACCTTACCAAATGAATCGGTTCCCAAGTCATTGCCTTTGAAAGTAAGTAGTCGTGATTAGTGATTCAATCCAGGGCGCATGTCATGCACTACAACAAAAAGGTTAAATTGGCACCCTTTAGCCGTTTTGTCATGATCATTGACCGTGACAAAAAATACGCATTTTTTGTCACGATCATTGACCGTGACAAGGCCGTGACAAATACTTGTCATGGCCATTGATCATGACAAGTCCGTGATAAGTGCAGTTGTCACGGACTTGTCACGGTCAATGACCGTGATAAATACTTATAATATTGTCACGGTCAAGGACCGTGACACGTCCGTGACAATTTGTTCAATAAAAAAAACCCTACGCTTTCTTTTTTTTCCACCGTTTTTGGTTTTTCCTCTCTTTCCCTCTCTAAGCGATTTAGAGCTCTCTCTCTCTCTCTCTTTCTCTCTCTAAGGTATGTTTTTTCCTCTCTTTCTCTTTCATTTCTATATGTGTGTGTGTATATGTGTGTGGTGGGGGGAGGGAGGAGGGGATGGTGGAGGTGGGGTGGGGTGTGTGTGCACGTGTGTGTGTGTACATGTACGTGTGCGTGTATGGTGGGGGAGGGGAGGGATAGGGGGGTTGGGTGGGGGCAGGGGGTGGGTGTGTGTGTGTGTGTGTGTGCAGGTGTGTGTGTGTGTGGTGGGGTGGGGTGAGGGGGGCAGGGGGTGGGGTATATGTGTGTGTGTGTGTGTGCAGGTGTGTGTGTGTGCAGGTGTGTGCGTGTGTGTTATGTGGCAATCTCAACAATTGTATAGCTTTAATTAATAAATTGTATAGCTTTAATTGTAACTTTAATTGTATAGTTTTATATGAAAGTAAATTAATAATTAGTGCCCATTTCATATGAAAGTAGGATTTCCCCTCATTGTAAATTAGTAAATTAATAATTGTATACTTTAATTGTTAGTTTAATTGATGAAATGAATTAATTGAGTAGATGAATTAGAAGGAGTACGGGATACACATTTGTTGTTGACATTGATGTTGGATTATAGTGGATCGATGTTGGGTTAGTTAGTTTTAAAAGTGGCATGACCACTGGATTATTGTCCATATGGGGGTGGGATTTTTTAACTTTTTTTAAAAATTACTTTGTATATCGAACAATATATATATAGTATGATAATTAAATGAACCATACTTGAAATTAAATATAGTGCGCATAAATACTAGCCTTCTAGTTCTTATGCATATGCATTCAATAGCCCTTAGACCCGTTCGAGAGTTATTACCCCTGTAATGAGATCTCTCGAATTGTCCCATTTGGACAGTTTGGGACTGCATAATTTCTGTATAATATTCTTAGTGGTTTAAAGTTGTTACTTTTGTAGGAAGTTCTGCAGTTGTATACTAATGTTCTCTGGGTACATACTAGATTGAGAAGTGTGACTGTTATTTCAATTGATCAATTGAAATAACACTCACACTTGCCAATCTACGTCGTGTGCTTGAAGACTACGGGGATCTGCTGCCAATTTTTTGTCAAATCGTAACAATGTGCATGAGATGTTAAGTATATTACAGAAAAATGCGGTCTTGAATGGGATAGGACCACTCACCCTTTAGAGGAGATGGAGGAAAGAGAAATTTCTATTATAAATTGAATTTGAATATAAATAAGACATGATTAAATGAAACATACTATAAATCTAGGTTTTGTTTATACTAATCCATGAATATACGCTTTGTACCTTTAATAGGTGATTAGTTGTGGTAGCTGTGATGGGATATCCGAAATACAAAGAGTGGATGGGTGAGACAAATAGAATGGGGGATGTGTTTCGCAGAGGAGCTAAGGAATTTGTGAAATATGAAAAGAGATGTCATAATGATAAAGAGTTTCTGTGTCCATATGCTAGGTGTAAGAATGGTAAGGTGTTTGAGTGGAAAACAGTTGAACTGTATTTGTTAAGATCGGGTATGCAAGATAGTTATCAATTTTGGAGTTTTCACGGTGAATTGAAAGCTCCTTTTGTCCCCGACCAACCTTCACAACAACCTTCAACAAGTAGGATAGATGTCGAAGGGGACGACGTAGATCATAATAAGTTAGAGGATTTAGTTGATGATGCGTACGGAGTTTGTGAAGCAGAAGAGAATGAGGTTACTGATGATGTAGAAGGTTCAAGTGCTCGTGAAGATATCACAATAAAACTTGGCAATGATTACCAAAGTTTAAAATTTAAGGCGGCCCAACCGTTATACTCTGGTTGTGAGCAATATCAAATAACTTTACATGCCATGGTTGGTTTGCATAGTTTGAAGACGCAATACGGTTTGTCTGGCAATAGCGTGACAGGAATTCAGAAATGGGTGAAGGGCTTATTACCCAAGGAGAATACACTTCCAAATAACTATCCTGTTATGAAGAACAGTTTGAAAGGTTTGGGAATGAAGTATAAATCAATTCATGCTTGTGTGTATAACTGCATACTATACCGAAAGGAGTATGAAAATCTCGATCGTTGTTCGGTATGTGATGAACCTTGATATGTCCAATCTACTAGTAAGGAAGACACAAGATCAAAAGTGCCTCAAAAAGTATTGAAATATTTTCCCGTTGGCCCTAGATTATAATGATTTTTCACAGTACCATGGATAGAGGAGGCAATGACTTGGCATGCTAGGGCAGAAGTATGGGGTAATATCATGCGTCATCCTATTAATTCTACTGCCTGAAGGAGGATGAATTATGAGTATCCCGATTTTTCTCGAGAACAACGCAACATTCGTTTGTCTATATCAACAGATGGTTTCAATCCATTTGGAAATCTAAGCACCAATCAGAGTGTATGGCTAGTGATCCTAGCCCAAATCAACCTCCCTCCTTCACAGTGTATGAGACCTAAATTTTTTATGATGGCTTTGTTGATACCTGGGCCAAAGGCACCAAGTGATGACATCGACGTCTACCTGGATCCCTTGGGGTGTCCTATTTGTAGTACATGGTCATGTAATACATGGTTATTTGGGGTGTCCTATTTGTGGAGAGGTGACTGAATCTCTTCGTCTATCATTTAGCTCAAAAAATGTATACCATTGCCACAGGAGGTTTTTACCCCCGGCTCATAGTTTCAGATTTGAGAAAGGTTTCAATTTTTTATTGGGCGGGGTTGAACATAGGCTACCGCTGAGACAAATATCAGGTTCAGAAATTGGAAGTAAATCTTCTGAATGTGACCCTAATATGCCAGGTAAGAATCCAAAATTTAAGAATGTCAAGCATAAGAAGACCCCAACTGGGAATGAAACTGAGACAAGAAAGGCATGGTCTAGGAGGTCAATTTTATTTGACTTGCCTTATTGGAAGAATAACTCAGTGCGCCATGTATTGGATGTGATGCATGCAGAGAAGAACTTCGCTGAACATATTGTGGGCACTTGCCTTGGGGGGAGTCATTCGAAGGATGGAAAAAATGCACGAAAAGACCTTAAATCGTTAAAACTTAAGCCACAACTATGGTTGAAAGAAGATAGTAGGGGAAGGACAATAATTCCCCCTGGTGCGTTTAATTTGACGAGTGGCGAAAGGAAGGTTCTTTTAGACACAATATATAATTTGAAGGCCCCATCTACTTTTTCGTCCAACTTGCAAAGGATTGTGAATTATGCTACTCATGATTTACATAAGTGTAAGTCCCACGATTGGCATGTGATCATGAAATTGCTTCCTATATTGTTTAAGCATTGTTTCTCCAAGCACAAGGATTTGCGGAGGGCTATTATGAAAATTAGTATTACCTTCTCACTCTTATGTGAGAAGGTAGTCAATCAAGAACACATAGTCGCTGCAAAATTGGTGGTGACCGAAGCGATTTGTGTGTTGGAGAAGTAATTTCCCCCAGCATTCTTTGACATAAGTGTTCACTTGTTGGTACACCTATGCGATGAGGAACTTGTTTGTGGTCCAGTTAGATATCGGTGGATGTATCCGTTTGAAAGATTGATGAAAATTTTTAAAGATTACATCAAGAATACGCGATATACTGCAGGATCAATTGCATAGGAATACATAACCGTGGAGTCATCAATATATACTCGAGAATATATGCCTGACTCGACTAGCATTGATGACACTGATGAGTTCGTCGATGATGGTGGTCATGTGATGGGAAAACGAGTGAAATTAACGAGTTTGCAACATGAACAAGTAGCTCGTTATCTATTTGACAACACATGAAGATGTCGAAGAATGGAAAAATTAAGTTTCAATTATTATATGTTTAACATTATTTTAGATTATTTAATACATGATTAATTTTGTAATATGCAGAAAATATGAAGCCTGTGAGAACAATAAAAGACGAAAAATAATGGTACAATCAGACAGCGAATTTGGGTTGTGGTTGACACAAGAGGTAATTATAATGAAAATCGTTGTTATATAACGTTATATTACACTCAAATTTTACAACTAATATAATTAATTTATCTATATTCTCATCTCTTAAAGACGGGTGATGAGACATCAGGGCTTTCTCGTCTAGCCACTGGACCCTTGTTCATGGCATAAGAGTACAAAAAGTATCAATTGAATGGTTACATTTTCGGTGCAAAAGTGTACGAGGAAAGTACAATTGTACAGAACTCGGGAATTTCATACAAGGCTCTCACTTTCTTTCGAGCGAGCGCAAAAGATAAAAACCTTGTTGAAGCTGAAATGACTTACTATGGTGTAATCCAAAATATATTTGAATTGGATTATATAAGCTTCAAAGAGGTTGTATTTTACTGTGACTGGGTAAGTGTTGAGGATAAAAATGCTTGTAAAGTTGATCCTGTCACCAATTTGATCATGGTTGACTTGCCCAAGTTGAAGAGCAACGACCACTTGAGCGATGAGTCATTTGTTTATGCATTTCAAAAGGTTAACCAAGTGTTTTACTCGGAGTATATCAACAACAAGTCGTGGTCAAATATCCAACACGCGCCAAAACGTCTAAATAGTAGTGTGGATGACTTGGCTGCTCCTACCAAATATCAATCCATTTTTTATGATAACCCGAATTTTAAACAATTTTTCAATTTGTAATAAATATTCCAATTTGTACCGAAATATTCCATGTGTTTGGACAGTTTGGGAATGCATAATTTCTGTATAATATTCTTAGTGGCTTAAAGTAATTACTTTTGGAGGAATTTTCTATTATAAATTGAATTTGAATTTGAAATTAAAATTTAAGTTCTGTTTATACGAAGCCATGAATATACGCTTCTTACCTTTAATAGGTGATTAGTACATAGTTATTTGGGGTGTCCTATTTGTGGAGAGGAGATTGAATCTCTTCGTCTATCCTTTATATCCAAATACTAAGAAATGTCATAATCCTATGGAGTGATGCTCTGCAAATTCCTTCCAACCGTTGTGTAGCCAAACATCACCAGTTGAAGTTGTCAATTACACTTTAGTATATATTGTGTGTGAAATATGTACTTTACGATTATTCTACTTATGTGTGATAGTAGACTGGAAAATGTGATACATAGATATAAATATAAAATGCAAATTAAGTAGAGAGACTTAATTGACAGATTAAATATAGATTATGAATATCTAAGAGAATAAGTTTAAGTGGTGAGACTTAATTATAAAGATCGTAATACAACATGTACAAGATGTTACATGAGAAATAATTAACAGATGAGAGATGTTAATAAGATAATGTATTGTATGGGCAGTACGGGAACTTAGACATGTATATAAGTTCCGTTAGAAACTTTAGTCTAGTTAGCTTGGGTAGTATAGCCAGGGGGCTAAGTATAAAGCATTAGGCATGCACTATAGATGAGAGGTGAGGAGAACTCAAGAGAAAGTGTACGTGAACATGTGTAATCAATAACTGATTTTAAATTGTAATAAACACTTGCTAAATATTTTGTGTACTAACACTTGCTATAAAATATTTTTCAAAACCTTTTAAGTGTTCAGCCACAGGGACGTCAAGCTTGACTTCATTCCAAGGACTCAGAGCTATAGCATTGTGGATGCTGACAGGATTGTTTATATTAGACGATTCCTCCTTTCAAATGTAGTGTAGGATCTCTCTTTTTATATTTCATATATGGACATATTTTCCATTGACATTTATTCAGATATTCAGTTCTTTTATTTTTATCGAGTGTTTGGTTTTTGGATTTTTAGCTGATGATTCATTCGGCAAGACTTTATTCATTTATATATTGTGATGGTTGGATTCTAGTATATTGTGGATGTTAAATTAAGTTTTCGTTTTGTTCATTTATTTATTTTAAGGAAAGATAAAATTGGCACCGGACTGATTTCACTTAGGTGGTTAGTAATTAAAAAGTTTTCAATAGTGATGGTAGGAATGAACCATATGGGAAACATGTTTTAATTTAATCACGGCCTGATCACCCGATGTTTAATTAGTCGGGGTGTCTCATATGGTAGGATTCTTTTTTATACAGGCGCGTTGCACTCCTTTAATGCTATTAGATTTTCACGAGCAGTCGGTCTTTTAGAGACAGCCGGCACTCGCCTTATGTGTGTAGAGTCACCGTTGGGTAGTGGGTCACTTATACACTCAGTATGTAGAGTGGTGGACATTATTATTAGGAGTTTGCGCTTAGAAGCGGACCTTATGGTGTTAGACATGGAGGGATACGATGTTATCCTAGGTATGGATTGGTTGGCTGGGTACAAGGCGATAGTAGACTGTTACGAAAGGACCTTAGTATTCTCCATTTTGGGTCAGGAGATATTCTTGATGGTGATGCATCTTCCCGAGGGAGGGTTGCGCACCCAATTGTACTACATTGAGTAAGATATCTCACAAGATATGGTTATTCCGATAGACTCGATTCCAGTTGTGAGAGATTTCGAGGATGTATTTCAGGAGATATTGGGGTTACCACCCAGTCGAGAGATCGAGTTTGTTACTAATCTAGCACTGGATATGAGATCGATTGCCCGAGCACCATATCGCATGGCCCCTTCAGAGATGTGAGAACTGAGGGATCAGATTCAGCAGCTACTGGGGAAGGGTTTCATTCGGCGAAGTACATTATCATGGGGTGCAACGGTATTATTTATGGAGATGGCCAGTTTGCTTCGCTTGTGTGTGGATTACAGGGAGCTGAACAAGGTCACGATACGGAATAAGTATCCGTTGATTAGGGATGACTTATTTGATCAGTTGAGAGGGGTTGCGTACTTCTCTGATAATGACTTGAGATTAGGATATCACCAGTTGCGTATTCAGGAGGAGGATGTTCCCAACACCACCTTCCTATCGCGGTACAGGTCGTACGAGTTTAGGGTGATGCCATTTGGTCTCACCAATGTACCATCAGTGTTCATGGATGTCATGAACAAAGTATTCAGGGAGTTCTTGGACCAGTTCGTGATCATATTTATAGATGACATTTTGGTTTATCTCGTACTAAGGAGGAGCACACGGAGCATTTGTGCGGGGTCTTACAGACACTTCTGGACCACCAATTATATGCCAAATTTAAGATTTTTGGATTTTATATATGGGAGGTACAGTTTCTTGGACACATCGTGTCGGATAGGGATATTATTGTTGATCCAAGTAAGGTATCGACGGTGAGGGAGTGAGGACAGCCCACAACACCAACAAATATTTGCAGCTTACTCGGGTTAGTCGGCTATTATCGTCTCTTCATTAAGGGATTTTCGAAGATTGCGAATTCGTTGACGAATCTGACTCATAAGGGGGTATTATTTATGTGGAGTGATCATTATTAGTTTGCCTTTGATGAGCTGAAGGACAAATTAACATCAGCACCCGTACTTACATTCCCTAAGAGTGGGGTGGAGTACCATGTCTACACGAATGCATCCTTGCAGACACTTGGGGGTGTATTGCAGCATAAGGAGAAGTCTATGGCTTATGCGTCTCAAAAGTTTAATCTCTATGAGAAGAATCACCACACACACGACCTTGAGTTAGCAGCAATTGTATTTTCTTTGAGGATATGGAGACATTATCTTTTGGGGGAGCAGTTTATATTATTCACGGATCATAAGTTACTTCAGTATCTCTTCACACAGAAGTATCTTAACATGAGGTAGAGGCGGTGACTAGAATTCGTGAAGGACTACCAGTTTGATATACAGTATCATCCTAGTAAGACTAATGTGGTGGCAGACGCGTTGAGCGGGAGACCCACTAGAGAGTTGGCAGAGGTTTAGAAGGCAAAGTGGATCGAGATTCAACACAATGATGATGTTACCAAAGCGTGCATGTTGATTTTATCTATCAATCCTGAGATTATCATGTGGGTAGTGAAAGCACGGGTGGAGGATCAGTACTGCCAGGATAGGGCACGTCAGTTTTTAGCTGAGGGTGCAGAGTCATAATCGATCAGCTCAATGGGAGCCCTATGTTTTAATGGGATAATAGTTATGCCTGAGGATGAGAATTTGAGGCATGTTGTTATGACTGAGTCCCGCGGTTCAAGATTTGCGGTACATCCCGACGGGGATAAAATGTACTAAGACATGAGGAGACAGTATTGGTGGTGAGGGATGAAACGACACATATCAGAGTTTATCTCGAAGTGTGTTACCTATCAGTTGGTTAAGGCAGACCACTAGAGGCCTTGAGGGATGCTACAGCCACTGAAGATTCTCGCGTAAAAATGGGTGAGCATTTCGATGGACTTTATTATAGGACTGCCGACATCGCAGAGAGGTCACGACTCCATTTGGGTGATAGTGGATTGGTGCTGGTTAGGGTGTCTCCCATGAAAGGGGTCATGAGGTTTGATAAGAAAGGGAAGCTAACGCTAAGAAACATGGGACCCTTACCTATTATTGAGAGAGTGGAGCCAGTAGCATATAAACTGGGTTTACTGGAGCATCTTCAAAGAATACATGACGTGTTCCACGTGGCTTCACTGAAGACATATCGCAAGAGCGAGAGAGCTCTTTGGCACGTTCCACTCAAGGAAATTGATTTGTAGCCATACATATCGTATGAGGAGAGACTCATGGCTATTTTGGATCGCAGTGAGCGTAAGTTGCGGTCTAAGGTGGTACCACTAGTTAGAGTTCAGTGGGGACATCATAGTGTTGACGAGTCTACATGGGAGCAGGAGGATGACATGCGAGAGCAGTATCCGAAGTTATTAGCCGCAAGTGTGACCTAATTTCGTGGACGAAATTTCTTTGTAAGGGAGGAAGTATGTAACACCCTGTATTTTTAAGCATTATATATTTAATTAATTCGGCAAATTTAAATTACTAGTATGACGTAATTTAATTGAATTAATTATTATGAGTTTATTTAAATATTAATCGGGAGAGTTAATGGTTAATATTTATGGAAAACAATTACTAAGTAAATAGTAATAATTTATTTACGTCAAGTGATAGTGATGTGGTATTATTTTATCTCAACTGGGAGTCGGGGATAGACTATATTGAGGTCGAGATAAGGAATTTTAGTAAGATAATTCGGATGAAAATTTTGAGTGCACATCTGATTCCGAATAGGTCAAGATAGTCGAAAAAGAGTACACTGGGGTAGTAAATGGGTTTCGAAGCATTTTTAGGCATAACCGGGCCCACACGAGGGGTGTTTAGGCCATTTGAATTTGGCCCATAAGCCTAATTTCGGTATTAACATTATAAAACCTAAATTAGAGAGTTTTCGTCAAACACAACACAAAAAGAAAAACCTAGTTCTGTAGAGAAGAAAAGAGGGAGTAAGTAGGGAGATTTTGAGGAGCCAAATCAAGGGAGATTAAGTGCGTTCTTCGTCAAATCATCGTCTACCCCAAAGACAATCAGACCCTATGAACCAGTACAGGCAAGTGGTTAACTTGATTTTAATTTAAAATGCATTTTTCAATTCATATCATGGTGGGTGTAATGAAAATTCATTTTGGGTGGATTTTTCTATGAAAAATGGGTATTTACAAATTTGGACATCTACGTAGATTAAGGGTTCAATTAAGGTTGTGTCATGACTCAAAAGTGTGAGAATTTAATCTAAATGCATAAACCAGTATTGATGTTGTTAACTGGGATTATATAATCATAGTTGAGGAAATGATTGAACGAAAAAACCGTGAATACCCAATCCGTAAAGTTGTGGATTAAATCAACAATGGATGATGATTAATGATGTATTAGAGATTTAAATTGGCTGGAAAATGCTTAAAGCAATAAAGAATAGTTCTGGACCGAAGCTAGGAGCTGTTTAATGACAGATGAACAAAGTAGGCAGACGAAGTGGACAAAAACCCAACAGGTCGTTCAAATGACCTGGGCCATCGTTCGAATGACGCTGGTGAATTTCACCCAGTTCGCCCTTTTTTTATTGGGGTGAGGTGTGTTTGGGGATCATGGAATTAACAGTGATGAAAGTTTGTTCTCCCATACTTAGGGATAAAGGAATGAATACAATGCAAGATATTTTTATAATTACATACCCCTCTAGTGCTATCATAGGAGGTTACACGATGTGGTGAATCCCCTGGCTAGTGAATGTAAGGAGAGTATAATCACTAGGTCATAGCATCCAGTATTTTAAGTTGTGATTATTTTCGAGTGAGACACTTTGGGTATGATTCGGTCTCACACTCAGGGAACTATGATTGCCTCCACTACTCTTATCATTTGTTGCATGATTCGGTGTGAGTGAACCGTCTCATGGTATCCTGGTTAGATTGAGTATACCTGGGATGATAGCATTTTAGAGAAAACATCCTGTGAGTTACTCGGGAGGATGGATACTATATACAACATGTGTGTGAATGTGTAGTATATTTATACGTATATAATAGTGCAGATATTTATATACGGGCGAAATACCTGGAGTGAAATGGTATTGATTATATGACTAGTGAAATTGTTATATAGTTATTTAAAGATGATAAATTAAGTTAATGTGAAAAATAACTTAGAAATCATTAGAAAATTACTCGTGCTAGAGTAAGGTGTCAGAAAGCATTTATAACAAGGTTAGTTAGACGGGGAGTATTGCTAGAGGGTTATAAGAAAAGGCGGTATGTATACACAATAGTTAAGGGGTGAGTACTATCTCAAGTGAGTTCGACACTAGCTTAAATATGAAAAGCATTCATGCAATTTTATTGTTGCAAACTTAATCACTTGCTAAATATTTTCAAAATTTTTTGGGTTCTAACCCTTGTTGAAAATATTTTAAAAACCATTTAAGTGTCCAGCCACAGGGACGCCAGACTTGAGATTCTATTCCAGGGATATGCTGCTGCGGCATATGTGGATGCATGCAGGGGTTGGATTAGACGCATCATTTCTTCATTCCTAGATTAGGGATCTCATCTCAGTTAAAGTTTTATTTAGGGCGTGTTACCCATTTACTTTCAAATTCACTATTTCGATTATTTATTTATCTGTTGGATTAGGATTTATGGCCGATGGTTTATTCGGCAAGTCTTTCAGTTATTTATTCAGTATTGCTTTTAGACTTGGTGATTATCTGCATAGATTAGTTTATTTTAAGTTTGCACATATTTATCTATTTAATGAAAGATAAAATTTTGACACCGATTTAATTAATTAGGTGATTAGTAATTAATATGATTTTTGACAGTGATGCTAAGAATGAACCAAATGAAAATCATGTTTTAATTTAATAAATGACTGATCAACCGGTATTTAATTAAGCGGGGTGTCACAGAGTCGGGGTAACGCTTTAAGATATCAAAAATGTTATGACAACAGAGATTATTGGTATCTATTTAGGGAGTCTTACTATAATATCATGCCCCGGTAAATTAATTGAATTATATATGGATTATATATGATGGGGGATTAAGTATAATTATATATGAATTGTGGATGAAAATTAGAGAAAAATAAAAGAAAAGGAAAAAGGATCGTTCAAACGACATGGGGCTATCGTTCGAACGACAGGGTTAAGGTCGCAATATACAGGGCTTCTAACGATGTGCTACTGCCTTACAGTGGCCGGTCGTGCGAAGGGTCGCGCGATCCATAGTTTGAATGACATAGGCTAAGTCTTTCGAATGACATAGGGAAAGTCATTCGAACGACATTGGTCGAGGATTTCAATCTCAGTTTCCCTTGTGTGCTGTCATAATTTGGAGCGTTGGATCTTTGAGGTGTCGAGCTCGAATCATTCCAAAAAGGGGGGAAAGGGAATTTAGGCTTTGTAAGGATTCATAAGGGTTTGTTTGGTGTATTTGAATTATTTGTATTGGGAGAAATGGAAGAAGGAGAGAGAGAGTGAAAGAGAGGGGTGGGTGGTCTTCCACCTCCATTCACCACCATTCCACCACCATTTATGTGGTGTTCCACCATATCCAAACCCAAAATACCCATTTTCACTATTGTAAAAGAAGAGCTACGAATTTTGGAGGAGTATTTGGGGGATTTTGAAGAACATGAAGGCGGGTTTTAATGGAGTTTGAAGTGGGTCTTACTTGGAATCTTAGAAGAAAAGCATTTTGGAGCTTTTGGAGGATGTTTTTTATAACCCCTTGAGGCCACCTTTGGAGGTGGGGATTGCTCCCCTATGCCCACATTTTCACCACCAATGAAGCCATTAGAGGTGGGAAAAACCTTACTCTTGCATTTAGATTATATTTGCATATTGTAGTATTAGTAGTTAGATTACATAAGTAGGGTTCATTTGATTAAATGATAAAAATTTATGTGTAGAAATAATAAACATTTTTTATGAAATAAAAATGTTAGAAAATATTATTTTGTTAAAAATAAAGAATGGATAATTATTTCAAGGTTTTAAAATAGTAAAAGTGGGTGTTTTATGAAAATGGTGTATTTTCTAGAAATATTTTATGAAATAAAATGTTTGCAAATGATGTGATTTTGTTGAAAAATTTTGTGAAATGATAATATTTCAAAGCTCTTGCAAAAATGAAGGTTTTATGAAAAATAGACATTTGCTGAAGTTGAAGAACTAAAAATATCATTTGTACCTAAAGAAATATAATTTTGCAAGTATAATGAGTTCTCGTGATGAAATGTATGTTTAAACCATATAGTGGGATTTTTGGATTTTAAATTCATCTTCTCATGCATATAAACGGGTAGTATTTTGGTATTAAGTGTATAAACAAGTTAAAGAAGATTTTGTTCGGTTTAAACATAAAATGAGAAAAGTTAGAAATTAGTTTCAACTGTGTAAAATCGGGACTAAATAATATGAGGAACATGAGATTATAAGACTACATGTGTTGATAAAAAGAAATGGTATTTTCTAGTAAAACTAGTCTTAAAGGTAAATGGATTTCTTGAATATAGAAAGTAAAGAAATGTGTGGCTTGGAAAAAGGTTGATAAAAGTATTCATTAAGCGTTAATGGGTAAACATGGAAAAGTTAATAATGTTGTAAAAAATTAACACTTACGGAATTAAAAGGGATTAAAGATATAAAAATGTTTCCAGTAAAAAAGAATGTTACTACAAGTGTAAAATGGTGTTAAAGTGTTAAAAACTTAAGAAATTTATATGAATAACTTAATAGTGTTTTGTGAGAAATTAACACTTGTGAAAATGGAGTAAAAATTGATTTTGAAAACAAGTGAGTAAAATGGTAATTTTACTTAAAGTGGAACATTTTTATGAAATAAAAATATTAGAAAAGATGTTCCATAAGAAGGTCCTAAATGAATGCGATTTTTGGAACAAAAATTAAGGTTAAAGTGTAAAGGACATGAAATGTCCATTTTTAAAGTGTAACACAAATGGGGCGATAAAGTCCCGAGTTTTGGCTTCGATCGGGTAAAAAGGAAAAGTTGAATAATGTGGGCATTTTGCTAAATGTTAATACACATAAAAAGGAACTCGGATGACACTGGAATAAAAGCAAGAAGGTCCCGGAGCTCTTGGGTGAAAATCCCTAAAACACTGGCCAAAGCATATGGTGCGCATAGCCAGCTGTGTAGAGCCCGTCAAAGTATGCGGTATTAGAAGATGTCGAGAAAAGATAAAGGAAATTTGGAACATATCATGAAATGGGTTGTGTGGTAAAATATCTTAATACAACCTAACTTGAATGAATGTAACAAATGTTCCAGTAAAGGTGAAATGGACAAGTAAATACGTAAATCTATTCATGTCTATAAGATAAGGAAAAGGGTAAAGAAAGTGGGTAAATGGGTGTTTAAGCAACCTAAGTGGTTAAAACCATAATTTACATAAGAATGTATTAAAAATTGCTTTCAAATGACAAATAAGTATTTTCTAACACGGTGAATGCATGTGTTGAAATGGTGATTTTCAATGAAAATACTAAAGTGTATTTAAATGAATAAAAAGGGTGATTTCAGTAAAGGAATGTGGTTGGATAAATCAAGCATAGTGGTTTCAAGGGTTTAACCGGGTGTGTTAAATAAAGAAAGAAATGCGAAGTATGAGTAGAGGAAGTTTTTATAAGATTAAGGTAAATAAATCTGGATAAGTAAGGTTTTAAGAACTAAAAACCTTTCATGCATTTTGTATATGTATAAGTATGTATGTATATGTATACAATGTAGTTGCATGTACACGTAAGCCTAACATGTCGAGTCTCCCTTTTGTCGTTCACTTCTATGTTTCGGTTATATAATTTTCCACTGGGCATAGGCTCACACCCTCACTTTGTTATGGCAGGTTGGGAGCGGTATCATATTTTGAGGGCATTATAGAGGTAAGTACCTTATTTATTGTTGCATTAGTAGCTCTAATTACTTGGACTTTGGGGTGCTCCCCATGGGTCCCTCACGTAGTTTATTTTGCATGATAAACAAGTGAGACGTTAATTAAAATAAAATTGGACTAGCAACATTATGTAGATTATTTCATTGCACTTCACGCCTAACGCACGGGTCGACCGGGTTGACTACGGGTAACCCATAAATCCAGGTCGGGGCGTTAAAAATGGTATCAAAGTTCTACGTTTAAGGTTCCTTTCGGGAGTGACATGGTGAGGTCGGTATGGGATCTTTTGACGTCGGTGTGGTTTGGGTCGGTCGTACTAGTTTAGTGACGATTTAGCTCATGTCCTCGATGGTAAAGTCAAAGAGTTTAGCACGACAAATAAGTTAGTGCCAAGTGGCACACAATTAAGTTTATGGTTATTAATCACTTTCGCATTTCTGATTAGAATTGTAGTAGTTTACAGGTGTCCATGCAAGCCTATAGTAGTGACACCGTAGTTGTTTGTGTGAGGTGCATGTGTTGAATTTTAATGGCATAGAATTATTTCAGATGTCGATAGAATGAAATAACACCCAATAGCAAGCAGCACGAGTTTCATATAGTAAACGGTAGAGCTTGATGGTTAGGGTGTCCCTACTAGGCATAAACGATTAGTGATTGAAAGGTCTATAACTCTTAGGTGTGGCATTTACAGGTAATTAGCACTGGTGACATAATTAGGCAAATATTATTCTCGGGTGATATCTTAATTTATGGTACTTCGGTGGACACATGAAGTCATGTAGATTAATAGTGGCAATGCATAATCTTTTGTGTGAGATGAATTGTGTGATAACTTTAATGATGAGAGTAACATTGGTAGTGGAAGCAATGAGTGATGTTCGTCACTGTCAGATTGTAAAGGTTGTATACTTCACATTTAAAGATTAGATAATTGAATAGCATTCATAAATATTGATTTTGTGGTGAGAACGTATTAGTTCCTTTTTTTGCTCGTTGAATCGGGTTTTTTCTTTATTGGTTTTGCCCAGACGGTATCATAACGAAAAGGGAGTGGCTCATTAAGGACTTAGGTTGGTTGTACCTTGATTATAATGGGATATTGAGGAATATAATCTCGTGTGACGTCTGCGGTATGGACCTTGGCATTGTAGGCAATACCCGACGTCCCATATACTACCAAGATCTATATAGTTGTGCTAACTTGTAGGTTAACCTATGGTGTGATGTTGAGTAGTGAGGAAATCTAGTTACCATAATCGAACAGTAATTGAGGATTTGGTTAAGGCAGACCTTGAGGTTTATAGGTTGCAAGCGACGTCCTATATCCTGCCATAATCCGTAGTAACATTATTTGTGGTTTACACGTGGCTTATAGTCACAGCCATTTGGAAGAAAGGTAAGATCAGTATCTAAGTGTTGAAACTCATTTTAGCTGTCGAGGTAATGGCTAGGTGCGACGTAATCCTAGTGTGTGAGTCGTTTATAGGCACGTTGAGGTGCCTATAGGACAAATTGTGTGTGGCATCATTGAGGATAAATATCGAATGTTGTGGTGTCTTGAGGTGTTTGAGGATTAAGGTACAATATACCTAGAAGCTCATAGATTAGTGTCTTTACGAGCACCAAGTAATATCAATGCGGGTATCGTAAGGTTTATAGAGTTCACCTATGGTGATAAAGGTATGGACAATGAAACTTTGTCGAAATTTTGGACTTTACATGAAATGTGTTTGGTGTTCTTAGGAGACTAATTAAGTCCAATTAAAAGAGGCAGTATCATTCTAGTAATGATTGAGTTGAGGGTCGGATGATGATCCCAGATTGCTAGTTGTGTAGTATGCGTGTCGGGTATGGCCTTTCAATCGGCACAGATGGGTGGTGTAATCCCTAAGGTAGGGTGATAGTTGTGTCTTTCTAAGAGTGATGCTCGAATATCATGGAATGACTCGTATGGGTGTGGTGATAATCAGTTTCAAGGTACACTAAGAGATGTATTCGATACTTAGAGTGATGACACTAAGTGGAGACTTAAAAATGGCAACCGAGGTGGGGTGATGATACGACGCAAATATTGCGTATTTCACCCGTTAACCTACGCATTATTAGCCCCCTCGAGTATCTTAATCCCTATACTTATGCTCGTTAACCATACAACCTCGGATTTCTATGTTAACATGTTTTTCGGGGGTTAATTGAGCTTTTGTAGGTATTTGGATGCTTAGTATGAAGTTCGGACGCTTTCTGGAAATGTTTCGTCGACTTTTGCAGCTTCGGGGGCATTTTAGTAATTTCAAAATTCGGTTTTGAATCCGGAGCTCTTCACGGAAGTTGAAGACCTTTGATTTCTCTTCGCGTGGCCGCCAACGGTGCATGATTCCGAGTTGTATCGATGGAGTTATGGCATTTTTAGGATGGTTTTTACTGCAAAAGTACACTCAAGGTCACATTCAAGGGAATTTTAGTCATTTAATATTTTGGTTTTTTATCCTAATGTCTTCTTGGATGTTGTAGTCCTCTGAGTTATCTTCGCTTAGACTCCAACCGTGCCTCATTTCGAGCTATAACGAAGCGATGGCGGTATTTTCCGTAAAACAGGGCAAAGCTGCAGAATTGCAGACCTGTATGGGCGAATCGATTCGGCCCTACAGAAAGTCCGCAAATTGCTACTTTTAAGTTGGTTTTTGGTGGGGTATTTATAGGTAAAAATTGTGTTAAGTTGGGAGATCATTTTTAGACATTAGTTAGGGTTAGAAATCAGTTTTGGGGGGGATTTTTGTTGGAGCTTTGGCCCTCTCCTCTTTTCTCTTGGATCCTTGTCCATTTATATATGTAAGCTTTACTATTCATCATCTCTTTCATTGTTTATGCTTTATTTCTTACTTTGTTCTTCATTTCCATGCCTAGATAAATTAGTTTAGTTTAATTAATTCTTGTTTTATTAGTTAATTAGTTGTTTAAAGTAGTGTAATTCATGTATTACCCGTAGATAACGGGTGGGGATTGCGTTTCCGCCATTAATGGGAGTCGAGCTCCGAAAGTTAGGTTTTGGGTAAAATTGCATTTAATTGAAACCTCGCGTATTAAAGTCGGATTATTATTCGTTTAACTTTCTTTGTCACGCAACGTTAGTGTTTATAGCGATAATCCGAATTTAATTCGCGTGTGACCATTTTTTATTAAATGTTTAATCTCGCAACTTTGGGTTAAATTCCTTATTGTGTGATGTTTATGCTTAATTGAAAATGCTCGATTAAATGTTTTCGAATCGAAATTCTAATTATTAGTTGTTTAGCCCATGGTGGGGATGCGATCCCGACTCTCGTTTTATTAATTGTAGTATAGTGCTAACTTCTTACTTTTTCTCTTTTGTCACCATTCTCAACCATCACCTTTTCATTTATTTATTTTACATTTTTATTCCTGAAGTAATTAAACAATTAAAATCTAAAATTCAATCACTCCCTGTGGATTTCTTACGATACCCGACTTACCGCTGTGCTTGCTTGTCAAGTGTAGTTCTAGTTTAGGTTTTTATCGCGGTGACGAAACACACAACGATTGTGTCCTCACACGAACACACTTTTACCGCTCGATCAGGTGACATCAGAACATGATTATTATGTTGGGGTGTCAACTGTATATGCTAGGTTAGCCTTAGCAATGGAAGGATAAGCTCTTGACACATCTTTCTAATTTAGTATGAGTTAGATAAGTAGTGCGGTGTGGTATTTACTACCCGTAGAATGCCAATGACGGCGGGTGTGGTCATCATGTAAATATTATTTAGGTGAAACTCGACGGTAGGTTTGGTGTCAATCTAGTGTGGTCAAAGGACACAGTTAGGTTAGTGTCTTGCTTGAACTAAGAAATGTTTAAGGGAGTTGGGATTTTGATCACGATATGTTAAAGCAGACAATAACCCAGGTATAGTTGGATGGTGACGTCGTCACTAGTGATTGGGCAAGATCAATGACTAAGTTGTGAGGTATTCGCCAAATCAGAATGATTCATTTACACCGAGGATATAAAAGGTAGGTCCTTGCTCCCAAGAAGGGAGGTCGGGCATTTATTTTCTAAAGGACTATCGATTTGTAGATTTGCATTCGTATTACAAGAACGAATGGTTATGATCCAATTCGTCACGGCAAGTGATCCAGACCATGGTATATGGCCAAAAGAGATGCTCGGTGAGAGTTTTGAGAATTAGTGGCATGACTTTAGGCATACGTTATAGGTTCGCCTCCATAAGTCAGAATCGGATGCCTATGGGAGAAATTCCTCAGGATGGTTTCTTATCCCTTTGACTCAAGTGTGTTCCTTTCGATTTTGATAATTGGGACTCGGTATTCTCACCTGTGGTGACTCAGATTGGTGCCCATGTCATGGTAGGGAGCAGTTGGGACCGGGAGAGCGCGGTGGACCAGGTTTGGTCAATGTAGCTTGATAACTGGGTGCGCCCATCTGAGGTGTTCTTGCTATTGCACAAAGTTTTGCGTACGGGTGGCTTCATTTTTTGCCACACTTTTTCTCATACTGTCAATATCCCTGTAGACTAATGGACTTTTGACTGACCGACTCGACAGTCAATGGCTCAAGTTGTGAAGAGCGGCATGATGATTTGAAGATACGGTGTAGTATTAAAAGTTGAAAAAAACTAGAACATGATGTTTCTTTGACACAGTGAATGAATTGGAGTGAGACTCTAGTGATTACTCAAGGATGAGACGCCTAAGATAGTACTATTTTCATCAGAGTGACGCAGTGAAAGGTGTCAACCAGGCGTGCGATGACCATTTGATGAAATTATCTCCCTTGGGGTGAGAGAATGGTATAGTATGGTAATCGACAAACTCATGCGAGTTATATAGTTAGGATAACTTGAAAATTTGTGGAACACGGGATGTATAGTCCTAAACTAGAATTGATTATGGTGACATATACGAAGGTTGGTGGTATTGTGATTTGCTTAATGGCACCGGTATTCCTTAGGTACTAGCATAAGTAGTGCTAATATTGGTTTGAACTTAATCAACGGCAAATGGAGACTCGGAGTCAATTATGTAGTGTCATGGGTGATGAAATGGTGAGCATTAGAGCATGTTGCATGCTAAATATTTGGTGACCTTAGTGTTAAGGACTTCGACGATTTTTCCTTGGGAAATTTTATGGCTTAGAATAGAAATTGGTGGAAGGATTGATGGACCGAGAATTTTGGGGATGAAATTCCCCAAAGAGGGAAGTTTGTAATATCCCATCTCGGTAAATTAATTAAATTATATATGTATTAAAAATGAGGAGGGATTAATTATAATTATAAAAGAATTGTGGATGAAAATTGGAGAAAAATAAAAGAAAAATAAAAAGGATCGTTCAAACGACATGGGGCTATTGTCCGAACAACAATGTGAAGGTCGCGAGATACAGGGCTTCTAATGATGTCCTACTGATTTACAATAACAAGTCGTGCGATCCATAGTTCGAATGACATAAGGCAAGTCATTCGAACGACATTGGTTGAGGATTTCAATCTCAGTTGCCCTTGTGTGTTGTCACAATTTGGAGAGTTGGATCTTTGAGCTGTCGAGCTCAGATCATCCCAAAAAGGGTATAATGAGAATTTAATCTTTGGGAAGGTTTTATAAGGGTTTTCTGTGTGTATTTGGGTTATTTGTGTTGGGATAAATGGAAGAAGGAGAGAGAGAGAGAGAGAGAGAGAGAGAGAGAGAGAGAGAGAGAGAGAGAGGAGAGAGAGAGAGAGAGAGAGAGAGAGAGGTGGTCTTCCACCTCCATCCACCACCATTTATGTATTGTTCCACCATATCCAAACCCAAAATACCCATTTACACCATTTTCAAAGAAGAGCTATAAATTTTGGAGGAGTATTTGGGGGATTTTGGAGAAGATGAAGGTGGGTTTTCATGGAGTTTAAAGTGAGTCTTGCATGGAAGCTTAGAAGAAGAGTATTTTGGAGCTTTTGGAGGATGCTTTTGATAACCCCTTGAGGCCACCTTTGGAGGTGGGGGCTGATCTTCCTACACCAACATTTCCACCACCATTGAAGCTAATAGATGTGGAAAAAAACTTACTCTTGTATTTAGATTATATTTGCGTAATTATTTCCAACAAAAACTTACTCTTGGTAGTTAGATTACATGAGTAGGGTTTATTTGATTAAATGATAAAAATTGATGTGTGGAAATAATAACATTTTTATGAAATAAAAATATTGAAAAATGTTATTTTGTTAAAAATAAAGAATGGATAATTAATTCAAGGTTTCGAAATGGTTAAAGTGGGTGTTTTATGGAAATGGTGTATTTTCTAGAAATATTGATGAAAAATATTTTATGAAATAAAATGTTTGCATATAATGTGATTTTGTTGGAAAAATTGGTAAAATGATAATATTTCAAAGCTCTTGAAAAACTGAAAGTTTTATGAAAAATAGACATTTGTTGAAGTTGAAGAAATAAAAATATCTTTTGTAGCTAAAGAAATGTATTTTGTAAGTATAATGACTTCTCATGACTAAATGTATGTTTAAACCATGCAGTGGGATTTTGGGGTTTTAAATTCATCTTCTCGTGCATATAAATTAGTAGTATTTTGGTATTACGTGTATAAACAAGTTTAAAGAAGATTTTATTGAGTTGAAACATAAAATAAGAAAAGTTAGAAATTAGTCTTCAAATGTGTAAAATTGGGACTAAAATATATGATGAAAACATGAGATTATAAGACTACATGTGTTAGTAAAAAGAAATGGAATTTTCTTGTAAACGTAGTTTTAAAGGTGAGTGGATTTCTTGAATAAAGAAAGTAAAGAAATGTGTGGTTCGGGTAAAGGTTGATAATATTATTCATTAAGCGTTAATGGGTAAACATGGAAAAGTTAGTAAGGTTGTAAAGGATTAACACTTATAGAATTAAAAAGGATTAAGGGTGTAAAAATGTTTCTAATTAAGATGAATGTTACTCCAAGTGTAAAAAGGTGTTAAAGTGTTAAACACTTAAGAACTTGGTATGAATAGCTTAATAGTGTTTTGTGAGAAATTAACACTTGCTAAAATGGAGTAAAAAGTTATTTTGGAAACAAGTGAGTATAATGGTAATTTTACTTTATGTGGAATATTTTTATGAAATAAAAATGTTGGAAAAGATGTTATACAAGAAGGTCCTAAATGAATACTATCTTTGGAACAAAAATCAAGGTTAAAGTGCAAAGGACATGAAATGTCGATTTTCAAAGTGTAACACAAATGGGGCGGTAAAGTTCTGGGCTTTGGCTTTGACGGGTTAAAAAGTAAAAGTAAAATAATGTGGACACTTATAAAATGTTAAAACACATAAAAGGGACCTCGGATGACACCGAAATAAAAGCAAGAAGGGACCGGAGCCCTTGGGTGAAAAAAACTAAAACACTGGCCAGAGCATATAGTCGGCAATGTGGAGCCTGTGGAAGTATACGGTATTGAAAGATTCCAAGAAAAGATAAAGAAAATTTGGAACATATCATGCAATGGATTGTGTGGTAAAATGTGTTGATACAACCTAACCTGAATGAATGTAATAAATGTTCCAATAAAGGTGAATTGGATAAGTAAATGCGTAAATCTAATGTCCATAAGATAAGAAAAAGGGTAAACAAAGTGGATAAATGGGTGATTAAGAAACCTATGTAGTTAAACCCATAATTTACATAAGAATGTATTGAAAATGGCTTTCAAATGACATATAAGTATTTTCTTATACGGTAAATGCATGTGTTGAAATGGTGATTTTCAATGAAAATACTAAAGTATATTTAAATGAATAAAAAAGGTGATTTCGGTAAAGGAATATGGTTAGATAAATCAAGCATAGTGGTTTCAAGTGCTGAACCGGGTGTGATAAATAAAGTGAGAAATGCTAAGTGTGAGTAAAAAAAGTTTTTACAACGTTAAGGTAAATTAATCTGGATAAGTAAGATTTTCGAAATTAAAAACCTTTCATGTATTTTGTATATGTATAAGTATGTATGTATATGTATACATTGTAGTTTCATGCGCACGTAGGCATAACGTGTTGAGTCTCCTTTATGTCGTACGATTATATGTTTTGCTTGTATAATTTATCACTGGGCATAGACTCACACGCTTTGTTACGATAGGTTGGGAGCGGTATCATATTTTGAGGGCGTTATACAGTCAAGTACCTTATTTATTATTGCGTTAGTAGATCTTCTTACTTGGACTTCGGGGTGCTCCCCATGGGTCCCTCGTGTAGTTTAGTTTGAAACCGGAATTGCATGCTAAACAAGTGAAACGTTAATTAAAATAAAACTGGACTAGAAAAATTATGTAGTTTGTTTCATTACACCTCACGCCTAATGCTCGGGTCTGATCGGATTGACTACGCGTAACCCATAAATTCGGGACTGGGCGTTACACTTACCATTGATTCAGAAGATCAATTCGTCTAGACAGAATTGTATTAGGATGTTCCTTATTATATTTCATTCGCGAGACATCCCACGTACGTAGTCTAGTTCAGTCGAGAGTTTGGAGTCATTAGAAATGAGATCCTTAGAACTTACAGGGAATAGTTAAATAGTATATGTTGTGAGAATATAGTATATGGTTAGTCTATGTCCAACGGATCTTAATGATTAACTAAGCTAAATAAAAGTGTATCTGGAGGGTTTCCTATTTGGATTTCATTTATGAAATGTCCCGCACACGGAGCTTAGTATAGTTGGGAGTTGAGAGACAATAGGGCACTGGGACCATTGGATTTTACTTAATAGTTTATTTATATGGGAAGATAGTCTTATTATGTTAAGTCTTGGATAGGTACGGTTAGTTAGAACTGTATTAGGTTAGAGGAGGGGTGGGTATGGTTTGTATGAGTACCGGCGGAAGACAACATGAAGCGTAAATTGATCACATTTAATACTATTAATTAATATAGATATTTCTTGTAACTTTTGAGCCTTGACCCAAATCTATAAAATCTTTTTCCCTCGGGTAGTATTATTAAGCATCAGGACTGAGCAATCAAGGTTGCATTAGATGGATCTAGTTCATTATCCTTAGTGTAGGATTATTATTTCATTTCATTTGACTCTCAAGTATTTACTATTTAGGAGTTTATTTATTTGCCTAAGTGGTTCTAGCTTGTTTACTTTTCAATTTGAGACTATTTTGTATTGTGGAGATTCATTATAGTTGTTATGTTCAGTTTTTAGTGGGGATTCATTTGTTTTTACATCTGAGTTATTTATATTGTTCAGTGTTATTTATGTCGTAGATGGTTTTATTTATTGTCATTTTCATTTATCGTTAATGCTGAGAATAATATGACTCATTGTCTTCAATGTGTCCACTTCATTAACTATACATAAGAAAATATGGGGAATTGTAGTCAGTATCAACGCATCCCAGGTTCTAGTGTCCTTAGAATTTGTGTTGCGCCCATGAGGTTTTATGAGTTGTGTTCTTTGATGTCAAAACCTTATTGGTAGGATAATTTTAATTCACTCTTAGTGATCGATAGACTTATACAAATCTGCTTGTTTGCTTTAAAATGGAAAGCACTCAAGGTAGGAGATAACAGACAACTGCCACTAGGGCTGCTAGATAGGAGACTGATCTGGACCAATAGCCACCGCAATAGGCATCGTCGGCAATATTTGACTTAGTTGCCATCATTGCATAAGAAGTCACAGCATGAGTGACTGTCTCTTTATAGCACCTTCAGTATCTCTATATCCATAGTCATAGGTGGTTGTGCTAATTCATTCACAGTTGTTTATTTGGGAGAGGGCGCGTGGAAAATTTTCTAAGGGTAACCCAGCAGAGTTTTGGGGGACCACATACATTTTTGGTGGCACACCAGTGGAGGAAGGACATTCAGAGACACTTGAGGATATTGGAGCACATAGAGATTTATAGGATGATTATTTCCATCTTTAAGCTTGTGGGGGAGGCACCACAGTGGTGGGAGTCTATCACCATTATCGAGGAGAGGAGAGGCATAAACATAAATGAGTTCTGGAAGAGGTCCGAGGAAAAGTATTGTCTGCAAGACGTTGGAGCGGAAAAGAATAGGGACTTTTTAATCTTGATTCAGTGAACCCCACGGTGGCCGAGTACAAGTATGAGATCAACAATATATCTTTGTTCGCACCTAAGCAAGTGAAAACTGATAATCAAATGGACTGTTACATCAGGGGACTAACATGGATGATCATGCACCAATTATTGGGGAATCTGCCATAAACCACGTGTACTCAGGTGGTGAATGTTTTTCTTTTTCACTGTCAGGAGAAATCACACTTTCAAAAGACTAAAAATGGAAGACAACAGACGAAAGTATTGACTCTACTCAATATAAAAAGTATGGGATCATAACGTGAGGATCATTGGGGAGACATAAAAGAAAAGAAGTGAGCTAGAAGCAAGGGGTTCACAATGGAACCTTAAGAGATGTTGTTATGGTTATTGACAGGAGGGCCATTCGTCCAAGAGGTGTCTAAAGGCCATCCCAGGGAGAGTTCGATGATCAGGGTAATGGGATCCTTCCACTTCAGACGATTCTATTGGCACTGCAGTTCCCAATATAAGTTCATGTTCTACTAGATCTTCCACTACCACGAGAGTTGGGGAGACAACAACTACCACACTATGAGTACGGACAGCGTGGTACATTATGGAAAGGGGAACCATATTGAATGGACTAGGGTAGGTCATTATTTATTTATTTATTTATGTGTATTTTTATTTTCCCTTATTTGTGTTTGTAAGGGAATATTTGTAAGGGAATAGTAGATAGGATATGTAGATAACTAGATGAGTTATGGGTAGTTACTATTAAGGTTGGCGTAGGTGATTTGTCGTAATGTAGGCTATTTGCTCCTTTTGGGGGTATGTTGGTCCACAACAGTGTGAGTGAGTTACTCGGTGGGTCGACATAGTTGGTCTGCCGTAACGTGAGTGAATTATTGATAAGAGAGGCATGGATTATTTGTTGTATATTCGGGGTGCTAGCCCATAATGTGAGTGAGTTATTGAGTAGGATGGAACATTTGATTTGATGTTGCATGAGTGAGTTATTGCACAGAATGGCATGGTTGATTCTTCGCATGGTGGATGAGCTGCGAAATGGTGATTGCCACAGCATGGTTTATTTTCCCCAACAAGATGATGTTGAGAAAAGATGGCCTTGGTTAAGGCCTGTTTCCATAGAGATTTCGTAAGCTATTGGGTCAGTCACTTAAATAGTCGACTACGAGTCTTCCTTGGATTAACTGAGTGTTGAGATCTAGAAACAATAGCCTACTAGTTATCTATCTTTCTTTGTGTTATGGGAGACGACTTGGGCGAATTTTGAGGAAGTAATTCCATTATTAGAGGGGAAGAATGTAATTCTTCATATTTTCAAGAATTCATAAATTTATTATTATATTATTAATTAATATTTGCTCGTGTGAATTAACTGATAACTTATTGGAATTAGTTGGTTTGAATTGTTAATCGAATTTTAAATAATTTTAGATGATTCATAAATTAAATTAATACGGTTGTAATTAATTTGATGTAATGAGTCAGAATAGCTGGACCGAGCTCTAGGGGAATACATATGGCTGGAATAGTATTTTTAATGGCCCAAATTGAGCCACAACGGTACGCACACCTTTGGGTTATGTTTTAAGAGTATCTTATTAGCGTTGTGGACTTATTTGGGGGGTCCATAGTGGATTGCAGGATGAGGGTTATAAATAGGTTATTAAACCTCATAATACATCATCAGTTAAAACCTAGCAGCAGAGGCAAACCTTGGGAGAACATGGAGAACATACAAGAGGGTTTAATCAAAGATCAAGCTTCTTTAAAGGCAAAAAATTTGTTCTTTCTTATTGAATTAATATAATTTATTTATGATTTCATCGCTGAATATGAATCGATTGGGTAAGAGCATGCTTTTAGGATTAAAATCTGATTGTTAATTATAAATCAAATTATTAATCATGTATTGTATTGGGCTATTACGAGTTTAAAGATGTATGTGTGTAATACTCTGTTTAAATTTGATTTATAAATCTTATGTTGAAACCATGATCAATTTGTGTTTATATATTTGTTTTGATGATTTAAATTCATGCTTAGGAATGATTTTCATATGTTGTTAGTATGTATTTGGTATAAAAGAAACGTGATTGAAGGTGAAACTTAATTTACGTTTGATCTATAATGGGTGATTAAAAGTTGTAATTTTGGGTGTAGTGATCTTGTTAGGTTTGAACACTATGTTGTGGGGATTTTGATTAGGATTCTGTAGGAGCAAAAAAAAGTTAATATGGACCTATATTGAAGATTCAGTTAAACTTTAATGGAGGAAATGAAACTACTTTGAAAACATGGGTTTTTAGATGACGTTTTGGGCATGCGGGTGACCCCCGCCATAGCGAGAACCAAGATCGCGATAGCTCTCTAAGGAGGGATGCTATAGCAGCTTGCTCCTGCCTCTATGGCGGCTTAAGGAAGGTGATTTTTCCCAAACTCATTTTTTCTTTTGTTCAGGGTTTTGTTAAAATATATATATATATATATATATATATATATATATATATATAGAGAGAGAGAGAGAGAGAGAGAGAGGAAACACTAATTTTATATAAATAGGGTTTAGAGGTAGTAAACCCATAAATATGGTAAAATTCAATTTTGGGAATTTGGATGTGCATTGGGTATACGAGTGTTATGTGATATCCTATATATACATTATGATATGTATAATTACGTATTATGAATTTTGGGCTTTTTATTTGGTGAGACCACACTGTTGAGGTAGGGTTAGTACGAGTATGGTTATTAGTATAACGTTGGTCTGAGGTACCACACACATGGGATTGTATTTTTATACCTAGGTATCAAAGTATATTTATTAGATTATGAGTTTAGCCACAGTATACACACACACACACACATAGTTCGAAAGTGAGGACAAGTTTATAATAATGATGAATGCCTATATATTGAATTCTGAGGGTGCTTTAATTTTTTGTATGTGTATGTTTCGATAATTATGGCTACGTTGATTTATTTTAATTGTATATGTGTATGGGTATACATGGGGCTCGTTTATTGTTATGATACTAATTAGGAATACATATGTATATGTTAAACGTAAATCAGAAGGTGTAAATAAAGAGTAAAAATGTTAAAATGCACTAGGTGTGGGTTAATCAAAATGAGTATATAATGATTAGAAATACATGGTTATGGTATATACTTAACGATGGAATTATTTAGAGTAGTGGTACTCTCTACATAGTTTAAAGGTGGAGCCTGAGTTGGGCTATCACTCGGTCGTAGGAAGGTTATAGTTTAGATTATATATGATTTGGGTGAATACTATATGTGGGTCGGTTCACGGTTGGTTGATTATTCTAAGCCGTCATAATAAATTTATATTGGATTTTGATTCTTATGGCATAAGGTAGTTATGAATTGGGTTATTGCTCGTCGGTAATTTATATGAATATGTGAGTTGGGTTAGTGGTCTGCAGTAACTTAGACGATACATGAGTCGAGGTAGTGCTTTATGATATCGAAAATGTTATGACAATTGAGAGTATTGTTGTTTGTTTATGGAGACTCTTACCATTAATTCGAAGGATAGATCCGGCTAGACAGAATTGTATCAGGGGGTTTCTTGTTTGAACTTCGCTCACGAGACGTCTCACGCATAGATTCTAATTCGGTCGGGAGTTAGGAGTCATTGGATATGAGATACTTAAGACTTATAGGGTGTGGTTAATTGGTTTATGTTGTGAGTACTATAGTATATGGTGAGTCTCAGGCCAGCGGATCTTAATGACCAACTAAGCTAAATATAAGTGTATCGGGAGGATTTCCTTTTCGGATATCACTTATGAGATGTCCTAAGCACGGATCTTAGTACGCTTAGGAGTTGAGATATGATAGGGCACTAGGATAGTTGGATTTTACTTCATGCTTTATTTATGTGAAAGGGTATTCTTAGTATGTTAAGGCTTGGATGGGTACAGTTTTATCAGGTTAGAAAATAGGTGAGGTATGATTTGTAAGAGTGTCACCAGAAGATAACATGGAGCATAAATGGGTCCCATTTAATATTGTTAAGTAATATAGTTATTTCTTGCAACTTTTGGGCCCTGACCAAAATCTTGAAATCTTTTTTCCCCAGGTATTATTATTGTTATATAAGAGCATTAGGATTGAGCAATGAGGGTTGCACTAGTTGGATATCCAGTTCATTATCCTTAGTGTAGGATTCTTATTTCATTTCAGTTCACAGTCAAGTATTTATAATTCAAGAGTTTATTTATGAGCCTAAGTGGTTTTAGTTTGTTTACTTTTCAATTTGAGACTATTTGTGAAGATTCAATATAGTTATTGGATTCAATTTGTAGTGGGGACTCATTTACTTTTACATCTCAATTAATTATATTGTTCATTATTATTTATGTTGTGGATGGATTTTAACTATTTTTAATTTTATTTATCATTGATGCTGAGAATGATATAAATTTCATAGTGATCCATATCTTTGGCATATCATCCTTATCAATTATACGTGGAAAAATAGAGGGTGTTACACATCCTTAGAATGCGTTCGAAGTGGGACAAGTATTTGTAGGCTCTTATTTATAATCTATGGTAAGTTGTTTGGTTTATTAAAATTTAGAATGAAATATGTTGGTTAAATTTATTGTTCTAGTTTAATTCTTTACATTATTTTAATTTGGCTAGGCAACTGATTATATAATAAGTAATAACAAAAAAATAAAGTTAAATTAGCGCAAAAAAATAAAATAAAGTGTGCACATATTTAGAATAACATAAACAAATACTAATACTTAAACATTTAAGAAAAAAATAGGTCATTCATCTTGGAATTAGAAATCTCTTCTTGCATCCGTTTCACCCTCTCGGTTGCCAACTCAACCTCTCATATATCAAATATGGCACTTTTTCAGTCCTCGCAATACGAGCGTGTATGGGGATCCATGTCGGAGTAGTTGCAGTTTACTATATCTTCTTCCGTTTTTCTTTCCATTGACTTATCCTTTTGCAAGGATTTTCTTAGCTTCGTCTCCATTAAGGCATGTTTGGTGTTAGCCTCCACAGTTTTTCCTTGATCAGGTGAGTGCAAGCGCGCGTTTAAATCCGCCAAAAACTCGGGAATAGTGGTGGTGAAGGAAATGTTGTCGACTTTCCTCTTCTCTTTCACAACATCTTTGTCGATGGGTCGTTGTGCTCTCGGTTAGGTGAACATTGGGAGGGCGTCATCCTTCAACAACATGACATACATTTAAGGCACATGAGTTTCTAGATAGGTGTAGAGGATAAGTTGGGCTCAAAGATGGTGGGCACACTTTCGCCTGATGTCGAGGCGGTCCTAACTATCATTTATGACTTGCACCACGTTTAAAGCTTGCGGTTTCATTTTGAAGTGTCCTTGAGAGCAGGGTAGAAATTCAAGAAATTGAAATGCTCTCCCACCCCAATCTTGTATTTTTTTTTGTGGAGAGCGGGGAGCACGTCGTGGATGTTGTCATCTATGGGCCACCAATATTCGACACGACAAACGATGGCCCAAAATTTACCCACGCCCCGCTAATGGTACCAACCTTTATGTTGAGCGAGCCGGCGATACAGTACTCACTGGACTGATTCTCTTTATTGAAGATGTAGGCAACATCATCCCGCAGCTCCATTTTTTATTCGCTCCATTAATAGAACCTCGGATGTATTCGCTCACATTATACAAATTAGGGCGTCTTCATCCCCCGAAAAAAAAATTATTTCAATGGCTCCCCTTATTTGTTTTGCTATTTTGGTATCTTCGAAGTACTCTCGTGGAAGTTTTTCATTGAGCATTGAGAAGAGGTTGAAAGTTTTTGTAAAGTTGAGAACAAGACTAGTGGTGAAAACATCAAATTTAGGGGATATTTATAGGATTTCTCAAAACCAACATCTCTGCGGTACAGGCTCGACGCGCACTTGTGTGGTCTGGGGAGGCTTACTTATTTTGTAGTTTAGTGGGTTTATATGTCTTTGGTTTCATTGCTCGTTTAGTCTAGTTCAATAATACCGTTTATCCTAGCGAGTTTTATGAACCCACTTGACCAGATGCTTTGGTGAACTGGTTCTCTTTGTTGAAAATCTAGGCAGTATTCTCCCACAAATCTATTTTTTCGCGGATGTATTCACTTATGTTGTACAAATTAAGGTGTGTTCATCCTCCAAAACAATTTTCTTTCAATAGCTTCGCTTATTTGTATGACTATTGGAGGTTCTTGCATTACTTGGAATTCGATATCTTTAAAGTGCTATTGTTAATAAACTGGATTGTTTTCCATTAAACGTTGAAAAGAGGTTGAAAGTATTTGCATAGTTGAAAACAAAACTGAGTTTGAAATTGGTGATGAAAAATGTTAAATTTGGGGGATATTTGTACACAATTTCACCAAACTAGTTGTTAATTAGCCATTCAAAACTAGTTGTTGGCCACCGCAACGAACTAGGAGGCATGACAAATGACATCGAAGGAAGGTCTGATATGTTGAATGCCTTAGCCAAGGAATTTTGAAGGAGCAAAATAGCAATTTGAGCAAAATGCTCCAGTGGAAATTGCCTTAAAGTGCTTTTTCTTAAATTCAATATATAAACATCTTATGACACTTTACATCCTTCAAATCCATGAAGGATGAGATTATGAAGCTCTCTTGAATCAAAATTGAACTATTTAATTTTTGGAAAGGAGCTGAACAAAAAAATTATAAAACAAAAAACGGTTGATTCGTTTGTATAAAATAAATGCTTATTTAGCCCAGCTAGAGTGATATTATATGCCTTCGGATAATTTCTTGGGCAATTTACAATTAAGTCCCTTAGTAACAATTTTTAAACATTTAAAGAGAATTTACTATTAGGTCCACTTGTTATGCCACTAGCGTGGACTTCTATAAGAAAAGAATTATTAGACCCAAGTGTTTAAAAATTGTCAAAATTCCTTTAGTGTTTAAAATTTGTTTGTGAAAGACCTAAGAGTACTGTCCCCTAATTTCTTACACACTGCATCACAGATAGAAGGATTTTAAACCTCTTATGGGAAAATGAAGCAACATCAAGTGTTTGTACAATTATAATATCTTGCAACGGAGTGTCGAAACAATAAAAATGCCTTAAAGATTTTATTGACTAGAAGATTCAATTCAACAAACTATATTTGGTGCTACTTAACAATTACCCCGTTGATGTGGGGTATTACAACAACGTCCAGAACTAATGATAATAATGACAAGTTCCTTTGTAAAAGGGAAGAACTATAACCCAACGAGGGAAAAATAATCAATATCTCAATCTAAGCTCAAACCTGTTTCCAGATTGAAAGACAAAAAGAATATCAAGGATTCTCCTTTATAAAGTAACAAGAATTTGCTGTAAAAGAGTTTAGTGTGCGAGTGATTTCAGCTTGTCACCAGGTCAAAGCTCTCCGCAGTTGTAAAATCCACAAGGCTATATGCATCCCTAGTAATCGAACTTCTAACGAAATTTCCTCCAACCGGGAAATAATCCACCATAAAAAGGACTTCTTTTGTAACCTCTTTGCCTCGATAACTGCCTCGGAAGAGACTCTTCCAATGATCAGAAACGACTCAAGAGAAGATCCCTGCAACTGTTCAAGAAGAATAGGTTATTTATTTAGAAGAGTATAGTGATCAAAGAGAGTGCTAGCACACAATAAGAACAGTGCTGATACCATGTTGTGTTTAGACCTGTCAACAGGCCATGTCGGATTGTGTACGGGTCGGGTGATAACAGGTTCGTATCAAAACAGTCTTAACCCGCTCACCCTGTGTTCTAAAAGCCCGCCTAGGCTTGAGGCTTGAGAGAAACGCATCGCCTACGCCTTATTCTTGGTAAAAGGCTTAAGGCACACTTTTTTTTTAAAACAAAGGATTAGTTGACAAATTTTGGTTATGGCGCATGAATATGAGAAAGATGGCTACCAAACGTATGGATATATTTTCAAAATTCAAGGTATGTATTATTTTATTATATTACTAGCCTTAGAATAATTAAAATAATAAAAAAAGGAAAAACGCATTTTTACGCCTAGGCTCCTAACGCTTGAGGCTTGACCTCTACGCCTCGACCACGCCTCCCACCTTTTAGAACCTTGCGCTCACCATCCGTTAGTCTTAACGGGTCTAAAAACAATACCCAAACACGATCCGTTAATATGAACGGATACACGATCCAAACCATTAGCATCCGCTATTATTAATGACACTTGAGCAAAAAGTACGTACACTAGGAAATTAATAGAGGTTCTAGAAAGGAGAGAAAAAAGACACGAAACAATTGCACATACTACTCAGCACAGCCTCACAAGGCTAATGAACTCAAGGATACGATTTTTTTAAAGGATAATGATATGGGTACTAAAACCTCCCCCAAAGTGACGT
This sequence comes from Sambucus nigra, assembly GCA_949130495.1. Classification (NCBI taxonomy): domain Eukaryota; kingdom Viridiplantae; phylum Streptophyta; class Magnoliopsida; order Dipsacales; family Adoxaceae; genus Sambucus; species Sambucus nigra. The sequence continues at coordinate 126,330,408 of OX422214.1, forward strand.
GGATTTCATTTATTCTCTCACTTACCTATTAAAAGTTGCCTTGTGGTATGGGTTCCGCCAGGGCACAAAAAATTATTCTTTTGGGGAGGTTTTGGGGGACTTAAAAATGTCTTCCTACTTTAAGGCCTATTTGTAAGCTTTGTAAAAGCCCAAAAACCCATTCAAGCCCTTCTTTTTCCCCATGGGTGTGAGGTGTCCCTCAAACATTTTCATTTCTTGGCTCACTTATTCACGGATACTCGAAAAGTTTTAGGTGAGCACATTCAATGAACGAAAAGACTGCATTTGACTATTTAACAAAGGTATCGTTACCTGAGAATTAACCAAGTGCGTGGCTCTAGAGAAAGTTGAACAGTCGTTGAACATTTGACTAGTCTACAATTTTTTGGATTTAAATTAGTTCTAACTTCTATAATAATTTGAATTATCCTTGTGTCGATTAATAATAGTCTTGCGAAAGTAGCAGTCTATACACATTGTAGGGTGGTACACATATCGAAATCTAACTTCATGAGACTGCAAAATACCTTATTAGCGAATGAGCAATTAGGAAGCGACCCATAACTAAAAAAATTGGAAAATCATATACTATACTGGTAAGTTTCTATTTTAAACTTCATGCTTAACTCTAGTTTTGTCTTTTCTTTTTTTTCCTTTAGTGTGGAGGAGGAGGGGGGAACTATGCCCCTGCATAAACAAATGCATCCAAATACTTTCACTTGTTACAAAATGGTCCAAATTACCTTCAGATCAGGCATAAAATTCAACAAAGTATCTGTAACGCATCCAAATACTCCTATAACAGCATACAAAACTCATTTTGACATTTTTATGGATCCAACAACTAGGTGGAATTTGCTCCATCACAAATGTTACAAGGAAACTCTAATGGATATATATATAAATATATATATATATATATATATATATATATATATATATAGAGAGAGAGAGAGAGAGAGAGAGAGCATCCTATAGTAATATCAAGCTTCGCCGTGTTGTGCATTTAATAACTCGAGCCATGCAACACATAACTCGATGAAATCAAATAGTTAAAAATTTATCGTACCAGGGAATTATTAACTGCCCTTAAGCAGTCATTTGTCTTCAGCATTAGAAGAATAACACGAGGCAGTCTCCTTAGAAGTTCCGAGATTTCAGGAAAATACTGAGAGGCGTACATCTGCACACAAAGAATAGAAATCAGTAAGCAACAACAACCGTAGTAGTCATGATGCAGTCTACCTTAACAACGTAACTGGAAAGAAACTACATTCAGCAGTCAACTTCCTACTAATGGATTCTTGTAAGAGGATATTACTCATGATAAGAACCCAATATCTTTTATTGGGAGAGAGAGAGAGAGAGAGAGAGAGAGAGAGACGCCCTTTGATGAATTATCACCTGGATTTCTGAACGATCACCGCTGCTGCCTTGTAGGACCAGATGATCGACGGCGGGGTCAATGACCCTATTCCAAGGCCTCATAGTAAGAATCCCTGCAAATAATGGGTACAGATCCTCTCCAGCGCCTAATTTCACACAATTTTCCTTTATGGCATTGGCGTCAGCAAATATTAATCCCTGTAAGAAGATATTCAAATTAAGTAAAAAATAAAAGAAACAGAATAATATAAAGCATCGGATAAAAAATGTTCAAGCATATGCCATATACACCTTCCAGAGTGCAGCATAGCTAGTTCTTGTGGAAAGATCAAGATCCTTGTACAGCCCATGGTCTAGCAATACCAATTGTGGTTTTCTCTTTCCTGTACATCAAAGACACAGAAATAAAAAAAATTAGGTTACATATTAATAATAGAGCACTAGATCACCCTTACTTTGAGAGGAAAAAAGAAATTAATATTGCTCCGACTTGATCAGATGCTACTTGACACTTGTTAAGATATCAATCCAGAGTATGAACATAAATGTCTCACCAAAAATGCTCGTATTGCCAGATGGCATAGGGCGAATTAGCAAGTTGGCAGCATGTGGATCACAATGCACAAACCCATGCTTAAACATCATTTCAGCAAACGTTTGACTAACCTGCATAAAGTAAAGGAAACATTTGACTAAAACAGTTTCTTATCCATGAAATGATATAACATAAGCGGTATTTTGACTTTACCACCCATTTAGTTTTCATAATTAGACTTTCCCTACTTATTTGTTTTGCTTATAACTTTGCCACCAAAATGGATGGAAACAGTTAGTTGACTGGTCAAACCGTTATCTTTCTTACAAAAAGCCCAAATTACCCTTACTCTACATTATGCAATGTCCATTCCACTCTTTATTTACTTAAAGACATTTTATTAAATTGATATATTATTAAATAAGACACTTTACTAAACCGTTTTTCTTTTTTTAATATATAAAGAAACGTGTTTTTTGTTTTTAGTAAATTAAAACTGGGATGAAAAGGAGAACAAATATCGACTTTTTGTTTATATATAAATAAAAACTGGCATGAAATAAAGAACAAAAAAAAACAGTTTTTGTTTTCTATGAACAAATAAAAACTGGGACAAAAAGAGAACAAAAAAATATATTTTTTTGCTTTTCTTTTAATTAATAGAAACTGGAACAATAAAAGAATGAAAAAAAAAACTGGGACGAACAAAAATTAATACATTTTTGTCTCGTTATTTCTTTTAATTAATAAAGAGTGGATGGGGTATTCATCTAAATGACTGCCATGACAATTTTGGTATGTAGAAGAAGGTATTTTGGGATGTGTAAGAAAGATAACGGTTTGACTAGTCAAACAATGGTTTTCATATATTTTGGTGCCAAAGTCTAAAGTAAAACAAAATAGTGGGAAAAATCTAATTGTGAAAACTAAATGGGTGATAAAATCAAAATATAGCTAAAAATAAAAACATGTTTTCATCCAAATGACGACCATGAGCATTTTGGTATGTGAAAACTATAAAACAAATGGACTTACTAATTTTGCAACATCGTTTGGCTGAATTCGAAGTCTTCTAATGGTCTTCAAATCATTTACTTGTGCACCATCTATGAATTCCATAGTTAACAATTTTGTGGTACTCAAATTCCAAAAAACCCTTGGTGCATAAACATAGTCTGCAATATGAGGAGATAGCCTTCGAAAGTTATCCATACATTTTATGCTGTTCTTGGCCTCAATTAAGAAATCAAGTTCCTGATAACCACCACTATAACTTATCAAGGGAACTTTCAAAGATTGTAGATAGCTTATATTCTCAACAAAACATAAATGCACACATAGCATAATAACAAGCACTATAATGCATGATCTGACAGAAATAGGCAAAATGCAAATATGAATACAAGATACATATCCAACTCTGAAGTCTTCATTATCCAGTGGTTACAATATAAAAATCTTCATAATTTCATAGATTAGAGGCTAAATCTAGCATATTGTTTTTTAAAATCCAAATTTATATTTGCAAAAGTCATATTTCTGACCATCTTTAATAAAAGTCAAGGTAAAAGGATCATGAAACAAAATGCATATCGTAATCCCAAGGTTGTGGAAGTACCCAATGAGTCAATAAAATCTACAAAACTAAGATCATACCCCCCAAGGATTTGTAAAAGATCCCTCTGACTTCATACTAGGTCTTAACTTGTGTCAGTACAAATCTGGTACTCGTATATATTTCGCACTCATGTAGACTCTTGTATGATTTCTCCCGGTAGTGCAACTTTTTTTCACTCTGAATCTCAATGCCACTATCTCAGAGCACACACCCACTATTCCTTTTATAATTAAGCTATTCAGTGCCAAATAGGTTGAACATGAGTTTGGATGAAACAACATCTCCTTCGAACAAGCTAAAGATTTGTTCAAATGCAGAGCAGCCCATCACAAGTTTAGGCTCCAGGTTGGTTCTAAAATGGGCTCTTCTAATATCAATAAAAAAGTATAATATTATACGATATTATGAAAACATATGTTTCTCATAAATTGTTTTCATCCAATATGATGATGAATATCCACTCTAATTCTAAGTACAAAATTAAAATTAAATGCAACTACAATTAAAATTATGTGTAGTTGCTGCGCTTCACTCGAGGTGCCCCTTAAGAGTCGGTATTGCAGATTGATGCGCATCACTACAATGAAAAATAGGCTGTTTTTGTATTTTCTTTTTTTCACATTTATACTTAAATCCAACGACATCGTTTGGCTAAGTGTAACATCGTTTGGGAATTATTGGATGAAGTATTACAATAAATTCCTACACATGAAAACATTTTTTTGGGAGGTGACTTAAATGGACATATAGGAGTAGAAAGAGATGGTTATCCAAGGATACACGGAGGTTGTGGTTTTGGTACGAGAAATGAAGAAGGGGAAACTATCTTAGAATTTGCTAAGGCATATGATCTATCGTTAACAAACACATTTTTTTTAAAAAGGGAAGAACATTTAAAAGCAGAGAGAATAAAACTCAAATAGACTATGGCTTACTCAGAAGAAGAGACTCGTACACATGCAATGACTGCAAAATTATACCAGGTGAAAGCTTAACAAATCAACTTCGTCTATTAGTAATAGATTTATCAATTAAAGGATTTTAAGTATCGAAAAGAGAAAATAGGTTATCAAAATATAAAATGGAAGGATTTAAAAGGATGCAAAGAGATTGAATTTAGACAGAATTTCCTTTTAACATGAAGTGGAATTGAAACGACAATGTTAACAACATTTGGTCAAAAACAAAGAATGATATTGAGAAAATGGGTAAGCAAGTTTTAGGTGAGACTAAAGGAAAAAGATTCATAAAAAAAGAGACTTGGTGGTGGAATGAGGAAGTGCAAAAGATAATACAAAATAAACGAGTAAGTTTTAAAGAGTGACAATAGAGTAAAAATCAAGAAGATTTAGAAAAGTATAAATAGTTAAAAAGTGAAGTAAAAAATATTATTGGAAATGCGCAACCAAACGCCCTCAAATGACCAATGCTATCGTCCACCCCGATGATCTAAAGTGGCATTCAAATGGCACAAACATGGCTTCTTGACATTATGAACATACAATGAATTTGTGAAGTTTGGCCTGATTTTGCTCGGACACTGTTCATACGCGTGGGGGTACTGTACATGCGTGGTTTACTGTTCAGACACAGGGTACTGTTCACTCTTTCTGCTTATTTAAGGAGGGTTTCAACCATGGTTCAAAACACACCAATACCAACGCAACACAGAGCTAGAGAGAGTCTTCTTTCAAAGGTGAGGGTTTTGAAGTGAGAGGTGAGGGTTTTTCCCTCTCAATCATGGGTATTGCTCAAAGGTGGAAGACGGGTATGGGTGTGAGTGTCGAGTGTGAGTGTGAATGTATGGTAGGTGTGCTTAAAATGTAATGTGTGGGGGATTTCTCACCAGTTTACATGGGAACGGGATACACTGGGAACATGGGAACACTTGGGAAACACTCGAGGGCAAGAGATTAAGAGGATTATTGGCTTAAAACTTGGATTCACTTGGGTGGAGGGTTGGTGCACAATGGCTATCCGAGATTTGGGTAAGAGAGTAGAAGGTATATGATTTGTCCTTACATATTCTCTATTGTACTTGTAATTTCTTCAAATATAGTGAAAACGGGCCTCTCCGTGAATGTAGCCAAGTTGATGAACCACGTATATCTTAGTGTTGTTGTCTCTCTCGTTTACATCTTTATTGCGTTTACCATTATTACCATTTTATCTTGATTATGTTCGAGTCGTGGTTTATTGCAGGTACCCCAACAATCTGGGCCCCGGAGCACAACAATTGGTATCGGAGCTCTTAGTGCGCACAAGGTGTTTGTCAAAAATCAGGAATGAAATTTTGGTGTCAAACCACTAGTGCTTGGATTTCTTGGGTGTGTTCATTCAATTATGACAAGGGATATTGCTTCACAAGTTTAGGTAGAGGGATTTGATGGTAACGAGTGCTTCGCTCTTGGTGATTAGAGTGGAGGTGATTCTTTTTCAACATGGGTCGTGTACCAAGGTTGATAGAAGAATGCAAGCCGGAGAAAGATTGAGGGCGTGATTGCTTGCCCAAAATGCAATTGGAGAGGGTGTCATTGCTAGACCAGAATGCAACTAGTAACGATGTAATAGCTACCTGCAAGGTCTATTTATACGATTTGATTTTCAGCCGGAAGAAAATTGATTGTCGGGAATGTTGTCATAGCAAGTCTATATCAAGAACAATGAGAGCATTGCAACGTATGGAGGGAAATGAGTCGTTTCTTGGTTCGGTATTTGAAATAAGGATGGTGGTGTCTAGGAAAGTACCTCAAGACGGTTAGCAGTATGTGCTAGACTTTTGGGGATATTCTCACAATCTCCAAAAGTGACGAATTTCAAGAAGAAAGGTGCTCGATTATAGGCGGAGTTCATAAATCACACGGTATTGTATGGATTTTGTGATTAGTTGATGTCTGGATTGATATCGATGGTATATTTTGGGAACAAGGTGCATAAGTGAGGAAGGCCTTCTAAATGCTCTCATTTACAACTGATGAGCACGGTGTATGTTCTAGTAGATGACGACGATGAGAGAAATCTTGCTAGCGAAGGGGTGAGGTTGAAGTCCCTCTTCGGAGTCGATGGGTATATTTGACACGTTGCAGCTACATTTAGGCATTGACTCGTGTGTTCATCTTCAGAAGATATCTAAGAAAAGTAGTTGTAAATTGCACGGTGCAAAGGGTATATTTACAAGAGGAGGTGTTACTCCGAGGGCAATTTTTACGGATTAATTTGGATTTTTGAAGAGGCATTGAACGATATACGAATATGTGTAGCTGGTACAATGAAGCTCAATGGTGGTTCATTCGGTGGCGTGGTAAATAGGGAGATTTGGATGGGGAGAATTCTCATCGGGTGGAGTCTCGGTCGTGGTTTGCGGTATTTCTTGCCAAGTTAGAGATTTGTGAAGTTTGGCTTGAATTTTGTGCGAGTACTGTTCATACGCGGAGTCCTGTTCATACGCAATTTAGTGTTCATACGCCGAAATACTGTTCATACACGGTTTACTGTTCAGACATGGGGATACTGTTCACTTTTTCTCTTTATTTAAGGAGGGTTTCAACCATAGTTCAAAACACACCAATACCAACACAACACAGAGCTAAAGAGAGTCTTCTTCCAAAGGTGAGGGTTTAGGGGGTGAGAGGCGAGGGATTTTTCCTCTCGCCCATGGGTATTGCTCAAAGGTAGAAAAAAAGTATGGGTGTGAGTATCAGGTTTCATGTATGGTAAGTGTGATTAAAATATAATGTGTGGGATATTTCTCACCGGTTTGCATGGAAACACGATACACCAGATTGGGTACACGGAAAACACCTGGGAAACACTTAAGGGCAAGAAATTGAGACGGTTCTTAGCTTAAAACTTAGATTCACTTGGGTGGAGAGTAGGTATACAATGGCTATTCGGGATTTGGATAGGGGAGTAGAGGGTATATGATTTATCCTTATATATTCTCTATTGTACTTGTAATTTCTTCAAATATAGTGGAAACGGACCTGTGGATGTAGCCAAGTTGGTGAGCCACGTATATCTTGGTGTTGTTTCTCTTGTTTACATCTTTATTGTGCTTACCATTATTACCATTTTATCTTGATTATACCCGAGATTGTGGTTGATTAAAGGGTGCCCCCAACAAACTGGGCGTCGGGGCACAACGAGATCATCATCACAAAAACATGTAGTTCGTTAATACTTGAACTTTGAACCATGTACAAACAGAATGGGATACAAGTCCAAACTACGCTTCATCAGTGATTGATACACATACTAAGTAATGCATATTTAAAAAATAAGAAGAAACATTTGAGATATGTAGTCCCTATCAAGGAAAAACAACGAGATAATCGTATTATAGCATGTCAAGAGTTTCAACAACGAGCCAATCCATTCATCTCGAGATAGAGTTTTAAATTGTGAGTGCCTTTCCAAAATCAATTTATTCTACGTGTCACAGTCATCCTTCTTCAAAGGACAATCCTACTTTATGTGACCCAACACACTACACTTATAATTGTCTGCATCTCCTACCATCCATTGATCTAGACCTACTACTTCAACTTAATCTCCCTCAAACTATCACCTTTGATAAATTAAAGAAGCCTTCAAATGACCAATGCTATCGTCCAAAACAACCCCGATAATCTAAAGTTGCATTCAAATGGCACAACATGGCTCTTGACTTTATGAACATGCAATGAATCATCATCACAAAAGCCTGCAGTTCGTCAATACTTGAAATTTGAACCATGTACAAACAAAATGGGATACAAGTCCAACCTACGCTTCATCATGGATACACAAACTAGGATATGCATCAACAATTTTAAAAAAACAAGAAGGAACATTCGGGATATGTAGTCCCTATTCAAACAATTATTGATATATTCAAGGAAAAACAACAAGATAATCGCAGTAAAGCATGTCAAGAGTTTCAGCAACTAGCCTTGGGCAAACTTTCGCGCACTTCATCAATTAGCCACCTACATAAGATTTTAGCATTACTGAAGGTTAGCATTAATCGAGTCAAAACGCATTACTAATTCCAACATACATACATATCACCAAACAAGTTATGTGTTTTGCTTTTTTCTGAGAGAATTAGTTATGCATGGAACAGTTTAACATGCAGTTGTGCACTCATCGTGGACACATATTGTGTGTATGTGGACAGCTGGGCATGTGTGCCCATCTGTTATATGTAACATAGATATGGACATAACATGGCAACTATATATTGACAAAATATATTACCAAAAAAATAAAAAGAGAACAGCAGACATGCACGGCTGCCGCAATCTACTTATATATCGTACAGTTATGGGTAGGAGAAAAGCATATAACATAAAAGAGGAAGTTAAACAAGAACAATATACACGTACAGCAAATATACTTTCCGACCACATTTCTCCATCATTACTGTATCAAAATGCATGTTCTATGATATTTGATGGCCCAATTACACAATACGGTAACATGGGATGGGCAATGTTACTTGCAGTGTGAATCACCCTCAGCCTGGCACATGGTTGGGTACAAGTACACATATGTTGCTTTTGCTGGTATGTGGTACAATGGGGTTATGCTAAATAATTTGATATTTTAGATCACGTGAGGCGCTAGGACTTTTAGGGGTTGTTTTGACAGTATATTTTCAACAATGTATGTACTACTATGCAAAAGTGTTCGGTAGAGAAGTACTGAGTGTATTATTAATATAACAATTACAAAAATATAAAATCAAATTTTATATAATTTATTTTTTTTACTGGAAACTCCCCCCCCCCCCCCCCCCCTCTCGCTCTCTTGTTTTTCACTTTTTCCATTGTTGGAATCAAAATTTGCATTAGTTTGCTAAAACTGGGGACACTGCCTTTGAGATCTATAACGCGATCCCATCATGGTTGTTGTCGTGCACCCCAGATCCAAGAACATAAAGAGTGTGAAGATCCTGATAAAACTATGGGTTACATATCATCTTCAGAATTGTTGGCGATGCAATAGTGCACCATTGTAAGCTCAAAAAAGACAAAATCTAAAAATGTGTTTTTTCTCCAAAACAAGACCCACAAGGGACCTTAGCTACTCAAGTTATATGTTTAGTACAATCTTATTATTAGCGATTTTTATTAGTAGGTCCCATTTCCTAAGTATGTAGTCAAATAGGTCTTACGTTTTTTTTGTTCTATTTGGCCAGGTGGAAAAAAAAATTGCTCCAATAAGTCCTATTAGAAAACAAGTAGTAAATATTTACTACTTGTGCAAAACAAATAGTAAGTATTACTACTTGGGCAAACAAATAGTAAATATTACTACTTGTGCAAAACAAATAGTAAATATTACTACTTGTGCAAACAAAGAGCAAATATGGAATGTAGTAATATTTACTACATGTGCAAAACATATAATAGGACCTACTGAGAAATTTTTATTTTAATGGGACCAAAATTGGAAATGTCTTATATAAACATGGCTTCTTTATCAAGCTCCCTCATTATTATTATTGTTTGATATTATACATAACAATATATTATTTGTTGAGACAATTTATATCAATTTTCAGGTCCGAAGGGCGTTTTGGGTAAATTCACCTATCCCATTACATGGGCAATATAATATTTATAACATATGTAAAACATATAATAGGATTTATTGATAAAAAGTTATTTTAATGGACCAATTAGGAAATGTCTTATGCAATCAGGACTTCTTTATAAACCTCCCTTCTTCTTCATGGTGGTGGTGTTATGTAACAAAAACAATAGGTTAATTTGTTGAGCCAATTTATATGTTTTTTCACGTCGAAAGGATGTTTTGGGTAAATTCGCCTAATAAAGAAAATGGGTCATCTGACATTTTACGAACATCGGACATCTAATATTGAGAAAATTTTATTCTAATGGGATCAATAAGGAAATGTCTCAAGTAAAAAGGACTTCTTTATCAATAGTTGTTGTTGTTGTTGAGTTTAAATTTTCAATGTCTAAATCAATAGGTAAAGAAATAGGGACCGAGGTGTACAAGTTTTATTACAATTGAGTACTTTGAGTTTGGGTTTTCCAGGTCTAAATCAATTAGGCCCTGTTTGATAGAAAAGTGGGAAAATGCAAATTATTCCGGGGTAATTGATTCTAGGGAAAATAATTTCAAGGCAAATCAGTATTTTCCAATATGTTTGTGTTTGTTACAAGCTGGAAAATCATCAATTTTCCACCTATTCTATCAAACAGAAAAGCTGAAAAATAGAAATAAATGTGAAAATTTTGTTTACAATATATATATATATATATATTGTTAATATTAATTCTGGAATATATATACACACATACGAAATATACTTATATGAAATATACGAAATATACAAATTATATACATATACGAAAATAAATATATAAATATATGAAATGTACAAAAAAATATATGAAATATTTAAAAAAAATATACAAAATACATGAAATGTTTAATAAATTATACGAAATATATGAAATATTTAAAAAAAATGTATGAAATATGCGAAATATTTTTAAAAAAATATATGAAATATTTAAAATATTTAAAAAAATATATATTAAATATACGAAATATATGAAAATATACAAAATATATGAAAATATACGAGATATATTAAATATACAAAATATATAAATGTACAAGATATATACATATACGGAATATATTAATTATAAATATATGAAATATACGCAATATACAAAATATACATATATACTAAAATATATGAAATATATAAATGTACGAAATATATAATATACGAAATATATTAAATATACAAAATATAAACATATATGAATATACAAAATATACATATATACTAAAATATATAAATGTACAAAATAAATAAATATACGGAATATATTAAATATACGAAATATATACACATATATATACATATATATGAAATATACGTAATATACATATATACTAAAATATATGAAATATATAAATGTACGAAATATATAAATATACGAAATATATTAAATATACGAAATATATTAAATATACGGAATATATTAAATATACGAGATATAAACATATATGAAATATACGCAATATACCAAATATACATATATACTAAAATATATGAAACATATACATACATGAAATATACGAAATATATATATTTACAAATTTACGAACTATATATATTTATATATTTACGACATATATAGAGTTTTTCAAAAAATTTGCTTTGCGTGATTTGCCACCCAAAGGTGGCAAACAAAAACCTGACCCCCTAAAGAATTGGTTTCCACCTTAAGAAGGCAAATTGTGCTTAAAGGTGTTGTACATGGAATACAAATTCCGAAGCGAATTTAGGCTATCAAACGACCTAAAAGTTGGAAAATTTTGAAATTTTTTAACTTTTTGAAAGTTTGCCTTCGAAGCCTTAGTTGAGAAATATGGACTGAGAAGTACAAGTCTTGTTACAATTGAGTACTACAAGTATACACCCTTGTACTGTTCTCAATTCGATATATATCGGTAAACGAGATTTTCTATCAAATATGGAGTCTTTGGATTCGTGTATTCAGCTCTGTTTTTTTTGTGTTTTTTTCTTGTGTGTGTGGGGGGGGGGGGGGGGGGTATTTTGACTTTCACCCCCACAAAGTTCTTTTTTAGGATTCGCTAGGAAACTCTTTGAGCTATAGCAACACTCTAGGGGTTTCCAACAAAAATCTGGTGCAACACAAAAGTTGAAAAGTGAGGTTGGGTGTCATATCCCGCTAGGGACAGTTTCATACCTCTTTGGTGATGAATTAAGTTGGGTGGGTAACCCCGACTTATGCAGCTCATCTTCTTTCTCCAATAATTAAGTCTAGCTGGGAATTATTATGAATGTTAATAGCACCCTTTTCTTTTTCTTCTCTCCTTTTCTCACTATTCTCTTCACTTCAATTTCTGCTATAAATCAATTTCTTAAGCCCTCAAATCATATTTTTTTAAAAGCACAATAATTTTTCCCCTTAAACAATCAACCCAACATAATGTTCACAATTCCCAAAACAGCAACCAAACTCTCTTTTCCTTGCCTAATTACAACCTCAAAATATTAACCCTTACCAAAACTATTTCCAGTGTTGTTACAGATTATTAGCCACAATTTTCTATCATAATCAGCCCTCGAATTACTAATTTTCCTCAGTTCAGCATTAAATAAGAAAGGATTCTCGCTCATTTGGCCGAGTATAAGAAACTTCAAAACTTTATTCTCATATCTGGAAAGTAGGGAAGATAATGAAGAGGAAATAAACAGTCTAATAACCTGTAATCAAAAGACGGAAAAAAACGGTGCAAGGTGTTCACAATCAACTCCACAGTGGCATAATCCGCAGCTGCAGTATCTGTCATGTGAATGTGCTGAACCTGAAGTTGAGGAAACAATTGGATAAAGTATGGAAATCTTCATGACAAACATTAAAATTTTAATCTCTAGTATGATGGTAAGACTGGATCTTCGATAAGTCTGAAATAAAACAAAGGGCGAAGTGCAGAAAAACACTAAACTATGCAACTTTTTGTAAGAAACTCTACGATATATTTTAATTTAGGGAAAAAAATGAACTATGCTTTTGTTGCAGATACACCCCATATGTTTTGATAAAAAAAATGTCACTAAAAGGTCTCTGACATGAGGTCTTTGCAAAAAAAAAAAAAAGTTCAGAGGTTTTAAACATTAAAAATAGTTCAGGGTTCCATGATAAAAATACATAGTTTTGGGGGGTCAATTGTACCTTCCCCTAAATTACATCCTATCAGAATAATAAACATTTGAAACCTTCACGGCAACTTTTTGTCCGTCATGGGTTTGAGCAACGTGAACTTGTGCAAGGGAAGCACTTGCTATCGGGACAGGATCAAACTCGTTGAAAATCTGTACATAGTCAGAAGGGATGACTCAGTTGATCGATTGATAATATAACAGAACCAAATGAAAGCAAATATAGCTATCCTTGACAGCAAAGATCCAATGACTTTCACCATTAATTGGAACAAATTATACATACTTCATCAGGTGGCCCTCCAAGTTCTTTCTTGACAACTTCACATACTTGATCATACGAAGAAACGGGACACTTATTCAACATGGACTGCCTCATTGTCTCAACATATTCCTGGGGAACTAGGTACTCCTGTACAAGATAATGAAGGTACTCAAACCATAAATAAGGATAATCAATCTTTTCAACGAGCAATCATCTACCATAGCACTCCTACCAATCTCTAGAATAAGAATCATAAAGAGTTACGATTTCCTTCAAGACTACCCAAGAAAGTGAATGTATCATACCAGTTGACTAATATGTTGACCAAGCTTGATATATATACCACCATTTTTAAAACATAGTTCTTGAAGCCTACGCGCACTCCTGATGTGAACTTCATGTTTAACTCTAGACCTCTCAATGCTACTTTCAGGCAATCCCGCCAGTGAATATTCATAATCTGAAAACATTACAAGTTTGAACCATTGTTACAACCAATTAAAGGATTTCCAAAGTCATTTGAATCCAATTATTAACCCTGTTCCAATCAATATTATTAACAATAATCGTAAAAGTAAGAAATGATTTAAGCTGCTATCTTAGAGCCTGTGCTCTAACAAGCATCGAGGACTTCCATATTCAAGTACATGTTCGGAGCAACACCCACATCGAACAGCTACACTCAGTAGTCAGTACCCATACACCAAACAACTACTACGATAATGTTGGACAGTAGCCGACCATAGAGAGAGAAATAGGGTTTTGTATGAATGAAGGAGATGAAGGTAGTGGAGAAGGGGAATGGATTTACCGGCAAACGATCGATGATAACATTAGGAGACGGAAGTGGGAGGTGGGAGCTGTGGCCATAAAGGAAGAGAGAGAGCATAGAGATTGGAGAGGAAATGGACAAGACGGACGGACAAATATATTTTATTTTATTTTTTGTGAGTGGGGGAGAAAACCTCCTTACGGTTGTCAAATATTTTTTATGAATTAGTAACAATTTTGCAATGGCTTGAGTTTAATGTGAACTGAAAGATTTGAATCTCCATTTTGCATGAATTCAATGCAATTCATCTGAAGTCAAAATTTGATAGTACGACCGTTATGGGACCTGCTTTGTTTGGCCCCAGTGAAATCAAGTTTTGGATTGAAGATAATCTTCGATTTTTTTTATTTTGGCTCTTTTTTATTGAAATTGAATATAGGAACAATTAATGTTTAGCCCCCAGGAGCTAAGTACATTTTGGACTTAGTCCACCTTATTTTTTTATGTTCCAAAAGTCCCTTGTCTATTTTTTTACAATTTTTTTTGAGAGTTTAGGACGAGGAGAAAGAGTGTTTGTGAGCGTTTTATATAGTTAGGGACTTTTTTGAACAAAATAAAAAGGGTTTGGACATAATGTTAGTTAAAAAATTGTCGAGAGACTTTTCGTCGAATGACCCTTAAATATATTTCGTTATTTAAATTTAATGTTAAAATAGTCTCACACGTATTTTTTGATGATTTAGTATGTCAGACTACAAAACAAGTACATGAATGGGGTATACAAACAATACAAAACACTTACACACCAACCATAGTGTAGGAGGGTGGTTGCCCAATTCAATTAACACGTTGAATAGCAAAATGACGCAAAGGCAACCTAGAGTCATTTCTGTGTTTTAAACAGGATAATAAAGATGGTGTGTATCGATGCTCGTATTTTAAATTGAACTACGAAGTAAAGTTTTTGCCTGTTGGTGAGAGTAATATGGATGATTTAATTGATCTTAGCATTAGCATTGTTGCTCTCTTTGCCCCTGGTCACTTGCCTTTCATGACTGAGTTTGGTGAGGGCACTGTGGTTTATAATCCTTATCGAAATATGAGGGCGTTTGGGTCTGATCAAGATGCCCCTTTTGAAAATATTTTTGTAAATCGATCTGTTGCCAAGAATTTTCATGCGGCATGTTTTTCTTTTACTTATCTTGGGGCAATGTTGAAGCTTAAGAAATTGGGGCTCAGAAGATTGTGAAGACTGGGAGTGTTGGTTTTGTAAATACAAATTGGAACCAGTTTTGGGCAACACGAGCCCTCCCTTTCCCCAAGTTTTCGTATGGTGATCCAATTCGATTGGCTGTTGCAGATGTGGGTAATAACGATGAGACTTTTTGACAAAGAAAATTGGTGTTGATGATGTGTCTGTGTATGCTGTCGTGGAAGATGTCTCAGTTGCTTCAAAGAGTCCAAAGGTCCTTCCCAGAAAGGGATAGTTATAAGGGAGAGAGGTCCTGTGCCAAAAGCTGTTGAGGTTCAATCGAAAAGCAAGGGGAAGGAAGTTGTTGGTGGTGGTTCAAAACATGTGACTATTGATGAGGATGCAAATCCTAATGCCGTTGAAGAAGTTACAGCATTTTTGGAGAGATCTCCTTCTAAGAAGGTTGAGACCATCGATCTAGATTCATCTCCATGTAAAGGAAAATGACCAACTCGAGATAGGGCTGCAAAGACTTGGGACTGAAAGAAGATAACAAATCATATAGATCAAGTTTCGACCGTCTCTCTTTCGAGTGAGGATGGCGAATTTGAACATATAAGTGACAATGTGTCGATTGTTGATAAGCCTGTCCATGGGTCGAGCAGCCCGCCCAGCCCAAAAAATTTAGGGAATGGGCCAAGGATATGCCCGAAGGATATTTCTACCATAATGTATATTTTTTCTATTCTTGTCATAATTCTCATTTAAAAAAAAATTCCATTCTTGCAATAATTTGTTCAAATTGTGCCATAATATTATTTTTTACTAATATAACAAAAAAAATTATTCTTTAGTCATATACTTTTATTTTGTAGTTGGTGTTTGTGAACATTGTTAATTTTGTGTAAATTTGAATACGTTTAAGACTTTATGTTACACAGAGGCTTTGTTTATTTTTTGTTAATATATTTCTATCATTTTACAAAAAAAATATAATATTTTACCTTTGGGAAATGATTTTAAAAAGGAGGAGTTGGGCTAGGCTCGGCTGGATTGGTCGGGCTTGGGTTGAACAATATTGGCCCAAAGTCAAGCCTAGGCCTTTGTAGGAAGTGTTATTATGAGGTGTCAGCCCAGCCCTGCCTAGCCCATGAACAGCCCTAATTGTTGATGAGGTTGAGGAAGTTGAAGATGTTAAGGAGAGTGATGGTGGTAATTCAGAGTATGGGGATTCTTCTGCCACTACTAGGGATGATGGGCAAACATCTCCTAGCAAGAAGGTTGTTGAGGAAACAGTTCTTGCGAAAGAAACTTCTCAAGTGGTTGTGAGCTTTGTCCCTTCCTCTCTTGTGGGTAAATTGTTATTCTTGTCTTCTTCATATATGTTTTGTTTGTCCCTTCCTATATATTTTGTATTAAACATTTTTTATCTTTATATTGACAGTTACAAGTTCTTAAGGGGTTACTACATTGCATGTTTCAAAAGATCCTACCATTCCCTGAGTTAGTTGTTTGTGTTTCTTCGGCATATGTTGTAGTTGATCTTATAACTTGGTTCCCCAGTTGATGATGAATTGTTCTTTGAAGGAATGACTGATTTTGTGGATCCTGGTTGAGTTGGGGATTTGGATGTGAGGAAGATGTTGGATAGTATTGAGGATGAAGGCTTAGATTTATCCTCTGTGCCGGATCTCAATCCTCTAGTGAAAATCCTCGGCATATCAATATAAATCCCCCTTCGATTGTCAGTGCTAGTGAGGTGACTCCTTCGATGATGTCTCTTTGGATTTGCAAGTGGCCGCCAAGGATCTTTCACTTAGGCCTCGTTTGATGCGCCGTATAAAGGGTCCGGATAGGATAAGATAAGAGTCGGATTGGATAGGATAAGGATGGGACGGATAAACTTATTCAATTACTGCGTTTGGAACAGTTCCGGATAAGAAGACGGGATGGGATATAATAATACAATCTTTTGTTTGAAATGCTCCAGTTAGGATTAATTTGTCTCCAGTTTTTCAAAAATACCCTCATTTTATATTTAATAATTAAAAAATAAAAAATATACTGTTATCACATATTCTAACTCAATAACATAGTATTTAATTCCACGTGGAATGTTAAAAATAATATTATGAGATGACAATAATGAGATGAACTTGAATCCAGTCGCAAAAATAATACTATAATCCCTTTCAATTCAAAAGAAGGCAGTCGCAAAAAATTACTTGAAGCCACAACTGGATAACATCGATTTTACCCAAAATAGCCCCCAAAAACATACGAAAACAAACAAACTGAATTCTAAATAGCTTTCAGCTTGTCTAGCAGGTGGGTTAATAACACTTAAAAAATAATATGTGTAACAAAATATTAGCAGTGGATTAACAATACATAACTTTCAACTTGTCTACCAGGTGACTTAACATAATATTTGCATCGATTTAAATCAAAATAGTAGTTCATGATAAAGCAACAAACATAAAAAAATAGAAAAAACAAAAAAGTAGGAGGACGTTACATATTGTAATGAAAAATGTGAATGGAGAGTTATGTGAATGAAAGGGACTGACGGTTACTATCTAATACTTGGGAGAGTGCAAAGGGTAGAGTAGTAAATTCTAATCAAATCTCGACACCGTATAATTTTATACGACCTTGGAGGTGGAATTTTTTTTATCCCATTCCTTGTGGGATAAGAAGCTCACTTGGGATAACTTATTCCATCTCATATCCCATCCTAAACTACACCAAACATTGGATAGGATAATTTTATCCAATACGGCCCTCTTATACTGCGCATCAAACGAGGCCTTAGTGCTTTGGTTCCTCGTGTTGCCCCTACTCCTCCTATTATTGCGACTTCTGCTACTGAAACGGTTGTTCCTTCTTTTTCAAGTGATATTCCATCGGTTATGGTTTCAAATGTGCCTGATGGGGGTTTTCATTAGTGGTTAATCCCCTGGTTTCGTCTTCCGCTGGTACTTCTTCAACTGTGAATCCCCTAAATCTCGGTACTTCTTTTGGTGTTAGTGTTAGTACTCCAGATATTCAATCTTTGCTAACTTTGTTTACTCCTAGTACTGTTGGTCATAATATTGTTAGAGGTTTCTCGCTCGAGATGGTTCAATTACTTCCTTTTTTGAATGATGTTGAATTTTCATTGCCGGTTTTCAAATCGATTTCTACTATTTTAAGGGTTTATCCTCAAACCTGTTATGAATTTCAAGTGGCGAACTCATGGACTGAAAATGCCAGCTTTGATTAACCTTGTAAATGGTTTATTGGAGTATAGTTTTGTTGTTATTATCTTACGATACACGATACATATCCCGATACGATACGCGAAACACAAGTAAAACGATACGAATCATACCTTTGTATCGCAAATGTCCAATATCCCACAGGTATCGTTTCGTATCCTGATACGATACATGAATCTTAAGATGCGTGTATCTTACGATACACAATACACATAGCGATACAAAGTCAAAAAATTTCAAGCCAAAAAACTCTAATTCTGAACTCTTTGAGGCTTTCAGTTGTACGATTCTTATCTCTACCTATTAAAAGGGCAAAAAAATCAAAAAATAACAAAAGTTTAAAATAATTTTAAGACTTTACACAATTCCTTCTCTTGTGCAATACACCAATTCCCTCCCCTTATGTGACCCCCCCCCCCCCCCCCCAAACACACACACACCTATTTTTTACTTTTGCCAATCGCATTGAGTTGTTGCCTCTGCATAACTTCTACATGAAGTTTTAAATGTCAATAGATTGTTTTTCTAAGTTAGTCTTAATTTATTATAGAATACTGAAGCTAACTAGTACAACACACGTTAGTATACAACTTAAACAATGCTATGCATATTAAACGATGGTTTTTAATTTACTAAACGTCCACATTATTAATTTTTTTTTTTCCAAAATTTAATGAACTCTTTAATTAGCATGTCATTGCATATAATCTGATACCACGACCGAGTTGAAAAATTAGGCATCTAATTCGGTAGAGCATAACCAAAGGTATTGAACCATGAATTTAAAAGTCCAATTTTTTTAATTTATTCTTATATTTAACTGATTGTTAAGTGAATTCTATGGATATATTTTGTTTTTACAACTTTTTTATTTTTTGTATTGTATCTTACGATACGTATTCCAATACAATTCACGATACGCAATATATGGGGTTTGTGATACGCGATATGTATCCCGATTTGACAAATATGGAGTATAGGAATTTTCCTTTGTTGATTGGCAATGTTGATGCCCAGCATCTTTAGTTTTTGTAGAGGACAAGGAAATGAAATCTTGGTTCGTATAGACCGTTGTGTGAAAAAGTGTTGAACCTGCAGCCTGCTCCTTCATTTAAGCGCTGGGCGTAGACAAAAAGGTTTTTGAATAAATTAAATTTGAAAGTGGCAGAATTGGTTCATAAATTTGCTCCTCTTCAGTCTAAGATTGTAAATTAGATGCCCTTCGAAAGTCTAGTGAGGCTCTTGCTTCCAGTCTCCAGTCGATTTTAGTGTTGGTTAATTGGATTGGATCTTGTTTCTGGGAACATGCAGGATTTTTATTTTCCTAGGCCTAGTTTGTTTGTTTTTGGAAAGGGGGTGTTGTTTGTGGGGTTTTTTATTATTGTTGAACAAGTGAAATCAGATGGATATATCTTCCCTTCAGTTGTTTGTGTATATATATTTTTTGAATGGTTTTTGTGATTGTGATTTTGTCTTTGAAAGAATTACTAAATATTGCCCCCTACTTTTTCGAAATATGATTTTGCGTTGGGAGGAAAAAAATTTGATCTCGGTGTTTCTGAAATTGCATTACTCCTTTGAAATATTAGTTTGCCTCAAGGATATAAAATTTCCTAACCTAGGCATTTCTGAAATTGTGTTTCGAAGGAGTATTATCCCGATTATGAGATTTCCCTTACTCCTTCGAAATATGATTTTGCCTTGTAATTTTGTTTCTACTTTTGGCCTTTCGATTATGACATTGTCCCTTATCTTTGTAAATATGTTTCGAAGGATTAGACCTTCAAACATGATCGTTCCCCAATATTTTTAACATGGCTTTCTAGTTTTATGTTTCCAAGAAGTAAACCTTCAAACATGCCACTGCTCCTTCTTCTTTAATCCCTTTTGAGGATTGATTATGATTGTTGGAGAGTTTTTACCGAGAGTGATTATTTTGTAGGATGATTATCGAGAGTGATTATTTTGGAGAATGATTATAAACAATGTTTTCCCCAAAAGAGATTTATATATTCCAGGATATTTATTTACAAAGCGAGTTGTAGCCTTAACCACTTTAGATTGACTAAGAACCATTCTTCTTTTGATTCTAGTTTGATTATTTTGCATATTCTGATGAGCTTGTTTCTTTGACTATATAGGAGCCTTCCCAGTTTGATGTAAGTTTTGTTGTTTTGAGCACTAGATCCCCGATTCCGAATTCTTTAGTTTTTACCATTGTGTCGTAGGCTCGCATTATTATACTTAGAAATTAGCTTATGATTTGTTCCTCCTTTCTCTAGCCTTTCAAACTAGGTTTTTCTTAACTCCAATGTAGCTTGTGTTATAGGGCCATTCTAGCCGAAGGAATTGCTAGTTCGACTGGTAGTATAACTTCGGCTCCATACACTAAAGAAAGGGCTGGACCTGTGGGTTTTCATTTTGACGTCTTGTATGCCCACAAAACGAGAACTAACTTTTCATCCCACGCTCCTAAGAAGTCATCTCTCATTTTGGATAAAATGTTAATGAAAGTTTTGTTAGTTGTCTTTACTTGTCCGTTTCCTTTTGGGTAAGCGGTCGTTAGGTGATGATGGGCGATGTGTATTTGCTGGTGAGGGCTTTTACTTCATCATTGATGAAAGGGATCCCGTTGTCTGAGAGAATGACCTTTTTGAATTTCGAATTTGCATATCATGTTTTCTCTAATGAAGTTGGTTACCGCTACTTTCGTTGCTCGAAGGAGTGCCACCGCTTCCACCCACTTAATGTAAAACATTGTTGCAACTGGGATCCCGATTTTGCTGGTGGAGTAAATTTTTCTACTAAATCCAATGCCCAAGCGTGAAATAGATACAGTGTTGATAAGGTATGGAGTTGTACTACTGATGCATGAATGAGATTGTCGTGGAACTGGCATGGTTTGTATTTCCTCACAAATTCAAGGGTCAACCTCCATGGTTGGCCAACAGTACCCACAATAAGTTAGGTCATCATATAGTTTTCCAGTGCCGATATGTGTTGGTTCATGAGCCGGTTTTATAACTTCGTGGATATCGTTTTGGACCAAACATCTCATTAACTTCTGGTTTATTTCCTCCAAACATCTCATCAACTTTCCGGAACAGCCCTTATGTATCAAAATGCTATACGTCAAAGGGCGCTCTATTCCCTTTCGTCTTTCGATGTGATGCCTTCTCTTAAGTAATCTCAATGAAAGATTTCCTCCAGTCTTCCTGTTCTCCAATAAAGTTTATTTCCTCTTTTTTGGTGGTACTTCCTAACAGCCTTCACAATATACTACTTTGTGATCGCTCGGTAGTTCTCTTATTTTAGTCCAATCCATCTTGTAAGGATTCCTTGAGGACATTTCGTCGGATAGCTCCCCTTGTAAGTTCTTGTCTGATTCCTTTAAGTTTTAAGGTCAATATGGGTACCCTTCTATTGAAAAATGTGAATGTGGTTGATTATTTCTAGGATATCGATTTTGTTACTGATGGTTTGCAAGGGTGTCAGTTGTTCGTTCATGGATCGGGGTTGATACACTTTTATGGTTGCAATCTGGTTGAGTAGTTTTAGTACCAATATTCGATAGGGGCGAGATAGATGTATTTTAGTACGTAATCCCCATTGACCTGCTTGATTGTAAGAAGTCTCCTTTGATGTAGATTGCTCGTATACCCCTTTTGAGTGCCTTTAACGGTCCCAAACTAGTTCTTCGCATTTTGCCTTGTTATTGGAGCATGAGAAGTCTCATTTGAAGGGTATATAAATCCTTTCTTCGTTTCTGGATAAGATGACATTGGCTCCTCCATTTTTGGTTATTGATGATCCATCGAACTCCATATCCCATTCCACCATTGGTTCTTCGGTGCAGGTCATTGCTTCTAAATCATCATCCGAAATTTCTTAATAGAGTGGTTCGTAGTGACCACTTTGAAAGTATGCAACGAGATCGGACAGTGTATGACTTTTGATGGTTTGAGGGGATGAGGAACCACCGAGCCAGTCTTCCCATGAGTATTGCTTTTGTAGGTGCTGCCAAAGTGGTCAGACTTGCTAGTGTTCCTTTGATTCTTTCGAAAGCCCCTTGTTCTTTCCATTCAAAAATGTTTGCTTCTTTTAAAAGAGGGGACCGTGGGTAGGAGAGTTCTGCTAGTGCTGGTATGAATCTTCTATTCTAAGGTAAGATACTTTGCCAATGAAGCTTTCTCGACACTTTTCTAACATTGGTGAAGGCTTTTCGAGCTCTGGTTTGTGTTGTCTACTTTCAAGGTAGGATACTTTGCCAATGAAGTTTTTTTAACTCTTTTCTGACATTTTTTATATTTTTTTTAAAATGGGTATGTTAAGTGAGGTATGTTGAAGAACCTACGGGAGGCTACTTACGGGATCCAATACAGCTTTTCTTTTAAATCAAAAAAACGTTTTTTACGGGTTTTAAACATTTAAACTGTCAAATAATAGCAAAAATAAACATTTAAATGTTTCATTCAAAATGAACACACCCACAATCAATTAATTTCAAATTAGCCAATTTATACAATTAATCAATTTGCACCACCACAGCCCTAAATTGGCCTGTTTCCCAAACACCCATTATTTCCTATGTTCCAACTTGTCCATAAACTAAAAAAAAAAAAACATTCATCAATCAAATACAGGTAACTCACATATTTAATTTAAATAGAGAGACATATAAATATGGTGAATCACGAAAAAGGAAGGGATAATTGAAAATGTAGTACAAACACAAACCCTAATAAACATTAGGAAGAAAAGAAATTAACCGAAGGCAACGGTGGCCGCTGCTACGGAAACGCGAAAGAGGCGGACAGGTACGGTCGTGCAAAGCTTGAGAGCAGTGGCGGGATCGTCGGAGCTAGCGATCGCCGCCGCCCCAGCTCCTCCCGCCACGGCGGTGGCTGCAAGTAACACTTTCGTTTTAGCGCGCGATAATAATCGCGAGGCCATTTCTCCTTTCGAGGAAAACTTAGTAAACAACAAAGTATCCCGGCGAAAAGGTCCAAAAATGTTGTGCACAACTTCTATATTTGGAAATAGCTTTTTATTAGTCTCATTTTATAGTTATTTGTGGGGTCATTCCTATAACATGCAGTAACTTGGTTCCAAATTAAAAATTGAAGTTTTTGGTGTAGAGAAAACAAAAAAAATAGATGGGAGAAAGAGAAATAAGATCGGATGTACGTGGTTCGGCCCAAAGCGGTGCATATGTATGTGCAGATGTTGATGCATTGATGTGGGGACTAAAATTACGATAGCACGTGCTCGGCACAAGCCTCCAAGCTTCTTGCGCACCAAGTTAACGAAGAGTACAAGTCATGAAAAACTCCCACGTATCTATTGCTTGGAACCGTTCAAACTCGTAAGGGATAAGTCCGAACTTCTAAGGATAGCTGGTAACGGAGCCTAGGACTCCCCTAAGCTTACCTATAAATGTAAATCCGCCCTTCATTGAGAAGGGTATGTGATCCTCCGTGGAGGTAGGCATGTTGTCTAACCACGTATATCTTGTGTTGTGTATTTTTTATCTTCTTATTTGAATACTTCTCTTAATTTATCGTGTGCGCATTGAATACAAACATAGTGAGAAATTACCACCTCTAATTGGCGTCGTCTATGGAAAACTATCTGAGTTTTTTGCCACTAGCTAAATTCTTGGGATGTCTCTCTCACCCAACCAAGATATATGAATGTAAATGACCAAGAGGGTCATCAACAACACGGTTATGGAGACTTAGAGGATTATCCCCTTGATAGTGGCGATCATGACGACCATAAGGGTCACCAACTAACCCCTCCCTCTCGGAGGGTTAAATCCGAGATTGGAGAGTATTACTTATCCTTTTACGCTCGTTACCGTCCTCGGGAGGATATAACGATGAACAGTGATAAGCTTAAACGATCCAACTAGATCTCAAGGCTCATTAATAACTATGAGAAGCGCCTCCGAGATGAAAGGGCTACCAACACGCTCTAACAAGAGCAGAACGCGCACTCCAAGGACGCCTAGGGAAGCTAGAGAAGGAAGCTCATAAAGAAAAGAGCAAGTGTGACTGCTGCTCACGAACTCCTAGCCCTCAAGCGAGCATAGCTCACAGCCAATGAAGGAGTACTCAGCGACATAAGGAATATTATGCTCACCGTCCTAAAGGGAGACCACGCCTTGATGACCGGTAAGAAGACAAGAGCTTTGTGACTTTATCAAAAGGGAGGCAAAGAGACACCCAACTCATCAAGGGGCTCTCACTAGCAAGGATCTCGCCATAAGAGCAATCATTTTCCTGATGAAATCACCTTATAGCCGATTTATAGAATAGTTTGAGACTCCTAAGAAGCTTTCTCCCCCCAAGATTAAGATATATGATGGGAAGACTGATCCTACAGATCACGTCAGACGATATCGTCAGGCGACGACGTTGTGGAACACTAAGGAAGGATTAATATGCCGAATATTCACCTTTAATTTAAAAAGATGTCACATCGATCGATAACCTCCTTCAATTAATTGGTCGAGTCCTTCACGACCAGATTCATTACCAACAACACTTATCCCAATCGGATGGATTCACTTCTAATGATGAAGAAAAAGCCCCAAGAAACACTTCGCGGGTACACCGGAAGGTACTGGGAGGTGTACAACTGAGTAGAGGACTGCAGCGAGCAAGTCGTAGTAGCATCCTTCAAAATTATTCTACCGATCAATTCCATGATTTACTAATCCCTCACAAAGATAGATGCCATCACAATCGACGACCTCATGGTAAGGATTGAAAAATACGAAAAGGTTGAAGATACAGTATCCAGAGTTGGTCAGGAAGAAGAGTGACAAAAGCAACCTAAAAACAAGAGTAAGGAGGGGACAAACAAGAAAGTAGAAAGAAAGAAAAATGGGAAGTCAAAAGAAGTCGAGAAGAAGGATACCGAAAAATCATTTAATGCAGTTAACACGATGTTCTCTGAATCGATATACAAAATCTTTTACAAGCTCTGAGGCTAACAATATTTCAAATGGCCAGAGAAGATGTTCAGCTATCCGAAGAAGATGATGAACCATGCACTGAAATATGCATACCATAAAGATCATGGTCATAAAATCGAAAACTTCAAGGCACTCAAGTCCCACCTCGAGGAACTAGTTCATATTGGGCACGTAGATGACTTTTTACAAAAGAAGGAAAGCGCAGCGCATCCTGTGCGCGACCAGAGTCAAGACAACGTCCTGGACGATGACATGGGACACGAATTTATGGTAATCCATGGGGGGCTAAGACCAAATAACGTCTTGGATAAATGTTTGGATCTTAAATTCGCAGTGATTCATAGTGCATCAAACCCAAACCAAATCACGAGGAACGCCCTCATAATGAAAGTTATGAAGTTTGCGGCAGTTATGGAAGCCTTTCAGATCAACTCAACTAAGCCTATTGGGGGTAAACGTCGACAATTTGGAGATATTGATTATACAAAGCACGTCATTTTCATTGACGATGATTTGATTGAAGTATAGACCCCCCGTCACGACGCTTTTTTCATCACGCTCGAAGTTGTGAACTATGACGTGGACAAGTTTTAGGTGGATTAAAAGAACTCCTCGAAAGTCATTTACCTCAAGATGTTCAATCAGTTGAACCTGCGTATAGAAAGCATACAGGAAGCCACTGTTCCTCTGATCGGATTTGAAGGAAGGATGACCTTGCCCCTGGGAAAGGTAGTTGTCCCTGTCTGGGAAGGAAGGATATCTAATATTATTTAGTTCCTCGTGGTAGATATTGACTCCACGTATAACACTATCCTTAGTAGAGGGTGGTTGCACACCATGATGGTTGTATTGTCTACTTACCACCAGAAGATAAAATGCGTCACTAACAAAGGAGTCATGGAGATACGGTGGAACCAAGCCTTAGATAGAAAATGCTCCATAGTTATTATCCGACCTAAGAAGGAGAAGAAGAAGAAGGAAAAAGTCGTATAGCCAGAGGAAATATCCATACCCTTCAAATAATGGTAAAAGTATGAGCGACCTGGTATTGAGGAAACCAGAGTTGCCCGTACCAACCGTGTTATGGAACCTCTTCAAGAGATAGCGTTTAGTAATAATCAACCTGAAAAAAGTTCCTAATCGATAGTTCACTCACAAAAGAAGAGAAGAAAATTTTGGTTATTTTCCTTAAAAGCAACCGAAATTCCACTACATTCACCAATAACACCAAAAACACGATGAACTGTGCCCGAGAAGGATAAGGTTATTGAGGAGGAAGTGGGGAAATTTCTGGAGGCACAATCCATAAAGGAAGTTCGATTACGCAAGTGGCTGTCAAATCTGGTAGTCGTGAAGAAGAAAAGTAACTAGAAGTGAAGAGTCTGTATAGATTTCACTAACCTGAGTCATGCATACCCAAATGATAGTTTTCCTTTGCCCAAGATAAATCAGTTGGTCGATGCCTCCGCTAACCATGAATATATGAGCTTCCTCTATGCCTACTCTCCCGTTGTTTACCCTCGACCAAGAAAAGACTTCCTTCATCCCCATGCTAGGGTCATATTACTATAAAGTGATGCCATTTGGATTGAAGAATGTTTGGGTGACTTACTAAAGGCTTGTGATAAATATTTGCAAGGAGCAATTGGGAGAAACGATGGAGGTGTATATAGATGATATGCTTGTGAAAAGAAGAAGGAAGGGGGGTCACCTTACTGACCTAAAAAAAAATTTAATGTCCTTTTGTTATTACATAATGAAACTACATACGTAGAAGTTCTCCTTTAGGGTATAATCAAGAAAGTTCCTTGGATACCTAGTTCGTCAAATAGGTATTGAGGAAAACCCTGACCATTTAAAGCCACCAGGAAGGTGCACCCTCTAAGACTGTGAACGAGGTACAAAAATTGACTAGCATGCTAGCCTCTCTCAATCGCTTCATATAAATATCCTCGGAAAAGTTTTGACTTTCTTTTAAGAACTTATGAAAGAAAGGAAGGTGAAAACGCAACATGGTTATATACAATTATTTGTATCTTGGGATACTCACACACAAAGATCTAATTTTTTAACCAAATTTTATCTTGATTAATAAATAGGTGTGCATGAAAAATAAAGTCCAAAATAAATTATATCCAGACGCATAATCAAACCATACACATAGAAGAATTATATGAGGAAAAATCCCTTTCAGGAAAAACCTAGATTTCAGCATTGTTAAAAAGTTTGACATACTCGATGGCTTATAAACTACTTAGAGATCCACTAAGTATAATGCATAGGTCTTCCAATCTTCAACAAATACAACACAGTTTTGGATTATTCACAGGAAGCAACTCTTCTCTCGATATCCATCGACCAACCTTAGGATGCGGAATACTTTCTTCTTCAGCCGTAGAGTCACAACTCCACAATTAGCAGTAGAGTAAACCATACAAGGGTTTGATGTCGAGTATGGAAATTGGGTTTGATAAAATTCAATAAATCATATTGAGTGATGTATGATTTGAAAAAGAAAAGTGTTTTTAGGAAACAAAAGAAAGAAAACTTTTGGTGCAGGTATTGCAATTGGTTTTCGCCAAAAGTTCTGTGTAAAACAGGCCAAAATAATTTTTTTTTATAATAAAACACGTTATTTAAGGCAACGAAGTCGTTCGAACAAAAATGCAACCTCATTCGAAAGAAAACACATGTTTCGTTTTAACGAGATCCAATCTCGTTTGAACGAAAGGCTTATGTCTTTCGAATGCCCTTCTAATGAGCTTCTAATTAGAGTGTGTCAGCTAAACAGAGCTCATTTCGTTTGAAGTTGGTTTGAAGTCTTGTCTAACAATATCAGTCATTCATTCCAACGAAGTTAAACCTCCTTCAAACGAGAACAAGATCTTGTTCTAACGATATATAAATCTCGTTCTAACAAACTAAAAAATAAAAATATATATTTTCAAAATCCTTTTATGAAAAAAATGCCTCGGGTATAAAAATCATCCCAAAATATAATACGATTGAGAAATAATCAAAACCATAAAATCTATATACCTCTATAAAGTGTTCATAACGATTTCAATGGCTTGAAATTCAGAAATGATGTTTGGTCACTAACATGTCTTCAAATGATCATGGAGGTAATGCAGATGTAGTGTTCGATTTGTAACGGGATACGCCGAAATAACTAAGCTATGAGCGAATATAAAATCTTACTTTTACGAATCTCCCCCTTTGGATATTCCGGTATAAAATAAAAAAATAAAACCCAAATTATAATAAGACCCATATAAGACAATACTATACTACTGTCCTCTTAAACCCAAAACGGAATGATATACGAGATTGTCTTAAACTGAAATTCTTCATCTTGTGCATTCCATGAGATCATCATCAAAGCAAAAGAGACCTACACACATGAAACAAAATAATATCATGACGCGTATAAGTTTAAAAAATAAATAAACTCCCCCTCAATTTGTTCTCCCTCTTTTTGTCTGTAATAGACAAAGGGTAAGAAACTAAGCATGAATAATAAGCATCACATGAATTTAAAAGAAATAAAATCACTAAGATAATCAAATAAGCACATGTGATGAATTTTTGAAAGGCAAACCTACTATTTTTGAAAATTTTCTAACTTTTCAAGTATAAAAAGTATACATAAAAGAAGTTATGTATGAGTACAAACTACACAGCACCGTGGAATTACACGAAAGTATCTGGAATCTCCACCATTGTTGTCAGGAGAAAAATTATACTTGTACTTAGCTGTTTCTGAGTCTGTAGTTAGCTCAGCATTGGTTTGATTGGAGAATGGGATCCAGAAACTAGTTTATTACGCCAGCAAAGCATTTCGGGGAGCCGAAATCAGGTATCCATGCTTGGAAAAATTAGTCTTAGCACTCATTGAAGCCTCCGTGAAGCCGTATTTTTAAGCACACACCATAGTTGTGTACACTGATCTACTTCTTCGGTAAGTACTCCACAAACCTGAAAAGTCAGGATGATTGACGTACTGGGCAGTAGAGCTGGGAGAATATGACATCATCTATGAGCCAAGGTCATCGTTGAAAGGATAAGCTTTGGCATATTTCATTACAAAGTTCACATATCCAAAGGTTACTGACCAACAAAACATGCCTGTCGAGCAGATTTCTTCGGAAGAGAACTCAGCTCAAAAGCAAGCCAAAGTCGTAGCCGACCAACCTGAATCATCCCGCACTCAAGAGATGGCTCAAAATTATACAAAGGAAAGTAAGAATATATTCTGCCATGGAGTTCTGTATGCAGAGAGCTTTTGCAGTGATATTCGATGGTGGAACTTATATGTGGATGGATCTTCATGCGCAACTGGAAGTGGAGTAGGTATCATACTTAATACTCCTGACAATATTGATGTTAAATATGACCTTAGGTTTCAATTCAAAGCATCAAACAATGAAGTTGAGTATGAGGCTTTGATAGTCGAACTGGAATTAGCCCACTCATTAGGCGCCGAGCAAGTAGTGGCGCACAGTGATTTACAATTGGTTATCAACCAATTGCTTCATTGTAACACCTCGTGTGTTCGAGGACATGGGAATTTAATTTTTATGGTGAGATAAATTTATTTTATTAGGAGTCTCGGATGAAAATTTAGAGTGCACAGTTGATCCGGAATGGGTCGAGATAGTCAAAATGACTGCCCAGGGGTTGAATTTGGGTTTCAGAGTATTTTTTTATCTAGTTGGACCCGAATATGGGTAAACGAGTTATTTTAAGTGTGTATTATCATTTAAAGTTAGGATTAGTTAAGATAAGGGTTATTAGGGTTGAGATAGTAGGCAAATATCATTTTTATTTTTTAGAAACCCAATTGAGGAAGAAGAGAAAATAGAGAGAACCTTGGAACTTTAGAATTCTCCAACTAAATCCACGATTTTGAGGAATAATCGGACTCTTTGAACCTTGAGGCAAGTGATTAAACTTGCTAAGTATTTATGTGTGTGATTTATTTCATAATCTGTGGATAAATTAGTTGAGATTGAGCATTTATGTTAAAACCCTAGATTTTTGTTGATGAAATCTTGTATGGGTTGTTGTGTATAAGGGGTTATTGATGGAAAGTTGTTGGGTTTAACATATGGGTGGGATTATCATGATGGAACTATGTTTAATTTGGGGTTTTACTAGTGTAGAGGTAAGATTTTTTGTGTAAATCTCGTAAGGTCTGGGATTCGGATCCAACAAGACCGAACCGGTTCGTTTTTAATGAGTCGGATCAGTTCATTTTTAAGAATTTGAACCAGTTCATTTTTGGGTACCATCGGTTCGGTCCGATCTTAACAAGAACTCTATTATTTTTAAGGATCCAGACCACTTTATTTTTGGGAACCACCGGATCGGTCCGGTCCCTGCAAATTTCTAACTCTTGTTTTTACCCTTTCATTTTGGGTATAAAGTTTGAGAACCTTTAAGATGATACTATAAACACGTTTATGATATAAACTATGAGTTATTATATGATTTCATGTTGGGGAATATCTCGAGACGATTATGAGGAGTATAATCATTCGCTACGATCATGGGGTAACATCGGGATATTTAAAGAAGTATATTTGAGAGATTCATATATCGATTCCTATATCAATGACATAACTTGATCCTGTAGATACATATGATCAATTATGGGAGTATATTGGTGAGCTTACTATACCGATTTTGTTCATGAATCCTCCTAGTGATAGGGATTCTATTAAGGAAGAGTACGTATTATTAGGGAAAGGTCGTGTGTACTAAGTGAGATTTAATTTGAGGTGCTAAATTATATGCATGTTTGATTAATAAGGTTCAAGTGAGTGATTGAACAATAAAATGAACTGTGAATACTTGTGGGTATGTATTAGTTAGTATAATGAGTGAATATACATATAGCCGAATTTATGATATTTATACTTACGGTTATGAGATGGTATGTATATATGATATGATTGAATGCATATATCTGGCGTGTATGATATATATATATATATATATATTATGTGCTTCATACCCCTCTAGTGCTATCATGGGAAGTTGCGCGATATGGGTGAATCCTCTTGGCTTGAGGAGTAGGGAGAGTATAGTCTCCAGGTCATAGCGTCCAGTATTTTACCGTGCTTGAGGTAGGGGTAAGGCGCATTGGGTATGATTAATCTTGCCTTAGGTGAGTAACTATGACTGCTTTCCATAAGCTTGTGAATTTTTTTATACCAAGTCGGTGTGAGAGTCCGACCTCTGGTAACCCGGGATGATATGTGAGAAATTCCCTGGAAGATGATAGCATTGTAGAGACTGTTAGTATACATATTATGTGTGTTATGCATGTGTACTTGCTAGAGAATGATAAATCATGTATAATACGTGCGAGTAATATTATTAAATCCTTACAAATAATGTGCAATATCTCCATATTATAACTAAAGAAAGTTATAAAGATGTGTATTATGTTTTGTTCTTTATAGCATGAGAGTGGACGAGTATACTCTCTTATGCCGATATACGAGAAGTAAAGGGTGCGTACTATGGACTGAGGGCCTAACGGATTCTCATGACCGACAGTGTTAGGTGGTAGTGTATTGGGGGGGTTCCTTGTTTGGATTTCTCTTTGCCAGACATCCCACACACGAAACTTAGCACAATGTTTGGCGTGGGGACATGTTTGGTCCTTAGTACTTGGGTTTATGTGAAATAGTGGGAGAATATTACTAGCATTAATGACGGCATGTGGTATCTTATGTTGATAACTTGTGAAAGTTAATAATTAGAAACCGATAAAATATAATTGAGATATATATTAATGTATAAGTTTGGTCGTAAACTTAGGAGACGATAGAAGAAGAAGAAGAAGATAAATGGTTATGTTTTAGATGTAGTGGGTTACGCGAACATGGACTATACGTAGATCTAAGATGAATTATCCCTAGAATGTATCGAGTAGCTTAATTGAGGTTCATATGCATACGTTTAGGTGCGCGTTATAGTTGAGGGGTGAGATTGAGTCTTAAGAGAGTGCGACAACATTGTAATTATGAAATTGTGCATTCATAATTATTATGCATTTTAATTCACTTGCTAAAATTATTTTCAAACCTTGGGCTCTGACCCGTTTATATCTTTTCTCTTGCTATACATATATTGTAATATATTATAGGTGTCCCACCGCAAGGACGCCAATGATTCCTATTCTATCAAGAGTCCTTGGAGTTGTAGAAAATACGGAATGTTGCAGGATTTTGTTGTAGCGGCTTCCTATTTTTATAATCTAGTTAAGGATTCATTGTTTGTACATCAGGTGTGTATACCCAAGGGTTGTATTTATATGTAGCTCTTTTATGTTTTTATCACTAGATGTTGTAGTGTCTGTGACCCCACAGCTTATTTCTGGTATATTCTTTTGTTGTACAATTATTATCTACCTGTTCATGCTTAGTAGTTGTTGATGGTTTTGTTTGTACTATATGGTTATGTATATATTAATGTTTTTTTTGGCATCCGTTTATTTTATTATTGGGTGGTTTGTCAGATTTTTAGTCTGTGCGATAGTGATGCTGAGGATGATCCATTTGAGATTCCTATTTTATCTTAATATAGGGCTGGCCATCCGTTATTATTATAAGCGGGGTGTCACATTCATCTATATGGAGTCAAGGGTGAGTTGATAACGAGATACTTGACCAAGGCTATGGAAGTAATTTCCAAATTTCTAGGCATGCAAATGAACAGGATACCAAGGATAGCTAACACTCGAGCTGATGCACTTTCTCTACTAGCTTCATCAACGAGAATAGAACTCCGAAGAAGCATTACAATTGAGATCTTGACAAGCAGGGGCATAGATGAGGATCCAATGATCAGTTTTATTACTGTAGATTTGGGACCCTCCTGGATGGATTCGATCAGAGCTTACATCGAAGAAGGAACCCTACCGACTGATAAAAAAGAAGCAAAAAAGCTATGTTAGGGGTGATGGTCCCCGAAATTTCTCAAAATTTGAATCTAAACAAAATTTTAATTTCTTTCAAAATTAAAGTTAAATTAAATTAAACTAAATAAATAATTTAATTTCCACTTAAACAAAATTTAAAAAAATAAAAAAAATACGAAACTGGCGGCCAAGCGTTCGTATCGAAATTTTATAGATCCATGGACTGAAATGTCGTTTGATAGGTCGTTCGAATGACTTTGGCATCTTGTTCAAACGAGATTGAAATGTCATTCGAACTACCCTACAAACGAGATGATTTTTTTTTCTTTTTTGAAATCTCGTTCGAACCAAGTCATTCGAATGACATTCAAAAGTCGTTCGACCTGGCGATTTTTGCACAGTTTCGTCAGTTTTCATTTTTAACCGTTCACTTCCCCACTAACTTTTTACCTGATTTAATATGTGTGGGAACAACATTTTTAGAGAGACTTTTTCATACTTTTCAAGTGCTTGAGAGAGCAATATCTTTTCACCAAAAATTCCCATTTTTGTTCTTGATTTTTATGGTTTAATTCTCATCAAAACACAAAGTTTACACCCATAGTTTAATATGATCCAAGTTTCTTAATATATTATGTTTTGAGATCATAAAATTGGCACCGGATTTTATTCTCATCCTAAAAGAGAAGGTTTCTTACAGAGGAGTCCGTGTTTGTTGTAATTCGTGGTGTACATACGGAGGAGAGGCTTTCGTATGTTTGATAGTACCTGAGCCCCATCAGTGGATTTCGAGACTGTGGTGGATTGCGGAGTTATCAACTAGGCGGAGGTAGAATCAAGAAGAAGCGTCAAGGCTTGAGAGGGAGTCGAGTCGAGGAAGTAACTCTTTTATCTTGTTTATGTAAAACCATACCTAATGGATTTATTGGTTGGGTCATCCGAGGTTTTTCTCGTTGTGGGTTTTCCTCGTACATCGCGACGTTGTGTGTTTATTTCTATTTTTATCTTGAAAAAATCACTTAGATGAATGTGTAGGTTTAAAAAGATAAAAATCGATTTAATCGCAACAATGGGGTAATTTTGGTGATAATTAAGTTTGGGTAATTTTAGTTTAATTCAACTCAAGGAATTTAATTTAAAATGTTCATGCTTTGTTTGTTTGGCATATGTAGAACTTGAATTGAGTTTATTTAATTTTTGTTTGAAAGAAAATTAAATATTTTGTTTGATGAGTTTAATTTTAATTTAGTGGAAATTAAAACTTGGGAACCTTAATTGTTAAATTTGATAGAAATTTTAAGTTTGGTATATTGTGTGAACCATCTCGTATTTTGGATTTTAAAATTAGGGTATCAAAGCATATACTTTAGGAAATCACATTCTCATATTGGTATCAGAGCATATATTATAATTCATCACCCCTAACAAGCTACAGTACAAATTAGCCAGATACGTGCTGGATAAAGGAGTATACGAAAGGGGATTTACTATTTTCTTACAACAATGTGTCCATCAATCGAAAGTTAATTATTTGATCAAAGAGGTGCATGAAGGTTCTTGCGGAGCTCACTCAGCTGGTCGGACATTACTTCATAGAATCAACACACGAGGATACTACTGGCCAACTGTGAGGGCAGACTGTAGGGCCTTCGCAAGAAAATGTGATAAGTGACAGAAGTTTTCTGCAATTCACAGAGCACCAAACGTTGTTCTAACATCGATTACTTCTCTTTGGCCATTCGCTATTTGGGTAACTGACTTGGTCGGCCCACTTTCGACCACAAAAGGCAGGTTCAAGTACTTGGTAGTTGATGTTGATTATTTCACAAAGTGGGTGGAAGCAGAGTTGTTGATAGAGATACCTCATGAGAAGGTGTACCAATTCATCTGGAAGAACATCATATGTAGGTATGGCACGCCTTATGCCTTCATTACAGACCATGGAACTCAGTTCGATAATGATGAATTCAAATCATATTGTGTTCAATCCAAGATCCATAAACTCTATTCTGTACCAGGCCATCCACAAAGCAATGGTCAAACGGAAGTGATAAATAGAACCTTGCTTAATGGATTGAATAAGAGACTCAATGCTGCCAAGGGAAACTGCATTAATGAATTTCACTTTATTCTTTAGTCTTATAGAACAACGACGAGGACAACAATTGGAGAAACGCCTTATATGCTTGCTTTTGGGACATAAGCCATGGTACAAGTCGAGATAGGCCTACCAACTCACAGAGTGATAAACTTTGATTCTCCAAAAAGTGACTTGATGAGAAGATTGGACTTAAACATGTTGGAAGAATTTCGAGAAGATTCCGTCCTCAGAAATGTTGCATATCAACAAAGGACTACTCGCTCTTACAACAAGTCGACCAACTTAAAAGAAGGCGACTACGTCCTCAAAAAAGTCATCCAGAAAGGCAATAAGCTTGAGGCCAATTTGCATGGCCCATATCGTATTTCAGCAGTGATCCGACCCGGGGCTTTTAGACTTGAGACACTTGATGGGGAGGAATTCAAAAACCCTTGGAATGCCGAGCACCTCCGCAAATATTATCAGTGAATACAAGCATTGGCATATTGTATTTCTTTTTGCTTTATGTTCAACACAACTACTTTTCAAGTTTAATAAAAATCTTGATTTTAGTTCCCTCAATTTTTTTCGATTTTTTGTTCGGAGTACGGCGATATACGTCCCCCAGAAATAACAAACAAAAAATGTCTCTTGGTTTTCATCCCTTGTCGATCAACAACACATACTTAATCAGGTTGACTTATCAAATTCGAGATGCACCAACAGTTTAATACACAGTCGTGTCTAGCCCGATAAAGTTATTACTTCATGTATGACTTCATATTAACAAGTCACGAGCAAGAATTATTACCTAACCAAGTTAAATATGGGAATATATTCCTAAAATACTTAGTCGCCATCGATAACTTACTTCATGTATGACTTCGTCTTTAACAGGTCAAGAACAAGAAGTCTATAAAACTTCGTATACAACTCAAACAGTTAAAAATAAGTTTTACCCGACTAAGTTAAATGCAAGAAGATATGTATACATTCCGAACCACTGGAATACACACATATATTACTTATACACTTGGTCACCACTGATTACTGATGCTAAACTTGTGTGACACCCCGCCTACTAAAATACCGGAGTGGCCAGCCCATGATCAAAATAAAACGTTGGTCTCATATGGCTCATTCTTAGCATCACCGTCGAAAACATTTTTAAAGTTACTAACCACCTAGTAATTTAATATACTGGTGCCAAATTTTATCTTTCATTGATTAATAATATGCGGAAATAAATAATAATTGAATCATCAACACAAACTGATAATTGCATACAACACAGATGAATAATATGAATAAAGATGACCGAATCAACAATCCCTGGAACAATAAACTGAAATAATAAACTGGATACACAAAGTTAATAAATAACTGAATACTAAATTTGAGGGCGAGATGCCCAAATGAGTATTGAAATAAAGTCCCTACACTAAGAATGAACGAACGAAGCGTATATAGCAAAGTCCTGCAACTTCCACATGAGTTGTAGCTGCGCATCCCTGGATATAATCCTCAAGATGGGCATCCCTGTGGCTGGATACCTAAAAGGTTTTGGAAAAATTTTGGACACGGGTCAAAGCCCAAGTAAAACATTTTAGCAAGCAATTAAATTACAATAATTAAGTATGCATGCACACTCTTCATATTTAAGTTAGTGTCGCACTCTCTTGAGGTATAACTCACCCCTCATTTAATGTGCACACCTAGCACTTGCCTTCTAACCTACCTAGTTATACTACCCCTCTTAACTAGCCGTATCACACCTATTTCTACCACACTACTCTAATTCGAGTATTCTTACTTTGATTATTAAGTTATCTACTCATTAACTTATTAATCGGTTCAACTATATTAAATCGTATAACATTCACATTAGTTATATAGGAAACCCTTTTTTAATCATATAACTTTCACACTGGTTATGTAAGAAACCCCTTTTTAATCATATAACTTTCACACTAGTCATGTAAGAAACCTCTTTTTAAATCATATAACTTTCATAGTAGTTATATAAGAAATACATTCACACTTATGTATTAATCCCGTATATAATTATCTACTCATGTTATATACGCACTAGTATACTACAATATTCACACACATGTCGTGTATAATAACCATCCATTCCCGAGTAATAACTCACCGAATGCTTTCTCTAAAATGCTATCATGTCCCATGCATGCTCACTCTAACCCGACCACCTCAAGTCAGACTAATTCACACCTAACTTGGGAAAAAATATCGCAAATGTAGTGGAGGCGGTAATATTCCCCTCGAAAGTGAAACCGAATCATACCCAAAGCGTTTCACCTCGAAAGCTAAATCATGCAATAAAAATAGGCGCTATGACCTGGGGACTATACTATCCCTGCTCCTTAATCCAGGGGATTCACCCACATCGCGCAACCTCCTATGATACTGATAATAATAATTCATACAAATATATATATATATATACTATCACACTAACCGTATACATATATTTAATAAAAATCCGGCTAACCCGTGCCTAACACTCGTAGCACTATCCCAAAATACCCCAAGTCTATATCCCGACTTGTAATTCAATTAATCACACATTAATTATTTTATTATTTAAGTAGTGTCACCCAACTATAATACGTAGACTCACTCATTCGGTCCGTATCTTCACCCCTTATAATTTGTTACAAAAAATCCCATTGTTAAGGTTAACACCTCCCATTAAATTCGATATTCAATAATTTATTATTTATATCCATAATAAATTAAACCGACTACCCCGTGCCTAACTCCCGTCGCACTAGCCTGGAAAATATCTGAGTCAAATCCGACCCTTAATGAAATTAATTCCAACTCCATTAATTTCATCAATGTAATCTCACTCAAAAAAAATGCCCGGACCCCTTAACTTGGTCCGTATTTCTGTCCTTTTTAAATTTATTACACATAAAATCTCATTATTTAGATTAACACCCTTTATTGAATTCAATATTCCTTAGTGCCCATCACCCAAGACTCTAAGAATTTCCTCCCTTTAATTACACTAATTAAACCCAAAATATTCCTAAAAGAAAACCAAAGTAGAAGACAGAACTGGGAAAAAACCACCCCCACCGTCGTTCGAACGAGACCAATGGTCGTTTGAACGACTCACCTAGTCGTTCAAACAACCCTACTTTTCAGCAACTTCATCTTTTTCCTTACGATACTAGTTTTGCCATTAAAATCATCTTCCAACCTTCATACTGTAACTCATAACCAATTTCTTATAATCCATATTGCTTGATGCATTTTTTTCTAACGATTTCACTCCTCAAACAACTCATTAACCATTATCGATGTTCAATACTGACAATAAGAACTGAGTTGGGTTTTCATGATTTTTCCTATAGTCGTTTTCTCAAAACTTAATTTCGAACTCCAAATTTCACGATAGATATTTTGACGCTACGAATAAAATCAGATATAAAATCTTTTGATTCAGAACACAATATCAATTTCGCCTTTAATCTTTATAAACTAGCCAATTCATAAACACCCATTTTTTATGCGATAGCCCACCCAAAAACGAATATGATTTACACCCACCATGATATGAATCGAAATACTGCAAATTAAATGAAATCAAGTTTAAATACTTGCCTAAATAAATTTGTAGGGTTTGATTTCCTTTGATGTAGATGAAGATTTGACGAAGAACACACCAAATTCTTCTTGGTTTGGCTCCCCAAAACTCTCCTAATTTCTCCCTCTTTTCTCTTCTGCAAAACTAGGGTTTTCTTATTGATTTGTGTCTTCCGCAAACTCCCTAATGTAGGTTTTATATTGATAATCCCGAAATTAAGCCTATGGGTGTGAGCCCGGTTATGCCTAAAAATGCCTCGAGACCCAATTACAATCCCTGGGTACTCTTTTTCGACTATCTCGACCTATTCGGACTCAACCGTGCTCTTAGAACTGTCATTCGGGTTACTTTACTAAAATCTCCAGCATCGACCTCAAATTACGACACATATGAATTTAAAAAATAACCCAAATTAATCAAATTTAAATTCACTAAATTAATTAAATCCTCTCGATTAATCAAATCCTATATCACCAAATCAATTAAATCCTATATCCTCATAAATACGGGGTGTTACAACTTAGACCAACAAAATTATTTATAGTTTTATCTAAGTGCATTGCTAGAATCTATGGTCCTGTAATCACAGTTTAATAATTCATTACTAAATGATAAATTAGTTGACTAATTGATTACCTAATCATAAGTTGACAACACAAAAGTAGGTATTTTTATTCA
The DNA here is from genome assembly GCA_949130495.1 of Sambucus nigra. Lineage (NCBI taxonomy): Eukaryota > Viridiplantae > Streptophyta > Magnoliopsida > Dipsacales > Adoxaceae > Sambucus > Sambucus nigra. The sequence goes on from OX422214.1 coordinate 126,370,449, forward strand.
AACACTAACAGTATTACATTCAAGATCAAATAAATACAAAATACAGAAGAGTTATTCAGCTGAACGTTTTTCTTGAGATTTGGAAGTTTGTGGTGCTCTCTCTTGTTGCACTCTCTCCATCCCAGCAGGAGGATCATCTAGGGTATAAGGCGAAATGATGAAGTTAAAATCCCTAAGCATTAGCCAATTGCTGCTGCTCGGCACATCGATCAGATGAGGATGACAAATTATTTCATGCACATCATGAAGACTATAATCTCCTGGGTATTTAATGATTAAGCACTGGGGAATAACATCAAGAGGATTCCATGATATGTCCAACTTAAATGGGGACTTATCATAATATAGTGAAATTACTCACACACTCATAGTGGATGTAGGCCAGATTGGCTGAACCACTTATATATTAGTGTTCATCCTCTTCTCCTCACCTCCTTCTACTAGATATTTACTCTTGTGTCGTCATTGTTATTGCTAGTTTGAGCTTATCAACACCTCATATCGATGGTGTTGTTTCCAGCATCATCATTTTGGCGCCGTCTGTGGGAGTGAGAAGATTCATCTCTTCCTCTTTTACTTCTTAACCTCACCGGAGACTCTGGTGGTGAACCAGGCCTCACCCATCGCGTGGAGCTATTTCACCATTGAAAGAGGTCCCTTAAGGTTTCCAAGATCTATAGTCCTCTCATAAAAATCTCAAGGATGTGGCACTGGAGTTACCACTACCTCCTCCACCATCTGGTGTTCGAGAACCCAGTTCCATCCAGGCACCACCCCAGTCCGAGATGGCTGAAGTGGCAGCAGTCTTGAAGTCCCTGGCTGCAACTCAGCAAGTGATGCAGGACAAATTTGCCCAACTAAGCCATAATATAATGAGACCACCTGGGGTCTTACCGGAGATGATTACTCCGGTGGCTGCTCAGTCATAACCTGAGGCCAAGGGACTGCCACAAGCACTATGAAAGGACCAACCTACCCCTCAACGGAGGAGGGATGTTGCTGACCCTAGGTGTTTACACCTGGGGAGGCAAGGAGACCCTTGTCTTAAGGATAAGTACGATGACATTAAGGCAGAAGATGCCCCGACAGACTGTTAGGAGCCGTATGAGGTCTCAAATAACACTGTACGTCCTATACAGCAGAGTCGAGGTCAGTATGAAAGACGAGATGGTGGTGTAAGACAGAGAGGGTCAGCTTTTGACTGCTTAAGTAGAGGGTCGACCTTTGAAAGGCTCGACCCAGTTAATGATTTAAGGCAGAGGTTATCCAGGTCAAGAAGCATAGTTGTCTCACAAAGGGAAGGAGGTGATCATCGACCTCATCATGGACGACCTCCATATAGTCGAGACTGTGGTCAAGGGGAGGTCAACAACCGACATTGGAAAGCAGCTGGGGAACCCTCAGTTCACCCTTTAGAAGTGGTTGGGGATAACCTCATCCAAGCCTACGTTGCCAAACCATGGAATGACTCTATTCAGAGGTTGGAAGAGAATATAGGCAACCTTATAAAAAGTCGAGACCCATTACAGAGGTGGTACTCAAAGGGCTCACCATTTGTGGCAAGGATTGTTAACTTCCCAACCCCTGCCAAATTTAAACCTCCGGTGGTGTGTCCCAAGTACGATGGTAGGACTACCCCAGTCCATCATATTAAAATGTATCAATCTGTAGCAGACATTTATTCAATCTCTGATGAGATGAGGTGTCGAGCTTTCTCAAGCACTTTGACTGGGGCTGCACATATTTGGTTCGCGTCTCTTCTTAAAAAATTAGTTGAAAATTTCAAAGGATTGGCCGAGCGATTTATTGATAACTCTTATTTTGGGGTAAGACCTTAGAAGAAGATGACTCAATTGCTTTATGTAAAGCAATGGAAGAATGAAAGCCTTAGAAACTACATCGTGAGGTTCAACAAGGAAAAATTGAAGGTAAAAGATTATGAAGAGAGCATAGCCATGACAACCATTATTGGAGGACTTCAGAATGGAAAGCTACTTTGGAAGCTTGCTGAAGACCCTCCCAAGTTTATGTCCGAGATGTTAGCATTAGATGGAAAGATCATGAATACAGAAGAAACAATGGCCATAAAATATGAGGATGAGAATAGAAGTAGTAGTGGGAAGTTTCAAAGGAAAAAAGATGGAAAGAAGAGAGTTGCAAATGATAAGTTTGCACACTACACTCCTTTAACTGTGAGCTGCAAACATATCCTCAATGAAATAAAGAATGATAGAACCCTGAGATGGACGGAGAAACTGAAGGCTCCTCCACGTAAGAGAAATAAGAATCAGAGGTGCGAGTTCCATCAAAATCACGACCATCTGACCGATAAGTGTTTCACCCTGAAGGACGAGATTGAGAAGATGTTGAAATCTGAAAAGCTTAGAAAGTATGTGGATGGTAGAGCTTCTTAGAGGGAAGATACGACCCTAAAAAGAAGAGAAATGATAAATGTTGGGAAGATGTCCCTGTCAGAAGAGCCGATGACTCAGATGATGATGATGATGACCCTGGCCTCCTACCAAAAGAAGATAATGCCCCAGTGAAGAGGGTTGGTATGATTTCTTTTGGTGTGAACACTATATGTGGGGGACTAGCAGTGGGTGGCTCAGAGGTAGCTGATCGCAAGGCTCATGTGGCAGAGGCCAAAGTTGTGACTAAAGCCGAGGTTATGAACTTGGCATCTATAGAAGTTAAACGTGAGAAGAGAAAAAAGGTGGATATGGACACCCTCGTGGTAGGCTTCTCACGACTTGATTTCAAGGGTATCTTAGCTCGCCACGATGACCCTTTAGTTATCACCATAAGGGTGCATGGGTGTGAAGTTCAGAGGATCCTCGTTGATGGGGGAAGTTATGCAGACGTTATGTTTTGGCCCTATTTCAAGAGCCTGGGCCTCAGCAGGGCTAAGCTTGTCCCTTATCATCATCCCTTTATTGGCTTCAGCGGTGAAAAGGTTCATCCATTGGGTATGTATGAAATGGATGTTATAATGGGAGATGAATGGCCTAAGAGGTTGACCATAAACATCAATTTATTTGTGATGGATGAAAACGTCTTCTCAGCTTACAACCTCATCATACGATGAGTAGACCTCAAGGAATTTGAGGTCGTGCCTTTAACGGTCCACCAAATGCTAAAATTTCTGACTTTTTAAGGAGTAGGGGAAGTGCAAGGTGACCAAACATCAGCGCGTGAATGCTACTTCAACTCTGCAGAAGAGAGAGAGGCTCATAAGAAGGCAATAAACACGTACAACATATACACACTTGATCCTAGGGATGAAACAAAACTCAAAAAGGGAGAGGCCGCGGAGGAGGTAGAATCCATCGTCCTCAATGAGGACAAGCCGAAAAAAACCATCCAAGTCTGTAAAGCCCTAAAACCTGAGGTCACGGAGGAACTAGTAAAGTTGTTAAGTAAGAGATAAAGTATTTTTGCCTGGAGCCATGCAGACATACCGGGTATTAATCTCGAGATTATGTGCCATAAACTCAATGTTGTAGAAGATGCCAAGCCCATCAAGCAGAGAAGAAGAGTATACTCTAGGGAAAAGTATGATGTCATCAGAAACGAGATTAGAAAGCTTGAAGAGGCCAAGTTCATCAGAGAGATCATGTACCCTGAGTGGTTGTCTAACACTATCATTGTGCCCAAAGCTAATGAGAAATGGATAATGTATGTAGATTTCACTGATTTCAATAAATCTTGCCCAAAAGACTGTTCCCCCTACCTCGTATTAATCATATGGTGGATGCCACAACAGGATATGAGATCATGAGCTTCGTGGATGCGTATTTCGGGTATAATCAGATCTTTATAGACGCGGCAGACTCAGAGAAGACAACCTTCATTACAGACAAGGGGACCTATTGCTACAAGGTCATGCCCTTTGTCCTGAAGAATATAGGGGCTACTTACCAACGTCTTGTAAATAAGATATTCAAAGATCAGATAGGTAAATCCATGGAAGTTTATGTGGATGACATGCTGACGAAGAGTTTGAAGGCCAACACTCATGTGGCCGGCCTTAAAAGAACTTTTGACACCATGGACAAATACAAAATGACGCTCAATCCAGCCAAATGTGTCTTCGGGGTAGGGGCAGGAAAGTTTTTGGGATTCATCGTCAACCAAAGGGGAATAGAGGCTAACTCTGAGAAGATTAAGGCTTTGTTGGAAACGAAGACACCTAGAACTATCAAAGACGTTCAGAGGCTAATCGGGAGAGTTTCTACACTTAACAGGTTCGCCTCAAGAGCTACAGATAAGTGTCTTCCCTTTTTCAAAGTTCTTAAAAAGGCTTTTGAATGGAATGAGGAATGTGACATCGCTTTTAACACTAAAACAATTCATACATTTAACTGCGAATTTTTTCGTAGCCAAAAGTTTATATTTCATTGCAGATAGTTTTTGGCGATGAAAATTATTTCGTAGCAACTTCGTGGCCAAAGGCCCGTTGCTGAATGTATATGGCCACAAAATTAGTTTTTGTTGCCAACTGGTTCGGTCATTTGTAACGAAATTGTATTTGTGGACAATTATCATATTTAAGCTATAATTTGTTTTGTAGCTAATTGTTCAACATTTCGTTGCTAAATGTCTTCATTTCGTTGCCAGTTCTATTAGTAAACTAGTGATAGAAGCTTTTAGCTACGAAATTCACAAATTGTTTTGTGGCTAATTGTTCAACATTTCGTTGCTAAAAATCTTCATTTTGTTGCCAATTCTATCAATAAACTTGTGTGTTAAAAGCTTTTAGCTATAAAATTTGTACCTTCCCTCAAGATCTATTGGCTACAAAATTTAATTATTAAAGAATAATTCTTAATCATTAATTTTTCAATAATAAACTATCAAATCTTAGACTGCACTTTTATTTATCAATTGCATATTTAACTACTAAAACATTTATTTTAGTAACGGAGTATTTCAAAATATATATTTTTTATTTTGAAAATGAATTTAATATATTAATGTATACCATCAAATTTAAACAAATAACCATCTAAAAAAAACACATTCGTTAAAATCTAAAAAATAACTAAATTAACATAAACAAGATCCACATTAAGTCACATACACATACATTGTCAAGTCACCTAAACACTAGTTAAATGACGTAGAAGTCCAACATTTCAACCGCTTACAAACGACAAATATCCATGCTGCAAAAAAATAACTCAAACTAGTTAAAGGACGTAGAAGTCTCAGATTCCATTTACAAACGTCAAATGTCAAATGTTAATGGCACCCCAAAAATAACTTCTCGTCACATCAAATGTGCAAATACAAAATCATTAGCTAAGATAAAGTAGGATTTGATTTGTCTTTATCATGAACAGGTTATAACGATGAGCAAAAGTTGATAATTAAAGAGATAATAATCGAATACGAATGTGAACATGTTAAATCATACGAGTAAAAAAAGTAAAGGATGTCTAAATTACCATCGTTCGAAAGATGAGGAACGTGATGCGATCAATGACTGAATCAACTTATCGAACTCCGCTTGTCGAGCTAAAATAGCATCTAGCATTACAAGTTGAGTCTCCATAGAGGCCTTTTGTGCCACTGACTCTTCTCGTTGAATTGTTGCCTCCACCTTATGAGCTTGTAGACGATCCAGTAAATCTTCTTGAACTTTCATAGACTGCTTAAGTGCCTACTCCAATTCGGCATTCCTCAATCACATTATATTAATTATAGAATCCTTTCCTTTGGCACCATACCCAAGACCGTTAATATATCCCGGTCTTGTGCGAAGAACTTTATCTGCTATCTCGTCTGAGCTCATCATGGTACCATCATCAGATATTTATTCATATTTAAGGAGTTTCATTTCATTCTGCAAAGAAGATAGAAGAAAAAACAAGTTTGACCTAACTGTCAAGATGTCTACAATTTTTAAGCCACTTATAGACAAAATAATCTTAAAATAGTAAAGCATAATGCAGTATGTAAAATTTTTATACCTAAGATAATAGTACCAAAGGAATTACAAACCAGCGGTGTTCATTGGTTTGTAATTCAACAACAGCAGGGTAAATTCAAAATAAAATTGATAAGACTTACATAGAGCATTTCGGCTTCATGAGATGTCCACTTTTCATCTTTGCAGTGGATTTCTTTATAAAACTTGATCCTATTCGGCTATTGACGATTCACCTCTTTACTCCGCTATTAAACAACAAACAATTAATAATTATACTTGCAAAATGAAATTCTCAATTGATACAACAAAACAAGTAGATATATTACCCGTTCATGACGAACCACCACAAATGCTTTTGACCCTTAATTATGTTTTACAATTTATTTAGACTTGTTATTCTGATTTACAATACATTGTCTCTGTAGTTATTTTTCAAATATCATAAGTATGCATGTTTTAATAAAAAAATATTTAGAAGTTACAAGATCAACAATAGTTCAAACCTGATATCTTGGACTTCCATAAAGATCGCATAGACTAAGCCAATTCTCCTTGGTCACATCAGTAGGGACATTTTCTCGAGCCTCCTCTGCTGGTCCATATTTTTTATACACTTCACGAAGCTTGCTCCATTGACTCTTAATTTTCCCTTTCATTAACTCTTCCAAACACTCCTTTGCATGATCATCCAAATCAATATCGAATCTCTCCTGAAATTTTATAATGAATCAACAACTGAATTATCTTATTGCATCTGATCAAATGAAACAATGTAACAATATAACATTTTTTAATTGGTTGTAATGAATTGGTGTTGTACTATTTATGAGCTTGATAAGGAAGTAGGTGGCATTGAACTACTGAATTCTAAATCGACTTGGAACTGATTAACTAACTACAAAGAAATTAATTGTGATTACTCATATGAGACTTTTACTAACTACAAAGACATTAACTGTGATTAAATAACTACAAATACTTGGACCAGAGGCCGCTGAATATGAGAAAAAATGAGAGAAAAACAAGATAATTGTGATTACTCATTGCATAAATTTCGATAAGTATTAAGCAGTATTTAGATAACTGTGTGCAATATAAATGAGAGAAAACAAGATGCAGTACTCGGCAGTATTTAGAAATTCTGAGCTTGTCATTGCACAAATTTTGATTTTAGATCCTCACACGGCAAGTCCCATGTGTGAATGAAGGAACGCTTGAGGGTATTTGGAAACAAACAAGATAATTGTACTTACTCATTTTCAAATTATTTTCTTTGATTATTCAGACGAGAATCAATGATAATTCAATGCAGAAGAAAGGAATAAAAACTATAAAACAAGACATGAATTCTGCATTCTTTATGCATTTTTCAATGAACCACCACATTATGACTTGTAATTTTAGGAGAGAAAGGAAAGCGTCTCTCAGTTTGGACTATAGTATAAATCTGTATATATGTTTGGTGCATTAAAACTGGACTTTTAGATGCTTTTTGTAAACGAATGACATCAATGTTTTCCAATTTTGTTTTTGTCCCCATTTTGAGATGTAAAGGCTGTATAAGGTTCTATTTTTTTAATGGGGGCCTTATGTTTAAGTTTATTTATGACCAGTCAAAGGAGAAGATTACCCAGGGGAGGAAAGAGAAGCAATACACTGCAAAAAATTTCAGATGGTGGAAGTAGGGACTTATTTATTGACTATCAAAATTTGGTCTCCACTCAAACATTTTCATCCATAACAGTTTGATTAGTTTCATCCATAACATTTTCATCTTAGATGGTGGAAGCAGGGACTTATTTCTTGGCTAGGGATTTGTTTGAGAAGATCCCTACGAAAGATGTGGTTTCTTGGTGTACCATTATTGATGGATATGTGCAACTAGGAAGGTTGAGGGATGCTTTAACTGTGTATCGTGCAATGATAAGTATTGGGTTGGGTCCTAATGATGTTATGATTGTGGATATAATAGCAGCATGCGGGAATGTACAATTTAACTGTGTAATGACGTTATGATGTTATGAGGGAACCTAATGATGTTATGATTGTGGATATAATAGCAGCATGCTTTAACTGTGTATCAATTTAGTAGAAACCAAGTCTTGTAAAATCTAGAAACAGTGTATCTATCTTTTGACATGAAAAATTCAAAGAAAAGGCAACATAAATAAAGCAAGATACATCTATCTAGTAGATACCAAGTCTTAGAAAAGCTAGAAATTGTACATGAAAACTAATACTATGAAAAGGGAGTCAAGGGAAAAACTGTGATATGAGGATCATGAGAAAATATCAAGTATATGAGATATAGAACAAATTAAGCATGTGAGACGTACTAAAAAATAATTATGATCAAGTACCCAGAAATAAATTGACTTTCTAAACAAATCTAAGTGGACCTTGTGAATGATCAAGATATCATGTTATGCGAATAGTAGGAGACAATATCCTCATAAATTAAAACATATAAGATTTAATTTAATAAGATTTTAACTATTACTAGTTTTTTTAGGAGACAGTATCGTCAGATTGAACTATTACTAGTTTTTAGAAGAAATATGAGAACAATGCTTCAATCTATCAAGTTCCATCGTGCTACGTTTTTTAGAGCTCCACGTTGCATTCTAGAAAATCAAATTATTACTGGAAGACTTCTCGCGCAAAGGCGCGAGAGTTTGAAATTTAATGAAGGCTCATTTCATGTCCATGCAGTTTCGGGGCTTAATTCGGGATGTGGAAATTACGCTCGATGTTCTTACACTAAGCTCAATCCACGTGTCAGGGGACATTAAAGAATTAGTGAAATTGGTTTCAAAGAAATCCCGGAAGGCAAAGTTGGATCTCCACCCGGAAGATGACAATATCATGAAGCGTATGATTCTTATATTGAATCCATTCGAGAATAAAGTTGAGCTTGACTTGAGTATTATCAAGTCGGTTCTTGATTATCTTGGTATTAAAATATGGAGTGATTGTCATAAAGAGATTAAATTTATGAATCAAGAGATTTCTTTAGACTGCTTGGATGGTAATGAAAGCGAGGTGCCTTTATTAAGCAGTCTATCCGCGTTCATGTGCTACTGCAGAGGAGTTATGTTTGAGAATTCAAATTTCAGCAACACTGATCAATCAGAAGCAAGATGTAGTATTGATACACTCAGTTGCCTAAATCTTGAATATTTCCGCTACCCAATTTCACTTGAGCTCATGACTGACCCTGTTACCATTTCAACGGGTCAGACTTACGACCATGCTTCAATCCAAAAATGACTCACATCTGGCAACCTTCGTTGTCCCAAAATAGGGGAGATGTTAGCAACAACAGAGTTGGTACGTAATTCTTATCTTCGTAAACTCATTTATCATTTTCTTGAAGATAACAGGGTTTCTATCGTAAAATTTCAAAACAAGAGTCGTGATATATCTATAACGATTGTAGTAGGTAGTTCACCAGCAGCTGAAGCTATAAAAAATTTATCTCAATTTATTTCCAACTAGCTTTATTGTGGAACTGAGGGGATAAAAAATAAATCTGCTTACCAAATTCGCTTGCTTGCAAAATCAAGTATAACAAGCAGACTACTTACAAGATTTGTGACAAAGTTTGTTCCCCCAACACCAACCACAACAAACCTCAAAAGAACAAAAAACTTTCAAACGCACTGACTTAGATATGAATATTCAACAAGTGTTCAACTTCAAAGATTGAAAGAAGTTATCCAATGAACTAAAAGAAATATCACGTATAGAGAATACATAAAATGAAATCTCAATCAAATTAAAGATAATCCAAATAAGATGAATTTTCTTATTTGACTTTGAGTTTAATAATCATTTAGATTTAATTTTCAAATAAGATGAATTTTCTTATTTGCCTTACAAGTGTTCCATGAGATCCGAGAGAAGGCTACCAATATACACATTTTTCATACAAACTAATGAAACTGTTACAAATCCACCCTGTCAAACACTAATGCAGTGTTTGGTTACATTCTCACACAATTTTCAACCCGCCTATATCTAGGAAATTTTATATTTTCAACAAAGTTTAAATTGTACTTTATATATTAGATTTTAACCTCCACAAATATTTGCAAACACTCTGCCTCAACTAAAAAATTCAGAGTTGAGACATGATGTGCTCATTAAGCAGCCTAAAGTGGAATTCTCATGTGCTTGTGATGACAAGAATGTTGTTATTTAATTTTACAGACCTATGGTAGTAACAATGCCATTTTCAATAAGAAATTACTTACATTGAGTCTGTCGAATTCTTTTGTCTTATCATCTTCAGTGAGGTCTTTTCATTTGGTTGGGACTGGAATTAGGTTACGAATGATAATCCTGAGCTCATTTGATAATTTAGCGGACCGGTCTTTGTCAAGTGGCCTGTTTTTCTCCTTCGATGTCTCAATACGTATCTTTTTTCCAGTAGCTTTGATCATCTTCTGAAGCCCCTTGCCATGTGTAGAACTTAGACAATAGGCATGGAAATGAGAGAAATTCTTATTTTGCAAAATGTATTAAATGTACTATAAATGTTTCGTAAAAACAATAACATGTATTATAAAGGCATATAACTACAGATGTAAGTAATCAAAATCATTTTGACTATATAATATATTACTATTTTATAATATATTAATATTTTACAGTAATTTTTCTAAAAGCAAGGCTCTAAACGTATGGGAATGCACAATATTATGTTAATAAATTTCAAGGAGCATGCAAAAATAAAATTTGAATATACTAATTTTGATAACAAGGTCAAAATTCATCTCTATATCTAAAACAATAAAAGTACATAATTATGCACCAATAAATTTAACATAGAGATGATATTATCAAGATCCTAGTATAAAACATGATAGAAATATGAATGAGGTGGGGGTTATCATAAAAAATCAGCACACACGACAAGAATAAATCAATACATGCAAACAAGAAAAAATCAGTACACAAGAACAAGATTAAATCCATACAAATTTATTTCAAGATTTATTTTAAGATTAAATCCTTAAAATTTATTTCAAGATTAAACAAGATTAAATCCATAGAAGTATGTAGAACAATATTTGTTTCAAGATTAAATGTGTGAAAATAACCCAAAACCCACTTCAAAAAAATGATTATCTCTTTCAAACCCTTAGGCCCCGTTTAGTTGTCCCAAAATTATAAATTGGATCATTAATAAATTTATTTATTTACAAATTGACCCATTAATTGTGTTTGGTTTCATTAATGAAAGGATTCATTAATTGCCCAATTTTAGCTCAAGTGAAAAATCTGAAATTGGATCATTTCACAAAAAACGTGAAATGAATCCATTTGAAATAGGAGTCACATAAAGTGCATGTCCCCTCTCCCTCCCCCTCCCCCTCCCTCCCTCTCTCTCTCTCTCTCTCTCTCTCTCTCTCTCTCTCTCTCTCTTGATTTGTTTTTTTTTTCTTTTTTTCATTAAATCTTAACATGAATTTCAAATTACCAAACATTGTGTAAAATTAGATTTAACTCATTTATAATTCACTCATTTACATGTCACTAATTCACAATAAATCAATCTACATAATCAAATAATTTACGCAACCAAACAGGGCCTTAGAGATTGTAGAAATTTTTCGGGTTACAGAGAAATCTGAGATAGAGATCGTGTTCGAATTTGTTTTATGGATTCTGATGACCAACCGAAAAATGCATTTCCAGGTATGTGGGTTCTGATGAGAATATATATATATATATATATATATATATATATATATAGAGAGAGAGAGAGAGAGAGAGAGAGAGAGAGAAGGAGAGATCCGGCGGTGACGAATTTCAGATGGAGATAATTTTTGTGGGTTGTAGGTCTCCCAAACGTTTTGGAGGGATTTGTGAAAGTGAGATAATGATCGAGTGGGAGTTTTGGGATGTTAAAAAATATTACCTTTTGAGTACAAAATAAATCGTGACCCAATAATTTAAATATTAAGCCACGAAATATTTTTCGTTCCAAAAACAACATATTAATTACTACGAATTAATTCGTTGCAAATGACACTAATTTCGTTGCTAAATAATTTGCCCTTACACTCAAGCGCGGGAAGCTGTTGACGCTGGTCCTTTGGGATCCATTGTCAATGAAATTTGAAAGTTTCGTTGCTAAAGATAATGTTTTTAGCCGCGAAATTAATTTCGTAGCAGATGGTGAGATTTAGCCACAAATTTGAAAAACGAATAAATGCAATGTGTGATACCGATTTAAAGTAATTTGGAAGTTTCCAAGTAAACCATATTTAATTAGAGTCTAGTTTTTAGCCAAATTAATTCAACCCCTAAACATGCAACTACGTATCAAACCAAATAAGATATAGCATGCGATACAAAATTTCAGGAAAAATCCCCTAAGGGCAAAGCCTTTTATTTCTAGAACTTTGAAGAATTCACAAGACCATTGACTTACATACAACCTGATAATCTCCCACAAGTGTAACGCATGGTGTCTTTGTGAAACCTTTAAAGCAGCAGCTAGAAATGTCATCGACTGGAATCTCCCATAAGAACTCCAGATGGTCAGCAATGAAGAAAAAAATGGCTTCTCCACAAGTGTGAACTTTATAAGGACTCCCTCCACAATAGCAACGTAGCTCTCCGGTTGTAGAGTTCTCCCCATAAAGGTAAACAAAAGTAAAAGTGTGTTCTTCAACACCAAAACAATTCACCAAATCATATGGGATTTTTGTGAATTGGAAACAAAAAGGGATTAAACCCTAAAAGAAGAAGTCAAAAGGATTCTACAATTTTGCAGTTTTCCGTCTTTCAAAACGTTGAGACTTCTTAATGAAAATGAAACTATTTAATGAATATTTATACAAAAATGCACTACCTCGGTATTAGAGCTCGTTTAACGAGAAAGTTATCTCGCGCGAACGAAGTACAGATATCGTTCAAACGACATCGCGCGACATCCATATGTCGCTCGAACGAGATAGCTATCTCACTTGAATGATCTGGGCATCAAAATCGAGGTACGTTTCAGGACTTAGAAAAAATACTCATTCTCTAATTTTGACGAAAAAGTCCGCTCCAACACTTAGAAAATATTTTGTAAAAATATCCCAAAAGCTCTAAGTGGAAAGTTAAGATATTTAAAACAAAACCTTACCAAAGTAAACTTTACAGAGTCTTTTTTATGAAGAACCTCGATATATTCGGATCCGTTTTGATTTAGATTGCTCTTAAGTTTCTTCAACGGTTGTAACGGTATACGACATACTAAATTGATAATGGACTTATAAAATATGTGCTTGTAGAATTTTTTTTGTAAGTAAGAAAATCGCAGGTAAATGTAAGTTTTGTTGTAGTGCAAAGAGCTAAAGTTCTACCTCGGGTCTCCCATACTACTATCCCAGCCAATTCAGGGGGAGAGGCTATATGTATACTTAGCTATCTCAGAGTCACACATCAGTGCTGTGGTAGTAAGAGAAGAGGATGGAGTGCAGAGACATGTATACTTCAATAGTAAGGCACTCTAAGGGTCTGAGCAGGAGTACCCTCGGATAGAAAAGTTAGCCTATGATTTGATACATGCTTCTAGGAAAATAAAGCCATACTTTCAATCCCACTCCATAGTCGTCCTCACTGATTACCCACTCAGGCAGGTCCTCCATAAGCCAGAGAAGTCAGGAATGTTAATGACCTGGGCAATCGAGTTTGGGGAATACGATATTGTTTATCAACCCAGGGTTGCCATCAAGGGACAGGCACTCGCAGACTTTATAGTCGAGTTTACCTGGGAAGATGCTGATGTTGAGGAAAGTCACGGGGCCACAGATGAACCAGACAGAAACGTCTTCTGAGATTCGGACGAGGTTGAGTCAAGCAAAGCCAGACAAAGAGCAGTTAAGAATGAAGAAGACCTCTTCAGACTAGGGACCCTAACCGAAGGTAACTTCTCTTCGTGTGAAACCGTATGGAACCTATTCGTTGATAGGTCGTCTTATGAAAGCAGAAGTGGAGCAGGGCTGATAGTGTCAGCACCGGATGGTACCAATATTGAATATGCACTGAGGTTCAACTTCAAAGCTTCCAACAATGAGTCAGAGTATGAGGCATTAATACCAGGTCTCTCTTTGGCAAAAGCCCTCAATGTCGGACAGCTCATAGTCCACAGTGACTCCAGGTTAGTCGTGAACCAAATCTTGGGGGTGTATGAGGCCAAAGATGAAAGGATGGACAAATACCTGAAGAGGGTGAGAACGATGATAGAGAGCTTCAAGGAAGTTAAGATAAAGAGGATACCTCGACTACATAACAACCGAGTTGATGCACTCGCGAGTTTAGCCTCAACAATAAGGACAGACATAAGGAGAACAGTACCAGTTGAGATTCTGCTTAAGCCGACCATCGAAGAGGAAGTGGTTACTAGACCTTGCCTAAATTTGAATATGGGAGCCTCATGGATGGATCCTCTTATCAGATATATCAGAGAGGGAGATCTGCTAGAGTCGAAGTTAGAAAGGAGAAAGATGAGTTTCAGAGCTGCTAAATTCTCAAATATAGGATATGTCCTGTATAAAAAGGGGTTCCTACTTCATCTCCTCAGATGTTCCACCCTTCAGAGGTTCCGCACATCTTACATGATGTGCATGGGGGATCTTGTTTCAACCATATAGGAGTAAGGCCATTGGCTAAGAGGATAATCACTCAGGGATATTGGTGGCCGACCTTAGCCAAAGATACAGTCGCGTACATAAAAAAGTGTGACAACTGCCAAAGGTTCTCCACCATCCCTCATCAACCTCACCAACCTATGACTTCAATCAGCACCCCTTGGCCAATTGCAATATGGGGCATTGATTTGGTAGGACCCTTGCCAAGAGCTGTAAATAACCATCGGTTCTTAATAGTGGCAATTGATTATTTCTCCAAATGGGTAGAAGCTGAGCCAATGATCATAATTATTGAGCAGAAGACCTTCCGGTTCATCTGAAAGAACATCATATGCGGGTATGGTCTTCCAAACACCCTCATCTCAGACAATGGAACCCAATTTAAGAACATATCCTTGGAAAAATACTGTGAAAGAGTGGGGATCAAGCAATTCTTCTCTTCTCCTGGCCGACCCTAGGCAAATAGTCACACTGAGGTCACAAACCAAACAATCCTTGATGGGATAAAAAAGAGTTTGGAAGAGGCCAAAGGAAGATGGATAGAGGAGGTATATGCAGTGCTTTGGTCCTACAGGACGACAACGAGGACACCAATAGAGGAAACTCCATTTATGTTAGCCCATGGCTCAGAAGCTATAATCCTAACAGAGGTAGGACTTCCTACTCATAAAATTCAGACATATGACCCTCAAAAGAATGGGGAGGAAAGAAGACTTGATCTTAATTTAATTGAAGAAATAAGAGAGGATACAGAGATAAGACAAGCAGCCTATTAGCAGAGAACTACGAGATTCTACAATCAAAGGGTGAAGTCAAGGCCTATAGATGTGGGAGACCTAGTCCTAAAGAAGACGTGGGAAAAATCAAATAAGCTCCATCCTAATTGGCATGGTCCTTATAGGGTAGTTCATGAGGTTATGCCTGATACCTCCCGATTAGAAAATCTTGAAGGAAAACCTTTCTCCAACCTTTAGGATTCTGATCACTTAAAGAAGTATTACATATGATGTTGCAATAGTTCTTATCTTTTTGTAATACATATACCAATTTATAAAAAGGATGTTAATGAAAAGATATCAATGTTGTGCTGATACTTTTATTATATGTTTTTAACATCATTAATTTGGTCAATTATGAGGTGAAACGTCATAATTTGGTGACCTCGGACCTTAAAACATCATTAAGTTGGTGAAAGTATGAGGTGAAACATCATAATTTGGTGACCTAGGACTTAAACCATTTAGTTGATGAAAATATGAGGTCAAGCATAATAATTTGGTGACCTGATACCTTAAAACATCATTAAGTTGATGAAAATATGAGGTGAAACATCATAATTTGGTGACCTCAGATCTTAAACATTAATTTGGTGAAAGTTTAAGAGGTGAAATATCATAATGTGGTGGCCTCAGATCTTAAACAACATTAAGTTAGTTAAAATACGAGGCAGAACATCATTTATTTGGTGACCTCAAATTATTAAACATCATTAAGTTGGTGAAAATATGAGGTGAAACATCATAATGTGGTGGTGACCTCAAATTATTAAACATCATTAAGTTTGTGAAAATATGAGGTGAAACATCATAATGTGGTGACCTCAAACCTTTAACATCATAATGTGGTGGCCTCAGACCTTAAAACATCATTAAGTTGATGAAAATATGAGGTAAAACATCATAATTTGGTGACCTCATACCTTAAAACACCATTAAGTTGGTGAAAGCATGAGGTGAAACATCATAATTTGGTGACCTCGGATCTTAAAATCATTAATTTGGTGAAAGTTTGAGAGGTGAAACATCATAATGTAGTGGACTCAAAACTTAAACATCATTAAGTTGGTGAAAATACGAGGTAAAACATCATTTATTTGGTGACCTGAAATTATTAAACGTCATTAATTTGGTCAATTATGATGTGAAACATCATAATGTGGTGGCTTCAAACCTTAAACATAATTAAGTTGATGAAAATATGAGGTGGAACATCATAATTTGGTGACCTCATATCTTAAACATCATTAATTTGGTCAATTATGAGGTGAAACATCATAATGTGGTGGCCTCAGACCTTAAACATCATTAAGTTGGTGAAAATACGAGGTAAAACATCATTTATTTGGTGACCTCAAATTATTAAACATCATTAAGTTGGTGAAAATATGAGGTGGAACATCATAATTTGGTGACCTCAGACCTTGGAACATCATTAAGTTGGTGAAAATACGAGGTAAAACATCATTTATTTGGTGACCTCAGATCTTAAACATCATTAATTTGGTCAATTATGAGGTGAAACATCATAATGTGGTGGCCTCGGACCTTAAACATCATTAAGTTGGTGAAAATACGAGGTAAGACATCATTTATTTGGTGACTTTAAATTATTAAACATCATTAAGTTGGTGAAAATATGAGGTGGAACGTCATAATGTGGTGGCCTCAGACCTTAAACATCATTAAGTCGGTGAAAATCAGAGGTAAAACTCGCAATTATAGGGCAACACCAACATATAAGTTTCAAACAAAAAACATCATATGAAGCAATAGAAGTTGAAGAAGTTGAACTACTTATGATTATTATTAAAAGGATTCAGAGTTACAAGTCAGAGTATAAGGAGGCCATCAGAGTTCACAAAAATAAGAGGTACATATAAAAGGGAGATGAAAATTACAACTATTGAAAAGCTTCATAAGAAAAAAGCCTAGGTCTCGGCAGGAGCCGACACACCAATATCTGCAGTCGTTTGGTCACGGCCGACATTCATGACTTCAAATCCATCGTCATAATGAGTAGCGTCCTCAGTCTCTGTAACCTCTAGAGAAGCAGTCTCGGATGGAGCAGCATCAAACTCTTCAACTTCCTTCAAGGCCTGAGCGAATTGAGGGTCTCTAAAGTCGAGACCAACAAAGTCTAATGCAGTCAAGACACAAGACTCTCTCTCCTTCATGGCTACCTATTTTCCAGTCGCTTTGATATCTCTTTCAAGGTATTCAAAACCAAAGCTAACAAATTCGTCTAAGACCTTATAGTCTTCGATGGCCTTCTCAGCAGCATCTTCCAAAGCATCCTTGACTGCAGCATCAACTTTAGACTAAAGAACGTCGTCCTTAGCCTTCAGAGCATTCTCATGATTTTTCTTGAGCTGAGACATATCATTGTCCCTCTGCTTGATGACCCCGTTCAACCTTACAACCATTGCATTCAGAGAGTCTTCAATCTTCTCGGCTTCCTTCCTCTTTTCTATAAGGGGCATCTTCTTCAAAGTCCAATCAACAAGACGATGAAAAGATAATACATCCTGCAGAAGAAGATCAAATGTATGAACATAAGAGTTATAATTTCTAAAAGGCCGATGTTACACTTATGAGCAAGTTGGAAAAAAAATTGATACCTGGATTGACTTATTGAGAGAAAACTTGGCCAGTAAAGGGACATCCAATGCGCGTAGGAAATTATTGTCTTCCTTAGTTATTATTGCACTAATAGCATCAGCAACCTTCAGACTGTGGCCGATTAGGCTATCTCGAATTTTGAGCTGAGATAGACAAGCAGCCAAGGCATCGTCTGTAGAGATGGGGATGGCACGATCCCTGGTCTGGGTCTTGCTCTACCTCGTATGCGCCGGTTCAGCTGTGAACTTCCTCCTTTTGTTAGCGTCGGCCCTAGAGGTGCCGATGTTCTTTTTTTACGCCGATGGTGGTGCACTCTTAACACCTCTCTTTTCCATGATCTTTACCAGACTAGGAGCAGACATCTCCCAAAGCTCGTCTGGTATACATGCTGGACTCTCAGCAAGACAAGTCCCCGAGTTAGTCAGTTAGAGATTAAAAATATAAGAGGTGTGATGGGTAAGAAAAATGTTGAAAACTTACGAAGCTCTTCTAGGGGACCACCCCCAAACCTATTTGATAAAGGTATTAGGGGGTCATCAGATGCTCATATTTAATGAGATGACCCTTCTCGCCTTGATTACAAAGGTCCTCAACGTTCTTACGATTATCTTGGCTAAGTCCAGGGTCGGCTTTGGCAGCAAGGGAGACCTTCCCCCATCTTAGTGCGGTCCTTGAAACTGACGTTCCAGAAGCCTCATCTGAACCAAATTCCCATGCCTAGGAAACAAAGAAGTACTGAGGTTTCCAATTATGGTTTGAAGTTTGGGTAACCAAGAGCATTTTCTTCTCTGATTTCCTCGCTAGGAAGTGGTAGCAGCTGGGGTGGTTTTTCGCAGATAAGGGGATGTAATAGCCTGTAAAAACTCTAACCAGAAGGTCTGAATGGTGGACAACCCTCCAAAGGACGATGGCCACAATCATAACCCTCCAAGCATTTGGGGACAGTTGGGAAGGGGCAAGATTTATGTGAGAAAATATATCTCTGATGGTTGGGTGAATAGGAAGATGAAATCCCAACTTAAACATCTTCTCATAAAGGTATATTTATCCATCTTGGCCATCGAAGGCCCTCTAATCCTTCAGAGGTTTTCTAAGGATGATTGAAGAATCTATGGAATAGAGGTGACTGAAAGTAAGAAGGTCGTACTTGTTGACGGTACTATCATACTCGGACGCCACAGAGGTATCGAGTTTGCTCTCCTCACCATCATCATCATCCCTAGCAACGTTGTCCTGGGCAGTTATACGGGCACCACCAGGAAACCTCTTCGCAAATTCAACCCCGGTGGCAGCCGATAGGGAATGGCATCAATAGGAGGGGAAATATAAAATTGGGCCTTAAGATTTTAATATCGAAAGACCTACATGAAGTGCTAACGCCTAAGTGGGAAGAGGCACGACTTGAAACCTCGGCCTCCTCAGGAACCTCCCCTTGCCTTGGAGAATAATCCATAGCCTCTTAAAAAGAGTCTACGGATTCACCTACTTTAGAGGTTGACATGGGGTCTAAAGAGAGATTATCCTTGTACATTGGTACAATATCCTCAGGAGCCTCTGCAAGCTCAGGGTATATAATCTTCAAGGGTGGAGGAAAAATTGGTCTGAGGGGAAAGGCCTCAGACCTACGAGCTTCCTCTTGGGCTAGTTCTATATGCCTAATCTTCTCAAAAGTCTTCTCACGAAGAGAGGGAAACTCTTCTATAAGTTGGTACGAGAGTCTGAGCATAAGGAAGATGACACTACAGTTAAAAAGAGAGAGACTAAGCTATAAACAGGTACACAACTTAACCAACCTAAATTAAAGATCAAAGGGTGGAAATCGAAAGGTCTCAAATGAAGAACACCAAGAACACTCAAGGGTAGGTCACCGAAAAAGGTGACCCAAAGTTCGTCGGAAGCCTAAAAGAAGGAAGTTTATGGCTAAGGTAACCTCAGAGCAACCTGGAATGGCCCTAGAGCCACTCAACCACTGCGATCCTACCCCTACAGCCACTTAACAGTGGAAGAAACTCTCGCCGAAAAAATAAATGTCACTAGAAAAGCTTAAACTCGGAAATAAAAGTTAACAAATGAAGAGAGAGAAGGAGAGCGATACCTGACTGAGTGTGATGGAAGAAGGAAGGTACTTAAGAGGCAAAGAATCTTCAATCGCAGCCAGCAATGGAGGTTTAAAGGAAATCGTAGTTGCAGAAAAGCCTAGGCGAGAGAAAAAAGATAATGAGGAAAAAGAAGAAGGTTTTAAACCTACTCAATGATGGGGCATGATTTCCAATGCCCCTATTATTACCCTTGGAAACCAAAAAGACGCTGCCAGAAATGTCAACACCTTGGGGAATACGTTAGTCACTTCAGTGAGTGACATGTGTCAAGGAATCACTTCACACCCCAAGACACTAAAAGAAACTCAGCCTCGGCCGAGCATACCCCTCAATCACCTACTCACATAGGAGACTAAGGGCTAGGGGTGATTTATATGCCCAAAGTGAACCCTCGTTCTTGAAGTCACTAACCTCGGCCTGTCTCATAGTCGAGTTGACTAGAAGCTCACAACTGCCATCAGAAAGGCCGTATTTTGCAAAGTCGGCTCTCTACTACCAACCTCGGTTCTGCAGAAGCCAAGGTCAGCAGTGCCTTATGGGGAAAGGTTATTATCAACATCATACTCTGCTTAAGCCGATGTTACATCTCACCCCTGTGCCTAACCTCAGTCAGTCTTCTTGGCCGAGGTCATCATGGCTATTGACAAGACAAAGTAACACTATCGAACTTCACCAACCTCGTACTCATCCAGGTTGAGGTTACATAAGTCAGGTTCACAAGTCCGAGCATATGCAAGCATATGTAAAGTTTGGAACACATGGGAAAATCAGTTATAACCGAATCATTCCCCTTATGTGAGGAATATTGCGGTCATCATTATCTACATAATATCATCAAGGTGTTATTATCGTACTAGTTTGATCCCCATACACATGCTCATTGCATGCTTGGGGGGTACATTACACCTCCCAATCACTATATATAGAGGTCTTCCTCAACCTTGTAAAGGGATTGATAATTACAACCCTACCTAAAACTCTGTTTGTTTACACAATAGAGAGAGAAAGCTTGAGAGATTGTATCTATGGCCGGTGGTGCTATTTTTAGCATCACCAATATCCTCTATAATAACCCTGACCTCTCAGGCACACTCTAGATCTTTCTTGAGTTGGGATGCAAGGGCTTTAAGTTTCTCACGAGTCTTCAATGAAGCTTAAAGATCTCTAATGAAACTAACCACTTTATTAGTCAAGCTACCATTCGCCCTCTCCGTTAAAATAACTCTGTCTCCCCAAAAGACTCTCATCGACGACTCACTCTCTCTTTAATCTCTTAAATCCTTTTTTAAGGCTAACACCCTAAGCGCCATTTTTGTTTTACTTTTTTGTCTTAAAGGACTCGATGTAAAGCTCCGTGTAACCACGTTGTAGGTCAATTTCACCTTTACTCAAAACTTTATCTCCCTCACTCTCTCCGGAATGACTAGATTCAGTGTCGAGGTCATCATATTTGGAAATATTCTCATCGGCATGAGACGTACTCGATGTACCAACATGACTAGCCATGAACACGGTGAACTTATGTCCATGCGGTGATTCGTCCCCTGAATCCCCTGATTCGACATCACTATCACTAACGGTGGCATTGAAGGCAACTTTATCCGTACCCTTATAGCACACTCGTGACCTTTGTAATCCTTACCCTCACACTCATAACATATTTCCTCATATTTCTTAGGGTACTCTTCTCTTGCTTTTCCAAAATTTTTCTTTCCCTTCTTAAACTTTTTATGTTTTTGAAAACTTTTGTTTTCTTTGGAAGTATTTTCTTTTCTTAGCTTGAGATTTTTTTTGATTTTTTTTGCAAAAAGGGCAAGATCATCTAGATTAAAATCATACTCGGAGTCAGAAGAAACCTCCATTTTGTTTTTAGATTAAACTTTCAAAGTCATTCCTTTTTCCTTAGGCTTGATAGTTTTGGGAAACATATCGATTTCATAAGTCTGAAGGTCTCCTACGAGTTTTTCTAACCTAAGTGTATCTACAATCCCCAATGAATTAAGGGCAATAACCTTAGGAATAAAGCGGGATGGAATAGATCTCAAAATCTTTTTCACAACATGTGTTTTAGGAATTCTCACCCAAATTAAAACTAGAGTTAATGATATTAGACAATCGGGTTTAAAATTCATTAAACGACTCAGTCTATAGCATAGTAATAGTCCCAAACTGTGTGTTGAGGTTTTAAAGCTTATAATATTTCACATTGTTGGTGCCCTCATGAGTGAGTTGGAGGATATCCCACACTTTCTTGGACGTGGTGCACACCATGATGCGCCGAAACTCGTTAGGGATGATAACTCCATAAATAACACTTAAACCACATGAGTTAAAATTACTCCATTTTAGTTCATCCTCCATCCAAGTGGTGATATGTTTAGGACTTCTGACATAACCATTAGTCACAGTGGGGGGTGTCCACCCTTTTTCACAAACATGTCAAACACGCTCGTTAATCACTTTTAAAACTGACCTCATCCGAACTTTTCAATATGCATAATTTGACCCATCGAAAATAGGAACCATATTATACAAATTATCTATATATTCCCAATTTAAATATCACACAATAAATTAGTGCAACCGACTCTGATACTAATTTGAAAATGCAATAGGGCTATGTGGAATTATTTGTATCTTAGGTTACACACACAAAGATCTAATTTTTTAATCAAATTTTACCTTGATTAATAATTAGGTATGCATATAAAGTAAAGACTAAATTAAATTATATCCAATCGCACAATCAAACTAAACACGCAAAATAAGAATATGAGGAAAAATCCCTTTCGGGCAAACCTAGATTTCATCACTGTTAAAAAGTTTGACAGACTCAATGCCTTACAGACTACTTAGAGCTCCACTAAGTATAATTGACATGTCTTCAAATCTGCAGTAGATACAGCACAGTCCAAAGGAAGCAACTCTCCCCTCAATATCCACCGATCAGCCTCAAGATGCAGGATCCTTTCTTCTTCTTCTTCAGCCGTAGAGTCGCAACTCCATAATTAGCAGCAGAGTAAACTCTAGAAGGGTTTGATGTTGAGTACGGAAATTGGGTTTGAAAAAACTCAAAAAATCATATTAAGGGATGTATGATTTGGAAAAGAAAAAATGTTTATTTGAAACAAAATAAAGGAAACTTTTGGTGCAAAATCCTTTCATAAAAGTGTTTATATGAAGTTAAACATAGTTCGAACGAGAACAAGATCTCGTTCTAACGAGATGTAAATCTCGTTCTAACAAACTAAAAAATAATATATATATATATATATATATATATATTCAAAATCTTTTTATGAAAAAATGCCTCGAGTATAAAAATATTCCTAAAATATAATTCGACTTAGAAATAATCAAAACCATAATATTGGTATACCTTCATAAAGTATTTGTGATGATTCCAATAACTTGAAATTCAAAAATGATGCTCGGTCACTAACGTGTCTTCAAACGATTATAGAGGCAATACAGATCTTATGTTCGGTTTGCAACTTCAGTTTGTAACGGGATACACCAAAATAATTAATCTATGAACAATTATAAAATCTTGCTCTTCCAAAAGGAAGTATGGAATGATGAATGCAACTAGACACTTGAAAAAATAAAGAACTATTTGAATAAAATACCACTGTTGACCATTCCAGATGATGGAGGCCCTTTGTAGATGATGAGTCTAGATATCCTCTTCTGATTGGTCCACGAGCCATACCATATTAATGGTATAATAAAATATCTCAAGACTTTTCTCATAACTGAAGCTTGTAGTAGATTCTTTGAAGTATCATGTCTTCTACGTATGTGTTGAGCATATTGAGTAAGTAAAGTGTTAACTAAGATGTCATCGGCTCGTGTTCTGATCAAATTATGAGGATATTCTTGGCTGTGGATATCATGAGTTCATCTATGGCCGAGCAAAATGACTTGTAAATTTTTTTATACTTAGTTGTGAGTCTGGTGGTAGAACCAGACTCATAATGATGCTCGTTCTTGGGGCAATGCGACACAAGTTTTTGAGGTGTCAGTTGCCTTTTCTAGGTGTCATGTCTTGCTTTATAAAGAGAGAAAATGTTATTCATGTATAAAATTCCTTCTTCTCTGATTAAATCTTCCTCATTTCTACCATTTTCGATCGCCCTCTTTACTTGAAAAGATTCATTGCCCAGTCATCTATCATGTATGGATTTTGTGTCTTAAAGGTACACTTTCCCATTTTTGTAGCTATTTAGGGTTTTCTCTGAAATTTCTTTACTCCACTGTTGTGATTTCTTCTTGTTGTTGTTGATTTTGAGTATTGATTGGTGTCTGGTTTGATATTTTTGCATATTAGGTGGCCATTGAGTTTGTTGGCCTAATTTTTTTTTATTTAGGAATTTTTAGGTGTTTTAAGGTTTTTTTTTCGCCCACATTCTTTATTTTGAAACCAAACAATCCTCCATCCTTTGTTTGCCCCTAAATTCTCTCCTTCACGAGTGAAAGCTCTTCGGTAAAGAGAGCGTTAAAATGTATTCACGAACTTAATGAACTATGCCTTAGTTTTTATGAGGCTATGAGACCAATCTTATTGCAAACTATTCATCCTGAGGACAATCCTTCTCACACTAGGTTTACCCCCAAGTTCAATCTTCAATTGGGTCTGCTATGCAGCCCTTATACGTAGAATATAGTAGTCCTAGGTTCGTAGTACTTGTTGGCGTTGATGAAGTTGGCCCCCAAATTGGCGGTAGAAACTACATCGACATAAATTCTTAAGTGCTTATAGTTGATCTTGTGTCATATGAGGTAGAGGTCATGTTTAGGGCTCTGTCTCACCCTTCGAACTCACCTATTATTGTAGCCTATGAAGAGGAGAGAACTTCCAACAGTTCTAAAATTTCATACATCCCTATCAACACAGAGGCTAAATATCATGCATGTGACATCACTGAGGACGAAATGGAAGAGCTAAGGGATCGGTATGTTATCCTTATTAGCATCACATTGAGACTACCTGATTGTGATGAGAGGGTTTATGATCGACATGATACCAATGAAATTTTCTTCCCTGTATAGGCTCATCAGGTCGGAATTCGTCTACCTTTCCACCTCACATAAGGTCGATCTGAAAGGGCTATCGGGTGACTCCAACCCAACTTCCCCCAAATATTTATTGAATAAAATTAGGTTTAATGGTGTATTGGCAAGCAAACACCGACTTTAATATTACCAAGGATGTTTTTAGCTTCATCTATGGCATAACAAATAATGCCAAGGCCCCTGGATATTACCATTTTTTCCTCTAAAAATCGTATTAAGAGTTAGTAAAGGTTGCTTACATGATCAATCATAGCTGAAAGAACTAATTTGTGTTCTTAAAAAATAACTGGGAATTCCTCTCACATAAGAGGGATCAGTCTTATAGTATTCCCCGTGATTGGTGTGGGTCGAACCACATGGGTATACACTATTTCCTCTATTTTCTTTTTAATTTTCTTTAATTAAGTTTATGCTAACACTTTTGTTCGTCCTTTTTTTTAGAGAGAATAAGGCTCTCAGGTTGCTCCCTATGTTAAAAATCTTGATTAAGAGGACCTGTGCAGTCGAACCCTTTAAGTTCGAGGATCTCTTCTCTTTAGACAAGTTTATTTAACTTGGGTATTACACTCCTCCAGGAGGTGTTCCACCTCAGTAAATACTAGGGCTACTTGTAGCCGAAGGCCAAGTTGAGGCCGTCGAGGTCGAGGCCGAAGAAGGTAAACAATAATTCATAAGTGTTATTTCATCTTTAACTTCTCACTACAGCTTGGCTAACTATAAAACTTTTGTGTGACTTTTATTCCCACTTCGTCAGCATTTTGAGTTTAACTTCTTAGGCATGTCCCCTTAAAAGGTTGATTGCAATGCCATGGAGACAACTCGTAGGAGGAAGCTAGAGTAAGAGGCTATAAAGAGGGATAATGCTGAGGCCAAATCTAAAAAGAAAGTCGAGGCTGAAGATAAGAAAAGGGTTATCGCCAAAGCCCAAAGAGAGATAATATTATTGTCAGTGCTAGAGGTAAAGGGAAAGATATTATAACTGATGATCGCCCAACTGCTGGTGACATGATGCCTATCGAGGGTCCCACGACCCAAAATGATCCCAAACATTCAAGGATCAATGTGCCAATGCTGACATGGCCCATTTTACAGAGAATGAATATTGAAGGGCATCTATCTCATCATCTTACCAGATAAGCGGGGTTGTCTTCCCGTTATAATTAAATTGAGTAATACAAATTTGACCCTAATAATCCCATCACTGCTAACTAACTGAAGAGGGATCAAGACTCTATCCTTCACCATATGAACAATGCTATGAACATTCTCGGCTACCACGGGCACAATCCAGAATCTGAATTCTTGAGGATTTTTTACCTTAAAGCTCTATGGAAGTTGGTCCAACATCGATTACTTATAGTAGGTTCTCAGAAAGTTTATGTTCATCTGTTTTTACCAAATAATTTGCTAATCACTAGTTCCACTATCTTCCTTTTCAGGGTATAACAACCGCTACTATTCTCAGGGAGAAATTTATGACTAATTACTATGTCTATAAGGGGCAGAAAGATGGAATTAAATAACTCACTCAGCTGAACACCAAACCGTAGGAATATATTAAACATTACGGAGATGATCTGAAGAAGACATGCAATGATCTTTAGAAAAGGGATGACTAACTGGTCGTAAAAACCTTGGTTCTCAACACAGTCAAAGAGGAGAATAAAAAGTTGAAGGAACATGTCATCACTGATGCTATAAAGCTTTAGAGATTTGAGGAGGACTTTAAAAAGGCTAATGAAGAGCTCACCAAAGACAATAAGTTCATTATCAAAGCTGAGGATAAGAGAGTCGTAAAATTTTAAGCCTCTAGTGACTATAACATTGAAACCGTGACCTTCTTCTTGGAGGATTACAATGAGTTAAAAAGGAGGGTAATTAAATATTACCTTAAAATAATAGAGGCTGTCAGCAAGTGGGTGGGGTATGATGATGAAGATAGGGACTTGGAAGTTGAGGATGCAATGAAGGAGAACGAGCAAGATACTGAAGACTATGCTACTGGTGATACTGACTAAGCTATTAATGTTAACCCAACTTTATCGCTCCAGAGGCTGCTCAGGAGACTTCCCATGATACTCTAAGGGATAAAGCTACTGACGACAAAACCTCCAATGTTCCTCTTCCTTACTGATCAAGAATCTCTTCTATCTTGAAATTCTAGTCTTGTTAACTTTTACGACGCTTTTAACTTGTAATTACTCATATTTTTCATTTGGACAACGTGTGTAATGATTTTCTAACATTCTGGCTTGCTAATATTTTAAAATAAAATGTTATTAAACTTCTTGCCTTCATGCATGTATTAGTTATTGTGTTTGATTTTCTACAAGTTATTTTTCTCGGGCAAGCTATTAGCCTTCACCTGTGATCAAGTATTTTATAAAATATTTCTATAAGTTAATGTGGTCGGACATATTCGATCTGCCCGCGATTATATATTTGGATCTTGTTAACTTAACCTAATTTGTTAGCTTATTAAGAAAGGCCCGCTAGTAGTTTAGGGGTCAAATTTTATCGACCTGAACCGACTTACTAGCTATGGGTGGATGAAGCCGAGTTTTCTTGACTTGCGATCTACCGTTGCTTGTAATCGCTTACTGGTCGCATGGACGAATCTTGTCATCCTGACCATATCTCAGCATTGGTTTCCCTGATAGACCAAATGTACTAGGATTTATCCTTGTATTAGTCTACTTATCAATCAGTTGTGGTTAGATATTATCGACTTGATCATGTGACTGCACTAGATTTCCCAAATTTAGCTATACTTCTTGATCGTGACCTGTCTAAGATGAGACCATTAGTAAAGTGTAGTTTGATTATAGCCATTTTGATATACTCGACTTTGAGATGTCTTTGGCCTTGGCTTCTCGGACATCTCATATACCGACGAACTAGGCATTTAATAATGAAGAAAACTTGAAATAATAACACAATGTAGAGGAAGAATTATTGATTCTCATTAATTATTGAAAAATGATCATAGAGAAATAAAAATTATTTACACTATATTCTGCTCTTCTAAACTGTAATTTATGATTTACTCATCTCCACTGACAATACTTCCTCAAATGTTTTGCGTTCCATGGATTCTCGAATTTCTCGCCTTTTAAGGTCTAGATCCAGTAAGTCCCTGGTCACACCATAACAAAATTTCTGTACGGGTCGTGCCAACTGGGTTCTAGCTTATTCCCTTTTGGATAACATTCTTCAGCCCATAATCACCTTCCTTCAAGGTGCTCAGCTTTACCCTTTTATTTTGCGTGCTTTGTGACTTCCTCTACTAGGTCAAGATCAAGCCTGAACATTAAATCACTTTAGGACGACTTGAAGTTGTGTACTCTATGGCTGATCAATTTAATTAGTGGGCTCCATTGCCTCTGTGATAAGCTCCAACCCAAAGAGGGTCTTGCTATTTACTGTCCTTATTGTAGTCCAACATGTCCAGAGTACATTGTGCAGTTCATTGATCCAGTTATCTTTAGCATAATCCAGTGTTCTCTTCATGCCATCTAATAAGTTCCTATTGGTTATCTCCGTCATCCTGTTGCATTGAGGATGGGTTGGTAAAAAAAAATGCAACTTTTTGATTCCCTAACGAAATCAGTAGTCCTCAAACTTGTCATTATCAAATCGTGTGCCATGGTCGGTGATGAATGCAAATGATATCTCATACCGACATATGATGTTCTTCCATATGAAGTGGAAGACCTTCTTATACGATATATTAACCAGTGGATCTAATCTACCACAACAAACTGGTATTAAATCTGCCTTTTGTCTTCGGTGATGGACCGATCGGATCAATCCCCAACATGGAGAATGGATAAGGAATTGTGGTAGTGCCAATGTATCTCCGGGTCTTCTATGTATCACGGCATATCACTGACATTTATCACAGTTTTAGTGTAGTTGGCATAGTCGTCCTTCATGGTCAGATAATAATACCCCTGAGTGGAGACTCACTTCAATAGTTATATGCCTGCTAAGTGTGCTCCATATGAACCCTTGTGGACCTCTCTAGTCATATTCAGAACTTCAGTAAGATGAACACATCTTAGAAGATAAAAAAATTCTCTTTTGAACAAAATTCCTCCTTCAAATACGTATCTCATCGCCTTGTAATAGAGTTTACTTACCTCATTTTAGGCCTGTCAATGGGTCGGGACCGGACCCGGACCCGATCTGTATAATAGGGTCTGAGCATATTTTTTTAGACTCGAGACCCGAAGACCTGAATACCCAAAGACCCGTTTATTAAATGGGTAGGGTCTGGATCTTATACAAGGTCCGAACCCGAAGACTCGACCCGGATTGTACATTATTATTTTTTAAATATACATACATATACTATAAATTTATATATATTTATACATATATCTTATCAATATAACATGTAAGTAATATATATAAAAATATATATTTATGTATATAATAAATATAAAAAATATATGTTTTATTTAAACTAATAATATTCCATAATACATTACAAAATATTTTAATTTAAGATTAAAAAATAAAGAAGGGGGATAACATAAAATAAATGTATATATTTAGCCAGACCCGAACCCGAGACCCGAAGACTCGAACGAATCTGAGTCTGGATCCAATATTATAAACCCGATAAAGACCCAGACCCGGACCCGAACCCGAACCCGATGAAGATCCGATTACACGTATCTGGATCTCCCTAAATCCGACCCGACTCCGACCCGTTGACAAGCCTACATCATTTAGATCTTTTGGTACTATATCAATCTCTAAATATGTTGGGATGGGATCTATCTAAGATGGATATATGTTTAACTCCATTACGAGCACACACTCGCTCTTCGATGTTACGTTGCGATAAGATCTCAACATATAAGGTTCTTAGAATCTCAGCTCTTATTGCTGATGCCAAATGAGTAAGTGCTTCTACTTGGGCGTTCTAAAATCTTGGGATTCTGATCATCTGTATAGCCAAAAACCTTGGTAATAATGCTTTAAACTTTGCCAAATATTTCTCTATAGACTCCTCTATAACTTTATAAACTTTAAGGACCTAGTTCACAACCAATTGTGAATCACTGTACACTGTCAACTGCTCGACGCCCAGTGATAATACCAATCCCAATCCTTCTACAAAGGCTTCACATTCTCCCTCGTTAGGGGTGCAATCGGTATGGTATGGTCGGTAATGACCCCTTACCAATACCTAAACCACAATCTAAATGGTAAAACCTTACCGTACCAATTTACCGGTCGGTACATCAAAACAAAAGCCAAAACTAAATCGGTTGGTTATTTTTTTTTTGTATTTTCGGGTTTTTTTGGTTTCGGTAATTTCAGTTTCAATTCATTTTTTTCCTGGTAAATATCAAAATTTCAAATCGGTTTATGCATTTGGTAAATCTAGTTTACAATAATCTAAGAATGTCAAAAATTAGTTTTTACAATAAACTAATTTTTAACCATATAGAATATATGTTTAACTTATTCAAAAATTATAAAAAAAAGTTACCTGTTTATGGCTTAGTCTCTCTCTCAGAAGACTCAGATGCTCAGATGTTCTATTTTTTGCTTGGAGCTTGGAATGAAGTTGAATGAATCGTTGTTATGATCTTTCTCAGATGCATTTGGGGAACTTGGGGTGCAAGCGATTGAGATACCGACGTAGAGGAGGAGAGGGCGGAGACGGAGAGGAGGAGTGAAGCTGCTCGAAGCTGGAGGGAGCGCCTATTGCTGCTAGATTTTTGCGACGAAAAAATGAAAGGAAATAGATCGTGAGGAAGAAAGGGATCATGCGTGAGGAAGGAGAGAGAGATCCGGTTAGGTTAAAAGTTATAAAATCGCTTATGTGTATTGTATATCACATAGCGTGTGTGAAAATTAGAATAAGATTTATTTGTATTTGTGCCCCACACACTTAATACCTTATATTATGAAACATTACACAAAGGTCTAAAAATTTCAAAAAAACTAGGTGGGCGGTATTGATATGGTAATATGCGGTAAGTTTGGTACGGTATTTCGATACAGTAATTCGATAATTTTGGTACGATAACTTTAGTACGATAAGTCGGTATGGTAAATTCGGTAAATCGGTTTTTTATATCTAAAAACCAAAACCAAAACCAGCCAAATTTTTTACGTTATTTTTGGTTTCGGTAAAATTGGTTTTCGGTATTTCATAATCTGAAACCAAAACCTTTTTTTGTCAGATCAAAATGGTACGGTGCGGTAAAAACCCGTACCGGTTGCGCCCCTATCCATCGTTGTTGGAGGCTTTGAAGTTGAACCTGAGGGTGTACTCCACATGAGCCCCGCCAGGTTTTATAATGACCAACCCTGCTCCATTGTCATTGGCACATGATGAATCATCAACAAATAACTGACATACTGGAGGCTCTTTCTCGAAGCTGTCTTCAACTAAACACCCATTCTTGAATAATTTTTTCATGTGCTACTAGTCGCTAGCACTTTCTTCCTACCGAGCCGGTGACTCTGGTTTTCCATTGATTTGCTCATTTGGCTTTTTAGCTTCCAACTAGACTGGAGCCTATTCATAAGTGAAATTTGTTATAAAATCAGGCTCTACCTGACCCTTAATTTCCTTTCTTGGCTAATATAATATGTCATACTCTCCTAGTTCTACAGCCTAAGACATAAGTCTGCCTAATTTTCTAAGCTTATGAATATCTTATCATAGAGGAAGGTATATATAAATGATAATTATACGTGCCTGAAAGTATAAATCCATTCTCTGAGAAGCTTAAATTAAAGCTAATTCTTACTTCTCCATCATAGGGTACCAGATTTCAGCTCCACAACCTTGCTACTATAGTGTACAAAATTCTATACTCTATCCTTTTGTTGTACAAATGTCGAGCTGATTTTTTATTCAGACACCGCCAGGTATAAGTAAAGTTTTTTACCTAGGATTGGCATTGATAACAAAGGCACAAATCCTAAGTACTTCAATTTCAGAAAAGCTGCATCACACTCGTCGTTTAACTCAAAGGTTTTTAGAGCATCTTAAATAATATAAGACATATATTTATTGCCTTCGAAATAAGCCGGTTCAAGGTAGCTACTCAGCCCGTAGGATTTTTATCTCCTTCTTATTCTTGGGAGTCTACATATTGATCAACATCTAGATCTTATCAGGTTGGCCTTTATGCCCTTCTGATTAACTATGAATCTGAGGAACTTTCCTTCTCTAATTCTAAAAAAGCACTTTTCTAGATTTAACTTCATCTGATACTTCTCCAACTAGGCAAATGTTTGGTCGAGGTCGCTGATGTGATTGGTTGCCTTCCTGCTCTTTGTCAACATATCACTCATATAAACTCCTATGGTCTTTCCGATCGTATCTTTAGAGATTTTATTCATCAGCCTTTGGTATGTTGCTCCCATATTTTTGAGATCGAAGGGCATAACATTGTATTAGTATGTACCTCGGCTACTGATAAAAGAGGTATTTTCCTTATCTTTTGGCTTCATCCTTATTTGGTTGTACCCTGAATAAACATCCATTAAATGGAGCAACTAGTGCCTTGTAGTGGCCTCGACCAACTAGTCAATTCGAGGTAGAGGATAATAATCTTTGGGGTATGCTTTATTAAGTTTAGTGATGTCGACGCACATGTTCCACTTGTCATTCTTATTTGGGACCATAACAACATTGGAGAGCTAATATGGGTACTTGACATCCTTGATGGAGCTTGAACTTTTTAACTTGTCATCCTCCTCTTTAATTGACATGTTCTTCTCCTCATAGAACACGCGATGTTTCTATTTGACGGACTTCGCTCCCTTCATAATACTAAGCTCGTGATAAAGGATAATTAGATCGATTCTAGGCATGTCTTGGTGGCTCCATTCAAACACATTCTTTCTTTGCCTTAGGAAATATTTTAGTTCATCTTGAGAGAATTATCCAGCAAAAAGACCATTTGAGTTGTCCTCTCTAGATGCTCGTCGTCCAGAATCACTAATTGAATATGCTCCATAGCCTCGTTTGTGACCAATTTATCTTAATTACGAGGATCAAATGTGTCGATTTGACAAGTAGTGGTCAAGTTCTTTTATTCTTACTGTTATATAGAGGTACAATAGCATTCACGTGCTGCCACTTGATTACCCTTCACTACACTAACTCCATAATTTTGCGGGGAATTTCATGCATTAAAGAATAATAGAAGGAACAACTTCAAACTTATTCAGTCTAACCGTACCAAAGATAATATTAAAGGCTAAAAGGATATTTTTATGGACAAAGAAACATATCTTCTTGATTCAATAGGTTGGACAGGTGCCAATGATGACTTCAAGCTCAATTGTTCCCAAGGGATACACCTTATCCCTTAATAAATCAATAAATATCTTGTGATACGCCTCCGACTTTTTGTCCACTAATCTCAATTTCTTAAAATAATCATAGAACAACACGTCTATAGAGTTTCTATTATCCACAAGAATTCTTGTCACTATACTTTCATGGCCATCACGGTGACGATAAGAGAGTTGTCATGCAGATATAACACACCAAATAGATAGGTTATGTTTAAAAAAACCAATAATAAGACGATCCCCGTTTACCTTTTGAGGACAGAATGGTACATCATTGAACAGGTTCACCTCTTTGACATGCGCAAAGGTTTTCTCCTTGATGAGGTAAGCTTTCCTCTTTGCTAGTTCATCACCACGAGCAACATCACCTCCAGCTATAAAGTGACATTCAAAATTGATCATGCCGACCTCAACACTGGTTCCTTGAGATTCTTAGGAAAATTTGTATTAAACCCATTATCAGAGTCCTTATATTGGCCATGCTTCTTCTTGTTAGCCTTTTTGCAAGCAAATTTTGTCCATCTCGTGGGTTTGTGCTCATCCCTAGGCTTATCGTCTTGTCCACCCATGTCAATGTACTTTGTGAGCTTACCTCGTCGGATCAAGGCCTTTATCTCATTCTTTAAGGACAGACATTTGTCGTTGATATGTCTGTGATCCTTTTGGAACTCGCAATGATTGATCTTATCCCTTATGTTTAAAATAACTTTCAATTTTCCCGCCCACTTGAGGTCACTACTTCCTCGGATCTGGTTGAGTATGTGGTGGGTGCCCACAGTGAGCAGAATGTACTCATCAAACTTCTTCGATTTGTCAGATTTCTTTGTGTCCTTAGACCTTTCCTTATTTTTTGAGCTCTTACCAGCGTAATACTTAGCATGGCTTGGCTACTTTACCGCCATCGCCTTCTCATCATTAATAATTTTACTCGCCATGGTCAGGAGCTAGCCATTATGCTCGGCATTTCTTTAGCCAGCATCCAGTACAACTTTCCAGGTAGTAGACTGCTCATGATAACGGTAATGGCAATCTTCTTGTCATAATCAACTACCTCAAGCTTCTATATGTTAATACGCATGATAAACTCTCTTGTCGTTCATCTGCCTTTGGGCGAACACGTAACAAGTTAGACACCCTCATTCCTGGCTTGCTGCCGAAGCAAAAGTTACTAACAAAAAGATCGACCAACTACTTAAAAGTTGAAATATTCCACCTAGAGAGGCTTTGAAATAACACAATCTAATTTTTTAACAAAGTTAAAGGCAAGATTGAGAATCCGAAAATCTTATTGAAAAAACTCTTATTTGTAAAACAAGATTTGACACAAGATGTGTTAAATCAGAAATAGTAAACTAGATTTGATATTTGAAACCTTTGGAAACAAAGTTTTAAGAAATTAAGCTCGAATAAACCTAGGTTAGGTTAAGAAGCATGTAGGAGTTATGATCATCTATAGTTTGTTCACACACAGATTTCAACGTGTTAAAACCCCAAAAGTTAGGGAATGTAATACCCCATACTTTTATAATTATTTAATTTCCGTGTGGTTTTTATTATTAATTTTATTTGGAGAAATTAAATTGAGTTTTGGTAAATATTAATTAGATAGACAAAGGATTAATATTTATTATTATTATTTACTTGTGTATGATAAGTAAATAGAAATGTGATTTATTATATGTCGCATATGAGTGAAGAGACGGTTTATTATTATATGTCGATAAAGTGTTACATCGACGGATATGTATAATCTATGGGCGATGCATAGGGTACGCACGTGTTGGGATCGATTAATGAGATGTTAGCATATTTAGAGTTGAGTGACTCAGAAGACCATTTTGTGTGCACCGGTGATCCAAGAAGGATCGAATTAGTCCAGAATAGGTACCCGAGTGTTATGACTGGGTTCTGAGGGCTTTTTAGACATAATAGTACCCATATGAGGGTCATTTTACACTTAGGATTAACTGAAAAAATCAGTTTAGGGAAATTAAAGAGGGTATTTAAGAACATGGGAGGGTGGATGGCAACCTACCTTTGATATTTTACACAAGAAAGATTGAGAGAGAGTCTTAGAGAAGATAAAAAGAATAAGAAATAATAGAAAGTTTGGAGAGGAAAAGAAAGAGACTCGATCCATCATGAAACACGTAGATAACGTCAGATTCTAATACACTAAGGAAAGTAGTTACTTACTTTATGTCACATATTAAGAGTACTTAATTATTTTCATGATTAAAGGTAGAAACCTAAGATTAAGATGTTAAATATTGAAACTTGTTGAATTGATGTAGAAAATTGATTGTTAATTCATATTAATCACACTTGAAATTTGAAATAAATTCTGGGATTTAATTGATGAACAATTTGAACTTGAATAGAAAGGTTAAATCTTTTAAAATCAATTTAGGAATTTTTTTTACGGTGGATTATGTTGGCATTTGATTCGTAATCCTAGATGTTGGATATAGGATTCATGGATAGAGATGTGTTTTAATGCTTATAGAATAGTATTGTAATGATAAACTAGGTCTTTTTAAGGTTTGGGATCTCCATTGGAGGGTTTGGATGAGAAAAACTTCGAGGAAGAAAATGACAGGAAACCCAACAAATTGAATCGGTTCACTGGGGGAGTGAATCGATTCACTCAACTGAATCGGTTCGGTTTGCCAGCAAACTAGGTCGGTTATCGAATCGGTTTGCTGGCCTGCCCAGTTTTTGTTTGTGCATTATTTTGACATGTTAGGCTTGGGGAATGACCGTAGGGGTTTCCGGGGAACTGTGGGATTACTCAGGAAGGCTTTTCAAGGCTTGGTGCGTATGATAGACCAGCGATAGATGGGTTCGAGTGGGGAGAATCGAGGATACAAGTGAGTGACTATTTAATTTAGTTAATTGAGAAGTTTGTTGAATTTCAGTATATGGTGAACCGTGCACGGTGGAAAATGCGAACGGTTTCATTACTTATTATTTATACATATTATAGTGACGTGCATATATATATATATATATACAGAAAGTCTCATGTAAGGACTTCTTATGGTGCAGACTCCTGTACATACCATTTTATTAAAATAGTAAAAAAAATGATTTTTTTAATGAAACTTCATGGATATGATGTCCACATTTAGAAGATCATCTCCAAAAAATTTCATCAAAATATCAATAAAAGAAAAATGGTATAAATATTCATTTTCAATCGTTGAAATGTTGGATCGACACTAGCCACTTTATTGATTGAATTTTTTTATGAAACTTCATGGATATGATCTTCTCACTGTCAAGATCATATCCATGAAGTTTCATGAAAAAATTCAATCAAAAAGTGGGTGAGATGATTGCCAACATTTCAACGGTCGAAAATGCATATTTATACCATTCTTTACATATCACCTCATCTCAACGGTTTTTTTATTGAATTTTTTGATGAAAAAATTAGAGATGATATTATCATCGTGGAGATCATATCCATGAAGTTTAATTAAAAAAAAATATTTTTTTACTATTTAAAAAAAATGGTATGTACTGGAGTCTGCACCATAAGGAGTCTTTACAAGAAGAGGCCTCTCTCTCTCTCTCTCTCTCTCTCTATATATATATATATATATATATATATATATATATATATATATATATATATATATATATATATATATATATATATATATATATATATATATATGTGTGTGTGTGTGTGTGTGTGTGTGTGTGCGTGTGCACGCGCTATGTGTTTTTGTTAAACATATCTACTCAAGAGTGCTATCGTAGGAGGTTGCGCATAGTGGGCAGTCCATCTTGAAATTAACCAACAAGTGTTGAATTGACTCCCTAGGTCATATGACTGTTGCATGGCCACTATCCATGTGTGAGGATATATATTAATTTGGACAACGAATGGGTGCAATGCAGTATGGTTGTGACCCCCGGACTCTATGACGACTTTTGTTGTATGTGTTTACGTTTGGGATCGATCGTGAGATTTCGACCTGGTGGCTCAGTGTGATGCGTGATGCTTGGAGCTGGATATCACACGAGGAATGCATTTACGAGGTCCAAGATCTGGGGATACAATTATACGTATATATCGAGCGATATATATATGTATGTTTGTATGATATAGTGTATATATCTATTTGTAGCACGGGCGTAGCTATGTTACATTTATTATGTCAATATTATTTATAGCAAGTGGGTCGCTACAATATTAATTATGAACGTATACCTAGAGGAGGTAGTTATACTTAGTTAATAAGGGGTATTAGAGGGTTTGGGCTTGGATAGCAGTTACATGTCCTAGTTAGATTGGGTAGTTTAATTAGGATGATAAATGAACAGCTTAGGTGCAGACTATAGTTGAGAAGTGAGATTTTTCTCATGTGAGTGGGACCAATTAATTTTGAAAGTAATACACTACTGTTTTAATCGATTTAAAACAATTATCTACTTGCAAAATATTTTCTAATTTTTGAGCATTGACCTGCAAGCTTTTGTTTTTCCTTATTTTTCTTTTTGTACCCCAGGTGTGTTGCAGTAGTAGCAACCATTACCGCATAGATAGATCAATTCTTGGCATTACAATAGATGTGGATGCTACATCATTGTTTAGCTTCAACTTATTCTATCTAAATAGGATCTTTTCACTCCAGTTAGTAGTTTGGGTATGTTTCCTATAGATGGATAGGATTTTATATTACTGTCAGATATTTTATTTCAGTACTCAGTTGTTATTCTGTTTATTTCAGATGGACGTGGTTATTTGGTGACAGCTGGTTTATTAGCTTCACTATTTATTTATGCATGGTGACTTATTCATTTATTTTTATTGTATGGTTTTACTTGTATTATATTATATTATTGGTTGCGAAAGTGATGTTGAGAATGAAACCATACTAAGATTCCAGTTTTATTTCAGTAGGGGATTGGCCACCCGATATTAAAATAGTCGGGTTGTCATAGTTGGTATCAAAGAATCAAGTTCTAGTATCCTTATGATCTGTGTGAATTTGCTTTATTGTCAGCTTTGCATTTTCTTTGATATAGAGCCCTATGATTAGAACTGTCTTTTCATATTGTGCATTTACGTTCTTATGCTATTGTTTATGTTTGAAGTGAATCTCATACAACATCGGTTTGGTTTTAGATACTAAACGCAAGGAGAGGTAGACCATCACATGCCACTAGGAGGGCCGTAAAGGAGGAGGCTCAACCGGAGCCACAGGCCACTCAGGGGACGGTGATCGTAACAGAGGTCGCCACCGTTATTGCACAGGCGATTAATGTCGTAGTAAATGACCTAGCACAATATTTTCCCCATACACAACCATAGCATCTAGTGGCACCAATTCAGGGTCACTCAGTGCTATCAGTTTGGGAGCGAGTCAGAGAGGCCATTCGGAAGGGCCATCCAGTAGAATTTCAGGGGAGTGCAGATGTGATTGCAGCTAGCCAATGAAAAAACATATCCAGAGGCATTTACGCATGGTTAAGTGCAAAAAAACTTAAAAGTAGATAATACTTAATTTCAAGCTAGTAGGGGCAGCTCTTTAGTGGTGGGAGTCGATGACCACATCGGAGGGAAGGGATGCTATAAAAATACAAGAGTTTTGGGTGCGGTTCGATCGTAAATTCTTTTCGTTGGTGATTTAAATGAGATGAGAAGGAGATTCCTAGATCTTTCACAAGAAGTCGGACTATGGCCGAGTAAGAGGAGGAGTTCATGTGCCTGGTGAACTTTGTGACAGACTAGGTGAACACCAAGAAGAAGAGGGTCCTCAAGTTTACTGATGGACTCACTTAGAGGATTTGCCAACACTTGTTGAGAAACCCGATGTTGTGGATCTACATTGAGGTCATTAGAGTTGTGTTGCTCCAGTGTCAGGATCATCATTTCCATTTAAAGGGAGCGAAGAGGATCGAAGAGTCTAGCCAATAAGGCAAGACTAGGGGTAGTGGTGCCAGCGGGGCGCTGCAAAAACAACAGAGGTAGCATGAGAAGGGTTCCTAGTGGGGAGACTCAGTTAAGAGGTTTTGGCCAGTGAATGGTAGTTACAGGTAGGGCCAGCAACATGCTCCTCAGGGTCAACAGGGACAGAGGAACCAGACTGGAGGCTAACAGGGCCATGGTTATCAGGTTCAGCAGGCCAGGGATATGGGTTGCCTCGTCACTGTCAGCAGGGCCAGAGGCAGGTAGATTTTAAAGGGAGATGTTTCGTATGTGGGGAGCATGTCCACATTCAGCATGCTTACCCGAATAGGGATATGGTTCAGTAGTAGGATGCCTAGTCGAGGCAACAGTTATAGCAGTTTCCATCCCTATCAGCAGTTCTGACAGTGCCAACTCTTCCGGGGTAGTTAGGGCGTGTGTACACTACACCAAATTGACTATTTTATAACTAATTGAAAAATGACTTATAAGTGTTCGTGATACTTACAAAAGTTATAATAGTTTTAGTCACTTATAAAATTTGTAAGTGTCCATGCATGATACAAAATTATTAATATAACACACAATAGATAATATAGAACACGTGAGGGTCACGTGTATTCCCTTCTAAGGCTCCAAAAGTGTTACAAAAATTCCTTTCCCTCTATTGTAGTTTCAACATTACCGCTTGAGGTAGACACCCTCGTCGCTCAGCTTAGATTTTCCACTCGTTCGGTCTCAGGTGTCTTCGGACTTCTATCTTAGGTAAACTTTCATGTTCATATATTAGATAAACTTCTCTTTCACACCCACACCCACATGCACGGTATTCTCTTTCACGCACGGTCTCAGGTAAACCTTCGTGATCACAAGATATTGGTTAAACTTCGATCTCAGGTAACCCAAGATATCGGTTAAACTTTGATAAAAAGTTTGTTGTGAATTTTTAATTTTGTTTAAAAATTCAGAACAAACTTTTATCATATGCATTTTTTTTAAAATTTGGCTGTGTTTTAGAGAATACCGTTGTTTTAATCTTTAAAATTTTTCATAAACCAAAGCCGATTAAAATTTCACTGAATTTTTAATTTTTTTTAAATCGGCAGAGTTTTTATTTTCATATGTTTTCCTCTTCTTGAAATTTTAATCTTTAATGTTGTTTAAATGGGCGTATTCAGTCTGCATTAAAAATTGATATTGAGATCTTCTTGTATTGAGTCTTGATAACGTAAGACAAACAATTTACTTTTTAACTTTTAATTTTGTTTAAAAAGTTAAAATAAGGCCCTTTTTCATCTGTTTAAAAATTAAACGCACTCAATCTTTTTTTAAAATTTGTTTAAATCGGCACATCTAATTAATCTACTTGTATTTAGTCATGTTTCAGTTCTTCCAAACCCTTGGATTGTTTTAGTGTTTTCATTTGTAATTTTCCAATAATATTTGTCCAGAAAAGCAATTTGTAATCAACAAGTAACTAGAAATTGTCGGTACTCAGTGTTTTTGTGCATGGTATTGGATTCAAATGGGACTAACCAGGATTTAAACACATATTTTCAACAAATAGTTTTAAAAATAAGTTTCTAAAAACAAGTTGCCAAACACATATTCTACTAGTTTTAGGTTTAAACACAAAAAACAATCGAAACATAGGCCAAATAGGCCCTTAATTGTGTTATTTTTAGCACTTTGTTACTTTTATAAAATATATCAGTTAACATTTATTTGCCATTAAATTTGTATGACTTGTAGAATGTCATCACAACTTTATAGAGAGTGAATGAAAGAACGTGATAGAGGAAGGCCACAATATATAAATGGGGTTGCTACATTTATCGATTTTGCGAGGAAAAATGGTCGTGGAGAAACTCTGTTTGCATGTCCATGCTATAAATGTGAGAATGGAAAATTGCTCGACCTCGAAGATATTCATTTTCATTTTCTTCGCCATGGTATCTTGCATTCATACAAATTTTGGCATTTACACGGTGAAAAGGAATACGTCGAGAGGAATGAATGTTTAACCGAGGAAGACGTTGAACAAAATGATGCCGTGCTTGAAGATCCGAAGATGGAGGAACTTGTGTATGATGCATCTGAAGTGTTTAATCGAAACGTTAATCATTCGACGGATCCCATTGGTAGAGGCAAAGGTGATGAAAATGAATCTCAAACCCATGAGGAGCTGAAATACAAGTACATACATGGTAAGGCGAGTGAGACATTGTATCTGTCGTATACTGAGAAGCACACAACATTGTATTTTCTTATAAAATTGAACAACATAAATATAAGACATGGCTTGTCGTATAATAATTTAACCGATATCTTGGGTTTATTAAAGGAGTTTTTGCCCAAAGGAAATTCAACACCAACAAATTATCCAGATATGAAGAACATAATTAAAGAACTTGTATTGGATTATAATATCATTCATGTATGCCTAAGTGATTGTATATGTACATGAAGGAACATGTAAAAAAAGT
Source organism: Sambucus nigra (assembly GCA_949130495.1). Lineage (NCBI taxonomy): Eukaryota > Viridiplantae > Streptophyta > Magnoliopsida > Dipsacales > Adoxaceae > Sambucus > Sambucus nigra. The sequence continues at coordinate 126,412,354 of OX422214.1, forward strand.
AGAAATGCCTAATATGTAACTTATCTAGATATTGTTTTAGTTTAAACAAGGAGGGTAAAGTACCCCGAAAGACAGTGAGGCATTTTCCATTGATTTCGAGGCTGAAGAGATTGTTTAGTGTACCATGGATTACAAATAAAATGACTTGGAAAGCTCAAGCGAAATCCATGTGACACCCCATCTGATTAAACATCGGTTGATCATACCTTTATTAAATTAAAACAGGTTTCTCATATGGTTCATTCTTAGCATCACTATCGAAAACTTTGTAATTACTAACCACTTAAGTGAAATTAGACCGGTGCCAAATTTTATCTTTCTTAAAAATAGATAAGAGCATAATGCGGAAAACTAAATTAACCATTCACAATATATTAGAGTCCAACCATCACAATATATAAATAAATAAAGATTTGCTGAATAAACCATCGGGCAAAATCCAAAACCAAATACTCCATAATAATAAAAGAACTAAATAATTGAAAGCTGTTAACGGACAACATGTCCATACATAGAATATAAAATGAGATCCTACACTAGATCTGATCAAAGGAGTCATTTAAACAAATCATGTCAGCATCCACAGTGCTACAACTCCAAATCCCTATAATGAAGTCACGCTTGATGTCCCTGTGGCTGGACACCTAAAACGTTTTGAAAATATTTAGCAAGCGTTTATTACATTAAAATTCAGTTATTGATCACACATATTCACGTACACTATCTCTTGAGTTTTTCCTCATCTCGCAGATAAATGATGAGGATGAGATTGAAGATGGAGATAAACATTCACATCAAACATATAAGAGACAAAGGTTTTTAAAGTGGTTCGGCTATGGATAAAGCCTACGTCCATTGTTATTTTATTCCCAGGAGTTTACAATAGCACAATATGGTGTAGAGAGAGAAAGGATGTGTATCTTGTGTATGGTATTTCTTAGTTCTCTCGGATCTCCCTTTTGGCTAAAGGAATACATGTATTTATAGTGATGGAAGATAAAGAGATTCATTGTATGTAGACATTTATGTCTACATTCAATGAATCTAATTGTTAAATTGCTTGGTATGCTATGTGTTGTCATCTATTAATACAGTATAAATGCTCATTAAATGTGTAGTTATCCTTTGATCTTCCTGGTTGGTATGCTGACCAACTCTCCTCGGGTGCCGACTAATACTCCTCGGGTGCTGACCAACTCTCCTCGGATGCCGACTAATTCTCCTCGGGTACTGAGCAACTCTCCTCGGGTGCCGACTAATACTCCTCGGGTGCCGACCAACTCTCCTCGGATATCGAATATTGCCACGCAGGATGACATGTGTCCTTTTTTGATTGGTGCTCGTAGATGGAGAATTTTTGCGTTAACAGAAGCCCCCAATGCTCCATGCTTGATGGTTTTCTTGAAAGGATGGAGTATTTATTCTGCAGTGTTGCTCAGTGCTCGTGAAATTCTTGATCTACCTTCTTGATTTGTTCAACATAAAGTGCATTATCTCCTGGACGACATATGATGCAGGCTGATAGATGGTTGCTAATCTTTTTTTTGAGAAACTCCGTGTGCTATGTATCACCCCTGGGAATTTGGATCCAGCCATGCCATAGTATGCAGCTTGTAGCTTGTCATAATCTTCAAGTATGTTGATTGGTTTGCTAGCCGACCAACGGCCTCCTGTGCCGAGCAATTGAGTACTATTTCACGTGCTTGATTCTTCTGATTTATGATCCTCTGAATACTTTGTCGAGTAACATATTAGCTTTTGAACCCAACTCTTCAATATGATTAGTACCAAGCTAGTGGTGGAATTCGAAACATTTTTATACAACTTCTTCTTCAATGTTGGTCGGGATAGTAGTAGTAAAGATCTCAGTGTTGTAGATTCTAAATTTGACTACTGAACTTCAATAGTATGTGCATAATAACTCCTGAATATGCCTCCTGAACTTCTGAATGCACCTCCTGAACTTCTGAATACGCCTCCTGAATTTCAATATACCTCCTGAACTTCAATCGCCTCCTGAACTTCAATATACCTCCTGAACTTCAATATCAAAAATAATTCATGAGAAAGAAAAACAACTCCTGAATGATGATTGGTCGGGCCCCCGACCGTGTGAGTTTGTGGAGTTGCATTTGATGCTCGACTGCATGATGTTATAAGAATGTGCCACCAAATGAACAAATATATCTGTAATAGAAGCCCCCAAGTGTGGAATGTGAATTTTGAATGCTTTTTTATCGACCAACCGGAGTTGGATTTTATTTACCAACCGGAGTTGGATTTTATCTACCAATCGGAGTTAGATTTTATCTACCAACCGGAGTTGGATTTGGTTCCCGACCAACCGGAGTTGGTGGTAATTGATAATAAATGCTAGAGACTTTCTCGGAGCTGACCAACAGATTGTTGGGAATAAGATATAATAAATGCTGGAGACATCCTTGGAGCTGACCAACAGATTGTTGTGAATAAGATTATATATGCTGGAGACATCCTTGGAGCTGACCAACAGATTGTTGGGAATAAGATAATATAAATGTTTTAAACCTCCTTGGAGCTGAATATATGATTATAAATATTTGTCGAGCTCAATGCTGAAATAAGAATAGAATATGCATCCAAATAGATATAAAGAATAATTAAAAATAATAAAGTGCCTCGTTGATCTGTCGAGGTAGAATTATATAATGCCGAACAAGAATAAGATCTTCCAGAACATAAGAATATGGCCGAGAACGTTGTCAGGTCAGATTATAAATAAGAGTTATCCGACCAACTATCCGTTGGGGGTGAAATACAACGAATGTTGTAATTCTCCTAGGAGCTGAATATGATAATAAGTATCTCGTCGAGTTCCATGTTGAGATGAATATACAATATGAATCCCAAGGGATATAGAATAATTTGTGCTTGAGCCGATATCTCCAAGTAATAATAAAATATATAATGCCTCGCTGAGGTGAAATGATAATAGTTTCCAGATTGTTTCCGAGCATTCGTCGGCGTTGAGTCTTGTACCTGTAAAAATTAATATCTTGCTCTACCATTTGTGTAGGCTGAATTGATTAGTCATGAGAATAATTTAATCATTCAATAAATATATGATAGGTATATGTTTGAGAAATAAAAATATTAATTTCAAAAAATGAAATAATATATGTTGGCTGATATGTCGAGGCACAATTGCCTGATGTCGAGCAATACTACTTTTCCAGAGGTTTATGAGAACTTTCATCGGGATTGAATCTCATCCCTATAAAATTTTAATAGGCTGCCCGAGCACCTGTCGAGACTAGAGAAAATAATTATTATCATGAGAAAAATTATTCAGCCAAACAATATGTTATGTGTATCAGTATAAAATAATAAAAATTTCAAAATATAAAATAATATGTTTTGTGCCAAATGTGTGTGAGATGAACAAATTTTTATCAGATATGCACCATAAATAAGACGTAGAGATTTTTGTAAAGTTATTTAATCTCCAACAACTAATCAGGTATAAGTTGCTGTTTGAAAATTATTTATCACTTGGTTTTAAAAATATTTTTTTGGGTGATCATAAGTTTTTAAAAAAACCTTAAGCCCCCTATTTACCCCCAAGCTGAACTCGTGTTTAAAGAAATATATCGGGTGCTCCTCATTTTTTAATACCCCAAGATTCTACTGTTACCGACCAACTGCATGGGTGTTTCCAACCAACATTTGGGGATGTCTCAGGTTGTAGAATATATAGTGCCGACCACGAAGCAAATGGTCCCCGACCAGCAGAGCGATTTCGTCGATCAACAAAAATGGTGCATTGATATTGCAGACCAGCTGTTGGATGGTCACCGAACAACGTCAAATGTCACCGACTAAGAAGTGGATGGTTGGATAGTTACCGACCAGAATATCTCGAATCCTTAGATCAGAAAAATAATATTCGATGTAAAATTTAAGCATTAAGAATGTTAATTAAATGAATAATTATCTAATCCACTAGATCGTGTGATTTTGATAAAGAAACCCCGTGATGTGATGAACGAGGGGCCAACATATCAAATTTGTGCCCAGAGTCTTGATATGGTCATGATTGTTTTATTGATCCTCTTTTACAAGAGGTGGGTAATGATTTTTCAGGTGAGAGAAAATTATGTTTTATATTGATCCCTTCCTATTACCTATTTGGAGAGATAAAAATATGCTAAATGATAGAAGTTATTACCAAATTTATATAAAAAAAATCAATCAATGAGACTTTATTGACATAGATGGAAGATGAACCAAATTAAGTATATAGTTCATAAAAATGAATGCAAAAAGACTCAAACTTGAAGAGAGAGAAAATAGATCTGGGTCATGATTTCCATGAGAAAACTTTATATTGTCGTTAACCTTTTCCCATTCTCTGATTAAAAATGTGATGGGAATTTGGATAGACATCAAAGATCTTTCAAAATTTATAATGAAGATTATCAATGAAAATTATCAAATCTTATCATCGTCGTATATATTTGTATATGTAATCATTTAAAATATTTATTCCATGATATAAGATTGAAACTTGAGAATCAAGAAAAAAGTTATGATTTATGAAATCCACTATTTTTCAGATTTCTAAATAAGAATTAATCTAACAGTTATGATTTAAAAATCATGATATGCAACATTTTGCAGATAAAAATTGGACAATTAATTTATGTATATAAACATAAAAATAATGATTGAATCAAAAGATGTATGTATAATTGATTATACGTAGAGAAAATAAAAACTTAGCTTTTGATGGAGAACAATGCTTGTAACACGTTTCCACAGACGACGCCAATTTGTTGAAGACAGAAAATGGTCCAGGCCATTTTAGTGGCGTCAACAGCAGATAAATGATGAGGATGAGATTGAAGATGAAGATAAACATTCACATCAAACATATAAGAGAAAAAGGTTTTTAAAGTGGTTCGGCTATGAATAAAGCCTACGTCCACTGTTATTTTATTCCCAGGGGTTTACAATAGCACAATATGGTGTAGAGAGAGAAAGGATGTGTATCTTGTGTATGGTATTTCTTAGTTCTCTCGGATCTCCCTTTTGGCTAAGGGAATACATGTATTTATAGTGATGGGAGATAAAGAGATTCATTGTATGTAGACATATATGTCTACATTCAATGAATCTAATTGTTGAATTGCTTGGTATGTTATGTGTTGTCATCTATTAATATAGTATAAATGCTCATTAAATGCGTAGTTATCCTTTGATCTTCCTGGTTGGTATGCCGACCAACTCTCCTTGGGTGCCGACTAATACTCCTCGGGTGCCGACCAACTCTCCTCGAATGCTGACTAATTCTCCTCGGGTACTGACCAACTCTCCTCGGGTGCCGACTATCACTCCTCGGGTGCCGACCAACTCTCCTAGGATGTCGAATATTGCCACATAGGATGACATGTGTCCTTTTCTGATTGGTCCTCGTAGATGGAGAATTTTTGCGTTAACACTCATCTATAGTGCATGCCTAACGTTCTATACTTAGCCCACCTAGCTATACTATCCAAGGTAACTAGACTAAAGTATCCAACTGAACTTATCTACACGTCTAAGTTCCCGTACCGCCTATACAGTACATTAATTTTATTAACATCTCTCATGTGTTAATTATCAACATAAGTAACATTCCTCACATGCTATTTTTTAAATCACTACATTAAGTTTATCTTATTTAATTATCATTACGATATCCACGATCGTAATTAACATTCACGTATGTTATTAGCTGCATCATATAATTAAGTTTCTCGACTTAATTTATTCTCATTAGATATACACTAACTGACTGGTTACTGTCACACATAGGTAGATAAATCGCACGGTATATATTTCCCACACAATATATAAAAAAATATATACTTCACTATAATAACCTCGTATCACACATTTTAGATTCATTGGTTCAGATGTTCCTTCGACCCTAATTTATCGTGTCATATACATTGGCCCGGATAGCCCTCGACCTCAATGTAAATGATATATATATATATATATATATATATTGGTCCGGATGTTCCATCGACCCCAATATTATTTATGTTCGATATTGGTCCGGATAGCCCTCGACCCCAAATCGAACATTCATGTATTGGTCCGGATATTCCCTCGACCCCAATACATCTAATATACTTTAGGTATTCACACCGCCTAAGTATTCATATGATAGGTATTCACACAACCTTGGTATTCACACTTGTACGTAGTATATTTCTCTCGTATACTCGCCTTACTAAATTTCTTTACGAATTATTCTACTTACTGTATTCATGAGTATTCACACAACTCTAAGGGTCCTAGTTACCCTTTTATAAATTTCAGCAGTTAAGCCTAACTCACCCTACTGGCCTACTTCATCAATTTAATTCCCAAACTCTCCGTAATTCATTATCTTTCTCTCAGATAATTTATGGCACAAAAATCAACCCAATTTCGTTCTCGTCTTAATCCTCTCAATAAGACCAAACCATACCCCCATCATAAGCCTACTGTAATATTTTAAGCTCTCAATATTACTTTACCAAAGTCATCAAAAATCTCACAACAATGATTTAGGGATTTAAGGCAAAAAATTTCAATTTTTTTGGGTAATCGAATCGATTCACCATAGGCCGAATTGATTCCAAATGGTTCAGATTTGGCTGCTTCGTCTTTTTCATTCATTTTTCACCATTAATATACCTCTAAACCTCATGAAACTCACCAAACTTTAAACTAATCATTCCTAACCATTTCTACATGTATTAGGATCAATTCCAACGTGATTTTTACACCAAATCATCACAATAATTAATCAAGAACGAATTAAATTATAAAAACCTCAAAACCTTAGATTTTCATGTTCTTCCTCAATTTTTTTACATAAAACCCAGCTTTAAATTGTATTGATAATTAATCATCTACTAATTATCAATCCTTTTCACATATAAATCCCACTACATGAAATCCCTACCCATAACATGCATCAAAAACAACTTTTTGTTCGAAGAATATGTATTATATCATCCATTAATGAAACCCTCCTAACATGGGTATTATAACTTCAAAATATTTGCATTGAACAACTTGCCTTAACAGAAGAGGTATGATTTCGTGGTGTTGATGTTACGTTGATGTTTCTCTTTTCAAATCCTCGTTCCTTAGATGCTTACGATGCAAGATTACGGTCCAATTCTTCAAGAACACCTCTCAAGCCTTGAAAATTGTTTTCTCTTTTCTCTCTAATGGATTCCTTTGGGTTTGACTGTTTCTAACCCTAGCCTCAAGTCTTAAACATCAGATATAACACTTAGAATTTCGTTGTTCCCTTAACCTCTATTTGCCAAATGACCAAAACGCCCTCAATAGGTGCCGATTTGGTCTAAAATTGACCCAGGACCCAAACAATACCCCCGAGTACACGTTTTCGACTATTTCGACCCATTCGGGGATCATCCGTGACCTCTTAATTATCATCCGAGTCAGTAAAACTATATTTCCTTTCTCAACCTAAAATTAGTCTACATGCAACTCCCAGTTCAGCTAAAATAAAATACGTACATATTACTCGCTATGCTGCATAACACTAATTATCAATTATTTACTATTCACACTTAGTAAATATTATATCATAATATTAATCAGTATCTATCTCTCGACTAATATTTAATAATCACATTTATTATTTAATCACCTTAATTTACTTTACTCACGTAATTTAAATACAACGTATTTTTTCCCTATTAATTCCCGAATTAATTAAATTATAAATATGCAAAAATACGGGATATTACATGCTTCCCCCCTTACAAAGGAATTTATTCTCCAAAATTAGGATATACCCACGGTGAATAACTCTAGATACTGCTCTCGCATGTCATCCTCCCGCTCCCATATCGACTCATCAATATTGCGGTGTCCCCACTATACTCGCACTGGTGGCACCACCTTGGATAATAATTTACGCTCACTACGATCTAAAATAGCCACGAGCCTCTCCTCATATGATACATTTGGATAAAAATTAATTTCCTCAAGTGGAACGTGCCAGAAAGCCCTCTCGTTCCTCCTGTACTTCTTCAGTGATGACACATAGAACACATCGTGTATTCACTGAAGATGATCTGGAAGTCCCAGCCTGTATGCTATCGATCCCACCATCTCTATAATGGGAAACGATCCCACATATCTTGTTGCTAACTTCACTCTCTTTCCAAATCTCATAATACCCTTCATAGGAGATACTCGAACCAACACCTTATCGCCAATCTCTAACTCCACTAGTCTCCTATCGGCGTCGGTATAACTCTTCTGCTTATCCGAGTACGTCCTCGAATCAAATCAATCTTGGAACTAGTCTCTTGAATCATCTTGGGCCCCAACAACTTGTTGTCCCCCACTTCTAACCAACACGCGGGTAAACGACGTGGCCTCCCATATAGTGCCTCGAACGGTGCCATACAAATAGTAAATTGATAAGAGTTGTTATACGCAAACTCTACCAATTGAAGGTATCTCTCCCATCCTCCCTCGAAATCTAGGATGCACATCCTCAGCATATCCTTAAGCATCAGATTCACCCTCTCAGTCTTCCTGTCTATCTGTGGGTGGTACGTCATACTTTACCGTAAATCTGTGCCCATGGCCTTCTGAAAGCTCTTCCAATAGTGTGACACAAATTTTTTATCTCTATCAGACACAATAATAATCGGGACTCCGTGAAGCTTAACAATCTCTGAAATGAATAGCCGGGCGTACTGTATCATCTCGTAGTCTTTGCGGACCGATAATAAATGAGCCATCTTGCTCAGATGATCCACTATCACCCATCTGGAATCCTGACCCCACTGCGATGTAGGTAACCCAATTATAAATTCCATCGAGATGCTCTTCCCCTTCCAAACGGTAATCTCAAGTAGCTGTAACATCCCCGAAGGCCTCTGATGGTCAACTTTCATAAGCTGACAAGTAACACACTTTGAGATAAAATCTGCTATGTCTCTCTTCAGGTCGACCCACCAGTATTGTCTCCTCATATCCTGGTACATCTTATCCCCACCGAGATGTACCGCAAATTTGGAACTCTGAGACTCAGTCATAACTGCATGTCTCAAATCCTCATCCTTGGGCACTACCAATCTTTCATTAAAGTGCAGGCCTCCCTCTGAGCTGAATAAGTAAGACTCTGCACCCTCAGCTAATAAATGTCGTACCCTGTCCTCACAGAACTGATCCTCTGCCCGTGCCTTCACTATTCGCATAACGATCTCGGGAGTGATAATCATAACTTCCATGTACGCTCTGGAAACCTCATCTTCCTGTCGAAGTTAACTCTACTTCACTTTCCACACCTCCGCTATGTCTCAAGTAGGTCGTCGGCTCAACGTGTCTGCAACCATGTTAGCCTTACTAGGATGATACTGTATATTAAACTGGTAATCCTTCATGAATTCTAGTCACCGCCTTTGCCTCATGTTCAGATCCTTCTGTGTGAAGAGATACTGAAGTGAATTATGATCCATGAATAATATAAACTGCTCCCCCAATAGATAATGTCTTCATATCCTCAACGCAAAAATGACCGTTGCCAACTCGAGGTCGTGGGTGGGGTAATTCTTCTCATGGGGCTTTAGCTTCCGAGACGCATAATCTATAGGCCTCTCCTCCTACTGTAATACACCCACAAGTCCCTGTAAGGATTCATTCGTGTAGACTCGATAATCCACCCCACTCGTAGGTAATGCAAGTACGGGTGCTAAGGTCAATCTATCCTTCAGCTCGTCGAGAGACAATTGACACTGGTCACTCCACACAAATGGTACTCCCTTACGAGTCAAGTTCATCAAAGGCTGAGTAATCTTTGAGAATCCCTTGATGAAGCGACGATAATATCTGGCCAACCCCAAGAAGCTGTGAATCTCGATCGGTGTCGTGGGCTGTCCCCACTCCCTTACCGTCGACACCTTACTCAGATCAATAACTATTCTCCTGTCGGACACAATGTGGCCCAAAAACTGTAACTCCCGTAGCCAAAATCCACACTTCTCGAATTTGGTGTACACCGGGTGGTTCCGTAACATTTGTAGGACCATCCGTAAGTGCTCATCCTGTTCCTCCTTCGTCCATGAGTAAACTAGGATATCATCGATAAATACTATCACAAACTGATCCAGAATCTCCTGGAATACCCTGTTCATGAGGTCCATGAACACTGCAGGTGCATTGATGTGCCCAAATATCATCACCCTAAACTCGTAGGATCTATACCGTGACAGGAAGGCGGTCTTAGGAACATCCTCCTACCGAATATGCAATTGGTGATAGCTTGACCTCAAATCGATCTTGGAGAAGTACGCAACCCATCTCAACTGATCAAATAAGTCATCAATACTAGGTAATGGATACTTGTTCCGTATCTTCACCTTATTTAGCTCCCTTTAATCCACGCACAAGCGAAGCGAACCATCATTTTTTTTCATAAACAACACCGAAGCACCCCCAAGGCGATGTACTTCGTCGAATGAAACCCTGACCTAAGAGCTGATGAATCTGCTCTCTCAACTCTTGTATCTCTGAAGGAGCCATGCGATACGCTGCTCTAGCAATCGATCTTGTCCCCAGTTTTAAGTCGATAACAAACTCTATTTCCCATCTCGGTGGCAACCTGGGTATCTCCTGGAACACATCCTCAAAATCCCTCAATACTGGGATCGAATCCAAGGAAACAACCACCTCTTGTGAGGTCTCCTCCTTGATATAATATAAATGAGTGTGCAATCCTCCCTTGGGAAGAGGCATCGCCACAAGGAACATATCCTATCCTGGAATATAAAACACAATAGTCCTCTCATAGTAATCTACCATCGCTCTGTAGACTGCTAACCAATCCATACCTCGAATCACGTCATACCCCTCCATGTCTAAAACTAGAAGGTCTACCGCTAGACTCAGTCTCCCAATCATAGTATCAACTCCTATACAAATCGAATGTATTAATGAACCACTACCCATCGGTGACTCAACACACATAAGGATACTTCCAACTATCTCTAATAACCTAGAGGCTTATGCAAATCTAGTCTTAATAAATAAATGTGACTACCCAATATTAAACATAATCCTACCCTCGAGCCCATAAATAGAAAATGTACCCTTTAGTGCCGGAGGTGCTGGAGGCATGGCTATATCTCGGACGTTGTACACACATCCATAATGCATCTGCCCTGCTGCTACTGTGGGGCCAGTGCTGGTGCTGGAGCTGGAGCTGGAGCTAAAGGAGCATGTTGCCCCTATTGGGCACCCTGCCACTAAGGCCTATCTCGTTGTGGACAAGCCCTACTATTTTGACCTTGCTGGCCACATGTGAAGCACTGACCCTCGAATTATCTCTAACCCGGGCCCTAATGTTAGCCCTATTGGCCTCACCCTGGTTCCCCCTGACCCTGGCGACCCTGAGGGAACTACTGCTACTGGGGACCCTGCTGGCCGTGCTGGTTTGATCTGTGCCCACCATATTTAAATCTATTAACAGAGTTCCCATGTCGAGAATTCTGCCTCCGTCGTCCCGCTACCTGTTGCTGCTAGGGTGGTGCCCCACTACCACTACTCCCCCTGCAGTGCCCTGATGGCTAGTCTCAGCTCCTCTCTTGCTTCCCTTCACATGAAAGTGATAATCCTGATAGTGTACAAGTGCAACATTGATAACGTCAGTGTAAGTCATCAACGCAGGATTACCGATCAAATGTTGCCTGATCCTCCAGGCCAACCCATCTATAAACTTAGTCTTCTTCCTCTACTCATTGCTCACCTCATATGGCATAAATTTAACCAAGCTGTGAACTCCTCCTTATAGTGAGCTACTGAGCGATCACCCTGATATACCTACCCGAACTTCCTCCTCATCTTTGACTCAAGTGCAAACAAAAAGTACTTACGATCAAACCGCATCCAGAACTACGAAATAGTCATCGAGTCTCTCTCATCGGCGATGGTCACTGACTCCCACCACTGAAGGGCTGCCCCTACTAATCTGAAGGTGACCAACATCTGTCTTTGTATCTCACTGCATTCCATCATGCGCAGATGGCGCTGAATATTCTTCTTCCATTGGCATGCCACCACTATATCCGTACCGCCCTGAAACTTGGGCGGGTGGCCCTTCTGGAAGGTCTCCCTGATGCTATGCCAAATGGGTTGCCCTTGCTGGGCTTGAATATCTGGTGTTGCGGGTTGCTGTGCCTGAGGCTGAGGAAAGGGGGATGCTATAGCCCTTATAATTATCTCAATAGCCTGTGCCACTATCACTGCCATCTAAGTAGTAGAAATCATCTTGGTTGGTGGTTGTGGCGGTATCTGCTATCCCTGGGGGTCCTCCCTAACCTCATCTCTGGATGCTTCCCTCCTGGTTCGCTCTCTCCTCGACAGCATGCTGAAATAGAATTTAAATCGTATAAGTACACAGTTTATACAAAATTCTAATTACAGAAGAACGATATCTTAAGCACACAAAGATGAAACAATAGTCCTAATAATACGGCTTTATATCAAAATAACGATACGCTGAAGCCGTAGTAAGCCGTATAAATCCTATGGACACTAGAACCTGATTCTCTGATATTATCTGTGACACTTCGTCTAATTAAACATCGGTTGATCAGGCCTTTATTAAATTAAAATAGGTTTCTCATATGATTCATTCTTAGCATCACTATCAAAAACTCTTTAATTACTAACCACCTAAGTGAAATTAAATCGGTGCCAAATTTTATCTTTCTCAAAAATAGATAAGAGAATAATGAGGAAAACTAAATTAACCATTCACAATATATTATAGTCCAACCATCACAATATATAAATGAATAAAGGTTTGCCGAATAAACCCTCGACCAAAATCCAAAACCAAATACTACATAATAATAAAAGAACTAAATAACTAAAAACTGTTAACGGACAACATGACCATACATGGAATATAAAATGAGATCCTACACTAGATCTGATCAAAGGAATCGTCTAATCAAATCCTATAAGCACCCACCGTGCTACAACTCCGAATCCTTGGAATGAAGTCACGCTTGACGTCCCTGTAGCTAGACACCTAAAATGTTTTGAAAATATTTAGCAAGCGTTTATTACATTAAAATTCGGTTATTGATTACACATGTTCACGTACACTCTCTCTTGAGTTTTTCCTCACCTATCATCTATAATGCACGCCTAATGTTCTATACTTATCCCACCTAGCTATACTACCCAAGCTAACTAGACTAAAGTATCCAAGTGAACTTATCTACACGTCTAAGTTCCCGTGCCGCCCATACAGTACATTACTTTTATTAACATCTCTCATGTGTTAGTTATCAACACAAGTAACTTTCCTCACATGTTATCTTTTAAATCACTACATTAAGTTTCTCTCACTTAATTATCACTTCGATATCCACAATCGTAATTAACATTCACGTATATTATTAGTTGCATCACATAATTAAGTTTTTTGACTTAATTTATTCTCAATAGATATACACTATCTAACTGGCTATTTTCACACACAGGTAGATAAATCGCACGATATATTTTTCCCACACAATATATACAAAAATATATACTTCACTATAATATCCTCGTATCACACATTACAGATTTATTGGTTCGGATGTTCCTTCGAACCCAATTTATCATGTCATTCACATTGGTCCGGATGTAAATGTAAATGATATATATATATATATATATACTGGTCTAGATGTTCCATCGACCCCAATATTATTTATGTTCGATATTGGTCAGGATAGCCCTCGACCCCAAATCGAACTTTCATGTATTGGTCCGGATATTCCCTCGACCCAATACATCTAATATACTTTAGGTATTCACACAGCCTAAGTATTCATATGACAGGTATTCACACTTATACGTAGTATATTTCTCTTGTATACTCGCCGTACTAAATTTCTTTACAAATTATTCCACTTATAGTATTCATGAGTATTCACACAACTCTAAGGTACCTAGTTACCCCTTTATAAATTTCAGCAGTTAAGTCTAACTCACCCTACTGACCTACTTCATCAATTTAATTCCCAAACTCCCCGTAATTCATTATCTTTCTCTCAGATAATTTATGGCGCAAAAATCAATCTAATTTCGTTCTTGTCTTAATCCTCTCAATAAGACCAAACCTTACCCCCATCATAAGCCTACTGTAATATTTTAATCTCTCAATATTACTTTACTGAAGTCCTGAGATATCTCATAACAACGATTTAGGGATTTAAGGTAAAAGGGGAAATTTTGAATTTTTCTAGGTAACCGAATCGATTCGCCCTAAGCCGAATCGATTCGAAATGGTTAAAATTTGGCTACTTCGTTTACTTCGTGCGTTTTTCACCATTAATATACCTCTAAACCTCATGAAACTTCACCAAACTTTAAACAAATCATTCCTAACCAAATCTACATGTTTTAGGATCAATTCCAACGTGATGTTTACACCAAATCATCACAATAATCAATCAAGAACGGATTAAATTTTAAAATCCTAAAAACCCTAGATTTTCATGTTCTTCCTTAATTTTTTTTACATAAAACTCAGGTTTTATTCGTATTAATAATTACTCATCTACTGATTATCAATCCTTTACATATATGAATCCCACTACATGAAATCCTTACCCATAACATCCATAAAAAATAACTTTTTCTTCCAAGAATATGTATTATATCATCTATTCATGAAACCCTCCTAACATGGGTATTATAACTTCAAAATAATTGCAATAAACAACTTGCCTTAACAGAAGAGGTCTGATTTCGTGGTGTTAATGATGAGTTGATGTTTCTCTCTTCAAATCGTCACTCCTTATATGCTTAGGATGCAAGATTAAGGTCCCATTCTTCAAGAATACCTCTCAAGCCTTGAAAATTGGTTTCTCTTTTCTGTCTAATGGCTTCCTTTGGGTTCAACTGTTTCTAACCCTAGCCTCAACTCTTAAACATTAGATATAACACTTAGAATTTCGTTGGTCCCTTAAACTCTATTTTCCAAATGACCAAAATGCTCTCAATAGGTGTTGGTTCGGTCTAAAATTGACCCAGGACCCAAACAATACCCCTGGGTTCACTTTTTGACTATTTCGACCCATTTGGGATCATATAGGACCTCTAAATTATCATCCAAGTCACTAAAAATATATTTCCTTTCTCAACCTCAAATTAGTCTATACGCGACTCCCGGTTGAGATAAAATAAAATACGCACATATCACTCGCTATGCCGTATAACACTAATTATCAATTATTTACTATTCACACTTAGTAAATATTATATCATAATATTAATCAGTATTTATCTCGATTAACATTTAATAATTACATTTATTATTTAATCACCTTAAAATACTTTACTCACGTAATTTAAATACAACGTATTTTTTCCCAAAATTAAAGCACATTAGGATTGACATACAATTGGTCAATAACTACCTGAGTTTTTTTACAAGCATAATTTGACTGGTAACATATATCAACTTGCAGGGTCCAAGACAATGGAATCATGTCAAGCCAGTCTATGCTTTGAGTCACTTCTAAAGTAAGTATCCAATTTAGTTTTTTAAAATAAAATCAGTTTTAAGACAATTCTAATACTTCTATTAAATTTTAGGTTTCATGGCATATTATCACTTTGGAGGCTGCTGATATGAAGCTGCTTTTATGGAACACTAACATTCAGAGACATTTGAAAATTGGAGTTAGGTTGAATGATTTTAGTTACTACTTTTTTATCTTCTCAGTTAGACATTTGAAGTTTGATTGTATAATTTTTATTACTTCTTTGTTTACATATAATGGATGAATTTTAGTACTACTTAATATATGATATTATTTCTCATTTTAATTTAGTTTCTAGCTTATAATTCTGAGTGGGATTTTAATTGATATTCTTCTCATGTTAGGGGTTGTATTAAAATATAATCGAATTGCTTTAGATGAGGCCTTGCTAGTTAAATAATTTTTTTTATAATTTGTATCAATATTTGTAACAGTTTTAAACACTAACAAAGTCTCAAATAGTAACGGTTCTCAACACTAATACACTGAAAAACAGTAACGGTTATAAACACAAAAAAAACTTAAAACAGTAACAGTTTTAAACGCTTAAAAAACTTAAAACAATAACTGTTTTAAACACTTATAAAATTTCAAACAGTAACGATTTTAACACTTATAAAATGAAAAACAGTAACGGTTTAAAACACTTATAATGGATTAACTATATATCACATACCTCGGAAAATATTCACCGATCAAACCGTTACTAATTTTAATTTGTAAGTATTTTGAAAAGTTAAAAAAAAAATTAACTCCTTGTTTTATAACAGTTTAAAACCGTTACTATTTGATTTGTAAGTGTTTAAAACACTTATAAAATAGCGTATTTGGTGTAGTGGTATCACATTCGTGGACCAATTTTACAGCCAACGCCGTTAGCGATTGCGGGTATGTTTTCTATCCATGGGCACATGGGGAAGGTATTGTGTGATGCGAGTGCGTAAAATTCTTTTGTTATCGTTAGATTCGCATGTGAGACGGGTTTGGTGGATACAACATTATATATTATTATGATTATAGATTTATCGTTGGGTAGCGGGACTTTCATTCGTTCCATTCGCAGGGGAGTGGGCATGGACATTGGGAGGTCATTTTTTTGCGGATATGCTCGTTATAATGATGTGCGAGTATGATGTTATCCTGGGTATGAACTGGTTAGAGATGGTGGATTATTATAGTAGGACTATCGTGGCTTCTATTCCGGGGTAAAATAGGTTTCTTGTGAGGTTGTCTTGTCACGAGGGAGGGCCGAACACGTATTTATATTATATCGAGGAGGAGATTTTGAAGAATAAAATTTTCTAATTAGATTCGATCCCTGTGTTTAGAGGCTTTATTATTGTGATTCAGGGGATACCGAAGTTACCATCGACTCGAGAAATTGAGTTTGTGATCGGTTGAGCACTATGGATTATGCGGTAGTGTGAATGCCATATTGTATGACTCCTTTAGAGATGCGGGAGTTGAGAGTTCGGATTTAGAAGCTTTGGGGTAGGGTTTTGTCCGTGGGGGTACTTTCCCTTGGGGTGCCCCAGTACTATGTCTTAAGCCGGCGGATCTCGATAACCTATAGAGATAGGCGATAGTGTATCAGGAAGGTTCCTTATTTTGATTTCGCTTGCGAGATGTCCCACGTATGAGGCTTAACAAGTGTCAAGAGTAGAGAGACATTAGGCCCTACGATGTTAATTTAATACATTAGGCATTACATATACGAAGATGTAAAGCATCGAGCAGTGAGATATTATAAGATTTAAGGCCAGCAGAGCTAAGGAAGTGCAACGTTGAGAGCACCAAGGAATGTGTGCACCACTGGTTAAATAAGTGGGGTAATCTCAAGAAGGTTTGAGTCACGATTAGTAGGGTAATTGAGTATACCTTTACTGTATGGTCATACATGGTATGTATGTTTGATTTTTGGATTTATGTTTATTGGATATGTGATAATTGTGCGTGTGTGCGCATAGTATAGGGTATATGGGTACCCTAGTTTTGTTCGATATTTAGTATTATTAAGGGAAGGCTAACATAGTAGCAGATGCGTTGAGCCGTATTCCAGTCGGGAAGTTAACATCAGTGTAGAAGGCAAAGTGGGCTAAGTTTCATCAAGAGGATAAGGTAGTCTAGGCATATATGGCAGCGATGACCGTCACACCCGAGATCATTTTAAGGATTGTGAAGGCATAGTCAGGGGATCCCCTTTGTCAGAAGGGTATACAACATTGATTGTCAATGGAGCAGATGTGACACCCCGACTAATTAAATACCGGGTAGCTACTCCTTTATTAAATTAATACAAAATGCCAAGTTGGTTCAGTTAATAGCATCACTGTCGAAACATTTTAATGATTACTAACCACCTAGAATTTAAAAAGTGAGTTGCCAATTATAAATTAAATCTGATTAACATGCAATAAAAGAATTATGAAAGAATAACATAACCATTCACAATAAAGTCTCAATAAAGTAACCAACAAATAATAATAAGTCTGGAGGAAATAATCCTCACAACAATCCCAATACTGAAAATAAATAAAACAGTTTGCATCCTGAATTAATTACAAACCAAAATCAGAATAACTGAAATATAAAATGTCTCTAAAGGAAATGGGCGACATTCCCTACAAATGATGAAACTGAACGTGGAGTCAAAACTAGAAAAGGAGGCGTCTACTGTCAAGGCCCTGTAATTTCCATAACATCTACAGCTCGTCACCTGAATAGAATTCCTAAGCATGGTGTCCTTGTGGCTGGGCACCTAAAAGGTTTTTACAAAAATAGATTTGAAAGCAAACGGGTCAGAGCCCGAAAGTGGAGAATAGTTTAAAAACAGCAAGTGCTTTAATAACATTAAAATAATGAATGAAAATTACATGTTAGGACGTGCTCTCACATGAAATACTCACCTCTCGACTAATTGTGCACTCCAAACGTACCGTACCCATCCAAGTGATTCTCATATCTAACTAAATCGACATAAGTTCTAACCTTTCTACTCGATTCGAAATATAAATTCCAACGTTATCAATTAAATAGAGAGCTTTACTTTAATTCTCAAATATTAGCAATACAATTTACTACAAGTTATCCCCCTTTTATCTTCTCAATGCGTTACTATAATAATTCTCATAATTCAAACATAACAATTCTTTTCAATTTAACCGTATATTATTCTCAATATAAATATACAATACTAGCACCCCGAGACTAAGCTACGGTGCACACATACTCTGCTATCCATCCCGGTACATCACGTACATAAGGATCACGCATTCTGAATCTCTCAGGAATCGTTCTCAAATAATAGCAAATCACAAACAATGGAGGCAAACACAGTCACATCACATGGGTCATGCACATACCTACGCTCCCATGATCAGTAGACTTATTATCATCTCAATAAGTCCTTCTCTGACCTATGTCCTCGAGGTACCAATCTATATCCCCCCCGTAGGCACACAGATTAGATGGCGCTAAGCGAACGCAAACCTCCCGTGATAGCAAGTATGGTAGGTATGTCATACACATAAAATCATATATATACTAAGCATGCACACATCTTAGTAATACCATAATTTATTAGCGGTAAACTTCTCATTCTCATACCAACTGTTAGCATTACACAATTCACACGTCCCCGGTTTATATATATAAGTCATCAATAGCCCTCAAATCTTGATTAATCACTCGCGTCCTAATCCACAATTATTATTCGGTTCGAGTCACTATTCTATATTTTACTCCTCAATATATCCCCAAATCTCCCAACTATACCAATTAGTTAACACAGGAAAGTTATCTCATCAATTACACAAGGTTTCGGGACACTACAAATCAAATCAGGCCAAAAAGGCCATTCTGTCAACTCGTTAGAAGTCTCGTCCGAACGAGGTCGTTCGAACGAGAGTTCGTTCGAACGAAAGGGGCATCTAAAGAGAGTTCGTTTGAACGAAGAGCATCTAACGAACATCCAACTCGTTAGAAGGAAAACTGTCACCTCATTAGAAGCTCGTTCGAATGAGCTCGTTCGAACGACCTGGGCAGGTCTTCTAACGAGATGGCAGTTTCGAGCCCAAAATTTTCCTATCTCGTTTTTCTCTATTTTCTTCTTCTTAAAACTCATCCAAAAGTCATCCCAACAGTTTTTTAAGGTTTCTAATCATCCCTAAACATTCGTAGGTCATAACTTAACATATTTATGGGATCAATCTTCCTATACAACACCTAATTATCAAATCTCCCAAAGTTTCCCCCAAATCTTATGAGTATGAACCCTAGAAATTTAAAGTCATCAATTTCCATAAATAAATCCGTTTTTGCAACATAAAAGTCATATTTCTATGATTATAATCTCCCAATAACAATTCTACATGCAATCCCTATATCAAAACCTGAATTTCCAACTCCAATTTCATGGGTTTTTATAAATCTCCCAATACAATGCAATTATATAAATTTCTAAGCATGGAAGAAGCATTCGCTTGAAATTAACGTAATTAAACCACTTGCCTTGGATTATTCTTCAGAATTTGGTGTTGAATGTTGAAGGTTGCTCTCTCTTTCTCTACAATTTCTCCCAAGGTTGAAGGTTGAAGATGGTGGTTAAGGTTTTCTCTTTTGGGAACCTCTCCTAACTTCTTCCTCTAACTCCCGTAGCCTTCTAATCAGTTAAGTGATGGTAATGGCTTAGTGGGTTATTAAATTCCCTATTTTTAATTCCCAAAATTCGTTGGTCAAAATTTCCCAAGTTTCAAAATGACTTAAATACCCTTTTAAGTTGTCGGTATGGCCCAATAATGCCCCGGGACCCAAACTAAACCCCCGGCTAGTGTTTTCTGACTGTTTCGACCCTTCCGAACTCGTTGGCGCACTCAAAATGACCATTCGGTTGATAAAAATAAAATTAACTTTTTAATTAAAATAATTACATTCCCGACGCGACTGCCACACGAGTCTCAACAAAGTTTCCCAAATTGTCGTATTTCAATCTCGCGACAATTTCAATATTTCCAATATTCATATAACGTCATATGTATACACATTATAATCAAATACCAACTCACATCTCATTAGTATTTTATCCGGATTAATTCTCAATTAATTCTCAATTAATTCACATTTAATTTAATTAATCCCATTAATAAATATCAATAAAAGTACGGGGTATTACATACTTCCCCCCTAATAACAAAATTTCGTCTCGAAATTCGGAATTAAAAAGTACCTGGTAAAAACAACTCGGGATAATGATCGCGCATTTCATCCTCGTGCTCCCATGTGGACTCCTCGGCATTATGATGCCGCCACTGAACTCGTACTAACGGAACTATCTTTGATCGCAGTTTTTGCTCACTTCGATCCAAAATAGCAATCGGCCCCTCCTCGTAGGAGCTATCAGGATGGAGATCGATGTCCTCCAAAGCAATGTGAGTATGAGCCAAATCGTCTCTAGGATATTTCCTTAGCGAGGAAATATGAAACACATCATTAATCCTGTGCAAATGCTCCGGTAACCCAAGTCTATATGCAACGGACCCAATCCGCTCGATGATAGGAAATGGCCCCACATATCTCGGTGCCAACTTCCACTTCTTCCCAAATCTCATAATCCCCTTCATGGGAGATACTCTGAGTAAAACCTGATCCCCCACTTGGAACTCCCTGAAGAACCTCTTCGCATCAGCATAGCTCTTCTGCCGATCCTGAGCTACCCGAATGCGACTCCATATCAATTCTATCCTTGCCGAAGTATCCTAAATCATTTCCGGCCCAAGTAGTTTGTTGTCCCCCACCTCCAACCAACATGCTGGGGAACGACAAGGTCTACCGTACAACGCCTCAAATGGAGCCATGCCAATGGTGAACTGGTAGGAGTTGTTGTAAGAAAACTCCACCAGTGGAAGATACTTCTCCCATCCACCCCCAAAATCAATGATGCACATACGCAACATGTCCTCCAATATCTGATTTGTACGCTCGGTTTGCCCATCGGTCTGCGGGTGATAAGCCGTACTCAACCGCAATTTCGTGCCCATGGCCTCCTGAAAACTCTCCCAAAATCGTGAAACAAATATTTTTTCTCGGTCAGATACGCTATTTAGGGGCACACCATGAAGTCTCACTATTTCTACAAAAAAAAGCTGGGCATACTGTCCCGTAGTGTAGTCCGTCCTTACGGGTAGAAAATGAGCGACTTTGGTCAACCTGTCCACAATTAACCAAATGGAGTCGTGACCCCTCTGTGACGTAGGTAACCCCGTAATAAAGTCCATGGAGATGCTCTCCCATATCCACATCGGGACCTCTAATGGATGTAGAAGTCCTGCCGGTCTCTGATGATCCACTTTTACCAGCTGACAAGTGGTGCATTTAGAAACAAACACGACAATATCTCTTTTCATCCCGCTCCACCAATACTGACGTCTCATGTCTTGGTACATTTTGTCCCCACCGGGATGTACCGCGAACCGTGAGCCGTGCGACTCTGCCATCATCTCGTGCTGCAATTCCTCCCCTTCCGGAACTACCAGTCACCCATTGAAGCGTAATCTCCCATCTGAGCTAGCGGTACAGGATTCGGCTCCCTCTGCTAGTAATCGAACTATCTGCTTTTGACAGAACGAGTCATTTGCCTGTGCCTTTACCACTCTCGTGACAATCTGCGGTGTAACAGTCATCACCGACATGAATGATCGGGCCACTGCATCCTGGTGTACCAACTTCTTCCACTTTGCCTTCCACACCTCGGCCACCTCATCTACTGGCCTACGACTCAACTCGTCTGCTACCACGTTAGCATTCCCCGAGTGATATTGGATATCAAACTGATAATCCTTCACAAACTCAAGCCACCTCCGTTGCCGCATATTCAACTCCTTCTGCATGAATAGGTACTGTAGGGACTTGTGGTCCGTGAACAATTGAAACTTCTCCCCCAGAAGATAGTGTCTCCAAATCCGAAGGGCAAATACCACTGCCGCTAACTCCATGTCATGGGTGGGGTAATTCTTCTCGTGAGGCTTAAGCTTACGGGAAGCATAAGCTATGGCCTGACTCTCCTGCTGCAATACACCTCCAAGTCCTTGTAAGGACGCATCAGTGTAAACTAGATACTCAACTCCCGGTCTCGGTAATGCTAACATAGGTGATGAGGTCAACTTGTGCTTCAACTCATCGAATGCCAACTGACAGGCATCACTCCAAATGAACGGCACACCCGTACGAGTCAGATGTGTCAAGGGACACGCTATCTTTGAGAAACCCCGAATAAACCTCATGTAGTATCCTGCTAGGCCCAAGAAACTACGGATCTCAGTCGGTGTCGTGGACTGTCCCCACTCCCTTATCGCGGATACCTTCCCCGGATCAACAGATATCCCTCAGTCGAAAATAATATGCCCCAAAAACTGAACCTCCTTCAGCCAAAACCCGCACTTCTCATAGTTTGCATACAGTTCGTTCTGACGTAGTGTCTGCAAAACCTGCCTCAAATGCTCGACGTGATCCTCTTCTGTCTGGGAGTAGACCAGAATGTCATCAATAAAGACAATGACGAACTGATCTAGGAACTCTCTGAACACCCTATTCATCAAGTCCATAAACATGTCTGGAGCATTGGTCAAGCCAAAAGGCATAACCCGAAACTCGTAGGAACCATATCTCGTTAAGAAAGCAGTCTTCGAGACGCCCTCTTCCCTGATACGCAACTGATGATAACCAGATCGCAAATCAATCTTGGAGAAGAAAGAAGCTCCTCTCAGCTGGTCGAATAAGTCATCGATTCGGGGCAACGGATACTTATTCCTTATCGTGACTTTATTCAACTCCCGGTAATCTACACACAACCTCAACGATCCATCCCTCTTCTTTACGAACAACACAGGGGCACCCCACGATGAAGTACTCCTCCGGATAAAACCCTGACCCAACAACTGCCCAATCTGATCCCGTAACTCTCTCATCTCAGCTGGAGCCATACGGTAAGGTGTGCGGGCAATAGGCCGAGTGCCCGGCGTCAAATCTATCATAAATCTATCTCTCTACTCGGAGGTAATCCAGGTATATCCTGAAATACATCGGCAAACTCTCGAACAACCGAAATCGAATCAATTTGTATTACCACTTCCTTAGAGGTCTCCTCCTCTATGTAGTACAAGTGAGTGGACGATCCTCCCTCAGGGCGAGGCATCGCATCCAAAAACATCTCCTGCTCGGGAATGGCAAATATAATACTCCTACTAAAACAGTCAATCATGGCTCGGTACGCAACTAGCCAATCCATACCAATAATGGCATCATACTCGGTCATCTCTAACACTAACATATCCGCGGGTAAGGTAAACCTCCCGATCTCTATACCCATGCCTCTACATATAAGGGAAATCACGGAACCCCTACTCAATGGTGAATCTACACAAGTAATCGTACTCTCGGCGGTGTCTAACAACCCAATGGTGCGTGCAAATCTCATAGCAATGAAATAATGTGTGGCTCCCGTGTCAAATAAAATACGCCCCATAGTCCCCTGAATAGAGAGCATACCCTCAATGGCCGGTGGATCCTGTGGGGCTGCGGCATGCTGGAGCTGATACACTCTCCCATACTGAAGTTGTCCCTTCTGAACTGGGACCGCAGACACGGGTGGTAGTGCTGCCATCTGTGGTGGTGCTGGGAGGGAGGCAGGAAACATAGGCCTCTGCGGTTCCTGTCGAGCACCCTGCTACTCCTGCTGCTGCTGTGGGGCTCTGCCCCTATCAGGACAATCCTGACATTTATGGCCAGGCTTTGCCACAAACATAACACCTCCCCGGGAAGTTTCCCCCTCGCTGTCCGTGCTGTCCTCGTCCCTGGTGGCCGTTACCATTCCTCCCTTGGTCATGCTGGCCCTGCTGAATCTGCTGCTGCTGACCATTCTGACCCTGTTGGCCCTGATGGCCGTTCGGACCCTGATGGCCCTGCCTGAAACCTCCCTGTCCATTTTTGAAATTCTCCGATCTGAACCTCTTATGATCCCCCTGTTGGGAGCCCTGGTCACCCTGCCTATGCTGACCCTGAGCAGATTGTGCCCCACTGACACCATTTCCCCCAGTCCTGCCCTGATGGCTGGACTCTCCTGATCTCTTGCTCTCAGCCATGTGAAAGCGGTGATCCTGGCAATGTAGTAGTGCAACTTTAACCACGTCAGAGTAAGTGGCCAACGAGAGATTTCCCAATAAATGCTGACGGATCCTCCAAGTCAATCCATCTGTAAACTTCTGAATCTTTTTCTCTTCTGTCGGTATCTCATCCGGAACAATGTTCAGTAGATTTGTGAATTCGGCCTCATACTCGGCCACAGTCTTTCCCTGCTGCCTGAGGTTCATCAACTTCCTCCTCATTTCCGTGTGAACAGCTGACGGAAAATACTTGCGGTCGAACCGCACCAAAAATGCATGTATAGTGAGAGTATCTCTCTCCTCTACGGTGATAATAGACTCCCACCACTGCAATGCAAATCCCATTAGCTTGAAAGTAGCTAGTATCCGCTTCTGAACATCGTTGCACTCATACATCCTCAAGTGCCTCTGAATATCTTTCTTCCACTGACTAGATACGACAACATCGAAGCTACCTGCGAACTCCGGAGGGTGTGCTTTCTGAAAAGAATCACGAACGCGTTCCCAAGAAGACGGGAATGCATGTGCCTGAACTGGCGCGACTACTGGCACCTGAGGTGGTTCCTGCTGTACAACGGCTAGAGCAGTATTTACCGCTTGGGCTACAATAGCTGCAACCTCGGCGGCATTCATGGTGCCCTGTACTGGTGCTGGCTGGGGCTCTGGCTGTGCATTCCTAGGAACCCGTGGTGCACGTCACGGAGGCATCTAAAATAAGAGTAAAGTCTATAAGTTCGCAGTTATAAACTTAAAATAGCTGAAGAGCGTAGCATACATAAAGAATACAACAGTCCTAAAATATAGGGCTCTACATCAAAGAAAGCTCAGCAGAAACATAATAAGCCGTACAGATCCTAAAGGACACTAGAACCTGATGCTCTGATACCACCTGTGACACCCCGACTAATTAAATACTGGGTAGCTACTCCTTTATTAAATTAATACAAAATGCCAAGTTGGTTCAGTTAATAGCATCCCTGTCGAAACATTTTAATGATTACTAACCACCTAGAATTTAAAAAGTGAGTTGCCAATTTTAAATTAAATCTGATTAACATGCAATAAAAGAATTATGAAAGAATAACATAACCATTCACAATAAAGTATCAATAAAGTAACCAACAAATAATAATAGGTCCGGAGGAAATACTCCTCACAAAAATCCCAATACTGAAAATAAATAAAACAGTTTGCATCCTGAATTAATTACAAACCAAAATCTGAATAGCTGAAATATAAAATGTCTCTAAAGGAAATGGGCGACATGCCCTACAAATGATGAAACTGAACGTGGAGTCAAAACTAGAAAAGGAGGCGTCTACTGTCAAGGCCCTATAACTTCCACAACAGCTACATCTCGTCACCTGAATAAAATTCCTAAGCATGGTGTCCTTGTGGCTGGGCACCTAAAAGGTTTTTACAAAAATAGATTTGAAAGCAAACGGGTCAGAGCCCGAAAGTGGAGAATAGTTTAAAAACAGCAAGTGCTTTAATAACATTAAAATAATGAATGAAAATTACATGTTAGGACGTGCTCTCACATGAAATACTCACCTCTCGACTAATTGTGCACTCCTAACGTACCGTACCCATCCAAGTGATTCTCATATCTAACTAAATCGACATAAGTTCTAACCTTTCTACTCGATTCGCACTATAAATTCCAACGTTATCAATTAAATAGAGAGCTTTAATTTAATTCTCAAATTCTCAAATATTAGCAATACAATTTACTATAGGTTATCCCTCTTTTATCTTCTCAATGCGTTACTATAATAATTCTCACAATTCAAACATAACAATTATTTTCAATTTAACCGTATATTATTCTCAACATAAATATACAATACTAGCACCCCGAGACTAAGCTACAGTGCACACATACTCTGCTATCCATCCTGTTACATCACGTACATAAGGATCACGCATTCTGAATCTCTCAGGAATCGTTCTCAAATAATAGCAAATCACAAACAATGGAGGCAAACACAGTCACATCACATGGGTCACGCACATACCTACGCTCCCATGATCAGCAGACTTACTAACATCTCAATAAGTCCTTCTCTGACCTATGTCCTCGAGGTACCAATCAATATCCCCCCCGTAGGCACACAAGGATTAGATGGCCCTAAGCGAACGCAAACCTTCCGTGATAGCAAGTATGGTAGGTATGTCTTACACATAAAATCATATATATACTAAGCATGCACACATCTTAGTAATACCATAATTTATTAGCGGTAAACTTCTCATTCTCATACCAACTGTTAGCATTACACAATTCACACGTCCCCGATTTATATATATAAGTCATCAATAGCCCTCACATCTTGATTAATCACTCGCGTCCTAATCCACAATTATTATTCGGTTCGAGTCACTATTCTATATTTTACTCCTCAATATATCCCCAAATCTCCCAACTATACCAATTAGTTAACACATGAAAGTTATCTCATCAATTACACAAGGTTTCGGGACACTACAAATCAAATCAGGCCAAAAAGGCCATTCTGTCAACTCGTTAGAAGTCTCGTTCGAACGAGGTCGTTCGAACGAGAGTTCGTTTGAATGAAAGGGGCATCTAACGAGAGTTCGTTCGAACGAAGGGCATCGAACGAACATCCAACTCATTAGAAGTCAAACTGTCACCTCGTTAGAAGCTCGTTCGAACGACCTGGGCAGGTCTTCTAACGAGATGGCAGTTTCGAGCCCAGAATTTTCCTATCTCGTTTTTCTCTATTTTCTTCTTAAAACTCATCCAAAAGTCATCCCAATAGTGTTTTAAGGTTTCTAATCATCCCTAAACATTCTTAGGTCACAACTTAACATATTTATGGGATCAATCTTCCTATGCAACACCTAATTATCAAATCTTCTAAAGTTTCCCCCAAACCTTATGAGTATGAACCCTAGAAATTTAAAGTCATCAATTTCCATAAATAATTCCGTTTTTGCAACATAAAAGTCGTATTTATATTAGTATAATCTCCCAATACAATGCAATTATATAAATTTCTGAGCACGGAAGAAGCATTCGCTTGAAATTAACGTAATTAAACCACTTGCCTGGGATTATTCTTCAGAATTTGGTGTTGAATGTTGAAGGTTGCTCTCTCTTTCTCTACAATTTCTCCCAAGGTCGAAGGTTGAAAATGGTGGTTAAGGTTTTCTCTTTTGGGAACCTCTCCTAACTTCCTCCTCTAACTCCCGTAGCCTTCTAATCAGTTAAGTGCTGGTAATGGCTTAGTGGGTTATTAAATTCCCTATTTTTAATTCCCAAAATTCGTTGGTCAAAATTCCCCAAATTTCAAAATTACTAAAATACCCTTTTAAGTTACCGGTATGGCCCAATAATGCCCCGGGACTCAAACTAAACCCCCGGCTAGTGTTTTCTGACTATTTCGACCCTTCCGGACTCGTTGGCACGCTCAAAATGACCATTCGGTTGATAAAAATATAATTCACTTTTTAATTAAAATAATTACATTCCTGATGCGACTGCCACACGAGTCTCAACAAAATTTCTCAAATTGCCGTATTTCAATCTCGCGATAATTTCAATATTTCCAATATTCATATAACGTCATATGTATACACATTATAATCAAATACCAACTCACATCTCGTTAGTATTTTATCCGGATTAATTCTCAATTAATTCACATTTAATTTAATTAATCCCACAAATAAATATCAATAAAAGTACGGGGTATTATAGCAGAGTCTTACTCAGTTAGTGTTGAGGGTGGTTTACTCTTTAACGAGAGGTTAATTGTCCAGATAACAAAGACCTATAACACATAGTTAAGAAGGTGGCGCACGGGTCACAATTTTTAGTGCATCCTGAAGGGGATAAGATGTACTGGCTGTTGAGGAACTAATATTGGTGGGATGGTGTGAAGCAAGACATAACAGAGTTTGTCTTCAGGTGCACCACTTGTCAAATGGTGAAGGTTGATTATAGGTGACCAACCAGGGTTTAATAGCCATTGGAGAATTTCGGTGTGGGATGGTTAATATATATCGATGGATTTCATTTCGGAGTTTTAGACATCGCTGAGGGGTCACGATTCCATCTGGGTTATTAGGATAGGTTGACCAAAGTGGAGCAAATCTTATTAGTTTGGTTCGAGTACACGAAAGGGTGATATGCCTAAATTTTCATTACAGAGATAGTGAAATTGCACAGGGTGCTTCTCAACACTGTTTTAGATCAGGATAAGATCTTTGTGTCCTACCACTGGTAGAGTTTTTTTAGGAGGCGATGGGGACGAAGTTACATTTATGCACAGCGTATCACCCACAAATCGATGGTCAGATGGAGAGGGTGAATCATATGTTAGAGGATACGCTGAGGATATGCATCTTGGACTTTAAAGGGTATCTGGGAGCAATATTTATTGATGGTAGAGTTAGCATGTAATAACTCATTCTAGTTTGACATGGTCATGGAACCTTTTGAGGCGTTTTAAGGGAGACCTTGTTGTTCGCTGTCTTATTGGGTAGAGGTGGGGGACAACAAGCTTCTCAGGCCGAACATAATTTATGATACGTAAGAAAGGATTGAGTGATCATGATTTGTATTTGGGTAGCTCAGGATCGTCGAAAGAGTTACGCTGATGCGAACCGGTGACACATCGAGTTTTACGTGGGTGATCAGGTGTTTCTACGAGTATCTCCCATGAACGGAGGGATGCTAAGAAGAAAATTTGAAGCATTTTCATGATGTGTTTCATGTATCATCGTCAAGGAGGTATCTTAGGGATGGTGTGATTTATCAGTTGATAGATTTAGAAAATATTGGCTTGTAGCAAGATGCTTCTTACGAAGAGACCTACTGTCATTTTGGGCCATAGCAAGTGGATGCTTCGGTCAAAGTGGTACCATTTGTGCATGTACAGTGGAGACACCACAATGTTGCTGAGTCGACGTGGGAACGCGATGATGCCATGCAAAAAAAGTATCCAGAGCTCTTTATGGCAGGAACGTTCGAATTTTGATGATGAAATTCCGTTATTAGGGGGGAGGAATGTAATGCCCATACTTTTATAATTATTAATTGTCGTGTGCTTAATATTATTGATTTAATTAGGAGAAATTAAATTAGGTTTTGGTAAATATTAATTAGCAAGATAAAGGATTAATATTTATTATTATTATTATTATTATTATTATTATTATTATTATTATTATTATTATTATTATTATTATTATTATTATTATGTTATTTATTTGTGTGTGATAAGTGAAGATATATGTGATTTATTAAATGTCGTGTATGAGTGAAATCAATGGTTTATTATAATATGGCGATAGCAGGTTACATCGGTAGATCAATATAATTTTTGGGTGATGCGTAGGGTACGCGCGTGTTGGGCCTGATTAATGAGATGTTAGCATATTTAGAGTTTGATTACTCAGATAACCTTTTTCAAGTGCATCAATTATCCAGGAAGGGTTGAAATAGTCTAGAATAGGTACCCGGGTATTACGATTGGGTTCCAGAGGCTTTTCAGACATAAGAGAACTCTTATGAGGGTAGGATGGCCATTTTACACTTAGGATTAAGTGAAAAATGGGATTAGGGTAATTAAGAGTGTATTAAAGAGGTTGGGAATATGGATGGAAACCCACCTTTGATATTCTACACAAGAGAGATTGAGAGAGCGTACTAGAGCAGAGAAAAAGAAGAAGAAAGAAGAAAAATTTTAGAGAGGAGAAGAGAGATGACTCAACCCATCATCAAACACATGGAGAACGTCAGATTCTTATCCACCAAGGCAGTTAGTTACTTGCTTTATGTTGCAAATTAAGAGTAGTTAATTATTTTCATCATTAGAGATCGAAACCCGAGATCAAAATGTTAAAGATTGAAACTTGTTGAATTGATGTAGAGTTTTAAATGATAAGGGATTAGGGATTGTAAATTGATTATTAATTGAGATTAATCACACTTGAAATTCGAAAAAAATTATAGGATTTAATTGATGAACATATAGAGCTTGAATAGAAAGGTTAAATCTTTGAAAATCAATTTGGGGAAAATTCCGTGTTAGATTAAATTGGAGTTTGATTCGTAATCCTATATATTGGACTCAAGATTATATATGTGTTTTAATACATCTGGAATATTATTATAATGATAAACTAGGTCTATTTGAGGTTTGGGGTGGTTTGGGGCCTCCATTGGAGGGTTTCGATGAGAAAAACCCGAGGACGAAGATGACGAGTAGTCTAGAAAACCAAACCCGTTCGCTAGGGGAGCGAATCGATTCTCTCAATCAGACCAATTTGGTCTACTAGTGAACCAATTCGATTTATGCTTGTGCATTTTTTTATCGGCTAGGTATTGGGGATTGACCGTAGGGATTATTAGGGTGGTGCAGGATTACCGGGGAAGGCTTTCTAGGTCTTGGTGCATGTGATAGACCAACGATAGATGGGTTCAAGTGGAGAGAACCGAGCATAGAACCGTGCACTGTGGGATGTGAGTACGATTTCGGTACTTATTCTATATACATATTAAAGTGACGTTTATATATATGTATGCATGTATGCTATTTGTTTTTATTAAACATATCTACCCGGGAGTGCTATCGTAGGAGGTTGCCCGTAGTGGAAAGTCCACCCTAGCATTAACCAGTAGGTGTTGGATTGATTCCCTGGGTCATAGGACTGTTGCATGGACACTATCCATGTGTAAGGATAGATATTGGTTTGGCGATAGGGTGGGTTCGACATGTCATGGTTACTATCCCCGTACGTATGTCTATGACTGCCTCCGTTGTTTAAGTTTATGTTTGGGATCAGTCGTGAGATTCCAACCCAGTAGCTCAGAGTGATGCGTGGTGCCTAGAGCCAAATAACACACGATTAATGCATTTGCGAGATCCAAGATATGGGGATACAGTTATACATATATAGCGAATGATATATATGTATGTTTATATGATATAATGTATATATCTATATATAGCATGAGCATAGATATGTTTCGTTTATTATGTGAATATTTTTTATATCAAGTTGGTTGCCACAATATTTATTATGAATGTATACCTAGTGAAGGTAGTTATACTTAGCTAATAAGGGGTATTAGCGGGTTTGGGCTTGAATCGTAGTTACATGTCATACTTTGACCGGATAGTTTAATTTTGATGATAAATGAAGACATTAGGTTTGCACTATAGTTGAGAGATGAGAGGTTTTTCTCATGTGAGTGCGACCGGTTAATTATGAAAGTAATACACTATTGTTTTAATCAATTTAAAAAAATTATCTACTTGAAAAATATTTTCTATTTTTTGGACTTTGACTCGCAGGCTTTTATTTTCCTTTTTGTACCCCAGTTGTGCAGCAGCAACAGGGACTGCAGGGATATATCCATTCTTTCCATTACAATAGCTGTGGATGCTACATAATCGTTTAGAAGCCTCAACTTATTCTATCTAGATAAGATATTCTCATTTTAGTTTTTAGTTTGGGCATGTTGCCTGTAGATGGATAGAATTTTATATTATCGTCATATATTTTATTTCAGTACTCAGTTGTTATTCATTTTATTTCAAATGGATATTGTTATTGGGTGATCGATGGTTTATTCGGTTCAATCTGATTATTTATTTATACATGGAGACTTATTCATTCATTTTTATTGTAGGGTTTTATATGTGTTATATTATTATTGGTTTCGATAGTGATGCTGAGATTGAAACCATACCGAGTTTCCTATTTTATTTTTGAAGAGGATTGGCCAACCGATATTAGAATAGGCAGGTTGTCACGGGGAAAACATCCACGGTGATCTGTACGTCACAAAAATATTCTAATAAACACAAGAATAAGGTTTCAAATTACAAGCATGCAACTGGACCCAATAAACTGAAAGAAATTATACCTAAACTCAGAGCTGGACCTCTTAAGTAATATTTCTGATCCATTAAGCCTTTGAACCTCCAATCTAGTAGTGTTCTTAACGTTGACCTATTAGTCAAGTTCTCCAAGAAATAATCACACTTTAACTACGTGAAGTGTGTGAGATAGTGTAATTGGTGTGTATTGATTTATATGAACATTTAAGAGTACTCACTCACACACACACACATACACACTTTTATATTACAAACTGTCCTAATAGATTATCGTAGCTTTCTAAATGAACACATCTAAACACAATATATGAAAATATCTCTTAAAATCCTAGATATGGTAAGATCGTTCAAAAATAGATCTCACAAAAAAATATTTCACAAACTATAAAATCTGGTTTTCAAAAATAGTCCAGATCTAAAATCAAAGTGATTTTTTTATATATGGTGTTTTTATCTAAAGCATTATGGATATAAAAGAATCTATAACATGCAAAATGAGATCCATAGAGAAATATCAGAGTTGATTTTTTTTAAAAAAATTTTTGAGACTGATATTTCTAAACAGAACTAACACTACGTGTGTGAAAATGTTTCATTGCGTTAGATTCTTGATTTTATAAGGAAAAATCAAGATTCAAACACTATGAGGTTTGTTTGAGGGATAATAAGACTGGTAAGGAGTTTAAACGGCTAAACTCTCAATATCATACGTACATTTGAAAAACCTATACATTTCTAAACTCTAAAAAAGATTTCTCTATTTTTCAAACTTTCTCACTCGGGAAAACATTTTCTCTCAAATTCTCTCTCTGGGTTTTTCTCAATTTTTTTCTCTTTTTCTATCTCTAACTTCTCCTCTATATTTATTTCCTTTCTCTGGACTGGGCCCAAAAAATCTTCAAAATCAACGATGGTGTACCTAATTATAGAGTGAGCAGAAGTGTCTCGAAGGTTTGGATTGAACCAATGATTTGGATACGTCTGATCGGTTACTAAATGATCAACTGATCGAAAATGATGCGTAATGTGTAAGTGTAATATGTTAGAGACAGTTAACAGATCAAGGTCATAATTAGTTCATAAGGGTAACACTTTGATCATCTCAACTCTCAACAATAGCCATAGATTAACTTAGTTGAATGGTAATAGTTGTGTGTAAAGAATGTGAGTGTATACAAACATATGTGTGGCCAATTAAGACAATGCAGGTGGACACATGTTGTGCACACACATATGCACTCAATCCATAGTTTAAAACTTCAGAAATAACAACCAATCTAATCATAGCGACGGGTCATATTAGGTGTCTCCTATATAAAACAGATAGAGGAGGCATATCTTATCATTTGAGAAACGACCATAACCTATAAGAATGATATAGAAAAGAAGATTTGACAAATAAGGTAAAAAGTAATCTAACACAATCATCCCAATGGATTTCCTTAAAGATTCAAATCTTATGTTATCCAAGGACTTAGTAAACAAATCGACCAATT
Source organism: Sambucus nigra (assembly GCA_949130495.1). Taxonomy (NCBI): domain Eukaryota; kingdom Viridiplantae; phylum Streptophyta; class Magnoliopsida; order Dipsacales; family Adoxaceae; genus Sambucus; species Sambucus nigra. The sequence goes on from OX422214.1 coordinate 126,446,496, forward strand.
ATTTCTCAATTTGCAAATATTCGATAAGCACTTCTTTATATTATACTAAATCTCAAATAAAATGATGTCTAATCTTTATGTGCTTAGTTATAGAGTGTTGTACATGATTTTTGGAGACATTAATGGTACTCCGATTATCATATAATAAATTCAATTGGTTATCAACAATACCATAATCACACAACATTTGCTTGATCAATAATAATTAAGCACAACAAGTAACAACAACTATATATTCAAACTCAACAATTGAGAATGCATGCAATTTTATTTCTTACTTCTCCAACCAACCAGGTTGTTTCTTACGTATTAACAAGAACCAGAGGTACTCTTACTATCATCGGAGCACTGCCCAGTCAGCATCAGTGTAACTAACTATGGAGCTAAATGTTTCCATAGTGAACTAAATACCATACTCTAGAGTGCCTTTAACATAATTATTGATGTGCTTAACACACAATGAATAGGACTCTTTAGGTGCACATTGATAACGTGCGCATACACATACGGTATACATAATATCAGTTAGACGTAAAAAGTAGCCTATCGTGATTCTATATATGGTCGGATCAATATTTGTTCCATTATCATCATTAGATATCTTAGACGTTGTACTCATGGGAGTTCATTCTATTTATCGCATTATCTTAACCAAATTTCTTAATCACATAATTCTCATATTTAGTTTGAGAAATAACGATACCATCACTCATCTATTTTACTTGCAAACCCATAAAGTTTTGTAAATCCCCTATAAGAGCATCCCTTACGGGCAGTGAAAAAATAGACTCCGCTAGTACAAAAACACCCTATCAAAAGTAGAGAAATTGCTATGAGCAAGAGCAAATACAACCTATGGGGACCAAAAATGATGATGTAACCATTTAAAGGAAAAGAAGGAGTTGAAAAGCCTAACCCCTTGGGCGGAACATCATGTTCCGCTTAAGGGTTTCCAAATATTAAATTTTCCTCCCCAAAATTCTTATGTTATTATCTTTAAACTCAAAATTTAATACTCCAACCACTTACCATACATGCAACCATCATATTAATTTTATTTTGCCCTATTCAACTCCACCACACCGCAAATATTTTTTTCACATCAAAATCTCTTCGAGCAACTATCTCAGGTAATTATTTTCCCAAAATAAATTCTTGTAATTTTTTATTAATTAGTAATTGTTTAAGTATATGAAGTAAATGTTAATTAGTAAATGATAAATAGTTATAAATTTATGAGGTATCTATTAATGTTAATGTAAATTTAGTAATAAAAAATCTATGTTCGGTTAATAGTTATGAGGTATTTATGAGGAAATTAGTAATGTTAATAATATTTTATGCTCAGTTACTGTTTAATTTGTTTACTATTTATAAATAATCTATGTTCATTTATGTTTATGGTGCATAATACTTCATCGTCGTGTTGAGACATATTTTGACCTCGAACCATTGTAAAATAATCACAAAATATATTTAAGCAAATATAAAATTTTTGAAATTATTTTTGGTTAAATAAATAACATATATTGCAGCTGAAAAGAGAATATTTGGTAATAATTAAAAAGAAGATATAAGAGAGTGTTTGAATAAAAATATTAAGGGTATGATTTGTGTTGGATTGAACCTGCTATTTATAAATAAATAAAAAGAGTCGTTGGATAAATATAGTTGTTGGATAAATATAACCATTGCAAATATTATGGGGTCAAAATAGAAATAGGAAGATTTGTTCTAAAGCTTAGACGGAACAAGATGCTCCGCTTTAGGCTTTATATATATATATATTTTTTTTTTATCTTGCGCGGAATATCATGTTCCGTTTTAACAGCCGGGCCCACAAAAACCAACTAGTCTAATTGTATATTTGTTATTTTTTAACCTAGCAACATTCAAATATACACTTTTAGCCTACCCATAACATACACAGATACCGCATATTTGAGTTTTAACACTACCCATAAGAGTTGCTCTAAGTGACATTTGGAACTTCCCAAGCATTATTTTAGAAAAATCATCAATTTGTTACAGGGAAGTTTAATGAAAAAAAATGTCGTCAAATAAATTTATATGATCAAAACCTTGTTATTTATTTAACGTACAAATAATTTCTGGTAATTGCTTCCGCGTTCAAATCCTTTGCTGACTAAAAAGGTTGAGAGGTGTTGGCCCAAGGGGATTGCTTTAATTCACACAAAGAGTTTTTCAATCTAAAGACATGATTCGAGTGAGAGGGATCAATAAAGCCCTTAGGCTATTCTACGTATAACTAAGTCAATAAAAAAAGCTTGAAATAACTCAATCTAATTTTTTAATAAAGTTAAAGGCAAGATTGAGTATTCGAAAATCTTGTTGAATAATTTATTATTTGTAAAACAAGATTTGATACAAGATGTGTTAAATCAAAAACAGTAAACTAGATTTAATATTTGAAACCCTTGGTAACTAAGTCTCAAGAAATTAAGAAGAAAGCAAGAGTTAAGATCATCCGAAGTTTGTTCACACACATATATTAATGCAGTTAAACCCCAAAGTTAGGGAAAACATCCATGGTGCCCTGCACCACAAAACAACTATACACTAAATACATGAACAAGGTTACAAATTACAAGCATGCAAGAGGAGCAGATAAACTGAAAAAAATTATACCTAATCTCAGAGCTTCACCTTCTGATCCAATAAGCCTTTGAACCTTCAATTCAGTAGCATTCTTTGTTGAGTAAAAATTGCGCAAGCGGTGAACCTCAAGTAAAACTATTTTATTACACAAAAATAATTGTACAAATTTGAGTACAATTATTCACTCACAAAATACAAACTTAAGTGACCCACTGATATCACAAAACTCACTCAATATTTATGACTCACTCTAAAGACACTCACTATTTATTTGGAAACTCTTTACTACACTTAGTGTTTTCCTCACTTGATATTTCTTCTCACACTTCATGTCCCAAATGGGGAGAGGAGTCTCATATTTATACTATGGTGATGAATTATCTAGAATTTGGAAGAGATAAGGAGAGAAGGGCGAGGAAGCTAGAACCTTCCAGAGAGAGGGAGAAAATAAGAACTTTCTAGAATTAGTTTAATCTAGAGAAGGAGAGAGGAGGTGTTGACTTCAACACTCCCCCTCAACATCGACTCTCTCTTTCAAACTCATCTCTAGAGATCATGCCAAGTTGCCCTCGAAATTTTTCTAACTTTGAAGCGTTAAGTCCTTTGGTGAACAAGTCTGCAACTTGATCATCTGTCTTGATTGCTTGCATCTCTATTTCTCCTTTAAGCACCTTCTCTCTGATGAAGTGGTGGTGTACTTCTACATGCTTGGTTCTTGCATGGAACACCGAATTCTCAGCCAAACGTATAGCTGATTGATTATCACAATGTAATAATTCCGCATAATCAATTGGTTGTTCCAAATCTTTCATTAATTGCATTAACCATGTTGCCTCTTGTACCGCTGTTGTCGCTGCCCTATATTCAGCTTCTGTGGTAGACAAGGATACAGTAGGTTACCTTTTACTACACCATGATATTGCTCCTGAGCCAATACTGAACACGTACCCAGTAGTTGATCGGCGTGTATTATGATCTCCAGTATAATCAACATCGTAGAAGTCAATCACCTTGCATGTAACACCCTTCTTGTATATTATGCCGAAGTTAAGTGTACTCTTTATGTACCTTAATATTCTTCGGACAACTTCTAAGTGAGGTTTCTTGGGACTTTGCATGAATCGACTCACTACACCAACTGTAAATGCTATGTCAGGTCGTGTGAGAGTTAGATAGATTAAACTACCTACTAGCTGCCGATACATAGTTGTATCCTCCAAGTCTTTGCCTTCATGCCTGCATAGCTTGGTGTTGGCATCCATTGGTGTTGATATTGACTTACATTCCAGCATCCTATACTTATTCAGTAGATCTATTACATATTTTTTTTGACACAAAAATACTGCCTCCTTACTTCGATCGATCTCTAACCCAAGAAAGTGTTTAAGCTCTCCAAGTTCCTTTATTTGAAATCGCACCGATAGGTTCTCTTTTACCCTTTGGATCTCCTCATTATTATCTCCTGTGATGATTAAATCATCTACATACACCAGTACTACCGAGAGTTTTTCCACCTTGTGTATTCACGAATAGTCTCGAGTCTGAAGGTGCTACAGAGTATCCACTTTTGACTAGGAACTCTGCTATCTCCCCATACCAAGCTCTTGGAGCTTGTTTGAGTCCGTATAGTGCCTTTAATAGCTTGTAGACATAGTCTGGTTGGGTTTTACTCTCAAAACCTTTTGGTTGCTCCATGTATATTTCTTTATCAACCTCTCCATGTAAAAAAGCATTCTTTATGTCCATCTGCCACATCTTCCAAGATTTACTGGCTGCAAGTGCTATTAAGACTCTAACTGTTGTGATTTTTGATACTGGACTAAATGTTTCATCGTAGTCCAGTCCATATTGCTGTGAGAATCCTCTAGCAACCAATCGAGCTTTGTATCTTTTAATTTATCCATCTGGACGAGCCTTTACCTTATATACCCACTTACAGGTGATGGGTTTCACATCCTTAGGCTTTGGTACCAAATCCCATGTTTCATTCTGCTTGAGTGCCTGAAACTCCTCCTCCATTGCCTTTATCCAGTCCTTGCTATGTGAGGCTTCTTCAAACGTTGTAGGCTCTCTTTTAGTGTCTTCTATAAGTACGACATTTGCATATTTTGGATTAGGCTTCTGTGGCCTGGAAGACCTCCTTAGTCGTGGCCCATCATCTTCTATTTCTTCTTGCAGATTTGGTTGATCTTCCTCCAAAGCTATCTGACGGACTCCTGTTCTCTAGGGACTTAGAGCCCTTAATGAACCATGCTCAGACTCTTCTTCTTTATTGGGAACTTCTATAATAGGCAATTGTTCTTTTGGTTGTTCCCCTAATTTCGCTTGCATCTTATCTTCTAAGTCTTTAGTATTCGACATCACCGTCGCTTGTGAAGACCACCAAGAGGAAGCTTCATCGAACACCACATTTCTGGATGTGTAACATTGATTAGTTATAGGGTCACAACATCTTCACCTTTTTGTCTCATTGTCGTACCCCATGAAGATGCACCGTATTTCCTTTTTATCAAATTTAACACGTAGATGATCTGGTACAAACACATAGCACACACATCCAAAGACTCTAAAATGACTTACAGTAGGTCTTCTATTCCATAACTTTTCGAATGGTGACAAATTTCCCAGCCTTGCCAGTGGAAGTCTGTTGATCATATGCACTGCTGTCTTCATGCACTCGGCCCAAAATCGACCTGGAACATTCTTGGCATGGAGCATACTCCGACAGGTTTCTGCAAGATGGCGGTTCTTCCTTTCTGCAACCCCATTTTGTTGTGGGGTGCCTGGATAAGTTAGCTGTCTCCGAATCTTACAATCTTTAAGGAAGTCAGAGAATTCTATTGATGTATATTCTCCCCCATTGTCTGTGCGTAGACACCGTATCTTATTCCCAGATTTTCCTTCAACTTTTTCTTTAAATTCCTTGAACTTTATTAATACTTCCCCTTTCTCTTTTAGGAAATAAACCCACACATACCTTGAGAAGTCATCGATGAACGTTACCATGTAACGCATTCCACTAGCTGTAACTTGCTTTATCGGTCCAAACACATCTGAATGGACAAGATCCAAAGGTTCTTTAGCCTTGAACTTAGACTCCTCATAAGGTAGTTGGTGTGCCTTTCCATATTGGCAGCCTGCACATATAGTATCTTCACGAATCTCCAATCGAGGAAGACCTTTGAGCATATCCTTATTCATCATCATCTTCAGCTTATGGTAGATAACATGCCCTAGTCTTGCATGCCATAAATCCGCAGTCTCATTTTTTTGAGTCTTATCTATGTATGCAGATTCAGCTGACATCACGTAGACAGACTGTAGCCGTCTTCCTTCCATAATAGGCATTCCTAGAGGATTTAGATCTCGATACACCTTGACATATTTTGGGCCGAACACCACATAATTTTCGGAAGATGTTAATTGTGATACCGACAATAAATTCTTCTTCATTCCAGGCACGTGATAGACATTCTGCAGTTGAACATGATCAGGACTGAAGCGAGGAACAATAACTGTCTCCCTAACATGTGAGATTGGTAACTTTGAGTTATTAGCGGTCACAACAACTTGCCTTCCTCTATACTCGAACACATATGATAACTTCTTCTTGTCTCCAGTCATATGATGGGAGCATCCTGAATCCAAAATCCAATCTTCTTCATAGTTGATAGTGTCAGACTTAGGAGCTGCGATGAGAGCAAACTCTGACTCTGTATCTTCTTCTGGAGAGCCTACTGCGGTGGACTCAAATACTGAGAATGATGCTTCAAAATCCCATTCTTCTTCATCGTGAGTCTCTTGGTTGTTTGATGTTGCAACATTGCCTTCTATAGACGTCGTCTTCCTGTGCCAACAATCTCTAGCATAGTGTCCCTTCTTGACGCAATTGTAACATTCATTGTTATGTTGCTTAAGGTTTTGTGAGTGACTGTGGTCCCTTCCTTTGTTTTATTGAGCTTCCCCTACACGTGAGCTCCTTTCTTGTTGTCGTGAGGCTGAGTTATGCTTCCTCCAGCTTTTCTCGTGCTGCGATCCTCTTGCAACATTCTGGCCTCCAGCTCTCCTTCTTCCATTGCTGAAGAATGCCTCCTCACTACTATTTATTGATACCCCACTCATTTGTTTCATTAATGTCTCTTGATTAGCTAATAAATTTTCCAACTCAACTAGGGTGGACTGAGTTGGCCAACCACGTATTGCTATAATAAATCCATTATATTCGGTTTTTAGGCCACGAATAATTATTCTCCTCATACATGGTTCATTATTTTTTGATTCGGGATCAAGCAAAGAAATTTCTTGACACAAATCTTTAATTTTCTTAAAATATTGGCTGATGGTCATACCTTCCTGAGTGGTAGTCATTAATTCGTTCTCCAACATCTGCAAGCGTGCATCATTCGTCTTTGAGAAGAGAGAGGCAAGAGTGTCCCACGCGTCCTTCGGTGTCCTCGCATCCTTGATATGACCCAATAATTCTAGGTCTACTGATATTTTGAGTGTGTACATAGCTTTACCCACTTTTATTTTCCATTTTCTTAAAGCGTCGGCATTTTACTGAGATGGTGGTGTAGTGTCGCTACCACCAACCGTCTCCCAAAGATCTTGTCCTTACAAGTAGGACATCATGCATGTGCTCCAAATTTCGTAATTGGTGTGGTTTAATTTTCCAAACCCGCCACCAAACGTGTTAACCAAGTCTGCCATAATCACGTCCTTAAACTGGTCCCTGACCAATTATGCTGACACAGTCCCAGACTGTTTTTAATTTGTTGACAGTACTTTGTTTTAGAAGCACCCCTACAGCGGTCCTTGACCGTTTGGCTCTTGATACCAAATTGTTGAGTAAAAATTGCGCAAGCGGTGAACCTCAAGTAAAACTATTTTATTACACAAAAATAATTGTACAAATTTGAGTACAATTATTGACTCACAAAATACAAACTTAAGTGACCCACTGATATCACAAAACTCACTCAATATTTAGGACTCACTCTAAAGACACTCACTATTTATTTGGACACTCTTTACTACACTTAGTGTTTTCCTCACTTGATATTTCTTCTCACACTTCATGTCTCAAATGGGGAGAGGAGTCTCCTATTTATACTATGGTGAGGAATTATCTAGAATTTGGAAGGGATAAGGAGAGAAGGGCGAGGAAGCTAGAACCTTCCAGAGAGAGGGAGAAAATAAGAACTTTCTAGAATTAGTTTAATCTAGAGAAAGAGAGAGGAGGTGTTGACTTTAACATTCTTTACGTCGACTTATTAGTGAGGTTATCTAAGAAACAATCACACTTTAATTACGTGAAGTGTGTGAGATTGTGTAAGTGGTGTACTGATTTGTATGAACATATAAGAGTACTTACACACACTTGTATTAGAAAGTGTCCTAATAGATTACAATAGCTATATAAACGAACATATCTAAACATAATATATCAAAATATCTCTTAAAATCCTAGATATGTAAGATCGTTTAAAAATAGATCTTATAGGATATATACAACAAAAAATATTTCACAAACTATAAAATCAAGTTTTCAAAAATAGTCCAGATCTAAATCCAAATTGATTTTTTGAGTATATATATATATATCTCTGTGTGTGTGTGTGATCTAAAATGGATCTAAAAGAATCCATAACATGAAAAATGAGATCCACATTGAAATATCAGATTGGAAAAAACTTGTTTCGAAAATATTTTGAGACTGATAATTCTATAAAGAACTAACACTTCGTGTGTGCCAATGTTTCATTATGTTAGATTTTTAATTTTACAAGGAAAAATTAGGACTCAAACATTGTGAGGGATGTTTGAGGGGGAACAAGACTAGTAAGGAGTTTAAACAGTTAAACTCTTAGGTTACGTTTGTTTATTTATCTGAATTTGAAGTCTGAATCTGAACTCTAAAGACTGAATTTGAAGTCGGAAATCTGAATATGAAAAATATGTTTATTTTTATGTCTGAATGTACTTCTGAATGAATGTATTTAGACTGATTTGGACTTTAGATTCAGACTTCAGACTTAACTCTACCTCTTAATCATTAAGAGCCAAATATAGCCGTTAACCTCTTAATCACTTAAAAAATAAACACTTTTTAGTACCTCTTAAGTCTGAATGGTTCAGATTCAGACTTAAAGAGATAAAAACAAACAAGACCTCTCAGACGTACGTTTAAAAAATCTACACACTTCTAAACTCAAAAAAAAAATTCTCTCTGTTTTTCAAAATTTCTTATTTAGGAAAACATTTTCTCTCAAATTTTCTCACTAGTTTTTCTCTTGAAAATGTTTTCTCTCAAAAACGTTCCCTCTCTTTCTCTCTAACCTACCCTCTCTCTTTATTTTATCTCTTTCGAGACCGAGGCAAAAAAAGAACTTCAGACTCAACGATGGTGTACCTATTTATAAAGTGAGGAGAAGAGAGTCTAGAAGGTTTCGATTTAACCAACGACATGAATACCTCTAACCAGTTTTCAAATGATCTAACGATAGGAAATGACTCGTAATGTTTAAGTGTAACAGGTTAGAGCCGGTTAACAAATCAATATTGTGATTGGTTCATAAGGGTAACACTTGGATCGTCTCAGCTCTCAACAACAACCACATATTAACTTGATCGAAAAGTGAGAGTTGTGTGCAAAGAATATGACTGTAAACAAACACATGTGTGGCCAATCAAGACAAAGCAGGTGGAGGACATGTGTTGTGCACACACACATGCACTCAATCGACGATTTACACTTCTATAAATTTTAATTTCTACCCTAATTGTTTTAAAATTAATTATAAAAAATGTTCAATTAAATGAAAAGAATTGATTTTAAATCCAAAAAATTATTCAAAATTTTTATTAAATCCAAAAAAATTATTTAAACACCTAAAATGAATAATGTGCAATTCGTGTCCTTATATATGGATTTTGTACTTTTAGCCAATTTGGATAGGGATTAATTTGTTAAGGATGCCAATTTGAAGTAGACTATCATCTTGAAATGTATATTACCCATAGAGGAGCTCAAGTCTGAAAATTAAATTTTAGACTTAACATTCAAATTAGATGAAAGACCTATTGTGGGTACCCGGAATTAGAATGACGGGCCTGGATGAGTAGCCCAATTAAAGTGGCCCAAAGACCAAACCCCTCATTCCTTAACAATTAATTTCGAATATGACTAAGTCTTCTCCCATATTCTCGTTGAGAGGTATTCCAGGAGAAGATGGAAAACGTGGGGGAGTCCAACACCCCCACTCCCTGAAAATAAACATGTATATAATGAACCCTAAGTATGGGGCATAAGACACGCACTGTATTCTCTATAATCGCTCCCCGGAGTATATATAAATAATACTGACTGCACCACCGTGGACGTAGGCATTCTTGCTGAACCACGTAGATCTCTTGTTGTGTGATTGGCATTTTGTGTTTCTTATTGTGCTTGGTGATTGCGCTTCTCTTATCTATTTGTGTTGAATAATAATTGTCACCACAATTGGTGTCGTCTGTGGGAAGCGTTTACTTCCCTGAGAAAGCCCACACCAACAAAGAAGTTTAAAATGTCTGGTCACAGTAGTAATGTTCCTCAGGCAGGAGATATCCAAGACCAACCTGCTCCTCGCAGGATCAGATCTGAAGTTCGACGTTCAGATCAGAGGGCTCGCCTAGAAAGGCCAGCCTCAGAAGAAAGCCAAGGACCAACGAGGTCCACACAAATATCCCGGTTGATCGATGCTTATGAGGCGAGGCTCCAAGAGCAGAGGAAGTCTTTTCGCAGGCACGAAGCTGAGAATGCTCGCCTCAAAAGAAGGTTAGAAAGGATGGAGATAGAGCTTCATCTTGGCACCAGGAGACGTCCATACCGCACTCCTAGCCCTCAGGCGAGCAAGTCTCGCAGCCGAGGAAGGAACCCCAGATGCGAGTCCCAGAAAGTCGAGGGAAACGAGTCAAAAGACGACCTATTCGAGCAACTGTAACTAGCTCGTAATCATAGGAGCCCAGCTCGCAGCAACGAGGACATACGAAGTCTGGTCCGAAGGGAGATGGACCAACACCCTGCGCATCACGATACCAGATCGACCCGAGAACTCGCCAGGCGAGCTCTCAAAACTCAGATGAAATCACCTTTCTCTAGGGAAATAGAAGAAGAGGAAGCCCCCAAGAAGTTTTCTATTCCAAGGTTCAAGATCTATGATGGTAAGACTGATCCCATTGATCACGTCAGGCAGTACAAGCCGGTTATGACCCTCTGGAACCATCGAGACGCACTGATGTGTCGAATATTTCCCTCAAGCCTGCATGACGTGGAGCAAAAATGGTTCGAAAGGCTCCCCCATAGGTCCATCAGAAGCTTTAAGTCCCTGGCCGAGCTCTTTACGGCACGCTTCATTACTAGTAGCTCCCACCCCAAAAGGATGGATGCTTTGCTAACAATGAAAAAGACGCCTCAAGAGACCCTCCGAGCCTATGCTAAGAGGTATTGGGAGTTATTCAATGAGGTCGAGGACTGCTCGGAGCAAGTGGCAGTAGCCTCTTTCAAAATTAGGCTACCCAATTCTTCCCTCCTGTACCAGTCCCTGATAAAGAAAGAGGCCATGACCATCGACGACCTGATGGCCCGTATCGAGAAATATGCCAAGGTGGAGGATGTGACCCGCCTTAGCACAGGAGAAAATGGTCGAACCAAGCTCGCTGCCAAGGGCAGTGACAAAGTTAAGAATCAGAAAAAATGAGGAAAGAATGGGGGAAAGAATGGCTCCAAGAATGAAGGCAGCAGCGATGCGGAAAAAGCATTTCAGGCGGTCAACACCATCTTCAGAGAACCAATTTACAAAATTCTCACAAAAATCAAAGACGAGCCATTCATTAAATGGCCCAGGAAGATGGGAGGAGATCCCTAAAAAAGAAACAGGGCACTGAGATGCGCTTTTCACAAAGAAGGAGGACATAAGACTGAGCATTGCAAGGCACTTAAGTCCCACCTCGAAGAGCTGGTTCAATCCGGGCATCTGAACGAATTCGTTGACAAAAAGGCAGAGAAAGTTGCTGCCCATATAGAAGCAAGGCCTGACAACGTGCTCGAAAATGACGCCGACCATGAATTCGCAGCAATTCATGGGGCATCTGACGAAAAACAAATTCAAGGAAATTCAGCACGAATGGAGGTAGAGAATCTTACAGCGGTAATGCAAGCTTTTCAGATCGATCCAGCAAAGACGCAATCGGGGAAGCGTCGGCGAGAAGACGACGTCAACTACAGTAAGCATATCTTGTTCACAGATAAAGATATAGTAGGAGTGAGGACCCCACATCATGATGCTTTGATCATTACTCTCAGGATAGCTAACTTTGACGTCGACAAGTTGCTCGTCGACCAAGGAAGCTTGTCCGAGGTAATGTATCTCGATCTATTCAGGAAATTGAAGTTAAGCGTCGCCGACCTAAAGGAAGCTACTGTCTCTTTAATTGGCTTCGCTGGAAAAGTAATTATGCCCTTGGGAAAGATTGTGCTGCCAGTAAGGGCCGAAAATATGTCTAAGATGATTGAGTTTTTAGTAGTCGACATTGATTCACCATACCAGGCTATCCTCGGCAGAGGATGGCTGCACGCAATGCAGGCAGTTTCCTCGACCTACCACCAGAAGCTCAAATATGCAACCGAGCAGGTAGTAATGGATATCCATGAAGACCAAGCAATGGAGAGAAGGTACTTCATAGAGGCCATCCGCCCAAGACTAGAAAGGAAGGACGACAAGACCAACAAGAAAGTTAAAGAACAAGAAGGTCTGACACCTTCTAAATAGCAGTTAAAGTACTAAAGTCTCGGAGTGGAGGAGACCAGGATCCTCCCCTCTGAACGGGTCGTCGAGGACCTGGTAGAGGTTACAGCTGGATATAGCAACAATAACAGGGTTTTCTTGATTGGAGCTTCTCTCACAGATCAGGAACATAAGGAATTGACGACTCTGCTGAGAAGCAATGTAGACGTTTTCGCATGGGAATCGTACGAGCTGCCTGGGATTGATCTTAGTGTGGTTTGTCATCAACAACATGTCAACCCCACCTTCAAACCGATCACGCAAAAAGCACGGCGAGCTGCGCCCCAGAGGGCAAAGGCCGTAGAAAAAGAAGTTAAAAGACTGCTGGATGTAGGATCCATTCGGTAAGTTCAATTCCCTAAATGGTTATTTAACCCAGTAGTAGTCCCACAGAATAATGGAAAATAGAGAGTCTGCATCGACTTCACTGACCTTAACAGGGCGTGACCTAAGGATAGTTTCCCTCTCCTAAAAATCGATCAGTTAGTGGACGCCACAACAACCCATGAAAGGATGAGTTTTCTGGACGCATACTCGGGATATCATCAAATCCCTCTGTATGCTCCAGAACAGGATAATATATCATTCATCACCACCATTGGATTATACTGCTACAAGGGCATGCCCTTCGAGCTCAAAAATGCAGGGGCAACCTACCAACGACTGGTCACCAGGATGTTCAAAGATCAAATAGGAGACACCATGGAAGTTTACATTGACTATATGCTCGTCAAAAGAAAAAATAAAGTAGACCACCTCTCAGACCTATCAAGAACCTTCGAAATCCTCAGGAAGTACCGAATGAAACTTAACGCAAGCAAGTGTTCTTTTGGTGTCCAGTAAGTAAAATTTCTTGGGTACTTGGTCACTAAGAGAGGCATCGAAGCTAACCCAGACCAGATCGATGCAGTGAATAGGGTAAAACCTCCTCGCACCATCCGTGACGTACAAAAGCTCATCGGTATGCTTGCTGCCCTGAACCATTTTATCTCCAAGTCTTCCGAGAAGTGCAAACCCTTCTTCCAGCTCCTAAAGGGAAACAAAACTGTAGAATGGAATCAAGATTGCTCGCGGGCATTGGACGAGATCAAGGCTTACCTTAGCTCCTCATCACTGATCGTCATACCACAGGAAGTGGATTCCTTATACCTATACCTCGCCATTTCCAACCACACTGTCAGTTCTGCATTAATGTACGAAAAAACAGGAATCCAACACCCCGTATATTACCCGAGCAAGACCTTACTAGAAGCCGAGCAGCGGTACCTACCACTTGAGAAGCTCGCCTTTGCACTTGTAGTTGCCTCGAGGAAGTTAAAGCACTACTTTGATGCTCACACTATCATCATCCTTACATCGCACCATCTTAAAGAAATCCTGAGGAAGGCAGATTTGTCGGGAAAACTATCTAAATGGTCAGTCGAGCTCGGGCGATTTAACATCTAATTTCAACCAAGGAACGCAATCAAGGGGAAAATTCTTGCTGACTTCATAGTATAATTCACAGGAGAACAACCTCTCGACCAACTTCAACCTGAGAAGCAAGGGAAGAATCACACGACAGGGGAAATCTGGAAATTGTTTGTTGACGGAGCCTCCAATTCAAAGGGGGCAGGAGTAGGCATCGTACTTATCACTCCGAAAAATGCAATCCTCGAGCAGGGAATTAAGCTTGGATTTGAAGCCTCCAACAATGAAGCAGAATATGAGTCCTTGATAGCCGACCTCCATAAGGCACATGCTTTGGGGGTGAAGAGATGTAGGTGTTTGGAGACTCACAGTTAGTCTCCAATCAGATAAGTGGAGACTACAATGCAAAAGATGAAAGGATGGCAGCCTACCTCGCCTTGGCAAAGAGGTTATTGACTAACTTTGAGGAAGTCAATGTCCAGCAGTTTCCCAGGGACAGAACAACCATGCTGACGCCCTAGTAGCCCTCAGCTCAGCAATCGATTCCAACTTAAAAAGAACAATCCCCATCGATTTTCTCACTCACCCGAGCATTAACCATAACAGCGAGCTACCAATTGTGGATGAGGTGCTCCGAATTGAGTTAGCACCCAGCTGGATGGACCCACAAAGGGACTATTTAAAGGATGGCACACTTCCAGATGATAAGAAGACTGCTCACGAGAAAAGAGTCAAAGATGCTCGCTTTCACTTATCTCTTGAGGGCAAGCTATATAAGAGGTCGTTTTTCGGTCCCTACCTTCAATGTGTTCACCCGAGGGATGTCGAGCAAGTTTTATATGAACTTTACGAGGGAATCTTCGGAAGCCATATTGGAGGAAGGTTTCTGGCTTTTCGAGCTATGAAGGAAGGCTATTAGTGACCATATATACAGAGGGATACTGTGGTATATGTTCGCAAGTGTGAGAAATGCCAACTTCATGCCCCTATGGTCCATTAACCTGCTAGCGACCTAAAATCACTTTCCAGCCCATGGCCATTCGCCCAATGGGGAGTGGACATTGTAGGACCACTTCCTACCGCTGTCGGCAATCACAAGTATCTATTGGTCGCAACTCACTACTTCACCAAATGGATCGAGGCGAAACCCCTAGCAAACATTCGATATGCAGATATGATAAGATTCATATGGAAAAATATAATCACCCATTTTGGCATCCCCAGGACCATCATCACTGACAATAGAACGCAGTTCATGAGCGTATCCTTTCAGATTTTCTGCGACGAGCATGGAATCAGACACCATTTTAGCTCGGTGGCCTATCCTCAGAGCAATGGCCAAGCCGAGGCTTCCAACAAAACAGTGATCGACTGATTGAGGAAACAATTAGAGCGAGCCAAAGACGCATGGGTAAATAAACTATCGCATATTCTATGGGCCTATCGTACCACTCCACGATGAGTAGCGGAGGAAACCCCATTTTCATTGACGTATGGAATGGAAGCAGTCATCCCATTAGATGCAGGCTTATCAATAATAAGGTCCAGCCTTGTCGACCAGGGCCATAATGATGCAGCATTGCTCGCTGAGCTCGACCTAGCCGATGAGCGCCGAGAGCTAGCCCTAGTAAAACTAGCGAGCTATCAGTAACATCTCACAAGGCACTATAATAAGAAGATCAACCCAAGGAAATTCTGAGTTGTGGACAACGTCCTAAGGAAAGTCCTGGGCAGCGCAGTAAAACCATCAGACGGCAAGCTAGGGCCAAACTGGGAAGGACCATTTAAGATAACAAGAGATGATTTGCAAGGCGCCTATCACTTAGAAACGCTGGAAGGCAGAAAGATACCCCGAGCATGGAATGCAGCCAATCTCAAGAAATTATATTTTTAGATTCTTCTTTTGATTAGTTATGAAGCTGGAAGTTCATTTAAGACTCTTCTTTTGTTCTTTAGTTATGGAACTGGAAGTTCATTTTCCTTATCATTAATAAAAGTCGTTTGACGATTGCATTCTATCAATTAACCAATGTATGAACTTTATAACCCCACACACCTTTTCTAAGTGACAGGCACACTGATCATTACTCTGTAGCAGGGAAATGTCCCTCCTCGGGTTTTCGTTATGAAACATGAAAGACCTCTTAGCATTGACCCTGGCAATATATGAAGCCCTAAATGAGACCCTTAGGTAATATGACCAAGTTAAAATTGGTCACCAAACTATGTTTGGTTCAATAAAATCCTGATCGAATAAGAGCATCCAACACCAGGTGTGTCCTCACCAATTTTTACACTTAGGCCTAAGGGAGTGCGACGACACAAAGGTAAAGTGGGGCAGAATGATATCTCGTTAGCATACTGGACTAGAGGGACAATTGCTTGATAATGCAAATTTACAAATCTAGTCAGCCAAGAGAGGCTCAAGATTACTGAACAAAGATATAGAAGGTATAAGACAATTGTTTAGTTGGCAAACTCGCCCAAAACATAAATTTTGTACTTAATCATCACACTTACAACAAATACAATACATGTTTAGTCGGCGAGCTCGCCCAAGAAATCAAAATTACATCGCTTCATTACATTTATACACTGGATCATTACTGGAAAAAACCTTAATGAGGTTGAGGCCTCCGAATAAGATAATCAGTCACTTGAGCTCTTCGACCGTCGTCAGGATAGGGGGCCAGCTCCTCCTCAACTTCATTCGCATCTGACTCTAATAGTTGTCTAGGGATGGCATCAATAGGGATCCACTAATCATCTCTCTGGAAGGGATTAGGCAGTAGAGTAGAAGGAGAAATCTCGTGACGGTACCAAAGCATCGAGTTCCTTGGGAGTTGCAGCTCCTTCAGGGCACTCAACCACCCCCTGATAAAGGTGAGCTCTTCAAACTCCGTTAGCCTTGTCGGAGCATCTAGCCAACCTTGGCTATAACCGTCAGCCCATACTTATCGAGGACCTCACCTAAACAGATGCCTCAGCCGAGTGACGTCCCTTTGAAGACTAGCAGTAATCACATACGCTCGTTGGACATTACCTCTGAGCTCTTCCATTTTCCTAGCTGAACTCATTGCTCGAGTACTAGCTCATGGAGCAGTCGGAGGAGTAGGGCCTCACAGCACCTGAGGAACATCGCTCGGGCCAGTTCCAGCTCGCGACGAAGAGGAACCTCGTAATACTGCAGGAGCGATGCTCGACGCATGCTCCCTAAGACGCGAGACCTCTCTCCTCAAAGCCTCATTCTCTTGTTGAAAAATTTCCCCAATCTGATTGATCTCAGAAGCGTCTAGAAGCTTTGCTCTTAGTGTATTCACCTCCTCTTGGACTAAGTCACTAACTTCCTCCATCTCTTGGATACTGTCCTTCAGTTTAACGACAAGCTCAGTCTGCTCCATAAAGCGCTTGTTCCTTAATCGCAGTGATTTTCAAATCCTCATAAAAGTATGACAAACTTCAGAGCTTACATCAGGTCCAAGCATTCTTCCCAATTGAGAAGTGGCTGGTATATAATCATCAACATCAATCGACTACAGGCAATAAAAGAGCAATGAAAGATAAAATCATTCAGTACACTAAGGGAATGAAAAACCATCTCATTTCATTAATACGAAGAGAATCAGAATACAGAGAAGGGTCAAAGGGAAAATTAAAAACAAAAAATACAAAGAGCAACCCTAAAGATAAATTAGCCAGCAATCTCAGGCTGATCAGAAGAGGCTGGCAGCTTCCCCTTGTCAGCGGTAGTAGAAGCACCTCCCTCAGCAAGGATAACCTCTGTCACCTGAGCAGGAGGAACATCAACAAGAACCGTCTGGGCGACAGAATTAGCACCTCGGTGGCTGGGGCATGGTCTTCCTCCACAATTGGCTTCGAATCTGGGTCGTGCTTGTCGAACAGAGGAGAGGAAACATCGACACCAGCAGCTATGAGGGCCTTGTTCCAACTTTTCTTGAAGTTCAGACGGCTGATGTAGCCTATCTGAACCTTGGCATCTTCATATGTAGCAGCCCACCCAGAGTTATAAGAGTCCTCCTTGATGGTAGCTGCCTGAGAATCTTTTTCTTTTAGCTGATCAATCAACACCCTGTTCTCCTTCACGACGGCCAACTTGCTCGAGAAGACTAGGTCATAGGCTTGTCTCATCTCATTCAGCTCTTAAACCACTGCTTCCTTCTCTTGATTAGAATTAACGAGGGCCAGGTCAGAGGAAGCTCGGGCAGCACCAACAATCTTCAGACTAGCCTCCAGTTGTGTGCCTCTCACTTTCAAGGTAGCATTCTGCTGCTCCAGCTCTCCCTTCTTGCTCACCATCTCGTCGCGAGAGCGATAGAGCACGACAAAGTCAGTCACAAACTACAAATAAAAGAAGATATCAGGAAAAGGAAACAACTAAAATTTATTAAAGCATTAGAGAAAGGAAAAAGGCCTTACCAAGGCTAGCCTCTGGCTAGCTTGTAGGGACAATTGATCAGACCCCAGCGCCCTTTGGCGATCTGCAGGAAGAATTGCCCTCTCGATCAGCGCAGGGGCTAATTGCGGAGAAATGGCAATTGAGCCCCCCTCGGGCAATGTAGACACCGGGACTAAGGCCTGCCCAGCCTTTGTCCTCAATTCCATCTTTCTCCTCTCTTACTCCTTATCCTTCTCCTTCTCCTTCTCCATTATCTTCCTCTCCTCCATACTTTTCTTCTCTTCCACCTTCTTTCTTTCCTCTTCCTTTTTCCTCTCCCTCTCTCTCTTTCTCTCTCTCTCTCTTATCTGTTCTTATTCTTTCCTCTTCCTCTCCTGCTCCTGAGTAGTAGACCGAGAGCCAGTAGCAACAGCCCCAGTACTGGACTTCTGCTTCTTTGACCTCTGAGCGAGGAGCACATGATCATCATCATCGTTGTCCCGAATCAAATTTTTCCTTGGAGGAACCATATCCTCGCTTGAGCTGATGGACGTGCTCGAAGGTTCTCGGGCTTCAGAAACACCTTTTGAATTAGAGGAACTATCACCACTGGAGCTCCCCTCACCAAAATTGCCTTCAGCACCGCCTACGATATCACTCTCAGAACTGCCCTTCTCCTCGTCCAACTGAATAGGATCAGTAGCAGTTTCTTCAGAGGTATCAAACTCGGGAATGCTATCTACTGGCTTCGCTATAAAACTCGAAATAATGTTTTTATACTCAAGCAAGAAAGCAGCAGACCGGGGATGCTCATCGTCATCAAGGGGCTCCCTGATATTCCAAACTTTGACCAGCTCAGAAAGACAAACCTCGCTGAGAGCAGGTTCCAAATTCTTCGACCTCGTTGAAGAAAAAATAGGGAAGAGTTAAAAAGATCACAAATCAGTAAAGAAATTGAAAGAACAAAGCAAAGACTACTTATATATTCTTCCCCATAAAAGGGAAAAGAGAACCTGTCAGACCTCGACCCCTCAGTCTGGGGGGAACACTTCCAATTTCTAGCAAGGAATCCATCTTGCCAATAGTCCTTATGGGAATCAGGTAGGTTTACTACCAATACCTTGTCAGGACTCCTGACTTTGAGATAGAGAACACCAGAACTAGTTCGAGAGAAGGAATAGCAAAAGCAGACCTTGACGAGCCCTAATTTGGTACCGTATAACTGATTAATTCTATGAACGCCATTAATTATCTTCCAAACATTGGGCGAACACTGTGCGGGAACAATGTTGAAATAACCAAAGAAGTGCAAGAATAGGTGGTTGGGAGGAAAAGTAAGCCCCCCTTGGGAAAGCAACAAGACATGAATCCAATGGGCACCCTCTATCTCTCTAACATTTCTAGGAGTAGAGGCGCACTCAATCTCTACCCACTCTGGGATATTATAAAACTTCCTAAACTCAGACACTGATCTATTACCAATCTTTGCCATTTGAAAACCCTAAATTCAAAGAGAAAACATAAAGAGAAAGTTCAGGAAACTTACAAGATGGAAGTTTGACTTGAACGATGAAGAATCACAGGCCCAAATGACGAGGAAGATCGAAAGCGAAAAGAATGAAGACCGGGAGAAGAGAACGTGAATCGCTAGAACTCGCAGAAAATGGAAGAGTACTGAGGAGCTTGAAACGATGATTGTGAAACGACTGCTTGGGATAGATTTTGAATGTTACTAATCATAGTGCACAGAACACGAAGCCAGTGCTGCCTAAATCAGTCCTCAAACTTTGGGAAGAGTTGCACGATGCACAGAAGAACCATTATGACAAATTATTTAAATTTATTGAGCCCAAATTGTGGCCCAACAAACTTAGGGGAAATTGTGGGTACCCGAAATTAGAATGACGGGCCTGGACGAGTAGCCCAATTAAAGCGGCCCAAAGACCAACCCCCTCATTCCTTAACAATTAATTTCGAATATGACTAAGTCTTCTCCCACGTTCTCGTTGAGAGGTATTCCAGGAGAAGATGGAAAACGTGGGGGAGTCCAATACCCCCACTCCCCGAAAATAAACATGCATATAATGAACCCTAAGTCTGGGGTATAAGACACGCACTATATTCTATGTAATCGCTCCCCGGAGTATATAGAAATAATACTGACTGCACCACCGTGGATGTATGCATTCTTGCTGAACCACGTACATCTCTTTTTGCGTGATTGGCATTTTGTGTTTCTTATTATTCTTGGTGATTGCGCTTCTCTTATCTATTTGTGTTGAATAATAATTGTCACCACACCTATATAGTTCAGACTTATAGTAAGTCAACCATATAGGGTGTTTCAAGTTGTTGTACCAAATTTGGGCTGATCGAGTGAGACTACTAGAGAAGTCCTTATAATGTATCTCGTTCGGAATAGAATAAATATCATAAGCAACTTGATATTAATCCATATGCAACATTGAATCAGATTTCCCATTATATCTGGGAGTGATAACATGAGACTTGAATTTTGTAGGTGTTGGATAACCCACTACTAAAGATGTGGCCATCCGGGTCGGATTCCTCCAATGTGAGCTCGACCTCAAAGTCGGGACGAGGGGGAGAAGGAAAAAAGGTATCCCCCATCTCTCTCTATTTCTCATCGTGCTTGTGTTGGTGATTCAAGGATATGGAAATCCTCTTCTCGCCACTCGTGCTGGCGTCTTCACGGTCTGCCTCGGATATAAAATTAGTCGTCGTCAATTGGGGATAACAGGAAGAGATGGATTCGTCACCTATTTTTCTCAAAACAGGCAAAAAAATATTGCTGCCTCGAGAAAATGATTTCAAGGCCAAACTGATGTATATGAAACTAAGTAATTCAAAGGTTTAGGGACTAAGTTAGGGAATGGGAAGGTGTTAAGAACCCATTTTGCCCTTTCGATCTCTCATGGGCTGTGTTAATATTCTCCTCTTTTCTCCATGATGTGTGTGATCATGTGTATAATATAAATAACGAGAGAATGAAATTATCCATAGGAGTGTACCGAAAAGTAGTCATAAACATATGGTGTAGGTTTTCATCAAATCATGAATTGCTATGGAAGAGTGAATGTTCATGTCAAATGAGACACAAATATGTAGGAGTCCAAGACTCATTAAATAGATATAATATAATATAAAAGACATGAAATGAAAAGGTAGGACTCGAATCACAGGATTGGCCCAAGACACCTAAATAGCCCAAGGGGCATAAAAGTTCACATAGTTAAAAAATGGCATAGGGGTGGGGTCCAACCCATAAATCCAAATGTAGGACTCGTTTTTGAGTGCTTTTAAAGGAAAATGTCTTCAAGTGTGAGAAAATGGAAGTCTTATTTTTGGAATTTATGAATAAATCCTCTTTTTATCTTTTTGGGGATTTTATGAAAATAACTTTTTTGCAATTCTAATAAATAGAAAGTGAATATTATTTGATGTGAGACAATGAAACAAAACTAAAATATATCATAAGATGAGAATAAAGTGAATAGTAATACTTGAATGAATAAAAGTAGAAAAATGTGAGGAATGGAGCTCCTTGTAGATCTTAGTTATTGAATTTGGAATATTGTAGGCTAGTTTTTGTAGTGGTATGAAGGTAATATGATAGGGTGAGGTAGATAGATAAGTGAGGTAAGAAAGTGATGTGAAGGAATGTTAGAAAATGGATTTTTTTTTAGTAATGAGAAGGCTCTGATCTCAAGAGAAATGTTTGCTGATTACTGAAAGGGACCTCTTCTAATGGTGAGGTCATGAACCCTTTATATTGTGCCTTTTAGGGGGTGCTGATCGACATGATCCTTGTCCAGACTATAGTCACAAAGCCTGCCTTTCTGGGCAAGGAAAGTACACCCTATCGATAGGCAGGGGGTCTGGGGTGCTTATAGGCAGTCCGGAACAGACTTTTTCTAAAAAATGGGCATAAAATGAAAATCGTAAGTTCAAATCACACACAACTTGGACCATTGGAAATGGAATTCAGAGCCTTTCTAGAATCCATTGAGCCACTCTCGAGTCTGGGAGTTGATTGAAGTCAAATGGGGTTTGAAAGCGATTGATGGTCTCCAAACAGGGGGTTTTAAAAGGAAAATGGGTTTGTTCATGCGAACCGTGAGGATTATTCGCGCATGGCATGGATCGTTGGAAAGGAAATTTAGAGACCTTTGAGATTTCATTGAGCTTCCCTCGGTTTGGAGAGTTGATAAAGGTCAAATGGAACATGAATGTGCCTAGTGGACCTTTGGAGTAAAATAGATCATTCATGCGAGCCGTGAGGATGATTTACACACGGGATGGACCATTAGAAACGGGATTCAGAGACCTTTGAGGTTTTATTAAGCTTAACTCAAGTTGGAGATCTGGGAGGAGTCAAACGGGTCTCAAGAGCACCCGATGGCTTCCAAATCAGTACTCAAAGTAAAATGAATCGTTCGTGCAAACCATAAGGCTCATTCGCACATGGAAGATACTATTGGAAATGGGATTCAGAGATTTTAGAGGTTTTATTAAGATTCACTCTAATTGGAGAATTTACTAGAGTTAAGCATGGTTCAAGAGCCCCAGGGCGCCTCTAGATTAGTACTCGAAATGTGACTTAGAGTTTATCATGAGTGGATGAGTGTTGGGGACCTAATGAGGTGCTTGGGGGGTCCTAGGATGGGGTATCTATAGAGCCCCTTAACAGGTAATCTTGGAATAAGTAAAAGTTATCCAAAGATAGACAACTCTTTGATGTGGGAGAAGGGGATTGAGGTCAATTCTTAGGACCTAGGGGATAGAAGGGACCAATTCAGAGGGTCGAGGTTAATTCTATGGATATAAGGAGGCTTAAAGTCGATTTTGAAAACCTACAGAGTGGGATGACCCATTCAGCAGGTCAAGGTCGATTCTGAGGACATAAGGAAATATGACGACCAATTCAGCAGGTCAATGTCAATTCTGAATACCTAAAGATGTGATGACTAATTTAGCAGGTCGATGTCAATTCTGTGGGACTAAAGATGTAGTGACCAATTTAGCGGGTCGAGGTCAATTTTGCGGACCTGAAGATGTAACAACCAATTCAACGGATCGAGGTCAATTTTGCGGACCTAAAGATGTGACGACCAATTTAGCAGGTCGAGGCCAATTCTGCAAACATAAAGTTGTGGCAACCAATTCAGTAGGTCACAATCAATTCTATGTACCTGAAGATGTGACGACCAATGCAGCGGGTCGAGGTCAATTCTATGGAACAAAGATGTGATGACCAATTCAGCAAGTCGAGATCAATTCTTCTAACCTAAAGATATGATGACTAATTCAGCAGGTCGAGGTTAATTTTACAGACCTAAAGATGTGAAGACCGATTTAGTGGGTTAAGGTTAATTCTGTGGATCTAACGTTATGATGACCGATTCAGCGACTCGAGATCCATTATATGGACATAAAGTTGTAGCTATCGATTTTGTGGGTCGAGGCTAATTTTATAAACCTAAAGATGTATTTACGGGGATTGTGCTGACTTGCAATTTCGTTGGGGAATGCTTAAAGTGCTTTGGGGCAGGCACACCTTTGGTTCCATTGGGGAATATTATAATGATGAAAGTGAATGTCGATGATCCGCCTAGGGATTCTAAGAGTTTGTAATTGGTTTGGTGCTTTACCATGAGTTTTTCTTAGCGAAAATATATCCTTGACTTTTTGGGGAATTTTTAGGAATTTTTTGAGTAATTTTTGAATTTTTTTTTGTATTTTTTAAACACGATATTAAGAGGACTACTGATAGGCAGCTCTGGGGAAGTTCCTATCGACATAGGGCACAAACTTTTGGGTTTATTGGGGAGGGCAAGGGTTACTACTGATAGGCAGGACCAGGGGACTGCCGATCGATATGCCCTTTACCCCTATAAAAAGGGGGGCGTCCCCTCTTTATTTTTCGCACCTCCTAATAATTGATTATCTTTCTCTCTCTCTAAAAGTCATTTTTGAGTCCATTTTTTCGCAAGATCTCAAATGGCGAGTACTTCTAGCAACACCAATAATGAATGGGTGTCCGTTGATGACTAGGTAAATTTGGTGTGGCGAGCTGCGGTGTCACTTACTTTGAGAAATGAGAATGCCTACGACTCCTTTGAGTCAGTGACTGATGGGACGATCTTATTGCGCGATCCCGCGCGCCACCGTTCGACGATTTGTCCTTTGGTTTTCCATTTTTTTTCTTTTTCTTTATATTCCTGGGCTAACGAAGGGTTTTCCTTATTTCTTTGTAGACTGACATTGCTTCTTCAAGCATCCGGTCTCGGGGGACGACTATAATGAAGGACATTTGAACCGTTTTCCTAAGTGTAACACTCCATTATTTTGAGTAATTCTATTTTAGCATTTAAATTACATATGTGTACGTAATTTGAATACATTGAGAAATAATGAAAATGTGAATAAATATTAATTAGCGCGAAAAGGAATTAATATTTATGTGAATACATATTTATAGGTGTGATTAAGTAAATTAAATTTTGCCTAACGGTATTACGTCGTAAGTGGGTAAAAGCGACGGGATTTGACGGTATCTCAATTAGAACGCGCGTGTGGGGTCGTGTTAGACTGGGATGAAAAATTTAGGATGGGTGACTTGAATGATGATTTCAAGTGCACGGGTGATCCAGAATGGGTCGAAATAGGAAAAATTAAGTACCCATACGTAGTAATTGGGTTTCGAGGGCTTTTTAGACTAATCGGGACTCGTATAGGGGTATACCAATCATTTTATAAGTGTATGATAACCAAATTTCGGGTTTGAGGTTATAAGAAGGGATGGGGGAATGATAGGGGTAGTCTCACTTTCATTACAAATGTCTAAAAGTGAGAGAGGAGAGAAAGGAGAAGGAAAAATCAAAAGGGAGCTCAAGAAAGGCAATTTGGGAAGGATTTTGGGGAAAAATTCCTTGGCTAGATTCATCACATAACAAAGGATTTAGACTCTTTTATAATTTTAAGGCAAGTGGTTAAACTTTCTTTATATTATATGTATGTATTTCAGTTCATATCATGGTTGGTGAAATTTAACATAACTTTGGGTGGGATTCACATATCAAAATGGGTTTTTGAGGAAACGGATTTCATAGTACTCGATTGTTGATTATTCCATATGAAATTGGTGAATTGAATCCTACATCATAGATAGATTCTTAATAAATAAATCTAAATAATATTACATTATTGAGGTACTCTTGGATTAGAAATCTGGAATTGGATAATTTACCCGCTAAATTGAGATGCAAATTTTAATGTTGGATCCCATGTTTTAGATGGTTATTTGAGCAATTGACATGTAAAAATTGTATATTTATGTTTTAGAATGTTGGGGAATCATATTATGGGTTGAATTGGTGTTATCTATTGAATTAGTTGAGGGGGAATTATGAAATCACGTATGGGGAACCTGAACAGGGCCATTGCCCATAATCGAATCGATTCGACCCTCATGAGTGAATCGATTCGGCAGGCGAATAGATTCGGTCCTGGAAGTCGAATCGATTTGGACTTGTTGTGAGAATTATTTTGGGTTTTTAATTACTCCGGGAACCATTTGGGGGTTTTGATAAAAATAGAGGGTCCGTAAATAAATATTTGGACTTCTGAAAATCATGTGGGTTGTTATAATGCCTTGGGATTAATAGGGATTAAATTTGGGGATGGAATTAAGAGTGTTGAGGACGAATGA
Organism: Sambucus nigra; assembly: GCA_949130495.1. Classification (NCBI taxonomy): domain Eukaryota; kingdom Viridiplantae; phylum Streptophyta; class Magnoliopsida; order Dipsacales; family Adoxaceae; genus Sambucus; species Sambucus nigra. The sequence continues at coordinate 126,472,480 of OX422214.1, forward strand.
TACTCGAAAATGGATTAATGAATTCAATTAGGAATCCGGATGGAATTTGGGATACGGGCTGGTTTGAGAGGGCCAGAATGATATATAATGTGTAAATTAAAAATAAGTAAGGGATTATTTATATATTTAGGGTCGAGATTAGACTTGGAGTTTATAGGCTAGTGCTACGAGTGATATATGCACGTTTAGCCGGGTTTGTGTGTTTGTGTGTGTGTGTATATATATATATATATATATATGATTATATCGGTGTGTTTGATATATGTGAAACATACCTAGGGTATGCTATCAGTGGAGGTTGCACATAATGGGCGATCTACCCTAGCGAATCCCAGCAAGTGTAGTATCGACTCCACCACATTATGTGAATTTTGAGTCCAATGGGGTAATGCGCTATGGTTATGACCCACGGATGTATGACTATGACCACCTCAGATTTTATGTTTACATTTTGAGTTTGGTGGTGCGATTTTGACCCGGTGGCCCAGGTTGAGGTATTTATCCTAGGAGACGGATATCATGCTAGAGATTGGATCCAACGAGCTAATGCTCGGAGGGGTGTTTGCATCCAGTGAAACAATGCTCGGAGGGATTGGGATTATACATATATAGCGAGCAATATATATATACACACACTTGATGTGATATGAAAATACATGTATAAGTGTGCAGAAAATATTTACGAGAATACGACACTAAGGTGTGAATATTGAATTAATAAAAGTTATGTGAAATGAATTGATAAATTATAATTATAACGTGGATATGAAAGCTAATTGAGAATTTAAAGTGAAATAATATATACGCGTGATACATGGTAACATATGGGATTAAGAGTTACGTTAAGACTAGTTTGGCGAGGTAGCAAAATTAGGGTATTTAAAATACACGCGTTAGGTGCGTACTATATTTGAGGGGTGAGGAGTATCTCATGAGAGTGCGACACCAGTTTAAATATGTAAGAGTGTATTACCTATTTAATCACTTAAAAAATATTTTCAAAAGGTTTTGGGCTCGAACTTGATTAAAATATTTTCAAAACTTTAGGTGTCCAGCCACAAGGACGCCAAGTATGAATATTCTTTCTAGGTTGATGGAGCTGCAACAACTGTGGATGATTATAGGGATTTAATTAGTCGAATATATCTTGAGATTCTAGATAGGATTTATTCAGTTGTTATTCAGGCATGTCGCCCATTGTCAGAATTTTATTTAGTTTTTATTTAATTCAGTGGTGATAGATATTTGTATGGAATTTATACCGATGGTTTATTCGATTATTTGGATTATTATATTTATTCTAGCATTCAGATATTACTTGTGACGAATGTGAAAATAATTAATTGGAATGGTTTTTGATGAATGGGTTTATTAAATGTAATTTAAATGATATTTAAAATTTGACACTGGGCTTAATAGGTTATTAGTAATTAATTTGATTTTCAACAGAGATGCTAAGAATAAGTTAGGTGAGATTTCTGTTTTATTTTAGTAGAGGATTGGATACCCGTTATTTTAATAAGCATGGTGTCATGGATGGTATCAGAGCATCAGGTTCTAGTGTTCTTAGGATCTGTATGACTTATGACGTTTTCCAGCATAGTGTTATTTGATATAGAGCCCTATTATTAGGACTATTGCATTCAATTTCGCTTTTATGTTATTATGCTGACGTAAATTGTATTAACTGTGGACTTATACAAATTCAGTCTGGTTTTATATTCCACTTTGGAGAGTACTATAGGCTAGGGTCGCTAGAGAGGCCAATATGGGAGAGGCGCATCAGGAGCCATAGGTACCACATGAGACAGTCACAGCTGCAGAGGTGGCTAATATCATTTCTCAGGAGGTTAATGTCGCTATAAATGCTATTTTACAAAAGTTCCTACAAGCTCAGCTGCAGCAGCCAGTGGCACTAGTCATCCAAACTCAGCCGGGGCCATCAATGTGGGAGAAGGTTTGGGAGGCCTTTCACAAAGTGCATCAGCCAGAGTTTTAGGGCAACACAGATGTGGTAATTTCCAGTCAGTGGAAGAAGGACATTCAGTGTGACATCTGTATGGTTGAGTGCAACGGAATTCAAAAGTAGGTACTAGACACGTTTAAGTTAGTGGGCGTAACACTACAGTTGTGGAAGCCAGTGACTACATCCGAGGAGAGCGACACGATGCCTATCGTAGAGTTTTGGGTGCAGTTTGACCATAAATATTTTCCTTTGATGATTCAGACTGAGATGAAGAGAAAGTTCTTGGATGTTGCACATGAGGGCCATACTATGACCGAGTATGAGAAAGAGTTCACCCATTTGGCAAACTTTGTGCCCGAGGAGAAGAAAATGTTGAAGTTTATGGATGGACTCAATTGGAGGATCAGACAACACTTACTGGGTAACCCAGCATTGAAGACATACACAGAGGTCGTCAATGCTTCATTATTACACTATTAGGATCACCGCTTCCATATAAAGGGGAATAAGTGATATACATAAGTGTGGTCTCATCCAATACTAGTCTCGCCCCAGCTCATCAGCCCAGTTTAACATTCATCAGATTAACCTGCTTATGAGACCACGCCACATCATGCCATCTTTATCAGTCTCGACCACCGAGACTATTCCTTAACTTTTTCAATCATGCAGCCATTCTCGCTCTCAGTAAATTATCTTCACCACGTCTCAGACTTGCCAAGTGTCGACCTCGCACCACCTTGATAGGCCGAGATGATGTTATCCATCTCAATAAGATCTCTCAGCCTTATAGTTATATTATTATCTAGACTACCTTTATAAGTCTCATCTCGACGAGACCTCCTAAGCCGACATTAGCCTTCCATATGGGATACATAACTCAAGCATCATCTCTCCGCGTGGATCATACATTTATAATAATTTTCCAATCCACGTGGGAGGAATATTTCATCATCATGGATTGTGCATGTGCAATACATGTGTAAAGATCTCATTGGTTCACTTACCTCATGCACACATGAAGCATGCTTGGGGGGGTGTACTGTATACCCCCAAGCCTATATAAGCTTGCTTCTTCTTCATTTATAAGGATCGAGATAGTAAAACCCTAGATAAAACTCTACAGAATTATAATCTAGAGAGGGAAAGCTTGAGTGAATGTATTAATGGCCTTCAGTGCCTTATAGTAATAAAAAAGACAATTACCTTGCACAGTGGAGTAGGCTAAGGCTGAACCACTTTACATCTTATGTCATCTATCTCTCTCCCATATCCTTCTCTTATATTTACTTTCTTGCATATATATCACCATTGTTGGGCCTGTACCACCATTGAAAGAGCTGGGTGGGCTCTCTAAGTTTGCTTCCTTCTTACAGTTCATCTATAGCTTTGTTGCTTCTTCTCATCGGAGTTATGGCATCAGATTTACCTCCTTTTGTTGGCCCAAATTCCATCCAACCACCACCTCAGTTAGAAATGGATGATGCGGCATCATCGCTTCTATCTCCAGTGGCTAGCCAATAAAAAATACAAGAATAATTCATGACGTTTAACTAAATTTTTTTGGTTAGAGCACCAAGTAACCCAGCCCTGATTATTACTCCGACTACCAGGAAATAGTGGATCCGATGACATGGGGACCACCATCGACCCAAAAAAAAAAGCTCAGTTCCACCAGGGACGGAGGTGTGTAGCTAATCCTAGGCGTTTTACCTTAGGAAAATAGGTGCAGGATTGTCCAGATGATAAGACTACGACAGGGAAGATTGATGGGAGCCGTATGAGGTTTTTGGAGACACAATTTGCTCGGCTCCAACCTATAAGGAAAAGAGTGCTAGGCAAACACCAGAAGGCCAACCAAGGAATTCATCATTTGACAGGCTCAGCAGAGGGTTAGCATTTCGATCGTCTCGACCCAGTAGGAGACTTGCGGGATTGGTTGTCTCATTATCAAAGTAATGCGGCCTCCGGGGGAATGGCAGACATAGTGATGGTCAGACATAGTAAGGCCGATATGGGGAGCAAAGAGAAGTAAATAGTCAATTTAGAACTGTTGGATGAGAAAAACTACCAGACCCGATTGATTGGGAAAGGGGTATAGACAATATTATGGTAGAGGATAAGCCTTGGAACAACTCCATCTAGAGGTTAGAAGATAAGATTGGTAAGCTATTAAAGAGCTGAGACCCAAGCCACTGAGGTTACACAGAAGGGTCTCATTTCGTTGCCAAGATAGTAAGCTTTCCTACTCCTACCAAATTTGAACCTCCCACTGTTACCCCAAAGTATGATAGAAGAGCAAATATAGTGCACTATATAGAAATGTATCTGTCGGCAACCGACATATACTCAACCCCAGATGAGATAAAGTGCAAGGCTTTCTCTAGCATTCTCATAGGTGCGACCCATATGTGGTACACGTCCTTGCCTTATGAAGCCACCAAATAAGGTAAGCCACGTCTTGAATGTGAAGCAAGAAAGGTAAGAACGAAACTCCAAGGAATTACATCTCTCAATTTAATAAAGAGAAATTGGAGGTGGAGGATTATGAATAGAACATAGCCATGGTGACTCTCATTAGTGGCCTACAACTAGGTAAACTCTTGTGGAAACTCTCCGAGGATCCTCCGAAAACCATAATAGAACTTATGGCTCTGGTCGGGAGAGTCTTAAATGCGGAGGAGGCCGTGGAGTCTAAGAGAGGAGACACAAAGGAGGCTGGTAGTGGTAAGCTAAAACACAAGGAAGGAAAGGAGAGATCGGCCGATGATAAGTTCGCCAAATATAACCCTTATTATTAAGGATAGATATGATCCGCAATGAGATTAACGATGCCAAGGCGCTTGGCTGGACAGAGAAACTCAAATCCCCTCCTGATAAGAGGGACAAGAGCAAGTGACGTCAGTTCCACTAAGACCACATGCACACTACTGATAAATCTTTTACTCTAAAAGGTGATATAGAGAAGATGTTGAAGCAGGGAAAGCTTTGGAAGTATATATACCAAAGTGGTGCCAAAGATGACTCTAAAAAGAAGCACAATGGGGGAAAAGAAGAAAAGCCTAGATAACAGGACCCATCCAATAAAAAAGATGATGAATCAGACAATAAAGAGGATGGCCCAGATATCCCGCCTAAGATCGCGGAAGCCAGAGGTCGAATGCACATGATATCCTTCGATGTAAAGATGATATGCGATAGATTAGCTAGGTAAGGAATGGATCCCACCGATCTTAAAGCCCACGTAGTTGAGGCAAAGTCAGCGCCCAAGAGGTTGGATGTTCACTCAGCCGCGCCAGAGATGAAGTCGAGAAAGTTAAAGAAAATGGACATAGACACCCTAGTGGTGGGATTTTAGAGAATGGATTTCAAAGGAATTCAGGCCTCTCATGATGACCCTTTGGTCATTCGCACCAGGGGACATGTGTATGATGTGTCATGTATACTTGTTTATGGAGGTAACCCAGCTGACATGATGTTTTGGGACTGCTTTAAGAGTTTGAAACTCAGTAAAAAGATACTAGTCCCATACCATCAACTGCTGATCCGGTTTAGCAAAGAGAATGTCCATCTTGTGGGGGTGTTTGAAATGGTTGTACACCTAGTCGAGGTGTCTCATCAGGAAAGTAGGCTTATTTTTTATGCATGAGAATGTCTTTTCGGCCTACAACATTATTCTTCAAAGAGTGGCACTTAAGGAGTTTGAGGTTGTCCCGTCCACAGACCACCAATGATAAAATTACCGACTTCTTATGGGGTAGGGAAGTTCAAGGGGAACAAGTGGAATCTCACGAGTGTTACTTCAATTCAGCCGAGCAGATGGAGGCTTACAAGATGTTGACCACTTCTTTCAATATAGACACTCTTGACCCAAGGGACGGGAAGAAACTAAAGAAAGACGAACTCGCAAAAGAGGTGGAATCCAAACACCTCAATGAGGACGAGTCAAAAAAATATTAAAATTAGAAAAGCCTTAAAGAAGGAAGTGAAAGAAGAGTTGGTGAAACTACTGAGAAGGAGGCAGGACATCTTTGCATAGATTCATGAGGACATTCCAAGAATAGACCCAAAGATCATCTGGCACCGATTGAATATTGATAAGAAGGTGAAGCTTGTAAAGTAGAGAAGACGAACCTATGCAAGAGAAAATTACGACGTTATTCAAGAAGAGGTTAAAAAGTTATAAACAACCGAGTTCATCCGAGAGGTACAGAACCCTGAGTGGTTGTCTAATGTCATAATCGTCCCAAAGGCCAATGCAAAGTGGAGAATGTGTGTGGACTTCACTGATTTAAACAAATCTTGTATCAAGAAAACTTTACTTTACCTCGTATAGATGAGATGGTCGATTCCACGATAAGGCATGATCTGATTAGATTGATGGACACTTACCCATGGTAGAACCAGATCTTTATGGATGAGACCGATGTTGAGAAGACTTCCTTTATCATAGATAAAGGAACCTACTGCTATAAGATCATGCCATTCGACCTTAAAAATGAAGGGGAAACCTATCAAAGGTTGATCAACAAGATGTTTGAAGACTAAATTGGGAATATCATGGAGGTTTATGTCGATGACATACTGACTAAGAGCATAATGGACGAGACTCATATGGCAGACCTTGAGAGAACGTTTGATACGATGGATAAGTTTAGGATGAAACTAAACCTGACCAAATATGTTTTCAGTGTTGGCGCATGTTAATTCCTCGGCTTCCTAGTAAACCAGAGGAGTATAGAGGGTAACCTCACAAAAAGCAAAGCTCTCATAGACATACAGACACCAAAGGCAATCAAAGACGTGCACAGACTGACATGGTGTGTTGCGACCCTCAGCTTTTTCATCTCCAGAGCTGCAGATAAGTGTTTATCCTTCTTTAAAATCTTGAGGAAAGCATTTGTGTGGGATTAAGAATGTGAAAAAACCTTTTAAGAACTCAAATCCTACCTGGGGTCGCCAACGTTGTTGTCTCGACCTGTTCATGGAGAAAAAATGTTTTTATATTTGGCAATATCAGAGTCGACCATCTGTGCAGCTATCATATGTGATGATGAAGGTGTCTAGAAGCCAGTGTATTTCAACAGCAAAGCCTTGCAGGGGGCCGAGTTGAAGTATCCTAGAATGGAAAAGTTGGCATATGCATTGATACATGCTTCAAGCAAGATAAAGCCATACTTCCAAGCTTATACAGTGGTGGTGCTCACCGATACTCCCTTGAGGCAGGTCATCCATAAACCTGAGTAATCGAGTAGGTTGATGGCCTGATCAATTGAGCTACGTGAGTTTGACATTATCTATCATCCTTATACTGTAATTAAGTAACAGTCCTTGGCAAATTTTATGGCCAAATTCACTTGGGCCGAGGCCGACAATGATAGTATTGAAGAGGTGTTGGCACCAATAATTGTGATGGAATAAGCCTTAGAAAGTTTACCAGCGGTCGAGAAAAAAAAGGCCGATACTATAAAGAATGTTTTTTTATTCCAAAACGGGATCTTGGATAAAGGGCATTTCACAGAGAAGGTTCCTACCTGTAACACCCCGTATTTTTATGCATTTAATATTTAATTAATTCGGGAATTCAAAATTTCTTGTGTGTGTCGTAATTTTAATTGAATTAATTATGGCAATTTATATTTAAATATTAATCGGGGAGTGAGTGGTTAATATTTAGGGAAGTTTATTTATTAAGTGAATAGTAATAATATATTTACGTCATTTCGGGTATTAATGACGGGATATGTACTTATCTCAGCCGGGAGTCGGTATAGACTAATTTGGGTGTGAAATAAGGATTTTTATAAATTAGTTCGGATGCCAATTCTGAGTATACGGTTGAGTCCGGATGGGCCGAGATAGTCAGAAAAGTGTACCCGGGGTAGTAAACGGCTCACGAGGCGTTTTTAGGCATAGCCGGGCCCACACGGGGTGAGTTGGGCAATTTTAATTAGGCCCATATGGCCAAAAACGGGATTAATGGTTTTTAACTTAATTGAGAGACTAAGGGACGGCAGTAGACACGACTCTAAACCTAGGGTTTGAGAGGAAATTTGGGGGAAGCAAATCAAGAGCCTATTTGGAGATTTTGGAGCCAAATTAAGGGACTACACCAACGGATCAGACACTACGAACAATTCTAGGCAAGTGGTTAACTGTTGTGATTTCTAAATTGATGAAAATAAATTCGTATCATAGTGATGTGTAAATCAAAATTCGTTTTGGAGATAAATGGGTACAAAAAATGGGGTTTTTGTTCATAGAACCTTTGAATGAGATTAAAAGTAAGAACTTAGGCGTATTATATATCTCTGAGTATAGATATCCGATTTGAATGAGAAACCCGGAATATAGAAGGGTAGAATTTAAATCTGGAACTAGAATTGTAGAAAAAAGTTCATGGAAATTTATGGAAAAACCCAATTCGTGAGTCAATGAATTGTGGTGGGGATAAAGGGTAGTTATGGTTGTATCCCTATTGTAAGTTAATTTAATAAAGGGGTTTAAAGATTATGTTATGTTTGGTCAAGGATGGAAGGGAAAAACAGAGCTTGAAAGCTCGTTAATGGTGAAAATTTTCGTGGGGAAGAAGAACTGCCAAGGGACGATCGATCGATCGATCGAGGGCTTTCGATCGATCGACGATGGGGAATTCTGGCAGGTCAGGTTGGTTATTATATATGCCCTTAATTTCTGTTTGGATTTTTGGGGTATAATTTTAATTGGTGAAAAATTATAAAGAGTTTAATAGCTAGGGGATCAAATGATAACTATTAGGAATTGACAATTTAAATTAAGAGTTGGGACTTAAAGTAAGAATTCTGGGTGAATCATATTCAACTTAATTATGAACCAAGTGGGCGAGTCCGGGTATGTTGGTACTTAGAGGTAAATATAATTGGGAAATTTATGGAGATGAATGTGTGACACATTGTGGGTGAATATGTGGGAATGAAATTATGAGATGTAAAAATGAACCAAATGAGCGAGTCCGGGTACGTTGGTTAAGTGACACCAAAGTATTAAATTAATTATTGAGAGAATAAATTAATTTGGAGTCGGAACATAGGCTCGGGAAATATTAAGGTATGGGTCAAGTGAGCGAGTCCGGGGAGAATGGTTGGGTGACACCTAGTTATTAAATTAATGGATGTGTTAAATAATGAAAGTAGAGTCGGAAGGTAGACTCGGAAAAGTATTAAATTAATTAATTTAGAGTCGGATTGTAGACTCGGGAAGGATATTTATTAATTAATGTGTAAATTAATTAAATGAGAGTCGTATCACAGACTCGGTTTAGTATGAATTAATTAATGTGTAAATTAATTAACTGGGAGTCGGACCACAGACTTGGATCGATATTAAATTAATAAGTGTGTTAATTAATTTAATTAGAGTCGGACGATAGACTCGGGAAGGTATTAAATTAATAGGTGTGTTAATTCATTTAATTAGAGTCCGACCATAGACTCGGAAAAAATAGTATATTAATTGAGGTGTGAATTAATTATATTAGAGTCGGACCACAGACTCGAATTTGTGTTAATTAATTAATGTGTAAATTAATTATTATTTAGAGTCGGACCACATACTCGAATTTGTGTTAATTAATTAATGTGTAAATTAATTAAATGAGGGTCGGACTAAAGACTCAGATTTGTGTTAATTAATTAATGTGTAAATTAATTATTATTTAGAGTCGGACCACAGACTCGGATTTGTGTTAATTGATTAATGTGTAAATTAATTAAACGAGGGTCGGACTACAGACTCGAATTTGTGTTAATTAATTAATGTGTAAATTAATTAAATGAGGATCAGACTAGAGACTCGGATTTGTGTTAATTAATTAAATGAAGGTCGGACTAGAGACTCGTATTTGTGTTAATTAATTAATGTGTAATGAGGGTCAGACTACAAACTCGGATTTGTGTTAATTAATTAACGTGTAAATTAATTAAATAAGAGTCGAATCATAGACTCGGGCAAATTTCATATAAATTATTGTGTAGAGTATTATTATTTAGAGTCGGACCACAGACTCGAGAAGATGGAAATTATTAAGTGAGAAAATTAATTAAGTTGAGTCGGGCCAGAGACTCAAAAAATTACAGGCTAATGTTACGGGTTGTGAGTACACGGTGAAGCCGGGGTTTATTATATATATATATATATATATATATATATATATATATATATATATATATATATATATATATATATATATATATATATATATATATATATATATATATACGGTGTAGTGATAGCATATATATATGTGTGTGCTACTAAATATCAATGATTAGATATTTACTTAATTTATATACTCTAGTGCTATTAAGGGAGGTTGCGCGATGTGGGTGAATCCCCTAGCTCGAGGAGTAGGGTGAGTATATCCCAGGTCATAGCGTCCGGTATATGGGTAAGGAGATTATCTCATTTTCAGGAAAGGAATATGACCGCCTCCACTTCGTTTATGTTTTGGGCGAGGTTGGTGAGCGATTCATACTTGGGTAACTAGGTTATGTGAGCACACCTAGTGAGATATCAATTTAGAGGGAATCATCCGGCGAGGGTATTCTCGGAGGGATGGATATACGTATGTTATATGTGTGGATGTTTTAGTAAAGGTACGTATATAATGGTATTCAATATTATATGCGGGTGATAATACAGTGTGCGATGTATTTACTTTATATAACTTGTGACACGGTTATATGCTACCATTTAAGAAGGAATTAATTAAGTTAATCATGAGATAACTTATAATTCAAGAATCATTGTACTCGGGTTAGAGTAGGATGGAAAGGGAAGGTTATACCAGGAATAGTTGGACGGGGTAGAACAACTAGGTGGGGTTAAGGTAACTGTTAGGTGTGCACAATAGTAGAGGGATGAGAATGTCCTCAAGGGAGTGCGACACTAACTTAAATATGAAGCGCATTCATGCATTTTAAATTACTGCAGTTAATTGACTTGCTAAATATTTTCCAAATGTTTTGGGTTTTAACCCTTGCTATAAAACTATTTTCAAAACCTTTTAGGTGTCCAGCCACAGGGATGCCATGATTGATATTCTATTCCAGGGACACGGAGCTGCGACATATGTGGATGCTAGCAGGAGTTTGGATTAGACGCATCGTTCATTTCTTCCCAGAGTAGGAATCATGTATCAGTTTCATTTTCATTTAGGTCTTGTTGCCCAGACTTCTCAGTACAGTTTTTAGATGTACTTATTCAGGTGTTGAATGTTTGTATTGGATTTCACTTTGGTGGCCGATGGTTTATTCGGAAAATTGTTTAATAAATTATTCAGTTGAGTTTTATTCAGTGTGTGAATGGTTTATATTTATTTTTGCATGTACTATTTTGGTTTAATTAAAAAGTTTAAATTGACACCAACTTTTGGAATACTAAGTGGTTAGTAAGTTTAAAAAGTTTTCGACAATGATGCTGAGGATGAACCAACTGGGATTCTTGTTTTAATTTGGTATAGGACTGATCACCCGGTATTTTATTAGGCGGAGTGTCATAGATGGTATTAGAGAATCATGTTCTAGTGTCCTTAGGATCTGTGCGGCTTTTCACATTTCGGCTTGCCAATATTTGCCAATGTTTTATTAGGATTGTTGAATTCTTACGTATGCGCATTTACGTCTTCTGCCAAATTAACAATTGAGAGTGAACTCATACGATTCGATTCTCATTCCATATACCGCCCAGGAGAGAGGGAGCAGCGAGGGAAGCAGGGGGAGTTGAGACTAAGGAGGCTCATCAGGAGCAAGAGTTACCGCAGCAACTGCCAGGGATGATTTGGGTAGCACAGGTAACTGAATTGGTGGCGCAGGCAGTTGAAGCGAAGATGATCGCAATGGAAAGGTACTTGCCACGAGATCAACGACAAGTATTAGTGGCTCCAGATGTTCATACTCACGCGGGGCTGTAGGGGTGGAAGCAAGTACGAGAGGTTTTTTTGAAAAGGGCATCCACCAGAGTTTCGAGGGGGTTTAGATGTAGTGCTAGCATGTCAGAGGAAGAGAGATATCCAGCGTCACCTATGCATGGAAGATTGCGATGAGGTGAGGAAGAAAATGCTAGACACTTTTAGTTTAGTGGGAGCAGCGCTACAGTGGTGGGAGTCGATCACCACAATTGAGGAAAGAGATACACTAGCTATTGCAGAGTTTTGGGTGCGGCTCGATCGCAAGTATTTTCCTCCAGCGGTTGAGACCGAAATGAGGAGAAAATTTAGAGAGGCGACTCCGGGAGACCGTTCAGTGGATTACGAGGAAGAATTTACTCGATTGGCAAATTTTGTATCGGATTAGGTAAGCGATGAAGAAAGAAAGAAGGAAAGGTCTATGGATGGGTGAGTCTGGAGAATCAGACAACATTTAATTGGCAATTCTGCTTTAGTAGTTTATACTGATGTCGTTAATGCAACACTCCTGCACTGTCAGGAAGATCGCTTCCACGTGAAAGGAAGCAAGAGGGGAGTGGAAACCTGCCAGTCGGATAAAGCTGGAGGGAATAGTACCAGTGGGGTATCCCAGCAGCAGATAGGGGGAGATCAGGGGCAGGATTCTGGCAGGAAAATCATGCCAAACGATTTAAAACTGGTGGCTATCGGTAGGATGGACAGAAATTCCAACAAGGTCGGCATGGAAGGGACCAGTGGCAGGGTGAATGTATTACAAGGTGTTTCGTTTGTGGGGGAAGCGATACACATGAAGAGAGATTGTCTTAAGTGAGGCAGGGGTCAATTATAGGATGAGGTCCTGGATGTACAACCACTACATCAAGTCATGAGTGCATTCGGGCGGGGAGAAGATGCTCCGAAACTCGAGGATCAGCCGTTGCAGTTGGAGTATGGAGGGAATTATTTTTACCCTATGGGGGTGGGGTATATTTTTGAGTGACAAAGAGGACGTCATAATATAAGACTTATTTTTCACTAGAGTTTGCAGTTGAGTCGCATTTAGTGGGTGCGTTGGCTGTAGCCGCCATAGTATGTGGATAAACTTTTCGTGGGGTAGCGGAGCTTCTTTGGTGTTCTTCACTGGAGAGTGAAGGTGTACACTGAGTGTAGGATTTAATTATGCAAGGAGTTACTACTTTCGAGAATTGTGGAAGTAGGGCAGATGATTATTTTTATCGGCTGGATAGCGATGAATTTGAACTATTTTGAATAGTGGGGGTAAGTTTTGGGTGTTCACGACACCAGGGTATGATTGGTACTAGGTATCACCTGAGAGGGCGTTTAGCCTATGTATATGTGTGTATATATGTTATATTGTGTGGTGTGATAGACACAAAGTGAGGTCTTGTGTTCTCACATTTTATCCCGATAAGTAGGGGTGTTTACTAAAGTGAATCAGGGTGGTTAGATTTATGTTCGAGCAAAGAGAGATGACTCGGGGTTTATTTTGCGCAAGGACTAGTGATAGTAAGGGCGCGGTATTTTATGTTGTCTTTGGTAGCATGAGGGTATGCGTGTATACTTTTGTGTTAAAAGACAAGTATTTAGGGGTATGTGCTATGGACTGAAGGTCTAATGGATCTCAACGACCGACAATATTAGGTAGTAGTGTATCGGGGGGTTCATTGTTTGGATTTCGCTCTGCGAGACATCCCACGCATGAAGCCTAGCGCAATGTTGGAAAATGGGGAGATGTTTGGTCATTAGTACATGGGTTGGGTACCCCGGGAAGTATATATATATATGATATGACTACGGGTTCGAAGTTATATTACGGGGTACAACTAGCATAGTCGGGTAATTTTGTACGGTTTAGCACGGGGATAGGGTGAATGGGCACCCGGGTTAATTAAGGCAAATTTTGTGCGGTTAAGCACGGGTATAGGGTGTATGGGCGCCCTCGTTAATTTAAATGCATACTTGTGTAACTTATGGTTAGAAGCGGATGGGATAAATATAGCGGGCTTAGAGGCACATGACTAGAGAGTGATATGCGAAGCTTGGAACATTATGCTCATCTTAATTTCGAGGACGAAATTCCTTTGTGTTTGTGTGTGTGTGTGTGTGTGTGTGGGGGGGGGGGGGGAGTATGTAACACCCCGTATTTTTATGTATTTAATATTTAATTAATTCGGGAATTCAAAATTTCTTGTGTGTGTCATAATTTTAATTGAATTAGTTATGGAAATTTATATTTAAATATTAATCGGGAGTGAATGGTTAATATTTAAGGAAATTTATTTACTAAGTGAATAAGAATAATGTATTTACGTCATTTCGGGTATTAATGACGGGATATGTACTTATCTCGCCGGGAGTCGATATAGACTAATTTAGGTGTGAAATAAGGATTTTTATAAATGAATTTGGATGCCAATTCTGAGTGTACGATTGAGTCCGGATGGGCCGAGATAGTCGGAAAAGTGTATCCGGGGGTAGTAAACGGGTCACGGGAGTTTTTAGGCATAACCGGGCCCACACGGGGTGAGTTGGGCCATTTTAATTAGGAATATATGGCCAAAAACGGAATTAAGAGTTTTTAACCTAATTGAGAGACTAAGGAACGACAGTAAACACAACTCTAAACATCGAGTTTGAGAGAAAATTTGGGGGGAAGCAAATCAAGAGCCAATTTGGGGATTTTGGAGCCAAATTAAGGGACTACACCAACGGATCAGACACTACGAACAATTCCAGGCAAGTGGTTAACTGTTGTGATTTCTAAATTGATGAGAACCAATTCATATCATAGTGATGAGTAAATCAAAATTCGTTTTGGGGATAAATGGGTATAAAAAATGGGGTTTTTGTTCATGGAACCTTTAAATGAGATAAAAGTAAGAACTTAGGCGTATTATATATCTCTGAGTATAGATATCCGATTTGAGTGAGAAACCCTGAATATAGAAGGGTAGTATTTAAATCTGGAACTGGAATTGTAGAACAAAGTTCATGGAAATTTATGGAAAGACCCAATTCGTGAGTCAATGAATTGTGGTGGGGATGAATGGTAGTTATGGTTGTATCCCTGTAGTAAATTAGTTTAATAAAGGGGTTTAAATATTATGTTATGTTTGGTCAAGGATGGAAGGGAAAAATAGAGCTTGAAAGCTCGTTAATGGTGGAAATTTTCGTGGGGAAGAAGAACTGCCAAGGGACGATCTAGGGCTATCGATCGATCGACGATGAGGAAATTCTGGCAGGTCAGGTTGGTTATTATATATGCCCTTAATTTCTATATGGATTTTTGGGGTATAATTTCAATTAGTGAAAAATTATAAAGATTTTAATAGCTAGGGGCTCAAAAGATAGCTATTAGTAATTAGCAATTTAAATTAAGAGTTGGGACTTAAAGTAAGAATTTTGGGTGAAACATATTCAACTTAAGAGTCCGGGTATGTTGGTAATTATAGGTAAATATAATTGGGAAATCTATGGAGATGAATGTGTGACACATTGTGGGTGAATATGTGGGAATGAAATTATGAGATGTAAAAATGGACCAAATGAGCGAGTCCGGGGCCGTTGGTTAAGTGACACCAAAGTATTAAATTAATTATTGAGAGAGTAAATTAATTTGTAGTCGACACATAGACTCGAAAAATATTAAGGTATGAGCCAAGTGAGCGAGTTCGGGGATAATGGTTGGGTGACACCAAGTTATTAAATTATTATTTAGAATCGGACCACAGACTCGAATTTGTGTTAATTAATTAATGTGTAAATTAATTAAATGAGGGTCGGACTACAGACTCGGATCTGTGTTAATTAATTAATGTTTAAATTAATTAAATGAGGGTCGGACTACCGACTCGGATTTGTGTTAATTAATTAGTGTGTAAATTAATTAAATGAGGGTCGGACTACAGACTCGAATTTCTGTTAATTAATTAATGTGTAAATTAATTAAATAAGAGTAGAATCATAGACTCGGGAAAATTTCATATAAATTATTGTGTAGAGTATTATTATTTAGAGTCGGACCACAGACTCGGGAAGATAGAAATTATTAACTGAGAAAATTAATTAAGTTGAGTCGGGCCAGAGACTCGGGAAATTACAGGCTAGTGTTACGGGTTGTGAGTACACGGCGAAGCCGAAGTTTATTTTTTTTATATATATATACGGTGTAGTGATAGTATATATATGTGTGTATATATTGTGTGTGCTATTAAATATCAGTGATTAGATATTTACTTAATTTATATACTCTAGTGCTATCAAGGGAGGTTGCGCGATGTGGGTGAATCCCCTAGCTCGAGGAGTAGGGTGAGTATATCCCCAGGTCATAGCGTCCGGTATATGGGTGAGGAGATTATCTCATTTTCAGGGAAGGAATATGACCGCCTCCACTTCGTTTATGTTTTGGGCCAGGTTGGTGAGCGATTCCAACTTGGGTAACTAGTTTATGTGAGCACACATAGTGAGATAGCACTTTAGAGGGAATCATCCGGCGAGGGTATACTCGGAGGGATGGATATACGTATGTTATATGTGTGGATGTTTTAGTAAAGGTACGTATATAATGGTATTCAATATTATATGCGAGTAATAATACAGTGTGTGATGTATTTACTTTATATAACTTATGACACGGTTATATGCTACCATTTAAGAAGGAATTAATTAAGTTAATTGTGAGATAACTTATAATTCAAGAATCATTGTACTCGGGTTAGAGTAGTATGGCAAGGGAAGGTTATACCAGGACTAGTTGGACGGGGTAGTACAACTAGGTGGGGTTAAGGTAACCGTTAGGTGTGCATAATAGTAGAGGGGTGAGAATGTCCTCAAGGGAGTGCGACACTAACTTAAATATGAAGCGCATTCATGCATTTTAAATTATTACAGTTAATTGGCTTGCTAAATATTTTCAAAATGTTTTGGGTTCTAACCCTTGCTATAAAACTATTTTCAAAACCTTTTAGGTGTCCATCCATAGGGACGCCATGATTGATATTCTATTCTAGCGACACAGAGCTGCGATATATGTGGATGCTAGTAGGAGTTTGGATTAGATGCATCGTTCATTTCTTTCTAGAGTAGGAATCATGTATCAGTTTCAGTTTCATTTAGGGCTTGTTTCCCAAACTTCTCAGTACAGTTTTCAGATGTACTTATTCAGGTGTTGGATGTTTGTATTGGATTTCACTTTGGTGGCCGATGGTTTATTCGGCAAATTGTTTAATCAATTATTCAGTTGAGTTTTATTCAGTGTGTGAATGATTTATATATATTTACACATGTACTGTTTTGTTTTAATTAAAAAGTTAAAATTGGCACCAACTTTTGGAATACAAGGTGGTTAGTAAGTTTAAAAATTTTGCGACAGTGATGCTAAGGATGAACCAACTGGGATTCCTGTTTTAATTTGGTATAGGACTGATCACCCAGTATTTTATTAGGCGTGGTGTCACACTACCTGGAGCCTATTCATTGATGGCTCATCTTATGAAAGTGGGAATGACACTAGGTTGATACTCTCGGCTCTAGATGACATTGATGTTGAATATTCTTTGGGATTTAGCTTCAAGGAATCCAACAATGAGTCGGAGTATAAGTACCCATTGACAGGGGCCTCCCTAGCTAGAGTTTTGAACGTCGGTCAAATGATAGTTGACAGTGACTCGTAGCTGGTCATGACCCAGATCTTGAGGGTTTATGAGGTCAAAGATGAGAAGATGTCCAAATACTTGGCACGTGCTAAGAAATTTTTAAAAAACTTCAGAGAGCTGAAGTTCAATAGGATTCCTCGACTGAACAATAACTAAGCCGATGCTTTGGAAAGGTTAGCATCAGCAACAAGAATAGAAATCAAATGCACGGTGCCGGTGGAGATCTTACATAGGCCGACCATAGAGGAGAATGACAATGGAGTGGAATTTTGATTGAACTTAACTTTTGGGGATTCATGGATGGATCAACTAGTCAAGTACATCCGGGATGGTGAGCTCCCGGACTCCAAGAGTGAGAGAAGGAAGCTCAGATACAAAGCATCCAAATTCGTTGTCATTGGAGTTATACTTTACAAAAGAGGATTCTTACAACCCTAGCTTAGATGCGTTCACTCCTCAGAGGTTGCCTATGTTCTAAAGGACATTTACGAGGGCTCATATGTGAGACATATGGGTGGATGATCCATTGCCAAGAGGATTTCCACTCATGGTAATTGATGGCCGACACTAGTGAAGGATGTAACTGACTACGTGGTGACAAGTGATAGATATTTACTAGCATCCCTCATCAACCTCACCAGCCACTCTCATCCATCATTGTAATATGGCCGTTTGTAGTATGGGGAATTTATTTATTAGGCCCTCTCCCAAAGGAAGCTTGCAATTATCAGTATTTTATCGTGGCTATTAATCACTTCTCAAAGTGGCTAAAGGTCGAGGTAATGATTTCCATCACGGAGGTGAAAATGTTCAAGTTTATTTAGAGCAATATTATCTACAGATATGGTCTACCCAATACCTTAATATCAGATAATGGCAAGTAATTAAAGAATAATTCCTTAAAAGCATACTGTGGCAGAGTAGGCATAAAGAAGTTCTATTCGGTACCCGACCGACCCCAAGCCAACGGCCAGACTGAAGTCACAAATAGGATGGTATTAGATGGAATCAAGAAGAAACTAGAGGATGTGAAAGGTTTTTGGATGGAATAGTTATATAGGGTCTGACAAGACGTCGACAGGTGAGACACCGTTTATGCCAGCCTATGGGTCTAAAGCAGTCATCCCTAATGAACTTGGGTTCCCAAGACACAGAGTCCAAACCTATGATCCCGAAGCTAATGACATCGAGAGAAGGCTCGATTTAGATCTAATTGAGGAGTGATGAGAGTATGCTGAAGTCCGACAGTCTTCTTATTAGCAAAGAGCTGCTAGGTTTTATAATAAGAGAGTGAAGGCCAAACCAATAGCTGTGTGTGACCTAGTATTGAAGAAGGTTTGACAAAAGATGAATAAAATACATCCTAACTGATATGGACCATACAAAGTTACAGAGAAGGTCATCTTCGAAACTTATTGGTTGAAAAACCTAAAGGGTAAACCTTTCTATAACCCTTAGAATGCTGACAATCTGAAGAGATACTATCAGTGAAATATTATTTTTCTTATCGGTTTGTACGATGATTCTTTGTTTGTATGTCGACAGTTCTTTGTACAAAAGTTCAATTATTAATGAAAATATACAAGTGTTGTATCATATCTTCTTGTTATTTCTAACTGCTGCATGGTTTGAGCTAGCTTTACTGATAATTTGGTTAAACTATATCTCGATGATATGGGAGTATATTAGGAGTCTTATCTCCTCATACACTCTCAATAACATCGATAAGGGGAAATAATGTAGCAACATTGCTTATGTTGTGGAATTTTTTAACATTATTATATGGTAAATTAAAAGTCAAAACTTTCTCGTTGAGATGGGAGTGTATGAAGAGATAAGTTATGTCAACACACTCCTAATAACGACGAGAAGGGACTCGCAAGATAACATCATTAATTTGGTGACAGTAAATTAAAAATAATTTCATTATGGTTGCTTAAAAATCACTTTGTGGTGGGTTAAAATTTAAAACTCTCGATAATACGAGAGTGTATAAAGAGATAAGTCTCGTCTATGCACCCTCAATAACGATGAGAGAAGACTCAAAGGTTAACATCATTTATTTAGTGACCCAGTCTTAAAAACCATTCATTATGGTTGCCTAAGAATCACTACATGGTGAATTATGGTGCTAGTAAACATCATTCATAAGGGAGTAGAGGAATCTATCCAACCAGGCAAGGTGGTAATGGTGCTAGTAAGGCATTGCAGCAGCAGATTAGTTAGCAGCATGAGCGAGATTCCGAATAGAGGGATCCGACTAAGAGATTTCGATCAGGGGGATAGTGATCCAATGGTAGTGGATGTAGACAGGGCCAACAACAGTAGTGAGTTCCTCAGGGCCAACAGGGCTGAGGCCACCAGGGCTAGCGTCTAGGACAATATTGACAAGGCCAAATGGGAAAGAGACATGGGGATTTCATAGGCCGTTATTTTACGTATGAAGAGACAAGTCACAGGAAAAGATATTGCCCAACGAGGCAGATGGCAGTAGTAGGGTGCTCAACAGGGGCAAAAGGTGCAGTTACCACCTGCAACACCAGCACCAACAGTCCCACATCAATAGGGACAGATGTAGTGTGGGCGTGTGTATAGCGTCCAAAATACGGTGATACCACAGGCATGACAAGTGTCACCTGTACTTATCCACGGGCATATGGATTGGGTGTTATTTGATACGGGGGAATTATATTCTTTCATAGCTAATATATTTACACATATGAACAATTATTGGAGACAACTGGTAACATCATTATGTGTGTCGATTCACGTTTGGATAATGGGGCCCTTATTCACTCCATATGTAGACGGATGGGGATAGATGTTGGGAGATTAAGTTTAGCAACTGACTTACTTGTATTAGACATAACTGGGTATGATGTCATTTTGGGTATCGACTGGATGGTAGGGTATTGGGCGATGGTGGATTATTTTAGTAGGACCATTGTACTTTCCATCCCCAAACAATAGGTGTTCTTACTAGCGATGACTCTTCTCGAGGGAGGGTCGAGTACGCACCTATACTATATTTAGGAGGAGACCTTTCAGGAGGAGGTTATATATTTAGACTCAATCCTGTGGTTAAGGAGTTTGCGAACGTGTTTTAGGATATACCGGGTTTATCACCGAGTTGGTAGATTGAGTTTATTATCGATTTAGCACCTGGGACTAGGCCGATTGCACAAATGTCATATCGTATGGTCCCTTCAGAGATGTGGGAGTTGAGAGATCAGATTCAATATCTCTTGAGGAAGGGAATTATTCGACGAAGTATATTATTGTGGGGTGGCTCAGTGTTGTTTATAAAGAAGAAGGATGGTGCGCACAGATTGTGCATTGATTATCGAGAGTTAAATAAGGTCATGATTCGAAATAAATTTGTTGCCTCAAATCGATGACTTGTTTGACTAGTTGAGAGGAGAATCATACTTTTCAAAGATAAATTGAGGTCAGGTTATCACCAGTTGTGCATCATAAGACCTCTTTTCTGTGGCGGTATATTTCGTATGAGTTTAGGATTATTCCGTTTGGGCTATTAATTCTCCAGCTATATTCATGGACTACATGAATAGGTTATCGAGAGACTTTCTTGACCACTTTATGCTCATGTTTATAGATGATATTTTGGTATATTCTCGAACGGAGGGCGAGCATGCAGAGCACTTGCGTATGGTTCTATAGACATTATGGGACCATCACATGTACGCTAAGTTTGAGAAATGTGGGTTATAGTTGCATAAGGTGCAGTTCTTGGGCTATATTGTGTCAGAGAGAGGCATTTCGATGGACCCGAGTAAGGTTGCCATGGTGAGGGAGTGGGGATAACCCAAGACATCAAAAAGACCCATAGTTTCTTGGGGTTAACAAGATATTATCGTCATTTTATTAAGTGCTTTTCAAAGATTGCGGGTTTGTTAACAGCTTTAACTCGGAAAGGGGTTGCAGTTTGTATGGGATGATTACTGTCAATTATCTTTCGATGAGCTAAAGGATAAGTTAACTTTAACACCTGTGTGCCTACTGCCTAGGGGAGGAGTGGAGTACCTTGTATTTATCGGTGTGTCCTTACCAGGAATTTGGGGTATACTACAACAGGAGGATCGGGCAATAGCTTATGCTTTCCAAAATCTTAAGCCCCATGAGAGGAATACCCCACACACGATTTGGATTTAGTTGCTATAGTTTTTGAATTGAGAATTTGGAGGCACTATCTCCTGGGGGAGAAATTTAGTCTGTTCACATATCATAAGTTACTGCAGTATCTATTCACTTAGAAGGATCTCAATATGCAACAGCGTAGATGGTTGGAGTTCATGAAGGACTACCATTTTGACATTTAGTACCACTTGTGGAAGGCTAATGTGGTGGCAGGCGCATTAAGCTGATGATCTGCGAGGGAGTTAGCAGCAGTTTGGAAAGATAAGTGGAGTGAGCTTTGCTAGGAGTATACATATGCCAGGGAATCTATAGTGGTGTTGACTATCACACCCGAGATTGTTATGTGGGTTATGAAAGTACAGGCCAAAGACCAATTTTTCTAGGAAAGAGTACGCCAGTTATTGGAAGAGAGGACATAATGTTACTCGATCAGTTCTGAGGGAGGCTTACACTTCAATGGGATGCTTTTAGTCCCATAGGATGGGGATTTGAGGCATACCATTATGACAGGGTCCCACGAGTCAAGATTTATGGTGCATCTTTACAAGGATAAGATGTACCAGGATATGTACAGACAATATTGGTGGGAAGGTATGAAGAGGGATATAGTTGATTTTTTCTCGAAGTGTACCACATGTCAGTTAGTGAAGTTAGAGCACTAAAGGCCAATCCAGATGTTGCAGCCATTAAAGTTTCTGGTTTGAAGTGGGAGAGTATATCTATGGACTTAATTACGGGTCACAATTCCATATGGGCCATTGTGGATCATTTGACCAAGTGGCTCACTTTTTACTAGTGCAGACGGAATTTACGACGGGATAATACGCCTAGATATTTATAGACGATATAGAGAGGCTACATGGAGTACCAATTAATATTGTGTCCGACCAAGAAAATATTTTTGTGTCCCATCACTACACCAAAATGGGCAAATTGTCACCTTTCAGCCGGCCAGCCTTGTCAAGGTCATTGACCGTGACAAAAAAACACGCGTTTTATGTCACGGTCATTGACCTTGACACGACCGTGACAACTAATTGTCACGGTCATTGACCGTGACAAGTCCGTGATAAATTTAATTGTCACGGTCTTGTCACGGTCATTGACCGTGACAATTCTTGTCACGGTCAATGACCTTGACACGACCGTGACAACTTTTCCAGCAAAAACCCTTTTCCCCTTCTTTTTTCCCTCCCACCGTTCCCTCTCTCTCTCTCTCTCTCTCTACTTTCAGGTCCAATTTCTCTCTCTCTCTCTCTCTCTCTCTCTCTCTCTCTCTCTCTCTCTCTCTCTCTCTCTCTTCCATTCATATATATATTTGTGTGTATATTTATGTGTGTATGTGTATATATATATGTGTGTATGTGTGTGCGTGTGTTGGGGATGGGGCGGGGTGGGGCAGGGTGGGGGAGGGGGTGGTGGAGGGGGCAGGGGGTGGGGTGGGGTGCGGTGTGTGTGTGTGGTGGTGTGTTTTGGGGGATAGGGTGGTGGAGGGGGGGGGGGAGGGGGTGGTGGAGGGGGGCAGGGGGTGGGGTGTGTGTGTGTGTGTGTGGTGGTGTGTGGTGGTGGAGGGGGTGGTGGAGGGGGCAGGGGGTGGGGTGGGGTGCGGTGTGTGTGTGTGTGTGGTGGTGTGTTTTGGTGGAGGGGGTGGTGGAGGGGGGCAAGGGGTGGTGTGGGGTGGTGTGTGTGTGTGTGTGGTGGTGTGTGGTGGGGGAGGGGGTGGTGGAGGGGGGCAAGGGGTGGGGTGGGGTGTGTGTGTGTGTGTGTGGTGTGTGGTGGGGGAGGGGGTGGTGGAGGGGGGCAAGGGGTGGGGTGGGGTGGGGTGTGTGTGTGTGTGTGTGTGTGTGTGTGTGTGTGGTGTGTGGTGGGGGAGGGATAATTCACGGGCTTTAGCTAAACTAGGGTTTTATAGAGTTTCGCTCCTACTACTTGGGCAATGACTATACTAGGGACCAAAGATAAATAAATAAACTGGATTCAAAGTAAATACTAGGAAATCCCAATTTATATCCGTCTAATTTATATCCTTTATTTATTTAATCACGATTCATTCCACTAAATAATCATGATTGCACTCAAATTTAATTATTTATAAATCACTCGAAAGAATGTGTTCTTATTATTAAAGTTGATTACGGTATATTATGATTCCCCACGTTATGTTTTCGATACCCTCTTGGTTAAATAAATTTTCTACTAACCGATTTTAATGAATATCTGATCAATTCCTTGATTCTAAAACTTAATTCTATAGGATTATAAAATAGTTCATCGGTCGGGTAAACAAAACACATAAGTCTATCAATGGGTATCACAATCCAAATTATTTCTTGGACGTGAATTCCTCCAAATTATGATCTCATACCTATTCACACAATGATTGACCAACTTGCAAGGATCTATTTTTCTAACATATAATTGAACTTCACCCATCGCAATCGAAGAAATAATTGTGAAAGAAATTTAATATCCAAAACCCTAGGGATTAAGAATCTATGAACTTTTTGCAAACGATATGAGATTTCCCATGTTTAATCAAGAACATCCTTAGACTTGTAGGGGGTGGGGTGGGGTGTGTGTGTGTGTGTGGTGGTGTGTGGTGGGGGAGGGGGTGGTGGAGGGGGGCAGGGGGTGGGGTGGGGTGGGGTGTGTGTGTGTGATGTTCAATTTAGTTGGTGCACAAACTAACGGTCAAAGTAATAGTATATAATTCCAACATTTCAAACTACTTGAACATCACAAATGGATACGAACTTAAAATATAAATTGAGATAACCTTAGAATCTAATTAGGGTAAAAATATAATGGCATAAACTAACATATATGTAGGGGTGGGGTGGGTAGGGGTGGGGGTGGTGTGTGTGTGTGTGTGTGTGTGTGTGTGTGTGCGTAGGTGCGTAGGTGTGCGTGTGTGTGTGGCGGTGGGTGGGGGTGGGGCACCCATTTAATAACTCTTTAAATATTTGGAAAAAACATAATATTACAAAATTGAAACGAAATGGTATTGACGGAACTTACACATACGTTATAATATAGATGGAACATTTTTTTATCTGTACTATTAATTCAATTAATTCAATTAGGTAAAACGAAATGTGTACTATTAACATTTTTTTTATCTGTACTAATAACATTTTTTTTACAGCAAAAATGTCACCTTCAGATGTTAAGGCGAAGATGATGATGCTGTTTATGATGATGCCGTCTGGGTTCGGTGGTAGCGGAGGCGACGAGGGCTCCTCCGCCGCTAGGCTCCCCAAATATGGAAAATTTGGGATTACCGTCGAAAACAAGTCGGAGCTTTTAGCGAGATCCCTCGAGCTTCTAAAGACGGTCATCGGCCCGGGGTTTATGAGTTGGAAGGAGGTTCCGTATGAGCTCAAGTTAGCTGTTTGGTCGGCACTACAGGTAATATTTATATGAATATTTCAATTTATATTTATTCGCAACTAACATTGTATTTGTTGGATAGGAACAATTCAACTTGGATCCAAAGCTACGTGATTCCGTCTTGGAGCAGTTGAGGGAGCAACACAAGACGTGGAAGAAAAATATGCGGACACGGTACTTTGGAAAAACACGAGAGTCCATTTTATAATGGCGCGTATCCGTCCCGCCCAAGGAGCCGATCTCATTGGCACAATGGCAAAAGTTCATTGACAATGAAATCGAGGATCGACAATTGGCATCTCGCCAATCGGGGAGGGAAAATCGGGCTAAAGACGGACGTGCACTACTCCGGCCGGACCTCTTACGCTGAGGTGGAGCATAGGATGTAGGTAAGATTTACTTTATCTATAACTACAGAAATATATTATTGGATATTATTTTACTTTACGGGGCCGATACTAATTTTACTTTACTCTATTTTATTTCAGGGGGTAGGGAGTGGGCTAGGGGGTAAGCCACATAGGCTCGATACTTATGTGGCTTTTCGGACGAAGAAGGGGAAGGACAAGGAGGTGTCCCCGAGCGTCGCGGCCACGATTGTAAGTAATCCGATAGTTTAATTATTGTTAATTACGTTATAATTTTTTAGTTTACTTATTTTACTAATCATGTGCTTTTTGTCGTTTCAAGCAAAGCTTAAGGAAGTGCATGAGTCGCAGTCTGATGCCGACAAGGCATCTTTGTCCACAGACGCACTCAGCCAAGTGCTTGGCTCTGATCGCAAAGGGAGGACAAGGGGAGTGAGCTCGCGGGTGGCCAAATCTAGGATCATCGGATTGGAGACGAGGGACACCGGGTTGTCTCGAAAGGTGGATTCACACGACGCGAAGCTGTCCCGTTTGGAGGCGACAGTCCAAGATATGTACGCATTCATGAAGCGTACGTTGGGTGGAGACCGTAAAGGGAAAGGGAAAGGGAAGGAGAAGGCAGTGGAGGAGGAGGTGCGGGAGGACGAGGCGCAGGATGACGAGGATGTTGACCTCGCTGCTTCATCACCGACACGTTCGTACTTCGACGATCCACTTCCCTATTTGACGCCCTCCAATAGACCATTGTCGACAATTGGTTGGCCGAGCGTGTTCATATTAGACGTATTTGATGGCCAGCGGATAGGGCGGGGGTTGAGGGACCCGAATATCGTCGAGGGTGGAATAGTCCATGGACGTGTGCTTCAAGAGATGGAGTCCAGGGTGCTCGTCACGCATGTCATACCCGGGAAGGAGAACTCCCTATTGTGGTTGCGCGAACAATGCGGCACGACGTATATTAGTGGGTGCGTCAATTCGTATGTCGTGTGGCCTACTCACCTCCTCAGTTTTATCCAAGACATGTAGTAACATTATTTTTAAGTTTGTCCATTTTAATTAAATTTGGATTATATCGTCATGTATATTTTTTTTAATTTGAATATTTGGATTATATCATCATGAATATATATTTGCATTATCTTTAGTTTGTGTTGGATATATGATGTTTGGAACAGGTACAACGTTGCTATAACAGGTACAAATATACTGCTGGGCAGTGGCGGTGGCCATACTGCCCAGCAGATTTTTTTAAATTCTACCCAGAATTGTCACGGTCATTGACCGTGACAAGTCCGCGACAAAAGTTGTCACGGACGTGTCACGGTCAATGATCGTGACAATTGGGGTCACGATTATGTCACGGTTTAGAACCGTGACAAACGTGTCACGGTCATTGACCTTGACACGACCGTGACACAAAATGCGAGTTTTTTGTCAAGGTCAATGACCGTGACACGACCGTGACAAAAGAAGTTGTCTCGCCTCGAAATGTCACGGTCATTGACCTTGACAAGGTGAATTTGTCAAGGTCAATGACCTTGACAAATGGGCAGATTTGGTGTAGTGCATTTTGGGTAGAGTTTCCAGGATGCGGTGGGAACTGAGTTGTGATTGAGTACGACTTATCATTCGTAGACCAGTGGGAAAACTGAGTGGGTTAATCATATGTTAGAGGATATGCTCAGGATGTGTATAGTTTATTTAAGAGTGGTTGGGAGAAGTACCTTCCATTGGTGGAGTTCGCATATAATAACTCTTATCAGTTCACTACTAGTACAATAAATTCACGACGTGTTTCATATTCAGTCGTTTAAGAAGTATAAGAGGAGTGAGAGGACATATTAGCACAGGAGATAGATTTGCATCCTTACATCTTATATGAGGAGAGACTGGTTATTATTTTGTATTGTAGTGAGTGTAAGTTGCAGTAAAAGGTAGTACCCTTGGTTCGTGTAAAGTAGGGGAACCATAACGCTGACAAGTCGACGTGGGAGCGGGAAGATGATATGCTTGAGAAACCTGAGATCTTTATACGAGGTATGCCTTCATTTCAGGAATGAAATTCCTTTATAAGGGGAGGTATGTAACACTCCGTAATTTTGAGTAATTCTATTTTAGCAATTAAATTACACGTGTGCTCGTAATTGAAATAAATTGAGAAATAATAAGAATTTAAATAAATATTAATTAGCGAGAAAAAGGATTAATATTTATGAGAATACATATTCCCTAGTGTGATAAAGTAAATAAATTATGTCTAATGGTATTACGTCGTAAGTAGGTAAAATCGAGGGGTCGTGTTAGGCTGAAATGGGAAGTTTAGGATGGATGATTTGAATGATGATTTCGAGTGTACGGTTGATTCAAAATGGGTCGAAATAGTCAAAATTAAGTACCGGGGGGTAGTAATTGGGTTCCGGGGGCTTTTTAGACTAGTCGGGACTCGCATAGGGGTATACGAGTCATTTTACAAGTTAGTGATCACCTATTTTCGAGGTTCTAGGTTATAAGAAGGGATGTGGAATGATAGGGTGCAACCACACTATCATTCCAAAAGTCTAAAAGTGAGAGAGGAGAGAAATGAGAAGGAAAAATTAGAAGGGAGATCAAGAAAGGCAATTTCGAAAGGATTTTGGTGATCAATTCTCGGACTAGAATCATCACACAACAAAGGGTTAAGACTCTTTTATAAGTTTAAGGAAAGTGGTTAAACTTGCTTGATACTATATGTATGTAATTCAATTCATATCATGGTTGGTGAAATTTAACATGACTTTGGGTGCGATTCACATGCCAAAATGGTTTTTTTTTTGGGGGTGGGGGGGTTGGGGGGGGGGGGTGGGGGTGGGGGGGGGGGGGTGGGAGGATTTCATAGCATGTGATCGTTGAGTATTCCAAATGAAATCGATGAATTGAACCCTATATGATAGATAGATTCTTGATAAACAAATCTCAATTTGATTGAATTATAGAGGTGATCTTCAATTAGAAATCTAGAAATTGGATAATTTAGCCAACGAATTGAGATGTAAATTTTGATGTTGGGTCCCATGTTTTAGATGGTTATTGGATCAATTGACATGTAAAAACTTGTACATTCATGTTTTAGAATATTGGGGGAATCATATTTTTGGTTGAATTAGTGTTATCTATTAAATTAGTTGAGGTGGAATTATGAAATCACGTATAGGATACCTGAATAGGGCCTAGAATCGAATTGATTCGACCCTTAAGGGCAAATCGATTCGATAGGCGATTCGATTCAAGCCTGAAGCCGAATTGATTCGAACCTGATGTGAGACTTAGTTTGGGTTGTTAATTAATTCGGTAACCGTTTGGGGGTTTTTGATAACGAGAAAGGGTCCGTAAATAAATATTTGAACTTCTGGAAATCATGTGGGATGTTAAAATGCCTTGGGAATAATAGGGAATAAATTCGAGGATATAATTAGGAGTGTTTAGGAGGAATGACACTCGGAAATGGGTGGAATTTGGGATACAGGCTGGTTTGAGATGGTTTAATGTCAAAAATGATATTTAATGTGTAAATTAAAAATAAGTAAGGGATTCCTTAAATGTCCAGGGTCAGGGCTAGACTCGGGGTTTATAGGCTAGTGCTACGAGTGATATATGCATGGTTAGATGGGTTTATGTGTGTGTGTGTGTGTATATATATATATACGGGTATAGAGATAATATATATATGTATGATTATATTTATGTGTTTGATTTATGTGAAACACACCTACTCTAGGGGATGCTATCGATGGAGGTTGCGCATTGTGGGTGGTCTACCCAGGCGAATCCCAACAGGTGTAGTATTGACTTCATAGGTCATAGGTCTGTCATACGACCACCTTATGTGAGTTTTGAATCCAGTGGGGTAATGTGATATGGTTACGGCCCACGAATGTATGGCTATGACCGCTCCGATTTTACATTTGCATTTTGGATTCGGTGGCGTGATTCTGACCCGGTGGCCCAGGTTGAGGTATATGTCCCTCGAGCCTAATTGCATGCAAGAATTTGCATCCATTGAGGTAATTCTTGGGGACATGTTTGTATCCAACGAGGTAATGTCCGAAGGGATTGCAATTATAGGTATATAGCGAGCGATAAGTATGTATTTATACTTGATGTGATATGAAAATACGTATATAAGTGTGCATAAAATATATACGGGTATATGACACTTAGGTGCGAATATTGAATTAATAACAAGAGTAAAGTTATGTGAAATTAATTGATAAATTATAATTGTGAATGATAATTATGACGTGGATGTGAAAGATAATTGAGAATTTATAGTGAATTATATGTGTGGGATTATCATTAGATCTTACTCACATAGGAAAATTGGCTTCATTCCAAAAAATCCGTCACAATACTTTTGCATGGATCTGTAAGGACATTATTTTCATTGTCTGTACTTTACAATATAGTATGTCATATACCGATACACCGTCGAATAAGTTGAAGTAATTCATTCATAAAGAAGGATCCGAATTTCAAGCACACTTCAATATTTGTAAGACATGAGGTATAAATTTCATAGATAGTGTTTAAGTTTAGTAAAATGATTTACTTTAAGTATTGAGATATTTTTGAATTTTTTTAACAAGATGAAGAATTTGTTTTAAGTCAAAAATAATTTTGAGGAGGCCTATAGGTGGAGTTTTAAAAGATTTTTTTTTCCGCTTCAATCGTTCAAACGACATGCCAAAGTCGTTTAAACGACTTCATCTTATGATATTAGATGTCGTTTAAAGGGCCGTTTATTTTATGCTTCGAACGACTGGATAATGTTTTGGATTTCTTTAGGTCATTCCTTTCTGGATCTAACGACACAAGATGTCGTTCAAAAGGCCCACAGATGTCATTTGAACAACCTGCCAACTTAAGGATTTTATAAATACATGTTTCAGAATCCTTTTTCATTAAAACTTTCTGATATACGAAAATTGCTTTCTGCAGAATTTTAAGTCTTCACTTTTAAAAGGTTTTTAAGTGTTTGATTCACCAAAAATCAATCCCAATCCTTAGTGAATCGTTTGTGGAACCCTAAATAATTTTGTTGAAGTTTGATCTTGTGGAATGCCATCTCTATTGTTCTATTGGTATCTCTTGAGGAAGTTTCTGGCTGACGATTGCAATCATTTTGGAAGACATGAGGGTGTTCCTTGCTGAAGAATACCTGCGGTTCTTGTGGGGTCTTGTGAGTTTCCATTGTTGGTTACTAGGCTGCGGTCTATGTGAGTTTGCTAAGGTATATTCATTGGTGATTTCATTTTGTACTTTGTAAGTTGCGATTTACTGTTCATAGTGAAATAAAAGGTTTTTCCCTTTCGGGGGATTTTTTTCCTGAAATTTGTGTGTCCAACATTTTGTGTTTGTTTGTGATGGAATATATGCATGTTTTAAGGTTTAATCTAAAATTGGCATATAATTAAATAAGTATTAAAATTGAAAATTTATGAATACATAAACAATCGATATCACACCGCAATCTTAAATTGGTATTAGAGGGTTTTAAGCGATTTTACCTTCTCAAATTGGCATCAGAGAGGGTTTCTCTAATTTATCGAGTGATCCTTTTTAAGCAAGGTTTTTGTGATATCGATTTAAAAAAAAAAATAGATTTAAAAAAAAATTCGCAATGTTTTTGAATGAAAACTTATATAATCGACTACCCATTTTTAATGGCATAAATTATACCTATTGGAAAGCCCTCATGAAATCTTGTTTAAAGGCTATTGATGAACATGTTTGGGTTGTTTGTGAAAGGACTCCTCCCACTGCCACCGCTAATAATGTCACAAATATTAAACTTGTGACAGACTGGACCGAGGATGAATTTAAATGGAGAACATATAATTCTCTGGGATAAGTGCAATTTCTGGAGCCGTCACCCCTGACGAGTTCCGATGAATCATGATGTGTACCACATCAAAAGAAGCATGGGATGTTATAAAACTTACCCATGAAGGCACGAATGCAGTGAAAGAGTCTAAATTGAAAAAAATAGCTATTCAATTTGAAACAATTACCATGCTTGAATTTGATTGTTTTGATGAGTTTTATACATATTTGTCTGATATTGTCAACACTAGTTTCAATCTTGGTGAACATATTCCTGATGCACGAGTAGTTAAAAATATTTTGAGATAATTGCGTAAACGTTTTATCCCAAAAGCCACTGTGTTGAATTCTTTAGGAAATTTGAGTAATCTTAAGTTAGAAGAACTGGTAGGAGGCCTCTAGACATATGAAATTGACATGTTTTCTGACACTGTCAAGCCTAAGGATAGAGTGATAACACTTAAAGCCCAGCTTGGAAAAGGTGGGGAAGTGTCCAAGAGAGAGAATAAAATGAAAGTGATAGTTTGTGAGTCCGAGTCCGAGTGTGAGGGTGAATTTGATTTTGATGATGTGGCCATGCTTGCTAAATTTTTTAAAAAGTTTCTCAAATTTTCCAAAGAAAATTCTTCCAATAAAAAGATTTTTGAGAAAAATAAAAAGAAAGAAGAGGCCAATGAGAACGGTCAGAAATAGAAAGAGGAAGATAAGAGATGTTTTGAGTGCGAGGGCAAGGGTCATAAGACATTTGAGTGTCTTACTAGGCTAAAGAGAAAGGGCAAGAAGTTTCCATGCCAGTCACTCTTAGCGATAGTGAGGAAGGGGTGAATAATTCTGGGAATGAGTCATCACGCGGTAAGTTTGTTACCTTTATGGCAATTCACGTGAGCACACCCAATTTATCCCACGACGATGAGTATACTTGTGCACGTGAAAGCCCGATGATGATTTGAGTGTTTCTAGTAAGAGTGATGGAGAGTTTACAAGAGAGGGTGAAAGTGAACTCCAAATAGAGTTTAGAGATTTGTACGCTGAGACCTTAAAGAAGGAGAAGTTGAATAAGGAGTTAGGTCATAAGGAGTTAGATTTGGAGAGAGAGAGATAGAGGTTTTGAGGGGATTTGAGGCGTCGACAAGTCAACTCGGGAAGGTGAAGGTTACTTTGAGTGATCAATTGATTATCGTAGGTCGAGAAAAGAGTAAACTTGAAGCTCATGTGTTACTACTAAAGAGAGATCTCGAACATGCCCGGAAGGTCAAGTTCACTATAGAGGACACATCTAAGAAGGTAGGAAAGATGCTCCTCGATCCCACTTTGGGTAATGTTGAGAGACTAGGAATAGATCATGACGGTGCGTCTACTTCACACGTAGCACCTGAGTCAGTTCCCGAGTTTGTGATAGATTCATATGGTTATCAACCTAATCCACCTAGGCATCCCATACACGATAGGAGAGTGCGTCGTAGACGATTTGTGAGAGGTGTTTCCAGGCCCGTGTATGTTTGCACCCATTTCAAGAAGAGAGGACTCCTTAGGTTTTTTTTTTAAGTTGGGGTAGTGTGTCACATAGAGTTCTGCCATGTGTTCCCACACACGCACCCACACATGATACTTTTGATGCTCCGGGAGATTACATGAGAGAGTTTGCACATATTCGAGAGCAAGTCAAGTTTTTAGTCAAAACTTCATATGATTTGATGGATATTTTTCATAAGATGTCACCACTTTTGGACAACTCCTCCGCACCTAACGATTGAGCTTTAAACCGTTAGCTAGAATAGGATGATTTTTATGATGATATTTTATGCCTATTGCTAGTATGTACCACTTGTGTATTTATCTTTTTCATTTTTGATATATTTTTCGAAAAACCAAAAAGATTTGTTGTTTTTGAATTTTTTTGGAAAAATACAAAAAGATTTTCAATTTTTTTGGGAAAAAAATTGAAAAAGCCAAAAAGATTTGATTTTGATAAATTTTTTGGAAAAAGACAAAAGAATTTTTGTATTTCTTTTTACACCGTTTATGGATGGACATTTAGGACGACTAAGTCACAACATCATTCCATATCCATGTGACTATTTGATAGTGATTTGAGACACATTATCATTTCATTTTGTGCTTACAATGTTTGGAGCCATTGAGAAGTGATTAGTTGTTATGTGCTACATGTTTGACTCATGATTTCCTTTATTGCACATGTGCACGAATTTATTTGATTATTTTGGTCGAAATATTTTTATCTCAATCATGTCTTTAAAATGAACCATATGCGATAAAACTTGATAATGAAAGTAGTGCATGTAATAACCGTTTCCCGTAAGGATTTGTTTAGAAATAAAAAAAATGAGTGAACGAGGAAGGTTTACGAAAGGTACACATATCCTTTGTGATTAAGCCACTGTTTAAATTAGACCTAAAAAAGTGTGGCATTGTAAAGAGTGGCCAAGGTCCAAAAATCCCAAGAAATTTAAAGGCAATAAAAAGATAAATATGCCCAAAAGGGGCCATTAAGTTTTAGATCAACTCATTAGAAAAATAAAAGATTTATTATTTATGAGGGTATTTGGTTAGAAATAAATCAACGGGTTTGCACGTCCTGACAAAGTCTTGACAAAGAATTAAATAGTTTAGACATTATTAGCGTGGATATCATATTTGACTTTGATGTGTCGATTACATTGAGTCGATGTCATATAATTTCACATTTTGACACCTAAGGACGATTTTGAGATCATTCGTTAGGAGTATCCATATTCATCGTGCACATATGTTATGTTTGATTGCATTGATTTTCCTATCGAAGTTGTTCACACCCATTCATTTTGTATCCACTATTTGGTTATATTAATATAAATTCATGGTGTGTGAAATTTTTGTAATTCTATTTTTTCTTGAAAAATTTTGAAAAATAAAAAATAGTTAGTCGATGCTTTTGTGTCTATCCTTTCATTATCGAGTTGATTTATTCGTGATGATTTGATTTTCGTGACACTTCGTATATAGTTTGATTTATTCTTTTCCTTGTCTATTTTGAAAAAATAAAAAGGGGAGAACGAATTGTGATTTAATGGGGGAGTATGAATTATGGGGGAGATTTGAGAGTTGACCTTTGATTTATTTGAGAGTTGATATTTGATTTGATTTATTTTTATCTCATTTCAAACTCGATACGTCACAAAGGTATTTATTTCTTGTCTCATGTGTGTAGGTACAAATATTGAGGATCATTATTTTGCACACCCTAATGATAACAAAAAAATATTGGAGATTTGAAGATGTCAAAGTTGAAGATTTTCGAAAAATTTGAAGACTTTCATGTTTAGTACCTTTTCAGCTTTTGGGTTGCATGGGAGGGTATTGGATTGTATAGAATTTTTTGTTTTGATAATTCGGATATTTTTATTTTGTATCGGCATAAACATAGGGGGATATTTGTAAGGACATTATTTTCATTGTCCGTACTTTGCAATATAGTATGTCGTATACCGCTACACCGTCGAAGAAGTTCAAGTCATTCATTCATGAAGACGGATTTGAATTTCAAGCACCCTTAAACATTTCCAAGACATGAGGTATAAATTTCATAGAATGTGTTTAAGTTTCTTAAAATGATTTACTTTAAGTATTGGCATATTTTTGAAACTGTTTTTAATAAGCTGAAGAATTTTTTCTAAGTTAAAAATAATTTTGAGGAGACCTGTAGGCGGAGTTTTATAAGATTTTTTTTTCGCTTCAGTCATTCAAACGACATGCCAAAGTCGTTCAAACGACTTCATCTAATGATATTAGATGTCGTTTGAAGGGTCATTTCTTTCGTGCTTGGAACGAATGCATACTGTTTTAGATTTCTTTAAGTCATTGCTTCCTGGATATAATGACAACAGATGTCCTTCAAACTACCTGCAAATGTCGTTCAAACGACCTACATATGTCGTTCGAACGACCTATCGACTTAAGGATTTTATAAATACCTGTTTCAGAATCCTTTTTTCATTGAAATTTTTTGATACATGAAAAATGCTTTCTGTAGAATTTTAAGTCTTCATTTTTAAAAGGTTTTTAAGTGTTTGATTCACCAAAAAATCAATCCCAATCCTTAGTGAATCTTTTGTGGAACCCTAAATACTTTTGTTGAAGTTTGATATTATGGAGTGCAATCTCTACTTCTGTATTGGTATCTGTCGAGGGAGTTGCTGGCTGACAATTATGTGATCACTTGGGAAGACTTGAGGGTGTTCCTTGCTGAAGAAAAACTGCGGTTCTTGTGGGATCTTGTGAGTGTCCATTGCTGGTTACTAGGCTGCGGTCTATGTGAGTTTGCTACGGTAGATTCATTGGAGATTTCATTTTGTACTTTGTAAGTTGCGATTTACTGTTCATAGTGAAATAAAAGGTTTTGCCCTTTCGGGGGATTTTTTTCCTGAAATTTATGTGTCCAACATTTTGTGTTTGTTTGTGATGGAATATATGCATGCTTTAAGGTTTAATTGAAAATTGGAATCTAATTAAATAAGTATTAAAATTGAAAATTTGCGAATACATAAACAATCGATATCACATCACATTCTGAAATTGGTATGAGAGCTTTTTAAATGGTTTTACCTTCTCAGGATCCATGAAAATATGCTTGCCATAAACGCCCTTTTTAGTTACTCATCGATTGAGCATTGACCTGACCTTTTATGCATATCAAGAAGAAAACAGGTTGTTATCATTACAACGCAACCAAACATCACATATTAAAGTCGGCAGGCTATTGAATTCCAGTTTGTCTAAGAGGTGATGTATCCCCAAGGGACCTCCAATGTTGCCATAGTCTAAAATTCAAATAGAAAATTATGGCTTTGTGTGGATTACTTTAATATGAACAAAGTCTACCTAAAGGTTTATTATCCGCTCACAAAGATATAATCCCCCATGGGCACTACTGTAGGGAATAACCTCATCTCCTTAATAAATGCATAATGTTGATACAAACAGATACTCAAGCATCTGATACATAACGAAGATACTTCCTTTGTCACAAGGGGATGTGTTGTGGATCATGTCGTTCGATCTAGAAATTGAGGGTGGTATTTACCATCAGTTTGTGAATCCTATGTTTGTCAAACAAATAGGTTGGACAATGTAAATATAAATGGAAGATATGATCATTAAATGCCTAAAGAAAAAGGATCACAAATAGAGGGCATTAAAGATTCATTCAACATATTAAATAGATATGTAATGAAGATGAATTAGGACAAATTTGTCCTTAGAGTTTCAATTATGGTCTTCATGGTAAGAAGACAAGAAATTAAAGAAAAACCAAAAAAATCTCTATATTGGTACTAGATATGAAGATCCTTAAAATGGTCAAGGAGGTACAAAGTCTTGTAGTCAAAATCATGACACTTGACTAGTTTATCTAACGGGAAATAGATAAATGCCTCCCCCTATTCGAACATTAAATAAGTTTTTTTTAAATGGATTATTGTGAATAGGCATCCGAGGAACTCAAAATGTACTTGATCGAATTCCCACTCTTGTAAAAACCACTTCCTAATGGATAACTATACCTCTATTTAATGATTTCCTCCTTGATAGTATGCTCAACTTTGGTCTGATATGACTCAAGTATCTAGAGGTTAGTGTACTATGTCAGGAAGGCATTTTGGGAGTAGAGTTATGGTAATACCAAACTTAAAATTTGGCAGTTTCCCACATAATTTTATCCCAAACATTTAGGGTATAAATATGGTCATAAACCAAATCTTGGTATATTATAAGTCAAAGAGGAAGATATGGTTACCTACCTAAATAAATCTAAGCATTTGAAATATTTCATAGTCAGGCTATAGTA
Organism: Sambucus nigra; assembly: GCA_949130495.1. NCBI lineage: Eukaryota > Viridiplantae > Streptophyta > Magnoliopsida > Dipsacales > Adoxaceae > Sambucus > Sambucus nigra. The sequence continues at coordinate 126,509,660 of OX422214.1, forward strand.
ATTAAATTATGGGAATCCCTCAATCAAATTCCTAAGATAACCCAACACTTATGTGATGATTTATAAAGAAACACACTTAGAGGACTTCAGATCAAGTGGATAAATTTATCCAATACTTTTGAGGTTAAAATCAAGAAAATTCCAGAGCAAAGACTCATAGTACCTCCTCTATTATTAATTGTTTACCAAAGGTTCTAAACCCAACATAACCCTTATCCATCCACTTAATTAGGGTGAAATTTTTAAATAGAGATACATGAAGGAGTTTGTGGAAGACAACTTGGTAAGTGTATTTTGGTTCACATGCGCAAAACACTACTGGTCGACCATGACCAAGGACGCTGAGGACTATGTTTGATGATGTGTCAAGTGACCAATGACAGAAAATTACATCAACTGGGCATTGGTATTAAATATTAGGTACATTCCACAAGATGTGGTTGGTACAAGTTCCTCCCGGTGGAAATAAAAAATCATGGAGTAGGTGAAATTTGAACCACTTGCCCATGTCACAATGTATAAAGTTTGCGTGTTTATATGGAAGTAGATATTCATGTGATATGGAGTGTTATAGACTATAATTATCGATAGCGAAAAGTTATTGAATAATATTAAGATTGAGGAACATGCAATTAGTTCAAAACCAAGAATTATTATGTTCAAAACCAAGAATTATTATTGTTATGGACCATAATCATCGTTATTTAGGCTCGATTATAAAAAAAGATGGAGATATTAGTAATGATTTTACTCATAAGATTAAAGCAGGTTGGGTTAAGTGGAGAAGTGATACCGACATATTGTGTGATAGGCATATACCTTTGATGTTAAAAGGAAAATTTTATAGGACGACCATTAAACCCGCCATGTTACATGGGACAAAGTGTTAGGAAACTAAAAATCTAAGTGTGTAGAAAATAAGTATGGCAGATATGCGAATGCTAAGATGGATTTGTGGTAAAACTTGAAAAGATAAAATTAGAAATGAACAAATCCATGAAACGATAAAACTAGATCCTATAGAAGATTAAATTGAGAGAAAATCAACTTAGATGGTGTTGACGCCACTAAAATGGCCATAAATGATGAGGATGAGATTGAAGATGAAGATAAACATTCACATCAAACATATAAGAGACAAAGGTTTTTAAAGTGGTTCCGCTATGAATAAAGCCTACGTGCACTGTTATTTTATTCCCAGGGGTTTACAATAGCACAATGTGATAGAGAGAAGGAGAAAAAGGGTGTATCTTGTGTATGGTCTCTCATCGTTCTCGAATCTCCTTTTTGGCTAAGGGAATACATGTATTTATAGTGATGGGAGATAAAGAGATTCATTGTATGTAGACATTTATACATTATGTCTACATTCAACGAATCTAACTGTTGAATTACTTGGTATGCTATTTGTTGTCATCTACAGTATAAATGTACATTAATGCTCATTAAATGCATAGTTATCCTTTCATCTTCCCGGTTGGTATGCCGACCAACTCTCCTCAGGTGCCGACTAACTCTCGTCGGGTGTCGACTAACTCTCCTCGGGTGCCGACTAACACTCCTCGGGTTCCGACCAACTCTCCTCGGGTGTCGAATATTGCCACGTAGGATGATATGTGTCCTTTTCTGATTGGTCCTCGTAGATGGAGAATTTTTGCATTAACAGAAGCCCCCAATGCTCCATGCTTGATGGTTTACTTGAAAGGATGGAGTATTTATTCTGCAGTGTTGCTCGATGCTCATGAAATTCTTGATCTACCTTCTTGATTTGTTCAACATAAAGTGCATTATCTCCCGAACGACATATGATGCAGGCTGATCGATGGTTGCTAATCTTTCTTTTGAGGAACTCCGTGTGCTATGTATCACCCCTGAGAATTTGGATGCAGCCATGCCATAATATGCAGCTTGTAGCTTGTCATAATCTTCAAGTATGTTAATTGGTTTGCTAGTCGACCAATTGCCTCCTGTGCTGAGCAACTGAGTGCTAACTTCATGTGCTTGATTCTTTTGATTTATGATCCTCTGAATACTTTGTCGAGTAACATACTAGCTTTTGAAACCAACTCTTCAATCTGATTAGTACCAAGCTAGTGGTGGACTTCGAAACATTTTCATACAACTTCTTTTTCAATGTTGGTCGGGATAGTAGTAGTAAAGATCTCAGTCCTGTAGATGCTAAATTTGACTTCTGAACTTCAATAGTATGTTCATAATAACTCCTGAATATGCCTCCTGAACTTCTGAATGAACCTCTTGAACTTCTGAATACGCCTCCTGAATTTCAATATACCTCCTGAACTTCAATATTCCTCCTGAACTTCAATATACCTCCTGAATTTCAATAGCCTCCTGAACTTCAATATACCTCCTGAACTTCAATATAAAAAATAATTCATGAGCAAGAAAAACAACTTCTGAATGATGATTGGTCGGGGCCCTGACCGTGTGAGTTTGTGGAGTTGAATTTGATGCTCGACTGCATGATGTTTTAAGAATGTGCCACCAAATGAACAAATATATCTGTAATAGAAGCCCCCAAGTGTGGAATGTGAACTTTGAATGAGATTTATCTACCAACCAGAGTTGGATTTTGTCAACCAACCGGAGTTGGATTTTATCTACCAACCGGAGTTGGATTTTTTCTACCAAATGGAGTTGGATTTTGTCTACCAACCGGAGTAGGATTTTATCTACCAACCGGAGTTGGATTTGGTTCCCGACCAACCGGAGTTGGTGGTAATTGATAATAAATGCTAGAGACTTTCTCGGAGCTGACCAACAAATTGTTGGGAATAAGATATAATAAATGCTGGAGACATCCTTGGAGCTGACCAACAGATTGTTGGGAATAAGATAATATATGCTGGAGACATCCTTGGAGCTGACCAACAGATTGTTGGGAATAAGATAATATAAATGTTGGAGACCTCCTTGGAGATGAATATATGATTATAAATATTTGTCGAGCTCCATGCTGAAATAAGAATAGAATATGCATCCAAATAGATATAAAGAGTAATTAAAAATAATAAAGTGCCTCGTTGATCTGTCGAGGTAGAATTATATAATGCCGAACAAGAATAAGATCTTCCAGAACATAAGAATATGGACGAGAACGTTGTCAGGCCTGAATATAAATAAGAATTATCCGACCAACTATCCGTTGGGGGTGAAATACAACGAATGTTGTAATTCTCCTTAAAGATGAATAAGTATCTTGTCGAGGCACAATTACATAATGCCGAATAAGAATAATATTTTCCAGAACATAAGAATATGACCGGGAACTTTGCTGGGCCTGCATATAAATAAGAATTACCCCGACCAACTATCCGTTGGGGGTGACATATAATAAATGTTATAGTTCACCTCGGAGCTGAATATGATAATAAGTATCTCGCCGAGTTCCATGTTGAGATGAATATACAATATGAATCCCAAGGGATATAGAATAATTTGTGCTTGAGCCGATATCTCCGAGTAATAATAAAATATATAATGCCTCGCTAAGGTGATATAATAATAGTTTCCAGATTGTTTTCTAGCATTCGTCAGCGTTGAGTCTTGTACCTGTAAAAATTAATATCTTGCTCTACCATTTGTGTAGGCTCAATTGATTAGTCGTGAGAATAATTTAATCATTCAATAAATATATGATGGGTATATGTTTGAGAAATAAAAATATTAATTTCAAAAAATGAAATAATATATGTTGGCTGATATGTCGACGTACAATTGCCTAATGTCGAGCAATACTACTTTTCCAGAGGTTTACGAGAGCTTTCGTCGGGATTGAATCTTGTCCCTATGAAATTTTAATAGGCTGCCCGAGCACCTGTCGAGACTAGAGAAAATAATTATTATTATGAGAATAATTATTCAGCCAAACAATATGTGATGTGTATCAGCATAAAATAATAAAAATTTCAAAATATGAAATAATATTTTTGTGCCCAATGTGTGTGAGATGGACAAATTTTTATTAGATATGCGCCATAAATAAAACGTAGAGTTTTTTGTAAAGTTATTTAATCTCTAACAACTAATTAGGTATAACTTGATGTTTGAAAATTATTTATCACTTGGCTTTAAAAATATTTTTTGGGGTGATCACAAGTTTAAAAAAAAAAAAAACTTAAGCCCCCTGTTTACCCCCAAGCTGAACTCGTGTTTAAAGAAATATCTGGGGTGCTCCGCATTTTTTAATACCCCAAGATTCTACTGTTGCCGACCAACTGCATGGGTGCTGCCAACCAACATTTGGGGATGTCTCAGGTTGTAGAATTTATAGTGCCGACCAAGAAGCAAATGGTCCCCGACCAGCAGAGAGATTTCGCCGATCAACAAAAATGGTGCATTGATATTGCAGACCAGCTGTTGGATGGTCACCGAACAATATCAGATGCCGCCGACCAAGAAGTGAATGGTTGGATAATTGCCGACTAGAAAATTGAACCCTCCGAACAAGACTGAGATGTTGCCGATCAAGAAGTAGATGATCGTCGACCTGCAATTGGTTCCACTGAGCTACCATATGAGTCTCCGACCAACAATAAGATACCTCGTAGTTGGATAATATTATTTCAACGTTGCTGATGGATCTTCACATCTTTTCTTCGACAAACAAAAATGGTCTGGTTAAGCTTCCCTTTAATAAAAGATGGCCCAAGAAGATGCCGACCAACAATATGGATGGATGACCAGAATATCTCGAATCCTTAGATCAGAAAAATAACATTCGGTATAAAATTTAAGCATTAAGAATGCTAATTAAATGAATAATTATATAATCCACTAGATCGTGTGATTTCGACAAAGAAACCTTGTGATGTGATGAACGAGGGGCCAACATATCAAATTTGTGCCCAGAGTTTTGATATGGTCAAGATTATTTTTTTTTATTTATTTTTTACAAGAGGTGGGTAATGGTTTTTCAAGTGAGAGAAAATTATTTTTTATATTGATCCCTTCCTATTCCCTATTTAGAGAGATAAAAATATGCTGAATGATAGAAGTCATTACCAAATTTATATTAAAAAAAATCAATCAATGAGACTTTATTAACATAGATGGAAGATGAACCAAATTAAGTATATAGTTCATAAAAATGAATGCAAAGGGACTCAAACTTGAAGAGAGAGAAAATAGATCTGGGTCATGATTTCCATGAGAAAACTTTTTATTGTCTTTAACCTTTTCCCATTCTTTTATTAAAAATATGATGGGAATTTGAATAGACATCAAAGATCTTACAAAATTTATAATGAAAATTATCAATGAAAATTATCAAATCTTATCATCGTACTATATATTGGTATATGTAATCATTTAAAATATTTATTCCATGATATAAAATTGAAACTTGAGAATCAAGCAAAAAGTTATGATTTATGAAATCCACTATTTTTCAGATTTCTAAATAAGAATTAATCTAACAGTTATGATTTAAAAATCATGATATGCAACATTTTGCAGATAAAAAATGGATGATTAATTTATGTAGATAAACATAAAAATCATGATTGAATCAAAAGATGTATGTATAATTGATTATACATAGAGAAAATAAAAACTTAGCTTTTGATGGAGAACAATGCTTGTAACACGTTCCCACAGACGGCGCCAATCTGTTGAAGACAGAAAATGGTCCAGGCCATTTTAGTGGCGTCAATAGCAGATAAATGATGAGGATGAGATTGAAGATGAAGATAAACATTCACATCAAACATATAAGAGACAAAGGTTTTTAAAGTGGTTCGGCTATGAATAAAGCCTACGTCCACTGTTATTTTATTCGCAGGGGTTTACAATAGCACAATGTGATAGAGAGAAGGAGAAAAAGGGTGTATCTTGTGTATGGTCTCTCATCGTTCTCGGATCTCCTTTTTGGCTAAGGGAATATATGTATTTATAGTGATGGGAGATAAAGAGATTCATTGTATGTAAACATTTATACATTATGTCTACATTCAACGAATCTAACTGTTGAATTGCTTGGTATGCTATGTGTTGTCATCTACAGTATAAATGTACATTAATGCTCATTAAATGCATAGTTATCCTCTGATCTTCCCGGTTGGTATGCCGACCAACTCTCCTCGGGTGCCGACTAACACTCCTCGGGTGTCGAATATTGCCACGTAGGATGACATGTGTCCTTTTCTGATTGGTCCTCGTAGATGGAGAATTTTTGCATTAACAGATGGTTTGAACACGTTAAGCGTATATCAATGGAAGCCCCCGTAAGGAAGAGTTATTTAGTTAGTATTGATGCTAACACAAGGGGAAGAGGTATGCCTAAATTGATTTAGTCGGATATTGTACAAAGGGACATGATATCATATGATTTAATGAAAGATATTGGTCTAAACATAATGAAAAGGAAAAATAGGATTCATGTAACCGGCCCCAAATAATTGACAAAAGGCTTTGTTGAGTTGAGTTGAGTTAACATCACCAATGAAATGTTTGGGTTGAGATAACGAACTGACCTATTCAACATGTGTTAAATATTGAGTTGAAAACATCAAACAAGTTTTTTGGACTACATACTTAATGTCATTTGAACATACCCCACAATAACTAGAGAACTAACCCGGGAAACCCCACTCTCCCTTGCATTTGGAATATAATTGATTTCCCTATTAAAATTTACATCCCAACCCACCAAATCAATTACCTCATGCTCCCTAATAATGATATGCTAATAAAGGAGAATATAAACCTTTGGAATGAAAAGAGGGAGCAAGAAACCATCAAATTTGGTAGCCACATAACTGAATGGTCAAACACAAATCTTAATAATTCAGGACCTAATACACATGAAAGCTATCTCGGCGAAAAAGAAGCCACAATAGCCGAGCTGAAAACTAGGAAGATCCCTAACTCATCATTTAGATAATACAACCAAGAACATAAAATATTAAGGAACACAAAGGTTTAGTTCTCCGTCGACTTTAAAATGTAGAAAGACTAAAGTTGTATTACTCGATTCTCGACACTTATATTCAATTTCATTATAAATTATTCTTTATTTGTTGATTTATTTCCAATTCCATCGAATTGAGTTCTACTTTTTAATTATCAATGATTGATAATATTCGCATTTACGTCATATGATGTGTCCCTTGTACAATTATTATACTTTTATTGTGTGTAATGTTAAATTAAATCCATGAAAAATGTGCTCGAATAAACAATGATTCCATAAATATTTGAGATTAAAGCCAGACATAGTCCTAAATCAATGTTTTGATTGATCACCTAAATCCGTCACCAGCCCCCAGAACACACGATCCAATTATTCTAAGCGGCCAACTATAATTAAGGTTTGAACCTTCATTTCTAAATATGAAGAAAGATGGAAATTGCAAAGACTGATCAACCAAAACACTATGGGAAAATAACACTACTATTTGCAACCATAAATCAGAATTAAGGTGTAGGTTAATAGTATTTTTTTAACTCTCTTAAGTATGTTTGAGTAATATTTAAAATCCCCATTCACACATAGCTAAGAAGAAGTTAGCTTCGACTTTAGCTAAACAACCCCTAATGCAAAACTTGAGCAGAAGTACTAACATAAGTATATAACACCAAAGTAAAAAAAAAAGACATAATAAAAATAATCTTATTTCCAAACCATGGATAATGAGAACACACTCTATTAAACAAAATTAGGGGTTTGTAAAAAACATGGCTGCTTCTTGAACAATCACATTTTGTCACTCTTTATAAACATTAAGTTATAGAGCGTTAATGAAACACGTTTCCTAAGAATAGAAACTCTCATTCAAACCAGAGAGGCCCACTTTCTAATGAGGGATTTATATAAGGGAAACTCGTGCGAATATGATTTCTTACGAGGGGTTCTTGAAGTTTTTCCAGGTTTTCATGCGAAGTTGTTTTCTCACGAGGTATTTTGGAAGAAAAAAATAGTCTTCCATGCGAAGTTAAATTTGCACGAGGGAGTTATCATTTGAAATATCATAAAAAACTAATGCCCCTTATAAAATGCAAACACATAATTAAAATTTTTCCCTTTTTATTTATAACAATTATTTTGCTTTTTTAATTTTCTTACTTTGAAAATTAACTTAACGAAATACAAAACCATAAAACTTACCAAATCTCCAATCGTCTAAATTTTTTTGGTCTGACAGAGCTTTGTCTTCATCTTCAAGATCTTCTGTTATATAACTTAAGAGTTAAAAGAACCTATACCTAGTTTTTTCTCCGTAATCAATCCAAAAGAAAAAAACTATGGGATATATAATATGTCCTTTGGGGGGGGGGAGGGGGGGTAAGACTTTTTGCAAAAAAAGTGAATATTCTTTCAGGGTATATTTGATTGGGGTGGTTTGAAAACTTACCTACCTGCAGAGAGTTCTTCATGAAAACATGTTCAGAATGGTGAATTATAAAGTATTGCTTTAGTAAAACATGAAAATTTCAACAATCAAGCACTCCGAATGTAAATTTTTTTGAATCTTCCATATTTTTCATAGGAAATATTTCAAATTAAACACACCCTAAAGTCTTACAAATTCTTAGTACGTAATATTCGTAATTTCTAAAAAATGTAAAGTTAAGAGTATATAATGTACAATACAGAACTTGTAATAAATTTTGTTATTGAACTTTTGGGTACTTAATAGCGAAAACTAGTTTTTTTATGACTTACCTCATGTCATAATATCTCATTGAGACGTACCCCTATAAGTTAAGAAAAAGTAGATTTTCCACTTTTAGATAGAAATATGGATTATGGTTGTTTGAATTGTAATTCATTTGTTCACGAGGGATAAGTCTAAGTCTTGATCATCATGGGTTTATGCCTAAATGTGCTATTATTTTAGGGGTTGGTAAAATTACATTTTTATGCATATTATTAATTTTATGTTCTAATATTTTTAATATTATGAGTGTGAGATCAACAATACCATAAACATCATAAAAATTCACACGAGATCCTAAAAAGTCGATAAAAGTTTTATAAAAGCGTTTAACTCCTTTGGATCTCAACTTCATATTCCACACAACAAATGGAGTTCAAATTGCAAACAAACTTAAATTTTATACACAAACTTATATAATAATCACATGATATCACTACACCAAATCTGCCAAATTATTACGGTCATTGACCTTGACAAGTTCAACTTGTCACGGTCAATGACCGTGACAATTTGGGACGAGACAACGTTTTTATCGAGGACTTGTCACGGTCATTGACCATGACAAGTTCGTTAGAATTGTCACGGTCCCTGGCCGTGACAAGTTTAGTCACGATTAATAATCGTGACAAAACCTTGACCATTTTCAAAAAAATTGTCACGGTCATTGATCGTGACAAGTCCGTGACCGTGACAATTCTGGGCAGAATTGAAAAAAAATTTGCTGGGCAGTATGGCTACTGCCACTGCCCAGCAGTATATTTGTACCTGTTATAGGAACGTTGTTCAAACATCATATATCCAAATAAACTAAAGATAATGCAAATATATATTCAAAATAGAAACAATATACATGACGATATAATACAAATATAATTCAAATGTATCAACTTAAAAATAATGTCACTACATGTCCGGCGTAAATGTGAGGAGGTGAGTAGGCCACACGATATACGAATTGACACACCCAATAATATACAACGTGCCGCATTGTTCGCGCAACCAAAATAGGGAGTTCTCCTTCCCGGGTATCACATGCGTGACGAGCACTTTGGACTCGATCTCTTGAAGCTCACGCCCATGAACTATTCCACCCTGGACGATATTCGAGTCCCTCAACCCCCGCCCTATCCGCTGGCCATCAAATACGTCCAATATGAACACGCTAGGCCAACCAAGTGTCGACATCGGTCTGTTGAAGGGATCCAAATAGGGAAGTGGATCATCGAAGTACGCACGTGTCGGTGATGAAGCAGCGATGTCCACATCCTCGTCATCCTGTGCATCGTCCTCCCGCACCTCCTCCTCTACCGTCTTCTCCTTCCCTTTCCCCTTACGGTCTTCGCCCAACGTACGCTTCATGAATGAGTACATATCTTTGACCGTCGTCTCCAAACGGGACAGCTTCGCGTCATGTGAATCCACTGTTCGAGCCAACCCGGTGTCGCTCGTCTCCAATCCGATGATCCTAGATTTGGTCATCCGCGAGCTCACCCCCTTGCGATCAGAGCCAAACACTTGGCTGAGTGTATCTGTGGACAAAGATGCCTTGTCGGCATCAGACTGCGACTCATGCACTTCCTTAAGCTTTGCCTGAAACGACAAAAAGCACATGATTAGTAAAATAAGTAAACTAAAAAATTATAACGTAATTAACAAAAAGTAAACTGTCGGATTACTTACAATCGTGTCCACGACGCTCGGGGACACCTCCTTGTCCTTCCCCTTCTTCGTACGAAGAGCCACATAAGTATCGAGCCTATGTGGCTTACCCCCAGGGCCACTCCCTATCCCCTGAAATAAAATAAAGTAAAAATAGTATCGGCCCCGCAAAGTAAAATAATGCAGAATAATATATTTCTGTAGTTATAGAAAAATTAAATCTTACCATCATCCTATACTCCACCTCGGCGTAAGACGTCCGGCCGGAGTAGTGCACGTCCATCTTTTTTGCCCAATTTTCCCTCCCTGATTGGCGAGATGCCAATTGTCGCTCCCCGATCTCATTGTCAATGAACTTTTGCCATTGTGCCAATGGGATCGGCTCCTTTGGCGGGACGGATTCACGCCTTTGGATAATGGACCCTCGTGTTTTCCCAAAGTACCGTGTCTACATATTTTTCTTCCACGTCTTGTGTTGCTCCCTCCACTGCTCCAAGATGGAATCGCGTAGCTTTGGATCCAAGTTGAATTGTTCCTGTCCAACAAATACAATGTTAGTTGCAAATAAATATAAATATAAATATAAATATAAAATGAAATTGAAATCGAAATATTCATATAAATATAAATATATTACCTGTAGTGCCGCCCAAACAGCTAACTTAAGCTCATATGGCACCTCCTTCCAACTCATAAACCCCGGGCCGATGACCGTCTTTACTAGCTCGAGGGATCTCGCTAATAGTTCTGACTTGTTCTCGATGGTAATCCCAAATTTGTCATATTTGAGGAGCCTAGGGGTCGAGGAACCCTCGTCGGCTCCGCTACCACCGAGCCCAGACGACATCATCATAACTAGCATCATCATCCTCGCCTTAAAACCTGAAGGAGACATTTGCTGTAAAAAAAATGTTATTAGTACAGATAAAAAAAAAATTAGAAGAAGACATGCAAATATGTACAATTACTACAAATAAAAATGAGCACTAATTATTAATTTACTTTCATACACCCCCTCTCCCACCACACACACGCACACGTACACACACACACACCACCCCCGCCCCCCACCACACACACAATAATTATTTTCATCAATTAAACTAACAATTAAAGTATACAATTATTAATTTACTAATTTACAATGAGGGGCAATCCTACTTTCATAATTAATCATATATTAATTTACTAATTTACAATAAGCGGCAATCATATATTAATTTACTAAAAAAATTAATAATCAATCAATTCTTTTACGAGGGACACTACGCACATACACACACATAGACACACACGCAGCCCCCCACCCCTACTTATCTTTATTAATAATATCTAGAATTAACCACTAAAGAATACCCACCAGATATACCTAAAAACCCACATTGGCCAACCCCCATATGGACAATAATTCAATAATTATTAATAATTATATATTGTTCGATATACAAAGTAATTTTCAAAAAAAGTTAAAAAATCCCACCCCCATATGGATAATAATCCAGTGGTAATGCCACTTTTACTGTTAACCAACCCAACATCGATACACTATATTCCAACAGCAATACCAACAACAAATGTGTATCCCGTACTCCTTCTAATTCATCTACTCAATTAATCCATTTCATCAATTAAACTAACAATTATTAATTTACTAATTTACAATGAGGGGCAATCCTACTTTCATATGAAATGGGCACTAATTATTAATTTACTTTCATCTAAAACTATACAATTAAAATTACAATTAAAGCTATACATTAAGTAAAATATAAAATAATTTTTTTCTTCTCTCTTAACCAATCATACCACTTATAAGCCTACAATAACTTAAATTTAATTAATTTCAACTTCTTGCAACACATAAATAATTTATCATCCAATTCTCCATGAGTTTTATAGAATGTCTATCAAGATATATAAATTGTCTAATATATTCTCCATAAAATACGAGATAAACGGATCTATTCATGTCATTTTTTAGTTATACATGTTTGACACTAACCCAACCCATTTATTATTCGTGTTGACGGGTCGTGTCATATTCGAGTTCGTGTCAAGAAATCGTCAACCCTAACCCGCTAACTTCATGTCGAGTTCGTGTTGGGTTATCGTGTCGTGTAAAAAATTGTTACCCCTACAGACACCTGCACACACACACCCCCCCCCCCCACCACCACACCCCCTGCCCCCTCACACCCACCCCCACCACACCTGCACACACGCACACACACACACACACACACACACACACACACGTACACACACACCCCCACCACCACACCCCCTGCACCCCCACCCTACCCCCACCACACCTGCACACACACACACACGTACACACACAGCCCACCCCACCCCCACCACCCCCTTCCCCCCTCCCCCACCACACACCACCACACATATACACACACACATACACATACATATACACACATATATACACACACATACACACACATATAGAAATGAAAGAGAAAAAGAGGAAAAAACATACCTTAGAGAGAGAGACCTCGAAATCGCTTAGAGAGAGAGAGAGGGAAAAACCAAAAACGTTGGGAAAAAAAGAAAGCCTAGGGCTTTTTCTGCTGAAGATATTGTCACGGTCGTGTCAAGGTCCTTGACCGTGACAATTATTTTAAGTATTGTCACGGTCATGGACCGTGACAAGTCCGTGACAAGAACATTTGTCACGGTCGTGTCTCAGTCAGTGACCGTGACAATATGTTATCAAGGTCTTGTCACGGTCAATGACCGTGACACAAAACGCATGTTTGTTATCACGGTCGATGACCGTGACAAGGGTGGCAGGCTGAAAAGTGACAATTTGACCATTTTGGTGTAGTGTATGTTATACTAATTTTTTTTATAAAAATAGTTTTTAAAAGAAAATATGTATGAATGTATTACTACCATCTCAAGAGCATTATCGCATTTTGATGGGGGACAATGCCACAATTATGTTGTACTACCAAATATAGGCTTAAGGCAGTAGGAATTAAGCCTAGATGGTGTTCAAACAATATTTAAATAGTTTTTCAAGGGTAATTCCCACGGTAGTCTAGTTATCATAGGACCAACATACATTTTTCAACGATTCTTTGATAACAACAGTAATTTTCTAATACAATGGATACCATTCAATTTAAACTTATTTCACCCACTATCTGAATCTCACACTCATTCTCTATAGTTTTATATTTATTCATAAGATCATCCATTCTCAATATCAATCTAATGGGATTCGAGTCATGAATCAAATAAAATCAAAACGAGAAACTCAAAGTCAAGAAATTCAATCGTAAGTGGCTATTGTACTAAAAGAAAAATTATCTAAAGATACACTGATTTTTTTTTTATAGAAAAGATTTAGAGTATTCAATCTAAGGTGAAAAAATAAGGAGGTTAGAAATGTTGGAGAAATGTAACCGTGAGACATAATGTACGAGTTCTAGAACATGACCTCGCTCAGAGGTTGATTGGGCATTATTAGTAAGAGTGATCTATTGGACAACTACTATTTAAAACAAAAGCTACAACAAATCAAATTTAGTTTTCAATTTTAATCTATGATAAAGATAATAAGGTCAACCAAAAGGTATATGTAATAGTACAACCAAAAGGTATATGTAATAACTTGTATTTTTGGGACTAAATTTTATTAATTGATTAACTAGATCATTTTGTTGGAACTGGAATTAAATTAAGAGGATTTGATTTAAATTGGATTTGGGGATTTTCAGATAATTAAATGTAAATTTTGACATTTAATTATTTATTGTATAATTTAGAATTCTCGTGAAAAGCTTGAGGGCTTTTGAATCTTTTTGGTATAGCTTGGACTCCAGAAAAATAAACTATTTTGGGAGGGAACATTTTTATTTAAAAAAGATTGAAGTTGTTAGAAACTTGGGATTCATTTAAAAAAAAAATTGCTAGCTTAAGGGCAGGACCTAGCCCGTTATAGAGGGTTTGACCACCGCTGTAACAGCCTAATCTTGCCTCTATAGCGGTTTGGACTACTGGGTCATTGCTATTCTCTGTGTGTTTGTTTTTTTGTGCATGTGTTTGATTTTGTTTTGGACTTTTTTGAGGCGTCTAAAAAGTTTTGATAGAAAGAGATTTTGAGAAATTTATATTGTTACACGCATACTCTTTCAAACCCATTTTCCTCAAAGCACAAACATAAAGCTACAAACATATATTTTCATCCTTAAACCTCATTTAAAAAAAACTTCAACTCAAATTTAAAGGGATTTACACTAATATTTTAAAGAAGCAAATGAAAGAAAGGTTGCTTATTTTCACGAGACGACTCGTATTGAAATATTGAAGTTGGACAACATCTTAGGATATTTTGTAGAACTTGTAAATCACATGATTTGACTTGTTTGTCGAATATGAAATCAGACTTGTACATTGTGAAATAAAAGAATTATAATGTTGGATTAAGAATGTAATTAATGTAAAAATTGTGTATGACAATAAAATGAAATTATTGGGACGTTGGAGATTACTCATGTTAGTTGTATTTTTACATTTGTAATTAGTATGTTACTTTTTAGGTATGGGAACAATAGATATGCATATTAATTGTCATTGATACTTTCTAGGTATGGGACTAGGTAGTGTTCACTTGTAAATTTGGCTATTTCCTAGGTATGGAACTAGGTAGTATGCCGTTATATTATTTTAATCGAGGCATGAGATTAGGTTTTTATTTGTAGGCATTCTTCCTTGGTGGGGGACTAGGTGATACGTATGATTTTGATGATCTCTGGGTATGAGACTAGGGATGGATATTATGGTGATGACCTAATTATAGGTGGGGCTAGTTTTCAACATTGAAAACATGATAATGAATACCTAAGATAATAAATGGGTATTAGAGACGGATTGGTGTGTATAATTGTATGTGTCAGTGTGGGTAGGACGACCATTATAATGATTGCGAAACCTATACTGTCTTGGACACTTTGACGATTTGTGTTGGAGTCATGAGTATGTGCTATGTCTAATGTGGGTGGACCATTAAAATGATTTCATAACCTAGGATAACTAGATATAGTGACATGTCTTGTGTGGAGAACATCACATTATGCTCGAGCTAAGGAAAATTGGGCCAACGGGCTATAGTGATGTTTGTGGATTGGATGTGATTAGATATTAAGTGGACCATGTGTATCTATAGGACTAGTAGAAAGGTTGAAGGGCTATAATAGTGTTTCATAGATAATATGATTAACGTTTTGAATGATAAATGAGATTTAGTAATATAATGGAAAGAGATTTAATAAATGTTTAGATAAACATGATTAGACTTGGGTAATTGTTATAGTTTACATTACTCACATCATTATTATATTACTTCGTTAATTAAAATATTCCATTATGATATTTATCTCTTATAATGCTTATGACTTGATTTACAAATCCTATTTGGGAAGTGTAGTTGGTATTCTTGCGGTGGGCCCCCTGACCCATCACTGTTGACTAACATTTCAGGTAGGCTGCTGGGTAGTTACATAGTTGTAGGGATAGTGGACTTGAGGACGAAGTATATTTATTGCATTAGTTTAGTTTCCTTTCCATCTGTTTGATTTATGAGATAGTTATTTTGGATTTAGTGGGTCATTCGACTCCACAGTTGTTTATGATTTTCTAGTTGGAGATATTTTATGTAGTTGGCTTTATTTCAGTGGAGTTTTATTATTATTAGAGTTTAGTATAGTGATGGATATTATTGTGGTGAATGATATATTCATTGGATTATCTTGATTTATCTCGTGAAATTTTTAAATGTCTTATATTTTTGTCACATGCTAAGAATGGTATTTAATTTTAACATTTGGCATAGGTTGGCTTCGTGACTTGATCACCCATAGTGCCAAGATATGTGGGGTTTTAGAGTATCAATTACAAATTTATTAATAATTTAATCTACACAACAAATACTAAGTTGCATTAAGCATTTGAGATATAAATCATGCGAAAAAGTAAATCAAGACACAACACAAGATGTATGAGGAAAAAACCCATAAACGGGAAAAGCCTCAATCCAAAGAAATAATCTAATTACAAATTGGTAAATAATTATAGAGGGGATAAACATATTATGATCACACAATGAGCTAAATAAAACCTCACCCTTTTTCCACCAATCTTAATAAAGGCTTCCCTTTGCTGCAACAAAAAATCTCAGGACTACAAAAATGGCTTTTGTAATAGATTTTCAAAAAAAATATACAATGACATTGTGGATGTAAGGACAAATTTCCAATCGATTCATTTGTTATATTGGCTATATTCCGTTGGATAAAACATTTTTGGGTCATACTGCATCAAGCTACATTCAATGCAAAGATTCAAGCATCGCATCCAAAGTTCATGCGTTATCAATATTCATGCCATGCTATCTATCCCACAAAGTTATTTTCATATGGACGAAAATCAGTTTTATATCTCAAGGAAGTTCATTACTCAATTGAGAACCTTTTCCACAACTTCCCTCTTTTTGATAAAAAATCAACTCCAACATTTTTATCATCTTTTCAAACAAAACCCCTTCATTCAAATTCACATTCAAGAAGCAAGTTTGCGGTGGATCTCTGCATTCAAGCTTTAAGGAGACGGTGGTTTTGGGCTTCGGTGGATACCGCAACACGAGGAGTGTTGAGCAACGCGTTGGAGCTTCGCGGACTACAACTTCAGAGGTCGAGGACGGCATAAGCATGTCTTGAGTGATTTAATGTCTGTAAGTCTTTTGAGTCTCTTGTAAAACCTATTGTTGTAGTGGATTTTGTCTAGGCCCATCCGTCCGAGGTTTTTCCCATTTGGGTTTTCCTCGTATATCGACGTGTTGTGGTTTGGATTTTCGCATTTCATTTTATTAAATCACCTAGATGCATGCTTAGGATAAAATGAATATAATTGGAATTTGTTCTTGCAAACTTGTGAAATTGCATTTAAATTGAGATTGGAAAATACCTCTTTATAACTAATAATAAAATTGGATTGTGTGTGTGTGTATTCTACGAATTAAACTAAGATCATATAACCTTGCAACTTCAAATTGGTATCAGAGCTTGTTTCTAAAAGTTATTTAGATGAATCCTGGAGGTTATATGGATAGTTTTTCGTCGAATAGACTTCCTTTGTTTGATGGAACAAATTATACCTATTGGAAAGCACGTATGAAATCCGCTCTTAATATTATTGATGAACGTGTTTGGGTCACTGTTGAGAGAGGATGGTCCCCTCCTACTATGATTGTTAATGATGAACGTATTTTGACTCTTGTTGAACAATGGAGTGAGGAAGATTTAAAATGGTGTAACTTTAACTCTAAAGGATTAAATGCTTTATTTGGTGCCGTGTCTCCCGATGAATTTCGTCGTATAATGACGTGTGAAACGTCAAAGGAAGCTTGGAACATTCTCCAAGTTACTCATGAGGGAACTAGTGTTGTTAAAGCATCAAAACTTCAAAATTTAACTTCACAATTTGAAACTATCACCATGAAAGAAACTGAAACTTTTGATGAGTTTTATGCTCGTTTATCTGACATAGTTAACTCTTGCTTTAACTTAGGTGAAAAAATACCTGAAAATCGCGTTGTTAAGAAAATACTTAGATGTCTTCCTAAGCGATTCATTCCTAAAGTCACGGTTCTTAATTCTTTAGGAAACCTAAATACTTTAAAACTTGAAGAACTTGTTGGTGATTTGCAAACATATGAACTAGATATGTTTCCCAAAGATAACAAAGGGAAAGATAAAGGAGTTGCTTTAAAAGTTAAGAAAGTTGATGTGTCTAATTCTGATGAGTCTGACTTTGATTCTGATGATATAGCCTTATTTGCTAAAAAATTTAAAAAATTTCTCAAGTTTAAAAAGCAAAACTCTAAATTTGAAAAACCTAAATTTGAGAATAAAAACAAAGGAGGAAATAAAAAATTCACGAATCAGGATTCAAAGAAGTTCAATAAAGACAACTTTAAGAAGGATGATTCGGAGAGATGCTTTGAATGTGAGGGACGTGGTCATAGAGCTTTCGAGTGCCCCACAAAACTTAAAAGACAAGGCAAAGAAAAAGCCGTTTACAATGCTACTCTAAGTGACAGTGATAATGAGTCTGAAGACTCTGATGACTCCAACCCGTCTAGAAATAACTTCACTGCCTTTATGGAGAGCCTTGCTAGTAATTCGTGTGAGTCATACCTTAATGTGGAAAATTCTGAACAAAATCTAGAGGTTGTTTCTACTCATTCTACCAGTAGTGATGAAAAAGAGAGTGATAGTGATATAGATGAGAGTGAACTACAAACTGCTTATTCCGAACTCTACAATGAATCTCTTCGCATTCAAAAAGTCAACAAAAGATTAACCTTGAAAGTCTTAACTTTAGAAAAAGAGTTGAAAGGCCCGAAGGAGAAGGAGGCTTTAGTTAGTCAACTCGAGGCAATTAAAATATCTCTTTCTGAAAAGCTTATCATGATTGGTAAAGAAAAATATGACTTGATTATCTCCTTAGAAAGTGTTAACAAAGATCTTAATGAGTCTCTAGAAATTAGAACATCTCTAGAAGCTAAAATAGCCCAACTTGAAAAAGATATCGAGTCCTCTCGTGAAGTTAAAGTCACACTCGAGGACAATTCAGGAAGAATGGGAAAATTATTTCTAGGTCCTGTTTTAGGATATAAGGAGAAAGGGTATCAAGAGAGAAAGGGTATAGGATATGAAGAAGGAAATTCTTCAAAAGTCAAATCTGAACCTGTTGCTAAGTTTGTTACAAAATCTAAAGTTCCTAAAGTAAATCCCATTAAGCAACCTTTAAAAGTCGGCCCAAAGCAACCCTATGTATGCTCATATTGTCACAAACGGGGTCATCTTAAAGATTTTTGCTACAAACTTGGAAAGAACCCTCAATTCACAAATTCAAAACAACCCTATAGCTCCTTAGCTAATCTTAAGAGTCAAGTCGAGTATCTAGTCAATACTTCTAAAAATCTAATGGAAGAGTTTCTTAGGTTTTCTAAAGTCCAAGAAAATAACTCTAATTATAAGACTAGAGCCAATCAAGGGAAGAAAACTACTCAAACTTGGGTTAAGAAAAATCAAACCAAGAAAGCTTTTGTCGCTCATGTTGCACTAAAGGCACAAAATACCTCTCAATGGTATTTTGATAGTGGTTGTTCTAGACATATGACTGGCGATAAATCTCTATTTACCACTCTCGAAAACTATAAAGATGGTAAAGTAACTTTTGGGGATGGTAGCAAGTCCCAAATCATTGGTAGAGGTTCTATTGAAATCTCAGGATTCCCTAAACTTGAAAATGTTCTTTATGTTTATGGTCTAAAGGCTAATTTGATAAGTTATAGCCAACTATGTGATGATAATCTTGATGTGAAATTCAGTCAATCGGAGTGCATCATTTATGATCAGTAAGGTGAATCGATTTTACATGGTGTTAGAACAAGTGACAATTGCTATGGAATCATTCCAAAATCTTCTTTAGTCTGCAATAATGTAAAAACCTCTTCTACCGATCTTTGGCATCAAAGATTAGGTCATGTTAACTTTTGAGATCTTGACAGACTTGTGAGAAAAGAGCTTGTTCGGGGCTTACCGCCACTAGGAAAGTCAACGTCCACCATTTGCGGACCGTGTCAATTTGGTAAACAAATTAAAAGTCCTCATAAAAAGTTAAACTCGATAACAACATCTCGTGTCTTAGAATTGATACACATGGACCTTATGGGTCCAACTCGTACCGAGAGCATAGGAGGAAAAAGATACATCTTGGTTATGGTGGATGATTTCTCTAGATACTCTATTGTAGGTTTTTTAAGAGAAAAATCTGAAACAGTTGACTTTCTTACTGTTAAATGTAGAGCTCTTCAAAATCTTCACGGTGTTACCATAAAGCTCTTTAGGAGTGATAATGGAACCGAATTCAAGGAATCCGGTGTGAATGCCTTCTGTGATGAAATAGGAATAAAACATGAATTCTCGGCCGTTCGAACACCTCAACAAAATGGTATAGTTGAACGAAAAAATCAAACGATCCAAGAAATGGCAAGATCTATGCTCCTTGGAAGAAATTTGCCCCGTAGGTTTTGGGCCGAAGCGGTTAACACTGCATGTCACATAGTAAATAGAGTTTATTTGCGTCCTAACACTAACAAAACTCCATATGAATTGTGGACGGGTAAGAAGCCAAATTTGTCCTATTTTAGAGTGTTTGGAAGTCCATGCTATATTCTTAGAGATAGAGAACTTCTAGGGAAATTTGACTCGAGGAGTGATGAGGGTATTTTCCTAGGATATTCTCAAAATAGTAGAGCATTTAGAGTTTTTAACTTAAGCAACTCTAAAGTAATGGAATCCATAAATGTTGTCATAAAAGATGATGCTCCGGCCACACAAATTAATAATGAGGAAGATTTGTCATGTGAGTGTGATGTTGTGTCAAATGTTGAAAGTATTGATTCTCTAAATGATTTGGTTGTCCCAACTACCGAGAAAAGGGAGGTTACTCCTTGGGTGCATAAAAATCATGACACTTCACAAATTATAGGAGATCCCGAGGTAGGTGTCAAGACTAGGGCGCAATTAGAAAATGAAGTTACCTATCTATGCTATACTTCTACAATTGAACCCAAAAACTATAACGAAGCATTAAAAGATGAACATTGGATTAATACTATGTAAGAAGAACTGTTTCAATTTAAGAAAAATGATGTTTGGGAATTAGTTCCTAGGCCTTCTAATACCAATGTCATTGGCACTAAATGGATTTTTAAAAATAAAATGGATGAAAATGGTGTCATTGTTCGAAATAAAGCTAGATTAGTTGCTCAAGGATATACCCAAATAGAAGGTGTTGACTTTGAAGAAACTTTTGCTCCTGTTGCTAGGTTAGAATCAGTTCGTCTTTTACTCGCCATCGCATGTCACCTTCAATTTAAATTATATCAAATGGATGTCAAAAGTGCCTTTTTAAATGGTATTATTCAAGAGGAAGTATACGTTGAACAACCAAAAGGGTTTGAGGACCCAAAACATCCTACTCATGTCTTCTTTATAAAGAAAGCTTTATACGGCTTAAAACAAGCTCCCCGTGCTTGGTATGAAAGACTCACCTCTTATCTCCTTTCTCGTGGCTTTTTACGAGGGGGAGTAGATATGACACTTTTCGTTCGGCGTGATGAAAAAGGTATCCTTGTTGCTCAAGTTTATGTCGACGACATAGTGTTTGGGTCTATGTGTAATAAACATACTCAAATTTTTTCAAAAGAAATGCACAATGAATTTGAGATGAGTATGGTAGGTGAACTTACTTTCTTTCTAGGTCTTCAAGTTCGTCAACTCAAAAGTGGGATATATTTGTCCCAAACTAAGTATGCTAAAGACCTCATTAAGAAATTTAAACTCGAATCCGCTAAATATGCTCGTACTCCTATGAGCTCCTCTATTAAACTTAGTAAAGATACCGACGGAAAGGATGTAGAGCATACACTTTTTAGAAGTATGATAGGTAGTTTACTTTACCTCACTGCGAGTCGTCCAGATATTTCATTTAGCGTAGGAGTTTGTGCTCGTTATCAAGCCGCACCAAAAGAGTCTCATTTACTTGCTATTAAACGTATCATCAAATATGTTAGTGGGACCCTGCCTTTTGGCATTTGGTACTCTTTTGACACCAATGATTGTCTATCGGCATATTCAGACGCCGATTGGGCAGGAGATGTTGATGGATGTAAAAGTACATCTGGCGGTTGTTTCTATTTTGGAAGTGCACTTGTCTCATGGATGAGCAAGAAACAAAATTCTATTTCCTTGTCCACGGCGGAGGCCGAATACATTGCCGCCGGGAGTTGTTGCACTCAACTCATTTGGATGAAACAAATGTTGGAAGATTACGGTATTTCCCAAGGCACTATGACCATATATTGTGATAATACTAGTGCAATTCATATTTCCCGTAATCCCGTTCAACATTCTATAACCAAGCATATTAAGATCCGTGAACATTTCATTCATGACTTGGTTGAAGAGAAAATTGTTTCTCTAAGCTTCGTTCCTACCGATCAACAATTGGCGAATATCTTTACTAAACCTCTAGATGCCCTTAGGTTTGAAAACCTCAGGAAATCAATTGGGGTTTGCTCCATTGATTGAGATCGAAGCCGTTTTTCTAGTTTAGGTTGCTTCTCTTGTATATTTTTTTCTTACCTATGAACTAGATTTCCTTTGTATATATTTTATTCAAAATCTCAAAAATATTTTTTCTTTATTTTCAAAGAAAATGGGAATGGTTAGAAAATCTATCAAAATTTTTGTCCATATGGCTTTGTGGTCGATGTATTAAAATCCCTATCTTTTTCCATGTTCACGTGGCTTTCGATGAATAGTTAATCCATACATTGTTTATCTTGTGCATAATAATGCTCTTTTATGATATATAATTTTGTGATTTCCTCACATCTTTGCCTTTTGCACACACCGTACACGGAATTTTACGAATATCTTGTTCACATTGTTCTTGCAAAGTGAGATTTGGTGTTGTCTTCTCAATCCTGTCACATCCCTTATAAGCAATCGAAATTGTGCATGATCATCCGTTGCCCGGATTGAAACAAAATGATTATATTCTTCCGGTTGGTTTTCGTTTCAAGCAATGGAATCGGGCTGCGAAAAACATCAAAGTTTTTGCGTGAAAATCCACCATTTGCATTCTCAGTTGTGTGGCTAAAATAGAAGCATTGAAAATGATATATATGCTGCCAAGGCCAAAATAATAGGCTTGATTGATTCTCCAAAAAGATACATCTCAATCTATTGTTACTCATGAGAGATATAAGTTGAAGATCAACGGACATGCACATTTCATCAATTTATTGCTTTCTCCTTGTGACTTTATTGGCGAGAGAATCATCTATTTTGTATGCTTGTTACATTCTTGGTTAAGTGTTCAACAATATTTCATTTTTTGACACAAGGCTAATCTGAGTGAATATTGCACGGGTATATTGTTTGGCATTACGCACTTGTACAATGTTGTGGATAAAAATTTTCACGCGTATTGTTCACACCCCTACATTCCCGCTCCCACTATTTGGATATGTTGCCTCGAGCTAGGATTAATACAATCACATTTTGGCATTGTTCTGGCCATCCCAATTCCTGATATTATGGGATTTTTCACTATATTTTATGATATTTTTATTTAAATTTTTTTAATTTTCGTTAGAAATTCTCGTTCGAACGAGATTTCTCACGACATCCCTAACCCCCATTCTGTCTCTTCGTTCGAAATTTCGTTCGAACGACGAATTTCGTTCGAACCAACTTCTAACGAGTTCTCTCACGAGTCGAATCTGTCTCATCGTTCAAAATATCGTTCGAACGACAAAGTTCGTTCAAACGAACTTCTAACGAGTTCTCTCTCGAAGTGAAACTGTCTCGTCGTTCGAAATCCTCGTTCGAACGACATCACTCGTTCGAACGACCTGCAGTTAAAATGGTCAGATACTTTTCCCAAAAACCTGCCACCTCTCCCATTTTTTTCAACCCACGATTCCCCATACCCCCATTTCCCCTATTTCCCAGATTTCTTTTACCCCTCTCTTCCACTTTCCCCTCTCCTTTTCTCTCTCTCTCTCCCACGATTTTTCCCTCTTCCCACTCTCTTTCTCTTATTTCATTCTTCCTCCAACCTTCTCCCATTCCCTCATCTACGATTTGTGCTGCTACTCCATCTTCCATTCCTGGTAAATTTTTTCCCCTTTTACTCTCTTCCGATATATATATATAATCTATCTATATATTATATAACATCTATATATCGATATACACACACATATCATATATATATATATATATATGTATATATATATATATATGTATATATGTATATATATATGTATATATGTATATATATAGATATATATGTATATATGTATATATATAGATATATATGTATATATGTATATATATAGATATATATGTATATATGTATATATATATATATATGTATATATGTATATATATATATATATGTATATATATATATATATATGTATATATATCTATATATGTATATATATATATATATATATATATATATATATATATATATATATATATATATATATATATATATACATATATATATATATATATGCATGTGTGTATCTCTCTCATTTTTTTTGGGGCTATCTTCTTTTGTGTATTTGTATATGTTGCCCCTGATTAAAATATATCCCATGAATATTTTATTTTTTTCAAATGAAAATTCAGCTACTTTTCATGGAATTTATTTTAATCAAATTTTTTTTGTCTTTTTCCTTTATTTTTTTATTTCTAACGGAGAATGGGCATTATGCTGATTGGTTGTTGGTTTCTTGGTGTAATGGGTGGTTTGGTTGGACGTTGTTCGGGTAGGTTATAGTTTCTATCCTTTTTCATGGCCTGTAACCGTCGCCAACGGCGCATAAGCGATTCCCCCGAGGAACGCACCTCGTCCTTTGATGAGGAATCCCGTACCATTCCCGACCTTAAACTGCGTTGGCGGTCCCTTGCCAAACATACCCTATATCACACTCAAGGGTTCGCTACCCATTCCATTGTTTGGGAGAAAGTTATTAATCTCCACTCTCTCCACGACACAACTGTGCATTCGTGGATTTCAGATTTAGGGTGGGACCCTCTCTTCTCCCTTACGGATGTCGTTTTTCCCGACCTTGTTCGGGAATTTTATTTTGGCCTGAACAACAGGGATACTCACCTTTACTCTAGGGTACGTGGTCGAGAGATTATAGTCTCTCCCAACTCGATCGCTCAACTCCTTCCCCTCCCTCGGGTCACTAATCCCTCATTCCTTTGGACATCCGATACATGTACCGATTCCACTCTTGTCTTTAACACTGTTTTCAGGTTCCTACCGTTCGACACTGTTACTATTTTCCATAAACACTTACATCCCGACTTTATGGTCCTTAATTGGATCGTCTGTGCTTGTCTTCTCCCTCGTGCCAACACCACTCAAATCACTAAACAACACGTGGACCTTATGTTTTCTATAAGCATTCGGTCTCACATTGACCTCCCTTCCTATCTTTTTAGTGTGATTCGGTCTGTTAGGATCCTTCCCTCCAGCCCCACTCGACAAGCCCTCCCGTTTGCGGCCATTATCACTCATTTTTGTCTTACCGCTGGTTGCCCCCGTGTCTCCACCGATATCCCCACCACTAAATACCAAACCATAGACATGACCTCCATTAGCCGCTCTCGTGGTCATTTGCCACCCGATACTCCACCCCTCACCCCCTCCACCTCTTCCCACTCCGTCGCTTCCTCTCACCCCGCCCCTAGTCGTCCCGCCCCCTCCCGCTCTATCCATCACCCCTCACCTTCCCATATTTCTATACCCGTCGCGTCGGAGGATTTTCTGTTTGTCCGTTCACAGGTTGAACAATTTCAGGAGGATCTCCGTCAGGACCGGGCACTTATGCAGGAGCTTATACTATCTATGCAGCAGGAGCGCGAGGCCCAAGCCCGTCGAGATGCCGCTCGGGACGAAGCCCAAGCCCGTCGAGATGAAGCCCAGGCTCGTCGAGACTCTCTCCTTTTAGAGCACCTTGATTCCATCCGCCGTCTGGAGATGCGCCGCGGGGCAGGCTCTTCCGGCACCAGCTCTCTTCCCGATGACACTCCATCCGATGATCCTGCCACTTGATGTGCTTGGCTCATTTCATGTTTATTTTTTTGTGAGGATGAGTGATTTAGTACTCTCGTGTATTTGGATTCATTATTTCATTGTATGAACCTTCACTATTTCCCCTTTTCCCCTTACTTAATGCATTCTCAGTATGTTCATTGGTGTTCTTCATTATTTCTATTTCCTGCCTTGTTGTCTATTCTCTTTTATATTGCAGGCCCCTAATCCCTTTGTCTTTTCCGGGTAAAAAGGGGAGAAACTTTCATTAATAGGACTTCATATTTAGGGGGAGTTGGATAAACTTGGGTAAATTAATTGAATTTAATATTCATTGAATTTAATAATAATTGAAGGTAATTATAATTGAATTTCGTAATTGATTTTAATGATTGACCATATGCATAATTTAGGGGGAGTTAAACTCTTAACATTGAATATTGAGACATTCATGCACCATTCACAACATATGCTATCACATTGTCTTACATATAATTTACTCTTTATTTCCCCATGCGTTTAGGAATTTGTTGTTTCATGTGTGTAGGATACATCTCCTACTCCCTTGCAGATCGTCAGTCTTGTCTTTGTGTCTGTCTTTTTTTTTTCTTGGGTTTTTGGGACGGGCCTTAGAAACGGCTTGACGGCTGGCTTAGCAAATTCTCTCTTTTATTTATTTTTTATTATTCAGTTTTGTCCCGGAATAGCCAAAGGGGGAGATTTGTAAGGACAAATTTGCAATCGAGTCATTTTTTATATTGGCTATATTTTGTTGGACAAAACATTTTTGGGTCATACTGCATAAAGCTACATTCAACGCAAAGATTCAAGCATCGCATCCAAAGTTCATGCGTTATCAATATTCATGCCATGCTATCTATCCCACAAAGTTATTTTCATATGGACGAAAATTAGTTTTATATCTCAAGGAAGTTCATTACTCAATTGAGAACCTTTTCCACAACTTCCCTCTTTTTGATAAAAAATCAACTCCAACATTTTTATCATCTTTTCAAACAAAACCCCTTCATTCAAATTCACATTCAAGAAGAAAGTTTGCGGTGGATCTCTGCATTCAAGCTTTGAGGAGACGGTGGTTTTGGGCTTCGGTGGATACCGCAACACGAGGAGTGTTGAGCAACGCGTTGGAGCTTCGCGGACTACAACTTCAGAGGTCGAGGACGGCATAAGCATGTCTTGAGTGAGTCAATGTCTGTAAGTCTTTTGAGTCTCTTGTAAAACCTATTGTTGTAGTGGATTTTGTCTAGGCCCAGCCGTCGGAGGTTTTTCCCATTTGGGTTTTCCTCGTACATCGGCGTGTTGTGGTTGGGATTTTCGCATTTCATTTTATTAAATCACCTAGATGCATGCTTAGGATAAAATGAATATAATTGGAATTTGTTCTTGCAAACTTGTGAAATTGCATTTAAATTGAGATTGGAAAATACCTCTTTATAACTAATAATAAAATTGGATTGTGTGTGTGTGTATTCTACGAATTAAACTAAGATCATATAACCTTGCAACTTCAGTGGAGACGATAAAATGCACAAAAACATACGCCGAGTTTTTGCAAAAAGATAGGAACAATTTGAATTTCAAAAACCATGATTATTAAGTCCTCTAGCTCATGATTACCTTAATACTAAAGTGATTGGTGTGATATTGATATGAAAGAAGTCGACTTCAATGTCTTAAATGTTGATGATGCGTTCAGAGACCTTTTGGACATAAAGTGATTTAGAAACCATAATAGGAAAATCTTCTAAGTGAGGGAATAATGAGTATACTCTTACAATCTCCCCATTTGTGTATTCAGTGACAATACACAAAATATAAGACACACATAGATAGACCTAACACCTATAACAAACCCGACCAAAGGAACATACAGTAGATCTCATAACATAAATATTATAAAGAATAGGGCAGCCTTCATATCTTCAACGAAGCACTTGAACATTATTTTTTCTACACACATTAGAAAAAGCTCATCAACGCACCAATGTGTAAAGAGAAACAATATGTTAAGAGTTAGTATCAATAAAATATATAGGCAATAATGCAGGGTTATATCTATTAATTTAACTAGAATATTATAATAAATTACTCCCCATGAAAAAGGTAACTCTCATATGATAATCGGTTCACTTCTGCCCATATAGTTCTCACCCTTTTTGTCATGCAATAAGCAAAGGAAATAAATCAAGGTAATTATAAATAAATTATAAAATGAGTTATACACAACATCAAGAATGATCGAACAAGTATGAGGAAATTAGAGAAAAAGGCGGAATCAAAGTAAGTTGATGAAAGTCTTACACAACCAATTCTCTAAGTAAAATGGCTAACAAGGAGATATCCACATAGATAAGAAATTAGAGACATACTTCTAAACAGTTTTGGGTAAGGAATCATATAATTATATTTTATCCTAAAACCAATTCTTATAGGAAAATAACAAGATGAGTTAATATCAATCAAGAATATAATATCATATTTCATTTGTGCCAAAAAAAATGAACACCATTTATAAAAAGATCCAAGCTCAAGTTTTATTAAGAATAATGAATTATAAAATAAAGAATCAATGCTTAGACTCTTGTGAAATCTCCAATATACTTTTAAGAACATTTTCAATTACCACTTGCCCCCTCAATGATAGCGGTATGGTTAGAAACTTTTAAATTTCATATCCTTGGTGTAAATCAATTTTGTATAGATTGAAATCTTTGATATAATGTTTTGTTTAAGTTTTCTTTTTGCAAGTGGCGACTTTTACTCTATCACAAGGATGGGATACTATTTATAATTTTCAAAAGAAGCATCATCTAATCAAATTTGTATCCTTAACCACTTCTTCTCTCATGATTTTGATATAGTATAAGCTTTTTCAACTTCTCTAAATCACGAAATGTTATCCCTCACATATACATATAGGAATTTGAACACGCTTCCACGAATCTAGTGAATATTTGAACGCTTTGAAAAAGATCATACATCTTTGTCATTCCTTACAAAGTGGCATTAAATCAATTTGTAGTGCAGTATAAAGTGCAAGAAGACACGATCATTAGTTCTTTAGTACAATTTTCTAAAAATTTATAAGATCTAAAAAAGAAAGAAACCATTTCAAGAAGCACATGCCACATTTTTTACCAAAAGGAAAAGTGATAAAAAATAGTCATTTGATATACAAGATATGAAGAGGAATATATCATGTGAAAAGCATACAAATAATTGTATCAAATAATACGATCAACTTAAATAAAATATCTTATGGGATATATACCAAATAAGTATTTAAAGATCAATGTACTAAACATGTTACAAAGCAATCAATCAGCAATGCAAGCACCTGGTGATGATATAATATACTCAAATTTATCCCAAATATTATGTTTAGTTAAAAAATTGGCTAATTTATGCTCGGTGGAAACATAACTCGAAGATACCACCTTATTTTCCACAACATCTTGAATTAAGTGATGGGGAATGTCAATATGTTTCGCGTGTTAATGTCGAATTGGATCTTTAGATATATCTGTGGCACCAGTATTATCACAATAAATAATCATGCAATGTTGATAAATACTATAGTCTTTCAACATTTGTTTCATCAAAAGTAATTGAGCATAACTTCTATCCACTAAAATATATTCCTCTTCGAAGGTAGACAAAGAAACACAATTTTGTGTCTTAGCATGCCAAGTAACCCATCAACTTCCAAAATGAAAGCAACCATCGAAGGTACATTTCGTACTCTCCACATAGCCTACCCAATCGACATCGTAATATGCCAAAAAGAGTTGTTAGTACTATGAGGGTACGAAATACCAAAGAGCATTGTACCATCCATATACTTGATGATACTCTTAAGTGCTTTCAAATAGAATTCCTTTAGACATGATTGGTAGCGAGCAAAAAATCCTTCGCTAAAGGATATGTCGGGAAAACTAGACGTAAGGTAAAATAAACTACCTATCATTCATAGAAGAACCATAACTCAAAGACACCACCTTATCTTCAAAAATATCTCGAATAAAGTGATGGCGAATGTCAATATGTTTAGTGTATGAATATTGAATCCGATATTTATGGAACTACTATTATCAAAATAAACATAATCCTTCAACATTTGTTTCATCCAAAGCAATTGAGTATAACTACTACCAACAACAATATATTCCACTTATGCGGGGGATAAAGAAACATAATTTTATATCTTGGCATGCTAAAAAACTAGACAACTTCCTGAATGGAAGTAACCATCGGAGGTACACTTCCTTCCCTCCACATCTCCCACTAAATCGACATTATGATATGCTGACAAAGAGTTATTAGTATTGGGAGGGTATCTGTACTACGAGGATACCAAATATCAAAATGCATTATACCACCCACATACTTGATGATACATTAGACTGCTTTAAATAGGATTCCTTAGGACATGATTGGTAGCGGGCACAAAATCCTATGGTAAAGAATATGTCGGGATGACTATCCGTAAGGTAAAACAAACTAACTATCACACTATGGTACAATGTTTCATCCACATCCTCCCATTGACATCCGTTCCAAGTTTTTCAGATACACTCATGGGAGTGCGTTTACGCTTGGAAGAGTTGAGTTCAAATTTTTTCACGAGGTCCTTTGCATGTTTGGATTGTGAAATAAATGTTCAAATTTTCATTTTTTGCACTTGAAGACTAAGAAAAAAATTAAATTCCCCAAGCATGCTTATCTCAAATTCTTTTTCCTTTAACAAACCAAAGTTATGGGATATGTTTTCGCATTTGGATCCAATAACAATATTATCTATATAGAGTTGGGCTACCACCATGTCTTTCCCATAAAACTTACAAAAATAAAGTCTTGTATACATTACCCTTTTCAAAACCTTTACTCACAAGATATGACATAAGTCTCTCATACCAAGCTCAATATAATGCCTTTTGAGGTGAAAAATATGTGTTGGTGACTTGTGGTCCTCAAAACCTTTTGGTTATGACGCATATAATTCCCTTTAGAGATTTCCATTTATAAAAGAACTCTTAACATACATTTGATGGAGCTTGACATCTAGGACACATACTATAACTAAGAGTAAATAATTCGACTCTTGTCTAGCAACAAAGGTAAAAGACTCATCAAAGCCAACAACTTTCACTTCGGTGTTGCCTTGAGCCACTATCCATTCCTTTAAATAAAACAATACCCTCTTAATCACATTTGTTCTTGAAAATCCATTTAGTACGAATAACTTGAACATCTCTAGGCAAAGGAACTAGGTTTTAATATCTTATTTGGAGAATTGGTCCAATTCATCTTGCATGGTATTGGCCCAATATTCATCTAACAAGGCATCTTTCACATTCTTGGGTTCAAGAGTAGAAGTATAATAAAAAATAACTTCATTTTGGAGTTGAAATTGGGTCTTAACTAAAACATTAGGACTACTAATGATCTTCGAGACATTATGACCCTTTCTTACCTAAGGATGCGGGTAATCTAATTTGACAACCACTCGTGGAGGTGGAGTTGGTGTTACCTCAACACAATCATTTATTTTATCTTTTTTTTTCCTTATTCAATTATAGTAAATACATATAGTGTGTTCTCATAATCATTTTCATTAAATGAAAATGATTCACTTTCATCAATGACAATAATTACCGACTCCATTATCTTTTGAGCTCCACAATTCTAAACACGGTAGGCACAACTATTAAGGGAATAGCTAAAAAAAATACTAATATGACAACTAGAGTCAAGCTTAGTCAAATACTCTTTATCCTTGAATATATAACACTTGCTTACAAAGACTGTAAAAATATTTAAGTGTGGTCCTTTTTTCTTTACAAATCTCATAAGGTGTCTTGGTTGTATCGTCCCTCCTATAGACTCGTTTCACGGTATGACACATCGTGTTTATCGCCTCCACCAAAGACCTCATAGTCACACCCTAACCTATAAACATGTACCTTGCCATCTCATGGATTGTTTGATTTGTTTCTTCAACAATCCCATTTTTGAGGTGTTTTAGGTTCAAAAAATGCACGGTGTATTCCAACATCACTACACCATTAAGAAATTATGGTTCCTTTAAATAGAGTTCCATGGTAACATCAGACTCTAAATATACTTTACCCCTTTTAATTTTGGATTTGTTTGCACTTGGTAATGGCAAAATCCTATGAATTGGAATTGCTACGCAAAACCCCTAAAAACCTAACCTAGACAAATCATTTATAAAAATAAGGATGTAACATTTACCATTTATGTTATTTGTACACATTGGACCCACTAGGTCTATGTGTAAAAGCTATAAAACATTAGATGTTTACATCATATTCAAATTTTTACGTGGATTTCCAATTTCCTTGCCCATTTGGAAAATACCACATACGCGGTAAGAAATCGATTAAAAATGAGGTAGGTCGTGAAAAATTTAAATCCTATAAAGTTTATTAAGATCCCTATAGCTCACATGACCCAATATCTTATAACAAAGATCCACCACATATTTATTTGTATAATTATAAAGAAACTTAGGAGACGTATTAATAATAAAACTTTTCTCTGAAGTTACATTGCCCTTTGTAGTCTGTTTAACTTTAGTGTTGAGAACTTGACATTCATTTGAGGTAAAAAATACATTGTGGTGATCATTACACAATTGTCTAATGCTAGTTAAATTATCCTTCAATCCATCCACCAAAATTACGTTGCTTAACCTTGGAAACCTAATAGCTTTAATGGTTCGATTTCCTAATATATTAGACATACTGCCGTCACCAAAAGTAACCATACTAGTTTTATCTTCAACAAGTTTTGAAAATAATTTTATCCTTGATCATATTCATAGAACACCCACTAACAAATTACAATTGTGAAGAGTTTTGGGCAAATAAATTTGTGTGAATAACAAGACATTTATCCACTTTCTTTTGAGCCAAAAAGTTTTAACTATGGGATTATACTTATTACTTTTAACCAGATCCTTCACACGTTGTTCAACATTCATTGATTTATAGAATTTTTCAACGTTGGACAAAAAAATCTTAGACTTTTCAACAAGGGTATTAAATTCATTCTTTAGTGAAGAAAAATCACCACTCTTCAAAATGCGGGGTCTTTTGGTCTCTTTGGTCTTGTGAAACTTGTAACAAAATTACTTCACGTGTCCCTTATTTTTACAAAATGTGAAATCGCACACAACATGTGGGACATTGTCATTAGGATGCTTCACAATAGTTTTGTTCTCAAGTTAAGGAGGAGACCTATTAGAATTACGAGTCTCTTGAGACAAATGTAGTTTTGGAGTTTACATTGGATTTTGCTTAAAATTTTTCAAATCCAATACCACTTTTGTCATTTGAAGATCGATTGTGTGGTAAAGGCATTTTACCAAATTTTTGGGACTGATCCTCCAAATCGACTTTAACACTCTTAGCAAATAGAAGATAATTTTCAAGAATGACAAACTTTTCATTTGAGGCGATATTGAAATTATTACATTCTTACAACTCGATTTGCAAGGCGTATAATCTTTATTGGAAACTATTTCTCTCTTTCTTCATAGATAGGAGATTTTCACTCAGAGTTGAACGTTGAGACTCAACATTGATCAAAATGAAACTTTCCTTTTTGAAAGATTTTAATTCCTTTTCGGATAATTTTAATTTCAAGGAAAATTTTAAGAAACATTTTTTATGTCTAGCATTTTCAACGCTTAATTTATCTAAAAATAGTTACAAGTCACCATCTTCCCCCTCATTGGATTCGTCACTATAATAACCGGAGGAAGACAAAGTCTCAAACTTAGTAACACTCTCATCAATTGAGAGCGAAGATTGCAAAACCTCTTTTTTACTTGGCTTTACACCATCAAAATATCCAAATATGTTAGGGGCAAGAAAACAAATCTTCAAAACTATCCATATTACATCATAACATTATCTTCCATAGTAGACCATACAGTAATCTTGCCTCCAGGTTATTAAACCTAATAAAAGAGGACTAGTCTACTACTCGTTGAGAATGATCTACTAGGTAACTACTACTCAAAATAGAAGATACACCAAATTAAAATTAAGTTTCAGTTTTATTCGTTGTTAAAGACAACGAGTACAACCTAAAGGTATACATGAAATTTTTTTAAGTATGATTTAATTTACACAAAAAATATTATTAATTTTCATAAATCATTTGATATATAAATCATGAAAAAAATTAACCTAATTTAGCTATTTGAATAGTCCTTGCAAATTAGGTGGTACATGCCACAAACACATAGGATATTTTGTTTGATTTCATGACCTTTGTTTATGAGGTTGTGGTCTTTAAAACTTATGCTTCCTATATTTTACTCATAATGGTTGCGCCCTTTAATTGAGGATCTCCCTCTTCTTTTACAGGTACCTGTCATGACCGTATGTAATGGAATAAGTGGGACTACTTAGAGGATTTTTGGAAAAGGCATTTTGTCATTCCACCTCCCGTGGTGTTACACATAAAGCCATTAAAAACTGGTGGGGTGTGTAGACTAAAAGAATGCCCTACCTATGTAACCATTGAATCTAACTCGACGGCGTTTTCTAACTGTAGGGATACAATAGAAATTGCAGAAGGTACCCACAGAGTGGAGGAAGTACCTGCTCCACCAATAATGAAGTGCCACTTCAGAGGAGTGTCGCAAATCCTAGTGGAGAAAGGCCTGTGGCAGAAGTTAGGAATCCTAAAATAGGGACTTCCAGCCCCAAAACTGATACAACGAGGGATCCTATGACCCTCAATCATCATTGTATTATGAACAAGGAGTAGTTGGCATAGCTAGTTAAGACTTGTGAGTTTCCTGAGGGAACAATCTGTACATTGCCTTTTGCGGAATAACGTTCATGTTCAGCGGTCCCAAATGATAGGGTTTGCTTCCTTTTACATGCCTTACTTCTGGGAATGTGGCCTTTAGTACCAATATCTGTTACAAAAATTTTAAAGGTAATGAATTTATCCCTATACCAAGTGGATCCCAATGGGTGGAGGGCTATCCTCGCATCCTTGGTCACTTGGAAAAAGAAATTTTGAATAAACATAACGGTCACGAAGTTCTTTGAATTCTTTAGTCCAAAAGAGAACTCCGAGGAATATCCATTGTACTATTACATGGGGTTGTAGAACGGAAATAGATACTTGATGAGGGTATGACCTTCCAGTGATAAAAACTTGAAGGGAAAATACTTCTTTATTTCTCGTGATAATTGGGAGGTGCACGGTGAGGAGTCTAAGAGATAGAGAGAGAGAGCGCTCATAGGCTTCCACGATCCTGGGGACGTCCCCCTATGGAAGGTAGAATTACATTGTCATAGCCTTTATACTTCATACTTGAAATATTATTTATTGAATGATTATTTTTTGTAGTTCATACTGGTTTGACTCCCAGCTAGAGATAAAGGAAGAAGATTGAGACCACAGTTTTACTTCCTGATAAGAAGAAATAATTTACTAAGGTAATCACCTTCAGAGATTTGTATGAGCATGGGTACTACATTACCCATGTGGAACCTGCGAGGACAACACTAAGAGGTAGACAAATTAATTTCAAAGGTCGCGACCTGTATTGGTATTTGCTATTTTTAGTATTAACTATGCCAATTCTTGTACAAATACTTTCTCGGACGGGCATCCTATAATGAAGATTAATAGAGAGGTTCTCCTTTCCCAGTTGGATGAGCTAGAGAGAGGAATCCAAATTTTGAACCAAGATTCATGAAGGTACAAAGGGAAAAAGAGGAAAAGGGATGCAGAGAGAGATGTTACCCCAGTAACGGATGTCCCCCTAGGGGACCCTACTGAGGCCGAAGCTGGGGATTGGAACATGTTGCTTTCTGATGATGTTGCGACCAATATTTCTAATGCTGGGTTGGTTTCCCTTGATATTGGGGAGAAAAATAAGGGTCAACCAACTCTGGGCATATTTCTATTACAGAGTCCCCTCCGTGGATAACTATCATCGTGAATCTAAATCTTCTAACTAAGTAAAGCGGGGCCATTCCTTCTTGTACGTTACCTGTTATAAGGTCGGCTAACCCAAAATCTCCATTAGACATTACTATTATCGTGGACAGAATAAGGCATATATTCGTGGATATAAAAAAATAAGGCATAAGGTTACCAAAAACTATCTAGAGGCCAATGAGAACATCTATGCCTGGACGTTCACAGATGTTGATCACACCCAAGGTGTTTAGGAGATGCATTTTGAGGATGAGTTGGCCTAGAAACAAAAGGAAGAGGCCGCAGCCAGAGCTCTTAAGGTTGAGGAGACTAAGACAGTCTTGGAGGAGGATGATGGTGATGAAGATGACGACGACGGCGTAGAGTCCTTAACCTATATTTCTTTGATCTTGTAATCATTTTTGTTGAACAATGCCAGTATCAAACTCTTTTATTGGTATGAATATTTTATTTTACAGCCTTTTATGCTTTATATATGTCATCTTTAAGCCTCTGCGGTCTTATTTCTATCTGTCATACTTGCTTTCTTGTAGTTGTAGTCTTATATTTTGAACATGACTTGATTCCAATTACTTGGCTTGATTTTGGATGCAGTCTTAAAAATGAAGCGCCTATAGACGATACCGCCACAGAATTAAGGGGAATAATGGCTAAACTTGATACTGTTGTCTTCGTTTTCCATGACATTATATTACCACCTTGATTTTGTTTAAGTTTAAAATATACTCCACCGACATGACTGGTCTTTTGCATGTTTTTAATTTCTATAATGGATGTATCATTACTAATTCCATCTTATTTTAAAGGCTTCATATAACATTCCACATATCGAAGGAGTATAGTGGCCCCTTAAGGCTTTGGTCATGAAGTGTTTAACTAGATGTAACCGTTAGCATGATGTCTTCAAACATATGTTGTCTTCCTTTTCTACCCCTGTCTTTAGGCTTTTCAAATCTTATGATATTTTGGAGTATTAAGACCCCCCCGAAGTTATTGGGTTATTAGGAGCTACCCAAGGCTATTGGGTTATTAGGAGCCACCCAAGGCTGATGGTGTATTAGGAGCCACCCAAGGATGATATGCTATTCAAAGTTGACCCGGAGTCTTTCATAAAAGACTCACTCTAATTGGGTAATCTCATTGTAGAGGATCTAACCAGAACCACTAGCACGAGATTCTTGCCTGTTGGGATCTCAGTGCAGACTAAGTCTGATTTCTTGACTTAAGTTTTGTCATTGGAGTTGAATCTAACATTGTCTTTTAGCTCCTAGGTTTTTTGGCATCTCTGCCTCCATAAACCGTTTATAGAGTTATTGGGCATTCATGCCACCCTGGCCGCGGTCTTTTTATTCCTCTATTTTTAAGCACCTCTAGCTCCGTGGCCATTGGTTAGGTTATATTGGGCATTTTTGCCACCCTGGTTGCGATGTTGAGGTGCGAGTATTGCTAGGTTTCTCGTTAAACAAGAATTTTACAAAGGCATTAAAGTAATATAAACAAAATTCATCGATATATATATATATATATATATGTTTAGGGAATACAAAGTTGATATATAAGTTGTGGCTTTGCAACGGTTACAAAAGTACAAAATAAATAAATTTCTCCCTTTAGACTTTCGAATGGTTGCAACTGATATATATATGTTTAGGGAATACAAAGTTGATATATAAGTTATGGCTTTGCAACGGTTATAAAAGTACAAAATAAATAAATTTCTCCTTTTAGACTTTAGAAGGGTGGTTGCGAATGATTTCTGTTTAGTTGAAGGTTGCGGACTTTGTGGACTGCTGCAATATTCCTTGTCTGGCGAGCCTCTTGAGCTCATTCTTTAGAGTAAGGCACTTATTAGTTATGTGGTCATGATTTTGATGGGACTCATACCACTTCCTCTTGTCCCTCTTACTAGCTAAAGATTTAGTTTTCCTGGTCATTTTAGGAGGTTATGTCCTTTAATGATGGTTAAAATATCCTCCAGGTTACACCTTAGAGGAGTGAACTCGTCATATGGATTTTTTGGGCGGTCGTCATGCTTCCTTTTCTTCCTTTACACTAATTCTTTCGTAGTCTTCCTTTATGGGGTCGTAGACACTATTTTTGCCTTGGGGTCTTTAGCCTTTAGAATGTTAGTGAAGGTTGTGGACTCAAGCATCAAAATTCTCTATCTGAGGAGATTAATCTAGCCCTGGATAGAGGCCTGACCCTTATATAAGTCATTGATGCATCTCATCAAATGGGCTACATATTGAGTTTCCCGGGGATCTGATCCTAAGTTTCTTTTCATGATTCTTTACTATAGAGTGAGAGATCCAAAAATCATAGATTAAGAATAATCGACCATTAAGCAAATAGTGATAAAGGGATGCAATCGAGCAGATAGTAATAATGAGGCCGCAGCTTATTAAGACAACAAGGGATGAATTTGTGGCCTTTTATTTTTTATGAGGAGTTTTTCCCATCGCGATTGATATGACTGGACACGGTTTTTTCTCAGGAGGGTTCTATCTGGAGGAAATTTTTTTTGGGACATTACCTTGGATGGAAGAGTAGCTAAAAAGTTAGTGAATGCATTTTAACATATCGTGAGCGGTTTATTGATCCTTAAGCTAAAAGCGTAGCCAGATTTTTCCTATAAAACCATCGGCTTTAACTACATTTCCTAATAGCCGAGACGTGTCTTATAATAATATCACTAGGTCTTGGCTGAAATAAAGGACGAGATATGTATTTACTAATGGAATGATGCCCTGGAGTATTGACTCAGGATAGGTCCGAGATCATGGATTTCATGGTCGACCCCAGTCCGGACGAGCCTGGGTAAAGTCTATGTGGGTCCCTTGGGAACTCGATTATGGACACTGCTGACCCTCATCCTAGGACGAGGTCACACTTGGTCAGATCAATTATCCCTAGCCCTTAGCCTTATGTGTTAATAAGTGGATGAGGGGTACGAGTTGACATAGTCTTTAATGAGACATCTCTGATGTGTCGGATGCTTACAACTTGTAGGATGAGGGAGTGACACATGTCTTTATTCTGATTGGGTAGTGTCTACCCCAAGTATGATTTGATGGATGTGCGCTTAGGGATTTCTATCCTAATTGATGATGTGTGTTGAGAAATGTGCACAATCATTTCAAGGTATTAAAACCCATAATTTTCTCTCTCTTTCCTTATTTACCAACATTTTTCCCTCTCCAAGTCTCCTGCAAAACACCATTTGATGATTTCTCAAGAGTTTCTTGATTCTCTATGTTCCAAAGATTTTCCACACTTCTCCCTTTCCAATAGGTTTCCTCTCCTCCAGGTAACATTATTCTCTCAATTTTTTTGGTTTTCTGCCTTTGGTTTGTGAATATTTTCTACATTTTCTTTTTCCAGTGACATTTCTTTTTCCAGCGAGCTTGTTGGATGGTTTTAGGGTTTGAATCCCCCATTTCTATTTGCTCCCTTAGGCTATAAGTAGTGGTAGAGGTTGTGTTTACCAGGTTTTGGTGGTAAAGTATCATAGGAAGGGTTTCTAGGCCCTTCGCCAATCACTTCTTCGGTGGGTTTCTGGGTAATGTTCTTGAGTGATCTTATTGAAAATGATTAATCTTCCCCCTTTAGATCCTGCAGTCAACCATAGTCAAACTTGTATCTTATATTCCCCTTTTCACTTTTCACCCAAGTTGAGACTCATCTTGTTGATGTTAAGGCAGTTATATAAACTAGCCTAGGAGTTTCCAAGCCTCAGGGAGAGGTGTTTTCAAAAAATTAGGTGGGTAGAGGTTAAAGAATCCAAAAGGCATAGAGCCGAGGCTTTTCTTACTCATCCCATTTATCCTCCCCCATTAGTTGTCGTTCTCCCTCCAGCTGTTGAGTCAAGTGACCCTATGTCTGATTCGTCCTCTTCTACAGATAATAGTATGTCCATCTCTCAACCGACATAGAGTGTTGACTCTTTTGGGGAAGCCATGACACATCCTTCATCCTTTACTGAAGGGTTTGAGGAAAATGAAGCTTCTTCTCGTGTCTCATTCTCTCATACGGCCGAGACATCAGACCAATCTGATTCCTTTATCAGAGTACTTGACCCTAGTGTCACCTTTCCACCCCCAATAAATGCCATTCCTCTCTTGGCCGCAACTAGAGGCGGGTTTTTTCATAAATTTCCAAGTGGTTACCCAAGGAATCCCCTGGCCGAATCATCAGATAACAGTGGTGAAGAGAGTGAACTTGATAATTCTATCGCTGAGTCCTATGAAATTACTATCTCTGAGGTAGATCTTCTGACTTGGAGACACTTTTATGGCATAGGAATCTCCATCTTCATGAGAAAACCTTTTGAAGATGAGAGAGACTTTCATGGATGAGAGGGTGAGATATATGTTTATGAGCAGATGTTTAAGGTAGGCTTCCGACTACCTATTCACCCGATCATACGAACCATCCTAGCCCATTTAGGTTTTGCCCCATCTAAACTTTCTCCTAATGCTTGGAGAATTATTCTTGTATTTTTTGATATCTGGAAGATTGTTTATGAAACTGACCTTCTCGTTAACATTTTTGTGGCTTACTACATTGTGTCATCCTCCAAGACTCAACCTGCTACTATCATCTTGTATCCAAGAAACCTATAAATAAATTTCTTCTGGTAACCCAAACCTCTAACCATAACTGGAAGCCTCGCCACTTTTTCATCTTTGGAGCTTGGGAATTAGGTCCCAATGTTTCTAGTGGCACATCTGAACCCAGGGTTCCTTAGCAATGGGCCAAGGTCTCTGCATTGGCCAAACTTGATCCGGTCTTGAACCCTGAGGCCTCTGAAAAAGTTGAGAAAATTCATGGACAAGGTGATGGTGGTCGTCTAGTTAAGTTTGAGCAACTGATGACCCCATACTACTTGGCTCAGACACGTTTGGGGGTTGACCCCCTAATCAAGCTGTGTAAGTGATTTTCTTATCAATTATTGTGTCGTATCTTATAGTTTTTCATTGCTGACCTCGTCCATTTTTTGCAGATCATCCAGCGAAGACCCCAGATAACATTTGGAAGATGGTGGCCCCAAACTTGTTGGCAAACATGGAAAGAAGTCTGATGCTCCTGCTGCCCCAGTTAATAAATCTACTATGGGCAGCCTCAACCGAGCCGGTGATGCTGGGAAGAAGAGGAAGGGATGGGACGAAGACACTACTGCTCACCATCCATTGAAGTGGGGTCCTATCGAGAAAGAAATCCTGATCTCTATAGACGAGGCTTTGGAAGCTCGTCTCTCCCAATTAAAACTGGATGACGAGAGAGTTATTGGCCATGCTAAAAAGTCCATTGATGGTATCGTCTCTCTAATCTCCGATAGTGATAAGCGCTTCCTTCAGTCCATGGACATATCATTGCTTATCGAGTTTACTGTTCATAGGCCTGTTTAGGTCCTTAAATAGACTTGCTAAGCATAGTCTCCATAGTCCCATCTCATACTAATTTATTTGTCCATATTTCTTATAGGGGGTAGTTTCTCTCTATCGAATGGGGGATTGGATCAATAAGAAACTTCCCTTGATTCACAAGTTAAGAGATGCAGAGAAGACCAAGAGAGACCCGAGGACTATCTTTAGAAGTCTAAGTCGGCTCTGTAGAATAGGGTCAACGAGATTGATAATTTGAAAATTGAACATACTAGTACTTTGAAGAGGATATCCATCAACAAACAGGTCGATATTGATGTTACTGCCAAGGCTGCCTTGGACGAGTCTAAGGCACAATCTATAGATGAGTTCAAGGAGTCTAATGAGTTCGGGGGCTACGCCTTTGAGTATCTTAAGATGGGCATAAAAAATTATCGGTCGATGGGTTGTACTTAAGCATGTCGAGGTTGGAAATTTGACTCATGATGACTTCGTGGGTCTTGACTTCATCGACCCCTTCTTGAGATTTCTCTAGATGATATTTAAAATCCGACTGACACTTTGGAGTCAACCCCAATGAGGTCATTGAGAACAATGATGCTGCAGCTGAGATAAGCGTTAATGATGACGGGATTGAGAATACCCATGCTGGGGTCGAGACCATTCTTGCTGATGGGCCGGCTCAAGTAGATGCTGAGGGAAATTTACAACTTTGAGCTTCTTTATTATTCTTGCTTTTGTTGGGGGGCTGTTTTGGCCTCATGCTCTTTAACATGTGCGACTCTTGTATCAAACTATTTTTTTAACCCCATCATTACTAAATGATAACTTTTTGTTTGTTCCTGTCTTCTTAATATGTTATGCAAATGTGTCTTACCTAATTTTTCATTAGTAGCATAACACCTTGTCTATTCTCTTACATTTACGTCACCAAATTAATGATGTTTTGTCTCAAGTCCTCTCTCATCATTTTTAAAGTGTATGGATGAGAGTCGTCTCATCCGTGCACTGTCGTCTCGGCCGAGAGAGCACTTTCACCAAATTAATGATGTTTAATAATGAACCACAACTAAGTGATTTTGAATTTGAATCCACCAAATTATGGTATTATATCATGAGTCCCCTCTTGTCGTTTTGAAAGTGTATGGATGAGAGTCGTCTCGTCTCGACCGAGAGAGAACTTTCACCAAATTAATGATGTTTAATAATGAACCATAACTAAGTGGTTTTGAATTTGAATCCACCAAATTATGGTGTTATATCACGAGTCCCTCATCATTTTGAAAGTGCATGGATGAGAGTAATCTTGTCCATGCACTATCGTTTCGGCCGAGAAAGAATTTTCACCAAATTAATGATGTTTAATAATGAACCACAACTAAGCGATTTTTACCCCTTTCGATGTTACTAAGAGTCCCTGGACGAGGTCAACCCCATCTGGACTGTCATGTCATCGAGAGAAACTTAAAGCTACTTTACCAGGGATGATTTTTTATTGCTTAAGATGAGTTGATACATACAAGCAATTAATATTCAAATAATAAATAGGTAGGAGAGAACACATGGAAATTTTCATTCATAATATGATTCTCATGTACATGAACAAATGATACTAAAATGGAATTGATAAGAGACAATCAAAACTAAAATGAAACTTTAACATAAAAGTCCTTACTGATAGTATTTCTTGAGAAGGTCAGCGTTCCATGGATTGGAGAATGGATATCCTTCTGAATTTTCCAACCGATACGTTCCTTGAACCACTTCTTTAACCACCTTATAAGGACCATGCCAGTTACGATGAAGCTTGTTGGTCTTCTATCACGTATTTTTTAAAATGAGGTCTCCGTCTGCTAGTGGCCGGGATTTCACCCTTTTATTA
Source organism: Sambucus nigra (assembly GCA_949130495.1). NCBI lineage: Eukaryota > Viridiplantae > Streptophyta > Magnoliopsida > Dipsacales > Adoxaceae > Sambucus > Sambucus nigra. Next base: position 126,553,000 of record OX422214.1, read on the forward strand.
TAAAACTTTGATGTTCTTTATTGATAGGCAACTTGCCTAACCTCAATATATTCTCTTCGTTCCTCTACGAGATCCAAGTCCAATTTCCTCTCTACTACAATCTGCTCTGGGTCGTATGTTTGGACTTTATGTGTTGGGATACCTATATTTATTGGCACAATAATTTTTTAGCCATAGGCCAGCATGAACGGGGTTTCCCCCTGTTAGAGTCCTCTCTATTGTCCTGTATGCCCATAGGACGACATGCACTTCCTAAATCCATCTCCCCTTAGCGTTCTCTAAGTTTTTCATGATTCCATCGAGAATTATCCTGTTAGTGACCTCTGTTTTCCCATTTGCCTGGGGTTGGCCTGAAGTTGAGAAGAATTATTTGATACCGACCCTCTCACAATACTTATTAAGGGATATATTCTTGAACTACATCCCATTATCAGATATCAGAGTGTTAGGTAGGCCGTACCTACATATGATGTTTTTCCAGATAAACTAAAAGGCTTTCTTCTCTGTGATTGTGATCATGGCCTCGGCCTATACCCACTTTGAAAAATAATCAATCGCCATAATTAAATAATGATAATTATTCACTGCACTCGATAATGGCCTTAATAAATCAATCCTCAGACTGCAAATGGCCATGGAGAAGTGACAGAAGTAAGAGGCTTGTGAGATTGATGGGATATGGTGTCAAACCTTTGACACTTATCACATTTCTTAACATATGCACCTCCATTCTTGGCTAATATCTGCCACCAGTATCCCTAGGTAATGATCCTTTTTGATAATGAACTTCCTTTAATATAACTGGAGCAGGGTCCCTCGTGCACGTCTTTTAAAATATACTCTACCTCAGATGAATGGACACATATGAGCAGAGGAGGTAGGAACTATTTTTTGTATCAAATGTCTCCTATGAGGGAGAACTTAGCTACTTTATACCTCAGCTTCTTTCTCTCGGCTCTAGATTTTGGAAACTCTCCATATCTGATGTACCGGATGATAGGATCTATCCAAGAAGCTTTCATATTCAAGTTAAAGAAAAATTCCATACTATTTTCTTCTCCTTCAATAGTCGACCAATGGAGGATCTCTACCGGCACCGTTCTTCTAATTTTAGTTCTAGCGGTTAAAGCTAACCTCGCTAGAGCGTCGGCTTGGCCATTGTTTAACCATGGTATCCTCTTCAGCTTCACCTCGCTAAAATGCTTTAGTGCTATTTTTACTCTTCCCAAGTACTTGTCCATTATGTCGTCCCTGGCCTCGTGTACCCTCTAAATTTAGTTCACAACTAACCTGGAATCACTATGGATAAGGAGCTGGCCAACGATCAGTGCCTGGTAAAGGGAAAAACATGTTAGGAGGGATTCATACTCTAATTCATTATTAGAGGCTTTAAAGCTAAACCTTAGTTCATATTCAATATCGGTTCCATCTGGGGTCGACACAATTAAACCCGCCCCACTTTCGTTCTCACATGAAGATCCATCAACGAACAAACTCCATACAATGCCATTTTGAGAAAAGTTACCCTCTTTCAGGGTTCCATTCTTGAAGAGGTATCGTTCTTCCTCATTCTCAGACACCTTGCTTTGTGCTGAACTCATCTCGACCTCGGTCGGGTGGAGACACATCCTTCTATCTTGCTTACAAGCTATAGCTTTAATCTTTTATGTATAGGTTTCGTCCCACGTGAACTCAGCTAAGGCCTGCCCCTTAATGGCCGTTCTCGGATGGTAGATGATGTTGAATTCCTCCAATTCAATTGCCCAATCCACCAGCCTTCCTGGTTTCTCAGGCTTGTGAATAACCTGTCTGAGAGGTGAGTCTGTGAGGACCACCATGGTATGTGACTAGAAATACGGCTTTTTCTTCCTTGAGTTATAGATCAGAGCGTAGGTCAACTTCTACATTTTAGGATATCTTTTCTCGCCCCCCTGGAGGTCCTTTTTGTTAAAGTACACCGACTTCTGGACTTCATCCTCTTCTCTAACAATATAGGCACTAAAATGGTCAATTCCGACTCCGCTATAAAGATACAACTTCTCTCCCTGGACTGGTCTTGACAACAAGAGTGGAGAGGCAAGATATGACTTCAAATATTAGAAGGCTTTATCACACTCATCGTCCCATACAAAATCTTTTCTTAACACTTTAAAGAAAGAAAGGCATTTATCGGTAGCTCTAGACATAAACCTGTTTAATGTGGCCACCCATCGAGTTAGTCTCCGCACATCCTTTATTATTGTGGGAGTCTTCATCCCCAACAAAGATTTGATATTTTTTGGGTTGCTTAAATCCCCCTCTGATTAACAATAAAGCCTAAAAACTTGCCTGCTCCCACGTCGAAGACACACTTGGCGGGGTTGAGTTTCATCCTATATTTATCCATCGTGTCAAAAGTGCGCTTAAGGTCGACCACGTGAGTGTCGGCCTTAAGGCTCTTCATCAACAGGTCGTCGACATAAACTTCCATCATCTTCCCAATCTTCTCCTCGAACATCTTGTTCACCAGCCTTTGGCATGTTTCCCTGGCATTCTTCAATCCAAAGGGCATGACCTTATAACAAGAAATCCCCTTATCAGTTATGAAAGCTGTCTTCTTTGCATCTGTCGTATCCATGAATATTTGATTATATCCTAAGTAGGCATCCATAAAGCTCATTAATTCATGGCCGGATGTTACGTCAACCATCTAATCTATTCTTGGCAGTGGAAAGCAATATTTGGGGCTGGCTTTGTTTAGATCTATAAAATCAACACACATCCTCCATTTTCCATTGGCTTTGGGGACGATGATAGAATTCGCAAGCCATTCAGGGTAAATGACCTCCCTGATGAAATCGGCCTTCTCTAACTTCTTCACTTATTCTCGGATGACATCATACTTATCTCACGAATAAACTTCTCTGTCGAACTAATTGTTCATCCTCGGCCACATTAATCTTATGACAGAGAACTTTTAGATCGATGCCAGACATATCCTTATGGCTCCAAGGAAAGGTGCTCTGCCTCTTCTTTAACATCTTGATCAGCTCTTCTTTACCTCCTTTACGGCTTTGCTGATTTGGACTATTTTTTTGTTGTCTCATCCTCATTCAGGATGATGGATTCTACCTCCTTAGTGACCTCACCCTTCTTTATCCTCTTTTCATCTCTAGGGTCTAAGGTATCAATGTTGTAGGTCGTTGTGTCCCTTTTTTATGACTCCCTCTCCTCAACTGAGTTGAAGTAGCATTCGCATGCCTTAACTTGGTCCCCCTAAACTTCCCCTACCCCGCATGGAGTCGAGAATTTAACTATCTGGTGGACTATTGAGGGCACGACCTTAAACTCCTTGAGGGCTACCCTTCTAAGAATTATATTGTAGGCCGAGTAGACATTTTCATCCATGACGAAGAAGCTGATCTTCTTCGTGAGGCATTTCAGCCAGGTATTTCCCATTCTCACTTACATTCTGTAGATACCCAGAGGTTGCACCTTCTCACCACCAAAGCCGATGAGTGGTTGGTGATATGGAATTAACTTCTTCTTGCTCAAATCCAGACCTTTGTAACAGTCCCAAAACATCACGTCAGCTGAACTTCCATTGTCTACCAGAATCCTTTGAACTTTGTAACCATGTACCAGAGTAGTGATGACCAAAGGGTCATCATGTGGAGCCAAAATTCCTTTAAAATATAATCTCAAAAAATCAATGACCAAAGTATTCATATCAACCATAGTTCTCTTACCTTTGACAGGCTGAACTGCAGTTGAGTTGACAGTCTTTGGCTTTAGTTGAAGAGATTTTGCCTCATCCACATGTGCTTTTTTATCTGTAATCTCCTTTCCTCCTCCTAAAGGCCCCCCGTAGATCATCTTATCCTCTCGTGAAATCATATGTAGCCGACCCTTGGGATCAGTGAATTGAGGTGGTAGGTCAGGGTCGTCTTCATCGCCATCGTTCGAGTCATCATCATCTCGGTTGTCTGGAGTATCTGACTTACACTTATCATTTCTCTTCTTCTTCTGAGTGTCGTCAAAGCCACCCTTCGACACGCTCTTATCTACATAATTTCTCAACTCACCAGCTTTCAGCATTTTCTCAATTTCATCCTTAAGAGCAAAATATTTGTTGGTTAAGTGCCCATGGCCTTAGTGGAACTCAAACCATTGATTCTTGTTCCTCTTATGAGGAGGAAATTTCAACTTTTAAGGCCACCTCATGGACCAATCGTTCTTTATCTCGTTCAGGAAGTGCTTGCAGCTGGCTATCAAAGGAGTATAGTCAGCGAACTTATCGTCCGCTGACCTCTTCTTACCATCCTTATTCTTTTTCTGGAACTTGCCTTCGCTGCTTGTTCCCTTCTCAACTTCATTCTTTACTGCCATAGCCTCTTCGGCATTCATGACCTTACCGACCATTGCCAAGAGTTTGGCCATTGACTTCAGTGGGTCCTCGACAATCTTCCAAAGTAGCTTTCCTTTCTACAAACCTCCAATCAGAGCTATCATTGTGATGCTCTCCTCATAATCTTCAACCTCTAGCTTCTCTTTGTTGAACCTCATAATATACTCCCTCAGACTCTCATTCTTCCCCTACTTAATGTACAACAGGTGTGTTGTGTTCTTTTGGGGCCTCACCCCCAAACAAAAGTTTTGTATGACTCTCTCTGCAAGCGATTTGAAATTCTCAATTGAGTTTTTAGGGAGTGAGGTGAACCATACATGGGCTGCTCTGGTCAATGTACTTGAGAAGGCATGACACCTCATCTCATCTGAGACTGAGTAAATTCCAGTAGCTGATTGGTACATCTACACATGGTGGACTTGATTAATGCTCCCATCATATTTGGGAGTGACCACGGACGTCTTGAATTTGGCTGGGGCCGGATAACTAATGATCCTAGACACAAATGGGGAGCCTTTAGAAAAGCCCTTCTTCAAGGGGTCTCGACTTTTTTGAATATCCCCTATTTTGTCTTCCAGCCTTAGAATATAATTAATCTATGGTCTCCCGACCACTGCTATACCTCATCCTGAGCAACATTATCTTCAGCACTTTCTCTGATATTCGAATGCACTGAGTGATCTCTAGGAGTTATCCTTTGTCGACTATTCACTTCTCGCTGCTCCTCATCTGGACCTCTTGAAGGCCGATGGTCATTGATGATGCCAGAGTCAGCACCACCAGATGAGGTGTTTACAAGCTCAACAGAAGTATAACAATGGCAGCACAACTATATAAAGAAGATAATAGAAGGTGGTGAGGAGAAGAGGGTAGCACACCGGAATATAAGTGGTTCAGCCAATCTGGCCTACGTCCACTGTGAGTGTGTGAGTAATATCACTGAATGAAGGCACTAATGGCCATGGATACAATTCTCTCAAGCTCTCTCTCTCTACTGTATATTTAGACAGAGTTTCAACTAGGGTTGAATAGCTGGGGATCCTTTGCAAGGTAGGGGATGATCCCTATATATAGTGCCTAGGGGGTGTAATGTACCCCCCATGCATGCAATGAGCATGTGTGTGATATCCTCACCAATGTGGGAATGCCATCTGTCACTGTCACATGTAAGTAATGATGATGAAATATTCTCCCACATGTGGAGAATAATCTTGTTACAACTGATTTGTGCCCAGGTGTCCTTATCCAAATGTCAACAGATGCTCGGCAGTCATATTGGTGAATGACCTCGGCCTGGGAGAGGCCGAGCTGTAAAGGCTTGATGTCCGTTCAATCCGAGAAGTGTCATAAGGAGTCTCGGCCTGATCTCAGCCGAGACATATGCTGGGGTCGGCCCGAGCCGAGGTTGGACATATAGCATGCTGATGATTATTAATGCTTGGTTCCATGTTGAAGGTGATCAGGGCTCCTTGTCACCTCGGCCTACTATTGGCCGAGGTTGCTATACCCAGGTACATGATGTTGTTGATGCCTGCGATGCGCGTAGTGTCCATTGAAGTGTATATGGTAGTGTCGGCCTGGGCCGAGGTAGGTCTGGTCGAGGGATGATATCGTGGGCCCCTGGCCTACATAGGGTCGATCAATGTCTCGGCCATCATCTCAGCCGAGGTAGGTGTCCCTGGGCCGAGGTTATACTTGGGCATATCAATCACCCCCCGGCCCTTAGTCATATGCGAGAGCGAGTGGCTAGGGGATTACTTTCCCTCCGAGGCCTGTCCGTCCCAAGTTGACACCTGTATGACATCTGTCCGAAGCTAGAGCGTGCAAATTTGGCTGGCGTGTGCTGTCAGTTGTCCCTTGGGTTTCCCAATTCAATGATGGGCCTTGGGAAGTGTGCCCAAGTACTTAAGGGTTTAAACCCTTCCTTTCTCTTTCTTCTTCTTCATTTTGTTTCCCGCGCACGCAAAAGCTCTTGCGATCTTCTCTCTCTAAGTTCCTCCACTCAACGCCCTTCTACAGAGGATTTCCCCTGGTTTTCTTGCGAGTTCCCTTCGTTTCATCCATCAATTCATCTTCAGGTACTTCTCCCTTTCCATTTCCTTTGTTTTTGGCATTTGGTTTGAATTTTCCGGCGAGATTTTGAGTTTTTCGGCGAGATTCATTAACTTCCGGCGAACTGTGTTTTCTTGAAAACTTCTTAGTTTGATCTTTAGGCTTCTTCATTTTATAAGCCAAACGTGTTTGTAGCTTTAGGAATTTTTCCCAAGTTTAGGGTCGTCCCAAGTTTTGGGTCGTCCTCGGATTCTCAGACCCCTGTACCAGCTTCTTGAGGACTCCCCCTCTCTTAGAGAGAAGACCTTAGAAAAGATTAGGCAAATAGAGAGAGCTCAGGAAGAAGCTCGTAGGTCACAGGAGTTTCCTATTAGACCAATCTTTCCCCCACCTCTCAAGGTGGTATACCCTGATCCTCCTGAGAACTTCTATCAGAAAGACGTCTCTGCTAACCCATTGCCGATGTCTGAGTCTGATTCCTCCACCTCAGACCCCATGTCTGTGGACTCTTTCCAAGAAGCCATGGACTTTACACCTCGGCCTGACCAAGTCCCTGATCAGGCCGAGTTATCTAGCCGAGCTTCATCCCAAAATGGCTCAAGTACCTCATATTCTTCTTCAGAGGTTGAACTTGTTGAGCCAAGTGTAGCTGTGCCACCCATCCTTGATGCCATCCCTCTGTCGGCCGTTACAGGGGCTGAGTTTGCTCAGAGATTCCCTGGTCACCCGTCTACGTCTGCTCCAGCCGACGTTGAGCTTGATAATGATGAGGATGCTGAAAGTGATGTTGACATCTCTGAAGCATCCGAGTTCGAGAGCACAGTCACTGAGGTAGACCTTCTGTGCTTTAGGTACTTATACTCCATTAGCCCTTCCATCAAGTTAAGGAGACCTCTGAGGGAAGAGAGGGCCTATCATGGCCGAGATGGAGAAATCTGCTTGTACGAGCAGATGTTTAAGTTAGGGTTTCGCCTACCCATTCACCCCGTCATCAGGTCCATTCTTTCCTTCATCAACTTGGCCCCCTCGCAGCTCTCTCCCAATGCTTGGAGAGTTATTATAGGGGCCATCATCTTGTGGAGGGCAGTCCACCACTCTGACCTCCCAGTTCAGGTATTTACTGGTTGTTACGTCCCTACCTCGGCCAAAAACCATCCGAGCTACTATCACTTCGTGGCTCGGAGGCCTGAGAAGAAGATGCTCCAGGTCACTCAGACCTCGAATCACAATTGGAAGCCCCGGTATTTTTTCGCCTCAGGGCCATGGGAATTTGGCTCATCTGTTCCCTCTTCCACTTTTGAGCCGAGGATACCCCTCAGATGGGGTAAGGTCACCATGTCTTCAAGGGCCGATCCTGGCCTAAGTCTTCAAAATAGTAAAAAGGTGAAGGCCCTGCAAGACCAAGGGGCACATGGCTTGTTTGTTAAGTTCGAGCATTTGCTGACCCCTCAGTTTCTCCCATGGACGAGCCTGGGTGGGAGCCCCCTTGTTGACTTTGGTAAGGATTTTTCTTTTTCAAGTTTAACCTCTGAACTCATTTATATCTGATCTCTAACCCTTATCTTTTAACTTTTATAGAGAGACCACCAGGTATCCCAGACGAACAGTGGGAGATGGCAGCTCCAAGTTTGGCAAGGCTTGCGAAGAAGGTTGGTCTGAATGCTCCTCCTGCAGCTCCCACTACATCCAAATCCCAAGCTTCCAAGAAGAGGGCCCCCGAGGTCCCGGCCTCTGAGGATCAGAGGCCGACCTCGAGGCAAAAGAAGACCTCAGACGCTGCGATCCCCATCTCAGCCGACACCCTGTCGGCTCGTCTGGACCAGCTGAAGCTCACTGATAGCGTGGTCGGCAACAACAGAAAGGCTATGGACGCACTCGCCAATGTGATGACCGAGGCAGACAAGCGTTTTTACAGAGCCATGGACACCTCCATGATGATTGAGTTCGGCCTTCACAGAGCCGTCCAGGTATGACTTGTTTCTTTTGTCAATAATTTTATAAGTGGAACGTCTGATTTTACTCCCATCTAACCTCTTCATTAACTGTGCAGGGTGTGACTGCCATGTACCAACTGTATAACTGGGCCATGAGGAAATTGCCCCTTATTCAGAAGGGGCAGGAGGCTGAGAAGGTCGAGAGCGCCCTGAAGGCAGAGGTTGATCGTCTGAAGTCAGAGTTGCAGAATTCTGAGAATAAGGCCAAGAATTCTGAAATAAGGCCCAGGGTTTGGAAAAAGATATCTCAGTGCTCGTCCAAAACCACGCCAAGGCCCTGAAGGATAAAGATGATGCTCTGCAGCGGAAGGTCAACGCGGCTGTGAAGGCTTCCCTTGCAGAGGCCTCAGAGAAAATAATTTCAGACTACAAAGTCTCTGAGGAGTTCGTGGGTTTTGGCTTTGAATACCTCGAAAGAGGTATCAAGGCCACTACCAAATGGGCCGAGGTCAGAGAGAAGGAGGTTGGCACTCTGAAGGCCTCCAACTTTATGGGCCTCGGCTTTGCCGACCCTCAATTTGCTCAGGCTCTGCAAGAGGTAGAAGACGAGGCCACTGCTCCAGCCGATACTGCGACTCTTAGAGTGATCGAGCTCGGAGGTGTAGATCCTGCTGATGATGTGGTTGAGGTGACTAATGTTGATCAGGTCAACCCAGCTGAGACTACTAATGTTCCCCCCTCAGACCCTTAGTCCTTTTTAACTTGTAACTTCACTTGTAATTTGTAATTTGTAACATCAGTACTTTGTAATGAATATTTGTAATCGATGCCTCTGATTGCTATATTATCTTTCTTACTGAATGCCAATCTCTTCCTTTATTTTGACCTCTGAATGTCTCTGAATGCTATATGATCTCTGGAGTCATTACTTAATATGCTGTTCTCATAACCATCGTCACCAAATTAATGATGTTAAGGGTCTGAGGTCATCTAACCAAGGTGTATGAGCTCAGACCTCGTCACCACCGAGTGATGTTAAGAGGGTCTGAGGTCATCACCTAAGAGGTTAGCCTCACAATAAATGTCACCAAATTAATGATGTTAAGGGTCTGAGGTCATCTAACCATGGTGTCTGAGCTCAGACCTCGTCACCACCGAGTGATGTTATGAAGGTCTGAGGTCATCATCTAAGAGGTTAGCCTCATAATGAGTGTCACTAAATTAATGATGTTAAGGGTCTGAGGTCGTCTAACCAAGGTGTCTGAGCTCAGACCTCGTCACCACCGAGTGATGTTATGAAGGTCTGAGGTCATCACCTAAGAGGTTAGCCTCATAATAAGTGTCACCAAATTAATGATGTTAAGGGTCTGAGGTCATCTAACCAAGGTGTCTGAGCTCAAACCTCGTCACCACCGAGTGATGTTATGAAGGTCTGAGGTCATCACCTAAGAGGTTAGCCTCATAATAAGTGTCACCAAATTAATGATGTTAAGGGTCTGAGGTCATCTAACCAAGGTGTCTGATCTCAGACCTCGTCACGACCGAGTGATGTTATGAGGGTCTGAGGTCATCACCTAAGAGGTTAGCCTCATAATAAATGTCACCAAATTAATGATGTTAAGGGTCTGAGGTCATCTAACCAAGGTGTCTGAGCTCAAACCTCGTCACCACCGAGTGATGTTATGAGGGTCTGAGGTCATCACCTTTGATGTTATCCCCATGTAATGTCTCTGATCTAAGAATGGAACAAGAACTTGTCATGGAAACTGATCTTTATTAATAACCTCTTCTTGATAAGATGGTACATTTACAAATTACAAATCCTATGCAACATCATATGTAATATCTCTTCAGGTGGTCAGCATTCCATGGGTTAGTGAAAGGTTCTCCTTCTAGGTTTTCTATTCTGTAAGTGCCGGGCATAACCTCTTCTGTTACTTTGTAGGGGCCATGCCAGTTCGGGTGTAGCTTGTTTGTCTTCTATAGGGTCTTCTTTAGCACTAGGTCTCCCACTGCAATGGGTCTTGACTTCACCCTTTGATTGTAGAATCTCGCTGCCCTCTGCTGGTAGGCTACTTTCCTGACCTCTGCGTCTTCTCTTCTCTCTTCAACAAGATCCAGGTCTAACCTCCTCCTTTCCCCATTGCTGTCAGGATCGTAGGTCTGAATCCGATGAGTTGGTAGTCCTACTTCCGTTGGTATGACGGCTTCTGAGCCATGTGCCAGCATGAATGGGATTTCTCCTGTGGGTGTCCTTGCTGTGGTCCTGTAAGCCCATAGCACAACGTAGACCTCTTCTATCCATCTCCCCTTCACGTCTTCTAATCTCTTCTTGATTCCATCCAAGATAGTCCTATTCGTGACCTCGGTCTGGCCATTTGCCTGAGGTCGACCAGGAGATGAGAAGAACTATTTAATCCCCACACTTTGACAATACTTCTCTAAGGAGGAGTTCTTGAACTGGGTCCCATTATCCGAGATGAGCGTGTTTGGGAGGCCATATCTACATATGATGTTTTTCCAGATGAACTGAAAGGTCTTCTGCTCTGTAATTGTTATCATCGGTTCTGCCTCTACCTACCTTGAAAAGTAGTCAATGGAAACTATCAAGAATCTATAGTTGTTGACTGCTCTTAGCAAAGGTCCTACTAAGTCAATTCCCCATACCGCAAACGGCCATGGAGAAGAGATTGACGTCAAAGGCTGATGGGGTTGATGAGGGATAGTGGCGAACCTCTGACATTTGTCACACCTCTTCCCATAGTCGGCAACGTCCTTAGACAAGGTAGGCCACCAGTATCCCTGAGTGACGATCCTCTTGGCTAAGGGCCTTACCCCTATGTGGCTAGAGCAAGAGCCCTCATGAACCTCCTGTAAGACCCGGGGTACCTCCATGGGATGCACACATCTGAGGAGGGGCAAGAGAAACCCCTTTTTATACAAGACGTCTCCTACCAATGAGAACCTGGCCGCCCTGTATCTCAACTTTCTTCTTTCCATCTTGGACTCAGGCAGCTCCCCCTCTCTTAGGTATCTGACGAGTGGGTCAATCCATGAGTCCCCTGGGTTAACATTGTGACAAGGACTACATACCTCGTCCTCCTCGATGCTTGCCTTTCCTAAGACTTCGATTGGGATGGTCCTTCCCAAATCTGTCTTCATTGCCGAGGCAAGCCTTGCCAATGCATCAGCATGGTTGTTGTTCAGCCTAGGCACTCTTTTCAGTTTTGCCTCTTCAAAGTACTCTAGCAACCCTCTTACCTTTTTCAAATACTTGGCCATCCTTTCGTCTTTGGCCTCGTATACTCCCAGTACTTGATTGATAACCAACCTTGAGTCGCTATGAAGCAGGAGTCGCTTTACTCGCAGAGTTATTGCCAATAAGAGACTTGCTATCATGGCCTCATACTCAGACTCATTGTTTGAGGCTTGAAAATTGAATCTCAAGGCGTATTCAATGTTGGCGCCATCTGGGGTCGAGTGTATTAGCCCCGCGCCACTTCCACTGTCACAGGAAGAGCTATCAACGAAGAGGCTCCATACGTCTGCATCTGATGAGAAGACCCTTTCTCTCATCACCCCCTTTTCGAAGAGGTATCGATCCTCTTCGTTTTCTTCTACTTTTCTCTGAGTTTTGCCTGGGACAACCTCTTCTCGGCCTCGGAAGACGTACGGGGCAGTCTCTTCCGAATCTCTAAAGACACTTCGATTCGTCTCTTCGCCGCCATCCAAGCCCCTCTCTGTCTCGGCCTCTTCCCAAGTGAACTCTGCGATAAAGTCTGTGAGGGCCTGCCCCTTGATTGCTATCCTGGGCTGGTAGGTAAGATCATACTCCCCTAGTTCAATGGCCCAGGTCATCAGTCTCCCGGACTTCTCAGGTTTGTGCAGAACCTGTCTTAGCGGGGAGTCTGTAAGGACTACCATGGAGTGAGCTTGAAAGTAAGGCTTCATCTTCCTTGAAGCATGTATAAGGGCATAAGCCAACTTCTCCATTCGGGGATAGTTTTGTTCAGACCCTTGAAGGGCCTTACTGTTAAAGTATACAGGCCTCTGGATTCCATCCTCTTCCCGTATGATGGCTGCGCTGATGGATGATTCAGAGACTGCCAGATACACAAACAACCTCTCCCCCGTGATGGGCCGAGACAGCAACAAGGGAGACCCCAAGTAGGACTTGAGTTGGTCAAAGGCTTTTTCACACTCTTCGTCCCACTAGAAGGCCTTTCTCAGAACTTTAAAGAATGGAAGACACTTATTTGTGGCTCTGGAAACAAACCTGTTAAGGGACGCCACTCTTCCAGTGAGTCTCTGAACATCCTTAATACTCCTAGGAGTCTTCATGTCGAGTAATGCCTTAATTTTCTCAGGGTTTGATTCAATCCCCCTCTGATTAATGATGAACCCCAGGAACTTCCCGGCTCCTACCCCGAAGACACACTTCGCTGGGTTGAGCTTCATTCTGTATGAGTCCATGACATCAAAGGTCTTCTCAAGGTCTGCTACGTGAGTACACGCTTTCAGGCTCTTCGTTAGCATATCGTCCACATACACCTCCATGGTCTTACCTATCTGCTCCTCGAACATCTTATTGACAAGACGTTGATACGTTGCCCCCGCATTTTTCAGACCAAAGGGCATCACCTTGTAACAGTACGTCCCCTTGTCAGTAATGAAGGATGTCTTCTCAGAGTCTTCGGCATCCATGAAGATTTGGTTATAACCTGAATAAGCATCCATAAAACTCATGAGCTCGTGCCCTGCCGTTGCATCCACCATCTGGTCTATCCTGGGTAAGGGATAGCTATCTTTCGGGCAAGACCTGTTCAGGTCTGTGAAATCTACACACATCCGCCACTTTCTATTGGCCTTAGGCACGATGACTGCATTTGAGAGCCACTCTGGATAAGTAACCTCTCTTATGAACTCGGCCTCTTCCAACTTCTTCACCTCTTCCCGGATGACCTCATACTTCTCTCTGGAGTAGACTCTTTGCCTGTGTTTAATAGGCCTGGCATCTCTGTCCACGTTGAGCTTGTGGGTCATGATATCAGGGTCGATACCAGGCATATCTGCGTGACTCCATGCGAAGACACTCTGCCTCCTCCTGAGGAAGTTTATCATCTCTTCCTTGATCGTTGGCTCTAGGGCTTTGCGGACCTGGACGGTTTTTTCCGGCTCGTCCTCATTAAGGACGATGGATTCTACCTCTTTCGCGACCTCTCCCTTCTTCAATTTTGTTTCATCTCTTGGGTCAAGAGTGTCAATGCTGTAAGTGGCGGTTGCTCTCTTATGGGCCTCTCTCTTTTCGGCCGAGTTGAAGTAACACTCCCGCGCCGTGGTCTGGTCCCCTTGCACTTCCCCTACCCCATAAGGAGTCGGGAATTTTAGCATCTGGTGGACCGTCGACGACACGACTTCAAACTCTTTGAGGTCCACTCTTCCGATGATGAGGTTGTAGGCCGAGAAGACATTTTTGTCCATAACAAAAAAGTTTATCTTCTTGGTCAGCCTCTTAGGCCACTCATCTCCCATCCGTACATCCATTTCATACATGCCCAGTGGGTGTACCTTCTCACCACTGAAGCCTATCAATGGGTGATGGTAGGGCATCAGCCTTGCCCTGCTAAGACCCAAGCTCTTGAAACAAGGCCAGAACATCACATCTGCTGAGCTTCCCCCATCTATGAGGATCCTCCCTACATCTCACCCATGCACCCTTGTTGTTATGACCAAAGGGTCATCATGGGGGGCTAAGATTCCCTTGAAGTCAAGTCTGGAGAACCCCACCACGAGGATGTCCATGTCTACCTTCTTTCTCTTCTGTACTGCATCAGAAGAGGTCAGATTCACAACCTCAGGCTTGGCCACTGACTTGGCCTCTGCTACATGAGCCTTCCTATCGGCTACCTCAGAGCCACCTCCTGCGAATCCCCCACATATGGTGCTAACACCAAAGGAGATCATTCCGACCCTCTTCACTGGAGTGTTGTCATCCTTCGGTGGGAGATCCGGGTCATCTCCATCATCTCCCTCTGAGTCGTCGTTCCTTCTGGCAGGGACATCGCCACGGCACCTGTCATTCCTTCTCTTCTTAGGGTCTTCTCTTCCACCCTTTGGGGCCTTGCCATCCACATACCTTCTCAGCTTCCCAGATTTCAGCATCTTCTCAATCTCATCCTTTAAAGCGAAGCATCTATCTGTGACATGGCCGTGATCCTGATGGAACTCACACCAGAGGTTTTTATTCCTCTTATGTGGTGGGGCCTTCAATTTCTCTGGCCACCTCAGAGTTCGGTCAGTCTTGATCTCATTAAGGATGTGCTCACAGCTCACAGTCAGAGGAGTGTAATGAGCGAACTTGTCATCTACTGACCTCTTCTTCCCCTCTTTCTTGCCCTGGGACCTCCCAGTGCTACCACGGTTCTCCTCCTCATATTTGGCGGTCATTGCCTCTTCCGCATTCATCACTTTCCCCGCGGTTGCCAGCAGCTCTGCCATAGACTTAGGAGGGTCTTTCGCCAGTTTCCACAGTAGCTTTCCCTTCTGGAGGCCTCCTATAAGGGCGGTCATGGTTATGCTCTCTTCGTAATCCTCCACCTCCAACTTCTCCTTGTTGAATCTTACTATGTAGTCTCTTAGCCTTTCGCTCTTAGCCTGTTTGACATATAGGAGGTGGGTAGTCTTCTTTTGAGGTCTTACCCCAAAGCAGAAGTTGTGGATGAACTGCTCAGCTAAGCCTTTGAAGTTCTCGATCGAGTTCTTCGAAAGAGAGGTGAACCAGCTGTGCGCTGCCCCTGTCAAGGTTCCTGAGAAGGCCCTGCACTTCATCTCATCGGGTATCGAGTAAATATCTGCCGCTGACTGATACATCTCGATATGGTTCACTGGGTTAGTGATGCCATCATACTTAGGAGTCACTGTAGGAGGCTTGAACTTAGCTGGGGTTGGGAACCCCACTATCCTAGCTACAAACGGGGAGCCCTCCGAGTAGCCCCTCTGTAATGGGTCCCTGCTTTTTATGAGGTCCCCTATCTTCTCCTCGAGACGTTGGATTGAGTCATTCCAGGGTCTTCCCTCATCAACTTGGCCGAGGTTATCCCCTGCCACCTCTCTGCGATGGACAGAGGGTTCCCCAGCCACGACCCGTTGACTGTTGACCTCTTCCTGCTCCATGGATCTTCTCTCCAAGGGTCGGCCTTGATCTGGCCGAGCCCGCCTATTCCCTCTTTAAGAGCCTTCCGTGCTCCTTGACCTCGATAGACTCTATCTCAGGTCATTGACTGGGCCCAGCCTCTCGAAGGCCGACCCTCTGATCAATCTGTCGAAAGCCGACCCTCTTTGTTGGGCCTCTTCTCTTCTTTGGCCGACACATCCCTGACTCTGCCTAAGGGGTCGTATGGTGTTATCTGACACCTCATACGGCTCCCAGCAGTCTTCGGGGGCCTCTTCAGCTCCTAGGTCATCATACCTGTCCTCTGGGCAAGGGTTTCCTTGCCTCCCCAGGCGCAAGTGCCTAGGGTCAGCAACGTCCCTCCTCCGCTGAGGTGCAGGCTGGTCCTTCATCGGTGCCTGGGTTGGTCCCCTGGCGTCAGGTTGTGGATGAACCGCTGCCGGAGTGATCATGTCCGGTGAGACTCCAGGTGGCCTCATCATCATGGTTTGGCTGAGCTGGATAAATTGCTCCCTTATGGCTTGTTGTGTTGCAGCCAAAGATTTCAAGGCTGCTGCCACTTCCGCCATTTCGAACTGGGGAGGAGCCTGACTGGAGCTAGCCCCTCCACCTCCGAGAGGCGGAAGAGGCAGAGGCAAGTCTGGTGCCATGTGTTATCACTATAGAGCTTGAGTAGCAGGTGAGCTTAATACCTTAAATGACCTCTTTCAATGGTGAAACAGCTCCACACAAGGGGTGGTTCCTGGTTCACCACCAGAGTCTCCGGTGAGATAAGGCAGAAAAAGAGGAAGAGATAGCTTCTCGTTCCCACACACGGTGCCAAAATGATGATGCCAGAGTCAGCACCACCAGATGAGGTGTTTACAAGCTCAACAGAAGTATAACAATGGCAGCACAACTATATAAAGAAGATAATAGAAGGTGGTGAGGAGAAGAGGGTAGCACACCGGAATATAAGTGGTTCAGCCAATCTGGCCTACGTCCACTGTGAGTGTGTGAGTAATATCACTGAATGAAGGCACTAATGGCCATGGATACAATTCTCTCAAGCTCTCTCTCTCTACTGTATATTTAGACAGAGTTTCAACTAGGGTTGAATAGCTGGGGATCCTTTGCAAGGTAGGGGATGATCCCTATATATAGTGCCTAGGGGGTGTAATGTACCCCCCATGCATGCAATGAGCATGTGTGTGATATCCTCACCAATGTGGGAATGCCATCTGTCACTGTCACATGTAAGTAATGATGATGAAATATTCTCCCACATGTGGAGAATAATCTTGTTACAACTGATTTGTGCCCAGGTGTCCTTATCCAAATGTCAACAGATGCTCGGCAGTCATATTGGTGAATGACCTCGGCCTGGGAGAGGCCGAGCTGTAAAGGCTTGATGTCCCATAAGGAGTCTCGGCCTGATCTCAGCCGAGACATATGCTGGGGCCGGCCCGAGCCGAGGTTGGACATATAACATGCTGATGATTATTAATGCTTCTCGTCACCTCGGCCCAAGCCGAGGTGGGACTGGTTCCATGTTGAAAGTGATCAGGGCTCCTTGTCACCTCAGCCCACTATTGGCCGACGTTGCTATACCCAGGTACATGATGCTGTTGATGCCTGCGATGCGCGTAGTGTCCATTGAAGTGTATATGGTAGTGTCGGCCTGGGCCGAGGTAGGTCTGGCCGAGGGATGATATCGTGGGCCCCTGGCCTACATAGGGTCGATCAATGTCTCGGCCATCATCTCGACCGAGGTAGGTGTCCCTGGGCCGAGGTTATACTTGGGCATATCAAGTATTTAAAATATACTCAAAATTATGGACTGCACTACTCAAAATATCCAGCTGTTCTTGAAGGACATTGCGATGCAAATTGGATATCCGATACAAAAGACTCTAAGTCTACGAGTGGGTATGTGTTTACCCTTGGAGATGCAGCCGTATCTTGGAAATCCTCGAAATAAACATGCATTGCTAGATCGACAATGGAATCTGAATTCATTGCACTAGACAAAGCTGGAGAAGAAGCTGAATGGCTTCGAAATTTCTTAGAGGATGTTCCAAATTGGTCTAAACCTGTGCCCGCAATATGTATACATTGTGATAGCCAATCAACGATTGGAAGGGCACAAAATCACATGTATAACGGAAAGTCACGACATATTCGTCGTCGACACAATACCGTTAGACAACTTCTCTCAAATGGAATTATCTCAATTGACTATGTAAAGTCAAAAGATAATATATCGGATCCACTAACAAAAGGTTTAAACATAGAGAAAGTTGAAAGATCATCGAGAGGAATGGGTCTAAAGTCTATAAATAAATAAGAATCAATATAGTGGCAACCCAACTTAGCTGATTGGATATCCCAAGATCTTGGTTCAATGGGTAAATCGAACTACATTGTATTCAGTAAGTACTAGAGGAGATTTAATCCTATCCATTCCAAAGATGAGACAGTGTATATATGCCGTGAAATTAGGATAAGTTATGCTTTTAATGACATCTATTTTTTAGTATATCTAAGTGGGGTATTGCAGGATACTCTTTATGGAAGTCACCTATGTGAGTAAGAAGGGAGCCACTTCTATGAGAATAGTGAAGGCATATTCTCTAAAATACTCACGGAACCAAGTGTTGTTCATGGCCAAAATGAACACAAACGTGAGAACCAACTGTGTTGAAGAATTATTGTGTGAATACTATTATCTAGGTTTACAAAAACGGTTAACGGTTCAAGGACGTGAAGTCTACTGATTAACCAAGTAAATCCGATAGTATATCCAGCTGTGTTTATTCCTGGGCCGAGGTTATACTTGGGCATATCAGTCATCACCTCTCTCTTTTCTTCTGGAGCCTCCGATGCTTCTGGACCTAGAAAGGCGATTCCTCAGATCATCTGATGTTAGGTGGACCCTATCAAAGGCTGACCCCCTGCTCAATTTATCCAATGCTGAAGCTCTGGGCCTGCACACTCGGCTCGATCTACCACACTAGTCCCGGCTCGATTGAATTGGTCGCACACTGCCTCTAGAAATTTAATAAGTCTCCTAACATTCCCTGTTATCCTCATCATCATCTTGGTCATCCTCATCATCAGTGAATTTCTAACCTGACCTCCCCAGGAATAAACGCCTAGGGTTGGCCACGTCTCTGTGCCGATATTGAGGAGGAAGATCCTTGTGTGGGGCCTGGGGTGGTCCCCTGGCTATTTTCTCTGTGACAACCCTGCTTTTTATATCTAATTCGGTTAGCTACACCTAATTAAATTAAAGTGGAGCGTCAATATGTTGGCATTAAAAACAAAATTTAAATAAATGCAGTAAAGTAAACATGTACACTCTCATACGTGTAACCAAATCACATCATAACAACTATAACAAGTGAAACCAACTCATAACTATTAACTGCAATAATCCATTAGTAATCTCAAACTGAAAATATAAAATGTCAATACATGCGGCCCAACACAAAATGGGAAAGAGTAATACTGCAATTCTCTCAAATCCTAAGTACAAACAAAGTGATATTAATCTCTGATACCACCCTCAAAAAAAGGGAAACAAACGACATAAATTAAAATAGAATAACTCCACGGCTACAGGAATCCTAAGATTGATATGATTTCATCAAGCTCCATAGTCTATTGTCCAGTGGGACGAGGACCTGTCATATATTATATATATAGGAGAGGAGTAAGAAGCAAGATAGACGAACGTTAAAGCAAGAAAACAAGTTATAAGATTATAATATGTACTTATAATGAAAGAACACTAGTCATTACGCGTCTCCAATAATTAAGTTGTTTGGATTCATTTCCCAAATGATGTTCCTAGGTTGTGACTACCCAACCCAGCCCAAGTGTAGGGAGTCTTAATTAAATAGCGTGATTAATTACTATTAATCCAGTTCAAATGTTCCTACTCGGAATAGTTATTTTCATTTAAAAACACTTAACAGTGGTAAAATTTCTTTTATCCAGTCCCTTAACAGTAGGACATTTTCTTCAAGTATAATATCAAATGCATCGATTCAGAATATTACTTTAAGACACAAGCATAATATCTCACACAACAAATCATATCGGGTCAGTATCGTTACCCGGGGGAACAAGTCGTAACACTAGGCCTACACAAGAATAGTCCCCAATATTATGTGGAAAGGGCAATCATATTAAGTCCTAAATCACAAGGCATTCCAAGATCTTTCTATCCGACCTGCATTACAACCATGTGTCCGATTCCGGTGGTTTATCTCCGACACGTCACTTGAGCGACACCTAACCGGATCAATCATAAAAAATTGCATTCAACATGTGCCTACATCGACCGGAGGACTAGTCTAGCATTTACTCGACAATATACATGTAAAATAATTTCACGCTCATGTATATATACAATCGTATCAAGTCTCTTACTCGAGTTATACAATAGTCATTATTTATAATATAACATAATTTATATGATTAATTTACTAATTCAACATCAAATCATTTCAAGGTTATATATCCCTAATAACCATAAGAATGTGATCAAGTTAGGATATTAGGCACAACACCACAATTATCTTACTAACAACATGAAAAACATTAGCACTCTTATTTCAACAACTTTCTGCCCAGAATTGTAAAACGCCGATTTGAGGCTTTTTCGATCCGTTTTTGGAAAAACTTAAAACTACAAAGTTATTCGGAACGTGATTTTCTACAAGTACATGGGAGCATGCTTCCATAACCTGCTTAAAACACACCCGAAGCTAACATATACAATTTACCCTTATTTACGACAACTTGCTGCGCAGATATATAAAACGTCGATTTGAGGCTTTTTCGATCCGTTTTTGGAAAACTTAAAACTACAGAGTTGTTCAGAACGTGATTTTCTACAAGGACACGTGAGCATGCTACCATATGCGGCTTAAAACGGATTTGAAACTAACATATACAGTTCTCCCCTGTTTACAACAACTTTCTGCGCAGAACTGTAAAACACATATTCGAGGATTTTTCGATCCGTTTTAAAAAAAACTTAAAACCACAAAGTTGTTCAGAACATGATTTTCTACAAGGCAACGTAGACGAAACATCCATTTTCGGAACCAAAATAGTTTTTAATATGACGATTTACTCAATTTCATAGATTTCTCAAATTCAAGAGGTTGTTCTACAACTTAATCCCTATAGTGATGTTATTGCATTTGAATCTAGGTGAAGGGTGATCTTAATACATTGCATATCATTTTTAACATCAATTTAATATAAATTTAGGGATCTAAACACATGTTCATGTGAAATTTCATTATATATACATATTATACACATATAGGTTATTAACTTGCCTTGGATTGTATGGAGAAGTTGAATCCTCTTGAAATCTCCTTAGATTTATTTTCTTCTTACTCTCTATCTCTCTCTAGCCCCCTTTTGTGAAATGAGAAAATGAAGACTTCTTCTCTTCTTTTCTATTTATACCTTAGTTTATTTACAAAAATGCCATTGCTCCAAATTTAACCCTCTCGATCATTTTACGTGTTAATTCGGTTCTAATATTTAAGTCGCACATTCGTATCTCAATGAATTCATTTTAACTTTTTATTTCCAAACATTTTGAATATATTTACTGGCCTAGTTTTTTTTCTTCAATTAGTTCAATTTCAATTTAATAAAAAATGCGGGGTATTACATTCTCCCCCTATACGAACAGGATTTCATCCTCGAAATCCAAAATAAAGCAAATCAATTCAAGTCAAGTAATTAGTTTACCTTCCATGAAGAGATATGGGTGACTAATTCCCAAGTGGCCTCAGACTCATCATGATTACTCCACATAACACGAACAAAAGGAATGACTTTTGACCTCAACTGCTGCTCACGACGATCTAGGATCTTGATCGACCTCTCTTTGTATCTCCCATCGGGCTGAAACTCAACCCCATCTAAGCTATGTGTAGCTGTGAGTCCTCGGGACGTAAGAACTTCGTCAACATGGATATATGAAAAACATCGTGTACCCGCTGGAGCTGGTCGGGTAGGGCTAAACGGTAGGCAACTGACCCCACCCTGTCCAACACTATAAATGGACCCACGTATCGCGGTGAAAGCTTCCCTTTGGTACCAAAGCGAATAACTCCTCTCATGGGTGAGACCGTCAACAGCACTTGGTCCCCAACGACGAACTTTAACTTCCTCCGCCTTATGTCAGCATAAGTCTTCTGACGATCTTGCACGGTCTTCATCTATGAACGAATCAAGTCAACCTTCTCCGAGGTCTCCCTAACAATATCCGGACCCAGCATCCGTGCTCTCTGAACTCCAACCAACACGTAGGGGATTGACAAGACCAGCCATATAAAGCCTCGTATGGTTCCATGCCCATAGTCTGCTGATAACTATTATTGTATTCGAACTCCACCAGTAGCAAATGTGTATCCCAATCACCTTTGAAGTCCAACACACAAACTCGTAACATGTCCTCCAAAATTTGGTTTACCCGCTCCGTCTGACCATCAAACCGAGGGTGGAATGCAATACTCAAACTAAACTGAACTCCCATCGCCTCCTGAAGATCGCCCCAAAAGTACGAGATGAAGAAACTACCACAGTCGGATACGATATCACGGGGTACCCCATGCAACTTAACAATATCGTTAATAAACACTGTGGAGTACTGTGATGCCGTATAATCCATCCTCACCGGAAGGAAATGAGTCACCTTGGTTAGTCTGTCGATGATGACCCAAATCGAATCATGATCGCACTACGATCTTGGCAACCCAACAATAAAATCCATGGAGATTCTTTCCCATTTCTAACTATACAATCGAACTCTCACCATGAAGCCTAACATAACTGAACTACTAAGATGATCCAGAAATCAATACCCCCAAGTCCCGACTCGCTAAGTTTCATGCGTGGAGTGTCTCGCAAGAAAAATCCAAATAAGGAACCCCTTCGATACGCTACTGTCATCTTGTCGAGATAAGGAATTTGTCAACTCAAGACCCCTAGTGATACAAGAATCATCTAACTCCAAAAACAACTTATCTCTGGACTCAACGATTCATTACACAATAAATAATCCAACTTTGCCTATTCAATACAGATGTCACTATTTAACAATCATGCCTCAATACTCAACTCAGAATCGACTAACAATGTTGCTCCAGCTACACTGTGAGTCGCGATCCTAGACATCAGATACCACATCGAACAGATGGTATTGAAATCTCAAAAGCTAACTCTACACCAAGTTGTCAATAACACTTTCCTTGCACTTAAATTGATGGTGAGTCAACCGATATGGAAACCCTTATGATCCACTAATGTTGCACATGTGCATAAGCATACATCTTCTATGCACTTATGAATATTGTTCCATCTTTCCAAGTCTGGACTTAGGTAAATAATATCAACAAGGTTCATACTTGTAAGGACATATTTTTATAAATGTCCATGACAATTAATTATGTCATATACCGTTACAACCGTCGAAGAAGTTCAAGAGCAATCTACATCAAGACGGATCTGAATATATCAAGGTTCTTCATAAAAAAGACTCCGCAAAGTTTACTTTGGTAAGGTTATGTTTTAAATACCTTAACTTTGCACTTAGAGCTTTGGGATATTTTTACAAAATATTTTCTAAGTGTTGGAGCGGACTTTTTTCGTAAAATTTTGAGAATGAGTAATTTTTCTAAGTCCTGTACCGTTCCTCGATTTTGACGCCCCCGTTGTTCAAGCGAGATCTCATCTCGTTCGAGCGACATGGAGATGTCGTGCGATGTCGTTCAAACGACATGTGTACGTCGTTCACGTGAGATACCTTTTTCGTTCGAGCGACTGAGGCGGTGTGTTTTTCTATAAATACTCATTAAATGGTTTCGTTTTCATTAAGTAGTCCCAACGTTTTTAAAGAAAGAAAACTGTGAAACTGTAGAATCCTTTTGACTTCTTCTTTTAGGTTTAATCCCTTTTTGTTTTCAATTCACAAAAATCCCATATGCTTTGATGCATTGTTTTGGTGTTCAAGAACACACTTTGCTTTTGATAATTCTTTATAGGGAGAACTCTACAAGCGGAGAGCTGCGTGCTATTGTGGAGGGAGTCCTTGTGAAGATTTAAGACTGCGTGTCCTTGTGGTATAGCTGCGTGTGAACCACTGCTGATTTCTAGTCGTTACTTTGGAGGTTTGACGAAGACATCGTGCGTTGCTCTTGTGGGAGAAATCAAGATGGTATGTAAGTCAATGGTTTTGTAAACTTGTCAAAGTTCTAGAAATAAAAGGTTTTGCCCTTCGGAGCTTTTTCCTGAAATTTGTGTCGCATGCTTTATTTATTTATGGTTTGACATGCACACACGTAGTTGCATGTTTAGGGGCTGAATCAATTTGGCTTAAAAATAGACTCTCATTAAATAAGTGTGCCAAATTAGAAATTTGTAAATTTAATCAATTATCACACAGTCATATACGTTTTACAAATTGGTATCAGAGCAGGTTACGCTAATTTATCGCGTGATCTTTGTTTTTTGCAAAAAATTGTGTGATTTAAAATTTTTTCAAATCAATTTTTGTGAAAAAAATCGCAATTTTTTCTATGGATCACTTATGTAATCGGATACCCCCCTTTGATGACACGAGTCAGAGTTTTGATGATATAAATCGTTTGAATTTGACGTTTGCTAAAAGAATTGATTTTTTGGAAAAAGAAAATTCTCGTTTTAAATCCACTATGGATCTTTTACAAATGGTTCAAAATCAAAGAAATTTTTATCGCGAGAAATTTTTTGCCTTGGACCATGACTTTGTTGCTTTAAAATTGTCCAAGAAGGAGAGTGATGATAGGGTCCTATTTTTAGAAAAAGAATTAGAGGACCTTAATAATTCGATGGTTTGTGTTTGTACCAAAGAGGATAAAAATATTTTAATCAATGAGCTTGTGGCACGTGAAAAGACTCTTAGGGATAAGTTTGTTTTAATTGAGGGGGAGAACGATAAAGTGTTAAGTTTAATTGAAAATTTGAAAAAGAAATCCCTGTCTTTGGGAGAGTCTAGTTGAAAAATGATTTGAACGATTCAAGTAGGTTTGATAGTGATGGTAATGTCTCATCTTGTTCTCATGCTTCTAGTGCTAAAGCCAAAACCATTGTTTGTTTTAGAGGGTCAATTAATCCCAAGGACGTTAGAAAAGAGCACACTTTAGGTAACATTCCACCCATTTACACATGTTCATATTATGGTAGGAAAGGTCACCTTAGGAGATTTTGTTTTGATCTTGGAAGATGTCCTAGGATGTCGAAGTCTAGTATTTTGTTGGTTTGCAAAATCCCGTGTCGACGTGTTACATCTGCTTGGGTTAGGAAATCACTTTTGGATACGCTAGATTTTAGAATAGTTGATTCTCATTTTCTTGCACATGACTTTTCTCTTGCCATATCATATAGATGATTGTGTTCTAATATTTGTCATATACTAGTTATGGTTTTATGATCTATATATGTCTGCTAGTGTTACGTCATGTGTACTTTTTGTATAAAGTTTTTGTTTTTGAAATTTTTTGAAAAATGCAAAAAGATTTTATTTTGATAAAATTTTTGAAAAATCCAAAAAGTGTTTTGTATTTTGTTTACACCGTTTTATGGATTAACACTTAGGATGACCAAGTCACAATTTCATTCCATGTCACCATTGGATAGTGTTTTGAGACAATACATCATGTCATCTTTGTGCTTTATGATGTTTGGAGTCATTGAGATGTAATTCGTTGTTACTTCCTACATGTTTGACTCTTAATTTCCTTTATTTCACACATGCATGGATTCGTTTGATTATTTTGCTTATCTTATCACATGTTGGTTCGGTGTTTTCACTTCAATCCTGTCCTTAAAACGAACCAAGCGCGATAAAACTTGATAAGAAAGTTGTGCATGTAAGAGCCGTTTGTAAGTTTATGTGCTTTATTTGAAAATGGGGAAGGGCTGCGAAAGGTTCATTTGGCCTTTGCGAATACTAACCCACCATTTTATTAGTCCTAAAAAATTGAAGAATTTTATTATCCGGGGTCCAAAGAGGTTTAAAAGAGCCCGAAAAAATTTAAAAGCAACAAAAAGAAATTCATGCCAAAAAGGGGCCATTAGGTTTTTGCACAAATTCTCCAAAGTTTGAGAATTTAGTTTATACACCTCTAAAAGAAAATATATGAGGGAGTTTGGATGGAGAATTAAAATGGGTTTGCACGTCTTTGAAAGTCTTGAAAAAGCATGAAATAGTTTTGGACGTTATTGGTGTGGAAATCACTTTGACTTTGATTTGTTGATTTGTATAAGCCAATGTCATCTAAATTCAACAATATTTACACCTAAGGATACTTTTAATGTTCATTCATTAGGAGTACACGTATGCATCGTGCACATATGATTGATTGAGTTTATTTACCTATCAAATGTGTTCACACCAATTCATTCCATTTCCACGACTTGGTTGTTTTAGTTTAAATCCATGGTGTGATTTTTGGTATCCTATTTTTGTACGAAAAAATTGAAAAATCAAAAGTAGTTTGTGAATGTTTTTGAGATATACCTTTGCATGCGCGTAGTTTGATTCATATTTGCTATGCATTTTGTCGTGACACTCCATGTTTTGATTGTTTCTTCTTATCTGTCTATTTGGGGTCATCATAAAAAGGGGGAGAAAGAATTATCATTATATGGGGGAGTTTTTGCATTATGGGGGAGATTTGATTTATTAATGATTTATTCTTATATCATTTCAAACTCGACGCGTCACGAAGGTTTTTGCTTTATCTCATGTGTGTAGGTACAAAGATTGAAGGTCATTATGATGCACACCCTGATGAGAAAAGCTTTGAGTTTTGATGAAGATTTTTGAAGAACTCTTTGAGATCTTACAAATTTATTCATGGGAGGGTAGATTTGTATAGGCATTTTGGTATTTGATAATTAAGATTTTTTTATGTATGTACCGGCATAGACATAGGGGAGATTTATAAGGACATATTTTTATAAATGTCCGTGATAATTAATTAAGTCGTATACCGTTATAACCGTCAAAGAAGTTCAAGAGAAATCTACATCAAGACGGATCTGAATATATCAAGGTTCTTCATAAAAAAGACTCCGCAAAGTTTACTTTGGTAAGGTTATGTTTTAAATGCCTTAACTTTGCACTTCGAGCTTTGGGATATTTTGACAAAATATTTTCTAAGTGTTGGAGCGGAGTTTTTTCTTCAAATTTTGAGAATGAGTAATTTTTCTAATTCATGTAGCGTTCCTCGATTTTGACGCCCAGGTCGTTCAAGCGAGATCTCATCTCGTTCGAGCGACATGGAGATGTCACGCGATGTCATTCAAACGACGCGTGTACGTCGTTCAAGCGAGATACCTTTTTCGTTCGAGCGACTGAGGCGTCGCATTTTACTATAAATACTCATTAAATGGTTTCGTTTTCATTAAGAAGTCCCAGCGTTTTGAAAGATAGAAAACTGCGAAACTGTAGAATCATTTTAACTTCTTCTTTTAGGGTTTAATCCCTTTTTATTTTCAATTCACAAAAATCCCATATGCTTTGGTGAATTATTTTGGTGTTCAAGAACACACTTTGATTTGGATCATTCTTTGTGGGGAGAACTCTACAATCGGAGAGTTGTGTGCCATTGTGGAGGGAGTCCTTGTGAAGATTTAAGACCGCGTGTCTAGGACCGTGTGTCCTTGTGGTATATCTGCGTGTGAACCACTGCTGATTTCTAGTTGTTACTTTAGAGGTTTGACGAAGACACCGTGCGTTACTGTTGTGGGCGAAATCAAGATGGTATGTAAGTCAATGGTCTTTTAAACTTGTCAAAGTTCTAGAAATAAAAGGTTTTTCCCTTTGAGGATTTTTCCTGAAATTTGTGTCACGTGCTTGATTTATTTATGGTTTGACACATCCACGCACGTAGTTGCATGTTTAGGGGATGAATCAATTTGTCTTAGAAATAGACTCTAATTAAATAAGTGTGCTAAAGTAGAAATTTGCGAATTTAATCAATTATCACACAGTCATATACGTTTTACAATACTCTCTCGAACAAGACAACACCAACAAAGTTGCATTCTAGGCGGTCAACGATCCCTCGCCCAAAGGTTTCGAACTAACCCAAGATGAAATATGCCCCCTTGTACACCCCCACTTCTCACGGTTTGGTCACTCTAACCCAAGGCGACAGACCCTCGCTAGATTCGACTTACCGCTCTTTTGTTAAAAACACATATAGGAATTCAACCTATCCGACATGATTTTTCCTTAGACTGTGAGTATATTAGAATTTTGTCACCGAACATGAAATGAACTTGGTTCTTCAAACCACGAATAAGGCTTGTACATTTGCCAAGAAACGAGGTAAGACCCAAAATTCCCACTTATCATACCAAATCAGAATACCGGATTTGGCACACTCACCATCCGGATACTCATCTTCCAGCACCCCAATGCTACCTGATCTTTATGAAGAATGGTTTTCTATCCAACAGGTCAAAGCTCCAAAATACAAAGTAGCGGGTACCTTCGCATACCGTGACCCAAATTAACACTCAGTACTCCACACATAACTGAAGTAAAAATTAAATATCTTACGAACCCATTGGCGGGTGTTGCCCAAGAGTACACACCCTCCTTAAAAAAATTCTCAACAACGGTCGATGCACTCTCTTGTTGTTCCCCTATAGTGGAGGTTATCACAACCATTTCAATGAATGGGTCCAACATTTGGAGCCCCAAAATGTATCAATCCTTGCCATTAATGACGACACTCACTTGGCAACACTATCATGAATCACGCGAAAACTGCCCGAGCTACACACGACTCTACCATTATCAAAATACCATCAAGACCATTCTATGACTATTCACTAGACTAGACATCACCAAAATCGAACATCTGACACTTGGTTTCAGAACACGTCTTTAATAACACACGATCTAAGTAAACATCATGTCACTAACTACTCACTCGTGCTTTAATTCACATTAATACATAACGAGGGCCACAACATAGCCACATTCCCACATCTGATGGATTCAAAATCAAGAACCACCATTATCACGGTGCAAAAAATTAGTACCCCCAATCACCGGGTGATAACATAAAACTGAACTCGTGGATATATCACCAACTCAAGCGATCACACTCGCATATAATGAAACGCCTATTGAACACTCCCTTGTGATGTTCTCATTCGACAACTCGTCCCTCGAGATTTTCTACTCACTGTAGGGTTCACAACTGGTAACTCCAGCTCATGTCCATTCCTTAGCACACCCATATTCACGTCCCACTGTCGGCAGCTTTTAACAAATATACCGGTGCTATAAAATAATATAATCGCATCTTATCGAACACCTATTCTAATATGGGGATTTATGAAGAACACGAAACTCCAATCATTGCCAAATATGGAAAGAAAACTTCCTCAAAAATTTTGGAATTCTCCAATGTCAATCCTCGTATGACCTTGCGATATGGACTTCCTCATCCCTAGTGTCCATGGCCAAGATATCGCAACATTACTGATACATTCTCATGAACTTGTACGGGATAACTCGCCGAAACATTCCACTCTGAACAAGTGAGTACCCAACCCACTAATATATCTTGTACATGACCAAACACACACTTAATCTACCTTAAGTTCATTCCATTACGGATTTTATTCGAGCAAAACACTATGACACCACTATGCCACCCCAATACGACATCTATCGCTTGTGTGGACAAAGTGTAGGTTTACATGCCTACCAAACTTCCCTGATACCAACACAATATTTGAAGGATAATCACTTATCCATTCCATATTCAGACTCATGAATCTCCCATTGAACATCATCAAACGGATGAATCTAGTTCGTGCTTTTTATAAGTATGATAACACTCTTGCGTACATCAAAATTGGACCCCTCAGGTCATCCTTTGACGGGGTGGGACATACACCGATTTGGAGTAGTACTCTCTAAAATCACAACCCTTCCTTTACATGTTCATGAGTAATAATATAATCTTATTACCACAGGACTTACTTTGTTAACCATTCACTGATTAATACATCATCGAATGCCTCAGCAGTCTGTCCATTTCGGGTGGAGCACGATAATTCCTTCTCAGGAAAACGTCACAACAACAAATGGACCACGTCATGTTGAGGTCTACCACATCTAAATCTCTACCCTTCCACATTGGAAACAACTTCAGACTACACACGCAAGTGGTACCAATAACTCAGTGGTACTATAAGGTGGGCTATAACTTATACCAACTTCTTTACAGCCATAAGAGCGACGATATTCAAAGTTGATAATGCACAACAAATATACGGGTGTTTCCTCCCCCCTAAAGCACCAAAAGTTAACTGAATAATTGAGTTCAACATCGGTGCTCTCACCTACT
This sequence comes from Sambucus nigra, assembly GCA_949130495.1. Lineage (NCBI taxonomy): Eukaryota > Viridiplantae > Streptophyta > Magnoliopsida > Dipsacales > Adoxaceae > Sambucus > Sambucus nigra. The sequence goes on from OX422214.1 coordinate 126,582,976, forward strand.
GGTGGGCGATGAAACTATGATAACTGCACGTAAATCGCGGTCTCCTAAAATGCTTAGACCCTATGCCCTCCCAGAGTCCACGTCTCATCAAATCACCATCTTAAAAGATAGTAAGTTAACACATATCCTAAAAAAATATTCAATTGGAGAACTAATCATAATTACAACAAGTACTCACACACGGACCTCACACTACTATCCTGTGGTCGATTGGAGATTCACCTCATGAGTGGGACGTCTCACGAATGAAATCCAAACAAGGAACTGTCCCTATACACATCCTGGCTTTGAATCACCCGTCGAAATTGTAGCATGAAGACCTTCCAAGTCATCGAATACAATACCTAATCGTAAGGCTCTACGTATCAAGGAAATGATGCGCGAAAAACGTAACGGACGCCCTTAGATCCCTAAAGGCTCTAAAATCATGCTTTGATACCAACTGTGATAACCCTGCTTTTTATATCTAATTTGGTTAGCTACACCCAATTAAATTAAAGCAGAGCGTCAATATGTTGGCATTAGAAACAGAATTTAAATAAATGCAGTAAAGTAAACATGTACACTCTCATACGTGTAACCAAATCACATCATAACAACTATAACAAGTGAAACCAACTCATAACTATTAACTGCAATAATCCATTAGTAATCTCAAACTGAAAATATAAAATGCCAATACATGCGGCCCAACACAAAATGGGAAAGAGTAATACTACAATTCTCTCAAATCCCAAGTATAAACAAAGTGATATTAATCTCTGATACCACTATAAAGAAAAGGGAAACAAATGACTTAAAATAGAATAATTTCACGGCTACAGGAATCCTAAGATTGATATGATCTCATCAAGCTCTATAGTCTATTGTCCAGCGGGACGAGGACCTTTCATATAATATATAGGAGAGGAGCAAGAAGAAAGATAAACAAATGTCAAAGCAATAAAATAAGCTATAAGATTATAAGATGTACTTATAATGAAAGCACATTAGTCATTACTCATCTCCAATAATTAAGTTGTCTGGATTCATTTCCCAAATGATGTTCCTAGGTTGTGACTACCCAACCCAACCTAAGTGTAGGGAGTCTTAATTAAATAGCGTGATTAATTACTATTAATCCATTTCAAATGTTCCTACTCAGAATAATTCCTTTCACTTAAAAACACTTAACCGTGGTAAAATTTCTTTTATCCAGTCCCTTAATAGTAGGATATTTTCTTCAAGTATAATATCAAATGCATCGATTCGGGATATTACTTTAATACACAAGCATAATATCTCACACAACAAATCATATCGGGTCAGTATCGTTACCCGGGGGAACAAGTCGTAACATTAGACCTACACACGAATATTCCCCAATATTACATGGCAAGGGAAATCATACAAAGTCGTAAATCACACGGCGTTCCAAGGTCTTTCTATTAGACCCGCATTACAACCATGTGTCCGGTTCCGGTGGTTTATCTTCGACACGACACTCGGGCGGAACCTAACCGGATCAATAAAAAAATTGCATTCAACATGTGCCAACGTCGATCGGAGGACTAGTCTAGCATTTACTCAATAATATACATGTAAAACAATTTTACACTCATGTATATATACAATCGTATCAAGTCTCTTACTCGAGTTATACAATAGTCATTATTTATAATATAACATAATTTACATCATTAATTTACTAATTCAACATCAAATCATTTCAAGGTTATATATCCTTAATAACGATAAGTATGTGATCAAGTTAGGATATTAGGCACAACACCACAATTATCTTACTAACAACATGAAAAACATTAGCACTCTTATTTCAACAACTTTCTGCCCAGAATTGTAAAACGCCGATTTGAGGCTTTTTCGATCCGTTTTTGGAAAAACTTAAAACTACAAAGTTATTCGGAACGTGATTTTGTACAAGTACATGCGAGCATGCTTCCATAACCTGCTTAAAACACACCCGAAGCTAACATATACAGTTTACCCCTGTTTACGACAACTTGCTGCGCAAATATATAAAACGTCGATTTGAGGCTTTTTCGATTCGTTTTTGGAAAAACTTAAAACTACAAAGTTATTCGGAACATGATTAGCTTATGTGGTTACCCATCACGTCTGAAAATAAGTAATTATAGTAGTATATCTTGCCTCCAAAGATAAAATCTTAAATAAGAGTATTTAATATGTCTGAATTTATATGATTTGAGTATTATTGAACTTGCGAAAGAGAGAATCTTGGCAAGTGTGTGATGGGCCATTGTAAGTGTCATAAAATCTAACTTTCTATAAAATAATTTATGAAATTATTTATTTTTTATCCATTGTAAAATCTTTGCGGATTCTCAAGACATGATTTTTCTCTAACTAACTTCTTAAGTATAAACATTTTATTTTAGTCTCTACAAATCCCTTTTTACTCTTAAAAATATGTCTTTCTTGTGATTGTCTATTCTAACCCGTTTCCATAATTCAAACCCTATTTTTAATATCCATCTTTCCAAACTTCCTCCACTTCAAGCTTTGCAAGTGAATTTTGTTGGAATATTTTTAATATTCTATATTGCAGGCCTATATATTAAGTAGTAATTGTATTTGGGTTTATATTCTGACTGGGCTAATTAAGTGATCTAATTAGTGGAGACCGATAAGACATCTAAAATGAGTATGGACTTTGTAATGTGTGGTTACCCAAGAATCTCCTAATGGTTACCCAAGAGTCACCTATTGGTTACTAAAGAATCACCTAATTAGAATTTATGTGGTTATAATTAGGTGCCTTTATAGAGATGGATCTGGTCCCTAAGGATAATGTACTCAAATACTCTCCTCCTCATTTCCTATCACTAAGATAACTCATAGAGAGAGAGAAAGAGAGATAGAGATTAGTCTATGGAAGACCTTTAACCCCACTACCATGGATTCTAGAACATTCCCAGAATTTTTATGTAAACTTGATAATTTAATATGTTGATTGAGTATATATAAGAATTTTATCTCAACAAGTGGTATCGAAGCCTCTTCATGTTAGATTATTGGGATTGATATTGTGATTATGATTTAGGAATAATTTTTGTTTTATTTCTCATACATACAGTCTTGTGAAAATCCATATGGCTTTTAGGATTCTATATAGAATTTTAGGTATGATTTTTGATTAATTTTCATAATAATAATCCAAAAATTGATTAAAGGATGATTTAAGTTAAAAAGGTAATGATCTTGTATGATTAATATAAGAATTATTGGAATCTTGATTTAGAATTAAGGTAGTGAATAATTCTTGATGGACTATTATAAATCCCATGAATTAATAGAATTTCGGGTGAATCTAGATGTAAAAATAATTTTGAAGGACGTTTTCAGCAACCTATTTCATTTTCTTACTGAGAATTTTATGAAATTTTAATGGTCACCTAGAAACGTTGAAATAAAAAAACCATTGTAAATAATAAGCACCACCCGATCTCGACGATTTGATGTCGTTTAGACCTTAAAAGCGTGTTTTTGACATTTTTGGTAATAATGTCAATGCTAATAAATCTCGCTTAAAATTAATTTTACGATTCTATGAATTGGAGAGTGATCCCAAAGAAATTATTTATGTCACTACAGTGATAACTCAAAAATTTCCATTTTTGAAAAAAGTAAATTATTTTCCCATATTTTATGTTATAAATTACTACATATATTTTTTATATCTAAATGTTTGTTCTAATATTCATGTTATGTATTACTTGGTATTGACCAAAGGTTCAATATAAAGTTTTGAATATTAGATATATGGTAAGGTGTTCATATGGTTTATGGGAGGAAGAAGAGTGCTGTCAGGAGAATATATATTTTCCAAATGATTTGGATTCCAGATTTTTTTTATGGAACCAAAGCCATGCTCCTATTTGTGGTATTTAATTAATATCCTTTTGTCTTATGTATTAAAAAAAATTCATTGAAGTAATACGTTGCCAAAGTAACTCTATTGCGTAGATTAATTTATTTTGAGATATTAAGATGCGTGTGTTTATTATTTACGTGATTAGTGACCGACCCTGAGGAAGGTTGTTAATTGGCCAAATAATAAATATACATACGAGAATAAATATGTGATCATTAAAGTTTCCATATGGACAATATACTGGTCCAAAGGAAGGTTGTTGTTTGATCGGATTTATCATCAACATTTGATTTTTCCAGTAAGAGTACCACTTAAAAGTTGATGTTTTTATCCAAAGACTAAACGTTAATGTTGTGCTAGGTATCTTAGAAACGACTCACCATTACAGTTGTATAAATTTATGTCTTACATTTTTTTTAATCTTGACATGAATTTTAATTTGATCTTATGTTATTTATTTGTTCTCTGGATTCAGTTATTGCTTTTGCTACTAATGTCACTACCAACATGAACTAAATTCCTGTGCTTAATAGTACAAACTTCAAGAACTAGAAAGAGAAAATTCGGATAGTTCTCGACTACATGGATTTAGACTATGCAGTAAGAAAAGATCAACCTGCTCCTCTTATGGAGAAAATTTCCACTGAGGATAAAGTGAACTTTGAGAGGTGGGATCGTTCTAATTTCTTAAGTATAATGATGCTAAAACGCAGTGTTCTCGAAGCATTCGGGGACGGTATGTCTGATGAGGTAACTGCTAAGGGTTTCCTGCTAGATATTGAAAATCATTTTGAAAAGAACGAAAAGGTTGAGATAAGTACGCTTCTAGCTAACCTTATCCAAATGAGTTATAAAGGTAAAGGAGGTATAAGAGGGTACATTATGGAGATGTCTAACATCGCTTCAAAACTTAGGGCACTAAAGTTAGAGTTGTTTGATGACTTACTCGTGCTTGTGGTACTGATTTTCTTTCCTTCACACTACGTCTAGTTTATAGTTAGCTAAACTACTCAAAAGGACAAATGGACTCATAATGAGCTCATTTCTCATTGTGTGCAAGAAGAGGACAAATTGAAGTGAGAAAAGACAATTGAAAGTACTCATATTGCATCTACCTTAAAAAATAATAAGAAAAAGGGGGAATGGTAATAAGAAAACTGCAGTAGGAACATCATAACCTAAAGTTCCACAGAAGAAATAGTATCCCGAATTTACTTGTTCCTTTTGTAAGAAACCTATGCATGTGAAGAAGGATTGTTCCATGTACACCACATGGCATGTAAAGAAAGGTACATATCTCACTTTGATTTGTTCTAAAGTTAATTTGGCTTTTGTACCTAGTCATACTTCTTGGGTAGATTCTGGTGCTACTACTTATGTAAGTATGTCTATGCAGGATATCTATGGAGCTAACCGCCAAGAGATGCTGAAAGATTCGCCTATATAGGCGACGACAAAACAGATTCAGTTGAAGGAATTAGGACCATTAGATTATTTTTGGAGACTGGTTATTTTATTAAATTAAGAGATACTTACGTAGTACCGTCGTTCAGACGAAATTTGGTTTCTATTTCTGTTTTGGACAAATATGGTTTTTCTTGTTCATTTAGAAATAATAAAGTTAGTCTTTTTCTTAATTATACCATTATTATGATTGGTTCCTCAATTGATATATTATATATGTTAAATACCAATGATTTATTAATTGAAACCTTACAAACAACTACGAGAGGATAAAATGCAAATTGACTAATGAGAATTCCGTTGCCTTATGGCGCAGATGTTTGGGTCATATATCCCAAAGGAGAATTGAAAGGTTTGTGTTAGACGAAATACCTAAACCCCTTGATTTAACAGACTTCGATGTTTGTATTGGGTGTATAAAGGGGAAATAAACAAACGTCAGGAAATTAAGTGCCAAAAGGAGTTCTGGTGTCTTAGAATTGATACATACTGATATTTTTGGTCTATTCCCTATAGCTTCTTGAAATAGTCAACAATATTTTATCACTTTTATTGATGACTATTTTCATTATGGGTACTTATATTTAATTTATGAGAAGTCCCAATCCATGGAAGTTTTTAAGGCCTTCAAAGCCGCAGTTGAAAATCAAATAGGCAAGAAGATTAAAATTTTCAAATCTAACCGTGGTGGTGAATACTATAGAAGATATGATGGATTGGGTGAACAATGTCCAGGACCCTTTATCAAATTCCTAGAAGAACGTGACCTCATCCCGCGATACACAATGCCAGGGCAACCTAGCATGAATGGTGTTTCTGAGAGACGAAATACAACGCTTAAGGACTTGGTAAGAAATATGATTAGTTATTCTTCTTTGCCAGAATCACTCTGAGGAGAGGCACTTAGGAATGCAGTATATATTCTAAACATATTACCTTGTAAAAAGTTAGCTAAAATCCCTTATGAACTATGGATATGCCGAAATCCTATCATTAAGCATTTATGCATTTGGGGATATCCAGCTGAGGCAAGGCCGTATAGGCCAAATGAAAAGAAACCGGACTAAAGAACTATTAGCTGCTATTTTGTTGAGTACATTGAATGATCAAGGGATTTTAAGTTCTATGATCCCTTGACTAAGTCCTTTTTGAATTTAGGAAATGCGAGATTTTGTAGCATCTCGTGTTTTTGGGAATATTTAAATTACACGTGTCGCAGTATTTTAATTAAATTAAAAAATAAAGTGAATTGAAAAATATTAATTAGTGAGAAATGGATTAATATTTACGTGTAATTATAATTACTTGTGTGATATCATATTTACTTATGTGATAAGTAAATGAAATTTTATTATTTTATAGTATATCGTAAGTGGGTAAAAGCGACGAGTCGACATAATCTTATTCGGGACGCGTGTGTGGGGTCATGTTGGGAATAAGATGGTAAGTTGATGATAGGTGACTAGAATGGTGACTTCGAGTGCACGGATGATTTGGGAAGGGTTGAGATAGTCATAATTAGGTACCCGAGGGTTGTAATCGGGTTCCAAAGACTTTTTAAGCTATACGGAATCCGTATGGGGTATTCAGGTCATTCTAATGTTATTAGTTAACCAAATTTCATGATTAGAGTAATTAAATAAGATGTTAGGAGATTGTGAGTATTCCTTTTACATTATCAAACCCTTAAGAGAGGAATTTGGGAGGAAAAGGGAGGAAACACAAGAAGGACCAAAAGAGGCCAAATTAGAGAGGATCTTTGAAGAATTTCTAGGCCTCACTCAATATACAAGGAGGATTCAGAGTCTTCTTCATGCCTAAGACAAGTGAATGATTTGATTAATGTTATTTGTGTATCTATATATGTCATATCATAATTGGTAAAATTTATACCAATTTTGGGGTGGGGTTAACATGTAAATAGGTTTTGAGAAAAGTTAAATTGATGATGATTGCTTATGATCTTATTAGAATAAATCCCACTTGAAAAGTAGGTTCTTGATAGATAAACTTAAGAATGAAAAAGATATATTGTTTTTAAATGGAAAAATTGAAAATTTAATATAAAAGATGTGATATTGAATGGTTCTTGTGAGAATTAAAGACACATTGAAATTGAATTAAGAAAATTGATGAATGTGACTGAAATTTTGATGTTATTTCAGACGCATGCCATTATAGTTTTACTTACAATTAGATTATGATCCATAAATGAAATGAAAGGTATGGATATTATGTTCCTAATGATATTTCAATCAGGTCATTTGGACTTTTGTAGAGGGAGTAATAGTCGTTTTAGTTACAAGTGTTTAATCTATCAGAATATCTAATTTTTGTGAATTTTGACATCACTTTAAACACATGCCATTTTATTTTACTTTGAATTAAATTATGAGCCATAGATGAAAATAAAGGTATTGATATTATGTTTCCAATGAGCTTTGAATAAAGTCATTTGGACTTCTGTAGAGGGAGTAATAGACATATTAGTAACACACATTTAATTTGCCAGAATATTAAAGTTATGCGAATTTGTGATTTTTAAGAGTTCTAATGGAATAAGAACTTTTATATTTTTACATATGTAACGGGAGATCTTGGGATAAATTTTTAGAACTCATGTTAACTTATTCCCAAGAGACTTAGGAAGTGTTGTAATATAATCGTGAATGGATTGCGTGTAAGGAAATACGAGACTAAGCGAGTAAATGATCACAATTGGGATTTCGAGATGGCTAGACTAAGTTATAGGGTAGAATGAGATGTTGGCCAAAAATATAAAGTTAGAGAATTAATAATAATTAAGTGAATATTTGATATTCGGAAGTCGAGAATAAACATTGGACATTTGGGCTAGTGCTTCCACTAATATGCACAAATTAGCCAGATTATGTGATTGTATAGATATACGGGTATAAAGATAGTATATATACGAACAATAATATCTGTGTGTATGATATTTATATAAAACATCCCCCTTTAGTGCTATAAGTGGAGGTTGCGCGATGTGGGTGATCTTTCTTGGCAAAACACAGCAGGCTAAGTATTGACCCCAGGTCATAGCGCCATGCATATGCTTTGTGTGATTGATATTCGAAGTGAGGTAATTTTGGGTATGGTTATGACTCACTATCTAAGGACTATAAATGCCTCCAATACATTTGAGATTTTATAGATTCAGTGTGAAAGTCCTACCTCTAGTAACCAGGATGAGGTGAGCATGCTCAAAAGATAATAGCATTGTAGAGACCTGCATCCACTGAGTTATTACTCTGAGGGATGACGACTATAAGCAACATATGTATGTTTGTTGTAGTATATTATTATGTATATGCATGTGTATACAAATATACTAATTAAAATATTAAGTGTGTACTGTTTAAATAGCTAGTGACAGTTATTGGAAATAAAGTAATAAATTTATAATTGAGAAATATAATGATTAAGCAAACGTGATAACTAATCTTATAAAAATATGTGGGATAGGGTAACGTGTGAAACCTAGTATTTTATGGAACTAGTTAGGAGGGTAGCATAACTATGTGGTTAAAATGCATACGTCGGGTGAGTTTTGTCTCATATGAGTTCGCTGCCAGTTTGAATATGGAAAATTTCTTTACATGATCATTACAACATTATATTAACTTGCTAAATGTTTTTAAAAGGTTTTGGGCTCCGAACCACATCAAATATTTTCAAAAAATTTTAGGTGTCCATCTATAGGGACACGAAGAATGATTCCTCTCTGCACATATGGAGGTTTGCAGAATTTAGACTATCCATTTATATCATTTCTATCTTAGATTAAGTTCCATTACATACATTGTTGGGCATGTCACCCCTTCTATTAGATGTATTTACATTCAGTCTATGTAGTTCCATTTGAATGATTGTATTAGATTATTGGTAACCGATGATTTATTCGGTACTTGGTTTTATTTATTCCCGCATTTAGATTTATTTATTGGTGTGATTATTTATATTGTTCACTGTGAATGGGTTTATGTGGAATGGTTTATTTTGGTATTATAATTAAAGAATAAAATTTGACTCAGCTTGTTAAACTAATAAGTAGTTAGTAATTAATCGAATTTCGAGAGTGATGCTATGAATGAGCCATATAATATTCTCGTTTTATTTTGATAGAGGGTTGGACACCCGTTATTTTAATAAATGGAATGTCACAGATGGTATCAGAGCATCATGTTCTAGTGTCTTTAGGATCTATATAACTTACTACGTTTTTAACGTTGCTTTTCTTTGATGTAGAGCCATATGCTTAGGACTGTTGATTCATATTTTGATTTATGTTCTTCTGCTATTGCATATGGTTGAAGCAAATCATATATGTGTTAGGTTAGGCTTCGTATACCGAACGATACCAAATGACCAATGAGGGCTGTATGGAGGACTGCACGAGGAGAGGCTCAACCGGAGCCACGGAGTATTCAGGGGATGGTGACCGCAACAGAGGTCTCCACTGTTGTTTGTCAGGCAGTTAATGCTACGATGATCACTAGGGCACATCAGTTTCCCCAAGTACCGCCACAGAAGATGGTGGTGCCAATTCAGACTCACCTAATGTATTCGGTATGAGAGAGAGTCAGAGGGGCCTTTCAGAAGGTCCATCCATAAGAGTTTGGGGAAAGTGTAGACATGTGTTAGTTAGCCAATGGAAGGAGAACATCCAAAGGCAATTTCGTATGGTGGGGGTGTAGTGACACTCATGATTAAAATTTGGGAGATTTTTAAGCTCATAGGGGAAATATTGTAGTGATGGGAATTAGTCACCACATCCAAGGAGATATACCATGAATATCGAGGAATTTAGGGTGCGGTTTGACCGAAAATCCTTTCATATGATGTTTAAACAGAGATGCGAAGGAAATTTCAGTCGTTATTACAGGAAGTCCAGGAAGTGGCCGTACATAGGAAGAATTTTCTTGTTTAGCAAATTCATATCTAACGAGGTATATGTGGAGGAGGAAAATAGGTCCTTAAGTTGATGATGGACTCATGGGTAGATATGCCAGCATTGATGGGGAATAAGACTTGGATAACTTACGATGATATCGTCAATGCTGTACTTTTACAAGGGTAATATCAATGCTTCCACGTGAGCCTAGTCAATAGGGCAAGAGTGGATACAATCGGTGCTAGTAGGGCACCACATGGGGAAATAACTAAGAAAGGGACCCGCTTAAAAGATTCAGATCAAGGGGATTCCGACTAAGTGAATGTGGATTTCGACAGATCCATCAGGGCTAGAACCGTGTTCCATAGGGCCAGCGGGGGCAAGGTAACAATTAGGATAGCCCTCAGGGCTGAGGCTACCAGGTCTAGAGAGTAAGGCACCCTTGACATGGCTAGTGGGGCAAGGTGCCCACTAGGGGAAACAATTACAACATTTCTTGGGACAGTTCAGATGCGAGTATTACATCTAAAAACAAGTTGAGAAACCAATACCATTGGCGATTAAAGGTACGATTTTTTATCCTTGGGTAAATGGGGTGAGTTTTATGTAACACGGGTGCATCACCGTATTTTGTTTAGCACTAGATTTGCGCGTGAGAAGAGTTAAGTGGATTTACCGTTAGTATCACTATTATTTGTATATATATATATATATATATATATTTATCGTTGGATAGTGGGGCCCTTTTTAGTTCTATCAACAGAGGCATGGGTGTGGACACTGAGAGGATATATTTTTGTGTATTTACTCATTTTAGAGAGATTAGATATGCAAGTATGATGTTATCCTGAGTATTGACTGATTAGCGATGGTTTGATCGATAGTGGACTGATACAATAAGGCTATCGTGTTCGCTACTCTAGGGTAAGAGGTGTCCTTTTGCGACGTTTCACCTGAAAGAGGTTCGAGCCCGCATATATATTAAATGGTTGAGGAGACTTCAGAGAGTATATTTTTCTTGTTATATTTGATCCTCGTACGTAGGGACTTTTATTAATGTGATTTAGGGTATACTGGGTTTACCGTCGAGCGGTGGGATTTAACTCGTTATTAATTTAGCACTGGGGACTTAGTGATAGTGAGAGTGTCGTGTTGTATGACTCCTTTAGTGATGTGGGAGTGGATGATTAGACTTATACATCTAGGGACATGATTTTGGGTGTCCCCATTATGTGCTTTGGGCCTACGAGTCTCGATGATTGACAATGCTAGGTTGTAATGTATCAGGGGATTCCTTGTTTGGATTTCTCTTGCAAGACGACCCACGCACGAACTTTAGTGAGCGTCGAGAGTTGGGAGATGTCTGGTCATTAGGGCATGAACTTAGTACTTTAATTATTGCATGTGTATGTGGATAAAACTGTGAGTTGAGAGTTATTTTATGATGTAAGGCCAATGGAGCCGAGTAGTTTTGTGTAGGAATCATTTTGGAACGTTTGCACCACTCGTGGATTGACGGGGAAATCTCGAGAATAATTAAGTTAAAATTAGTAGTGTAATTGAGTATACCCTTATTGTATAGTCATGCTAAGTATATAAGGCCTAGTTTGATATAAATATGTTACATTTGGTATAATTGTGCAGATATGCACATGATATAGGGTGTATGTGATCCCTAGTTAGTTGGATTTTTAGTATCATCCACGATGAGAAGATATGGAAATGTCTGTGTTGAACGTATGCGTGTGGGTAAGTTAGATGCATAATTAAAAAAGTAAGGCGGACTGAATTTCGTTAAGGGAGGACGATAGTCCGGATGCATACAACATGGATATCTATCACACCTGAGATGATTTGAATGACAGTGAAGACACATGCTAGGTGATAAGCGTGAGAGAGGTGTGCGCGTGTAAAGTGCACAGTCGTTGTTTTCTGTCTCGCCGCGACTATACAAACAAACCTAAATTACTACTACACTTGCGGGGCAAGAACAACGATAAGTCGGGTATCGAAAATCCACAGGGACAAGTTGCTCGAATTTATATGATTTAATATTCCGAAATAAAAGTATAAAAGGTGATTACAAACTAAAAAGTAAAAGATGCATAAAAGGGAAATGTTAATCTAGGCAAGGTATTAAAACTAGATTAAGAAAGCGCGTAAAACTATAGGTTGCGTCGAATATCCCTCATCCGGGTTAATTTGTATAAAATGGTTACATGGGTCGACAAGTTATTTAGAATGTGTCTCATTTCAATAGTTAATTGAACCAAGGGTTGTCACGCCCCTAAATCCGTATAAAAGCCTAATATGATTTTGGCGTCAACAAATATCCCGAAAATTACGCGCGAAAGGTCGTAAGCACGGGACATACATGATATGCCCCGTTAAATCTCCTAGGCGTAATAACTAGGACAACGCACCCGAAATAGACCCGCAAACACTATCACCAAGCAAAGCAACGCATTAACCCGAGTGAGTTCCATTCAAACACAACCTAATTTAAATTTCCTAGAAGGCATCGTAAAAGCGCGGTAAATAAAACGAGTAAATAAACACGGTAAATTTATACTAGAAAGCGAGTAAATCAAAGCATATAAACAAATTAACAAAGCATGTAAACCTAATTAACAAAGTAAGAAACTGAAATACAACTATATTAATGGTAGGGAAGATGAATAGTGTAACTTACAACGCAGTTGGCTGTCAAACCAAGAAGAATAAATGCCAAACTCTTCAAATCCCACCAACCCTAAGCTAAAACTCTCTACATCTATTCTAAACTAAGTATATCTGAAATAAAAACCAAAAAATGGGTTATATAGTAAGTGGGAAAGAAAATAAAGGAAAAAGAAAAAAAAAAGATCTCAAAATATCTGCAATCACCGATCGACCGGTCGCAGGGGCGCGGTCGACCGGTCCCTTAGGCCAAGGTGCACTGTCTCCTTTCCACAAAAAAATTCCAAACCGCGATCGACCGGTCCCAGGGACGCGGTTGACCGGTACTCTGTTTTCAGGCTACATTTGGTCATGACAAGGAAGAAAAGTTTCATTACGAAATCGGGCATATCTTCTTCGTCCGAACTTCAAACGAAGCACCGTTTGCGACCACGCGATGCTATCTCAACAAGATACGCATCTGTGGAATTTTCATGAGCCAGATAAGAAATGTTAATTGACTAAAATTCCCTTGAAGTAGCGTCCAACGACGAAACTTCTCCGAAATGCAACAGATCCTCACTTTGGGCGTTCCAATACCTACAAAAGCACAATTAACCCCTACAAAACATGTATATATCCAAATCCAAGGTTTTCTGGTTAATGAGCATAAATATAGGCATTTATTACCGTAAAAGCGCTAGAATGCATAAAGATATAGGGGAGAAATATGCAATATTTGATACGAATCACACCCCCTAACTTAAACATTGCTAGTCCCCAGTAATGAAACAAACAAAACCAGACCACAGAAGGCGGTACAAGACGTATATATGCATCGAAATATAACTACCACTTTCGTAGGGAGCACGATTGTATTTAGCATAAGCAATAAGCCGTTAAACCCCTAGGTCACCCTAGTGGACGAGTGTCGTCTCGTGAGGGTTTTTAGGGATGGTACCCACAAACATCACATGGTTTCCTCAAAATATGCCCAACCCAACATACGACAAGCCCAATAATGGAGAAAAGGATTTCATACGCATTATTATCAAAGTGAATTAATTCAAACAAAAGTCCAAATCACTAACATTATAGAATGCACCTCATAGAATTGAAACCTTAAAATGTGGGAGGGGGAGCGAGCACATGCAAAGTGTGATTTGGCGAAAAACTTAAATAAACCGGATACTAAATTAAAGCAAGCATGTATTCAATGCTCATGGGCATTACACTCATCAAGTGAATTCACTCGAAACAGGGAGGTAACACACGGAATATGCGGGCTAAAGAGTAAATGTAAATGGAAACTAGGTCGCACACATGTCACAAATGAAGAACGCTATATATAAAATGAAAAACTGTAATCTCAATGAAAGATACCGCACATTAAAAGAGGAGAAATGTATTTTCACAGATTATCAAAACTGTTATGACTTTTAAATTACATCTACTAAAGATCACATAGGACTTTACTAGGGTTGTAATGTAGGCTAGGCTAGGGTATGAAATGAAGGAATGTATGTACGGATTCAAAGTGTTCGGAATGAAAACTCGGGATAATGGAAAACAAGTTCCAAAACGACATTAAATATATCGTCGGGGAGAGTAATCAAAGCTTATTGAACACTAACAACATTTACAACTTTCTCTTTCTTTTCTTTTCTTCTTTTTCTCATTTTCTCTTTTGTTTTCTTTTGCTTTTTGCTTTCTCTTTTTCTTCACTTTTTTCACTTTTTCTTTACATATCAAACTCTCATATGCCTAAATTGCAACCGACATCAAAACAACATTCAATCCAAAGCGACATTCCAAACAAAGGTATGGAAAGTGTATATATGGGCTAAAACTCCAATTTAGAGTTGGTTATGGGAATGGGGTTATGAAATGAAAGGCTATATTTAGGCTCAAAGGGGTTAACGAGGGTAAACATATAAGGGTGAGGTCAAGGTCAATATGGGTGATATAACAAAGAATTCCGATGATCATTTCACAAAGTTTACGCAATTCTCGATTCAAAACAATATATGAAAATCATGCTCAAGTAACACATTTCAAGTATGAACTCAATTAATGAATGGTCAAATGAAAGAATAGTGAGATTACCAACGAATTCAACGTTTTCAATGAGAAAAGAATAGTGTATACACTCACAAACGATGAAAGGTACAAAGCTTACTCGGTGTAAGTATATACAATGCAACAAAAGATTACCGAGTTATAAAAATCTTAAACCAAATCAATAGAACCATAAAAGTGCATGTGCTCATGGGATTAAAGTTTAATTCATGAAGTTATTCATAATATCAATAAGAAATACTAAAGTCTAATAACTTTTAAAATCGAGAACATGCATCGTTGGGTTGTCTATTGGATCGGGCAATTATTGAAATTTATCATCGGAAACAAAGGCAAAAAAGCCCAAAAAAGGAGAAAAAAGAAAAAAAATCTTTTTGATTTTGATTTTTTAATTTTTATAAGAAAAGCATACTAAGTAACTAACATGTGATAAAAAAACATGGACTAAATAATGAAATGGATAGAATATCCCACACCCCCTAACTTAAAACTTGACATTGTCCTCAATGTTAATTAAGAACCAAGTTAAGAGAGGAAAAGAGCGATATTACCCAAAATTGGAGCGATCCCCATAAGAACAACTCCAAAGAATCTACAAAACAAGTTAGTACCGAGCATAGCAAAAAGAAATAACAAAAAGTTAACTAATTACACTAAACTAAAATAAAAAGAAAGAAAGAATAAAAAAACTAACTATATACACCATACTATTTAGGCTTCGCACTAACTATACACTAGAAGTCTAAATGACTAGGGGTCCACCATAAAAATGATTTGACATTGGAGGATAACCGGTGTACCCTCACATACAAGCATTCCTTCCGAAAAATATGAATTCTGTTTGAACAACGGAAGGCATGTGTAAGGCGTAAGAAAGGAACCATCGCCAATTAAAATTTTGGGAGGGACGATGGGGGGTTTGGATTGAACGGGTGATAAAAACAAGTGGGGACCGAGAAAATCCGAATATCCTCCCAAGGATTTTTAAGTTGGAATGGGAGGCGGCGCACACAAAGGCAAAGATGCGATCGAGGAGGGCGACTCGAGCAAGTACTCCTCATCGGCAATAGGGTTTAAAACATTAGAGTTTGAAACCAAATCATCGGGTACTTTCGACGGTGTGATAACAGAGAATGAAAATGGGGATGAAAGAAATTCAAACTCATGAGATGAATCATCATCGCATGAAG
Source organism: Sambucus nigra (assembly GCA_949130495.1). Lineage (NCBI taxonomy): Eukaryota > Viridiplantae > Streptophyta > Magnoliopsida > Dipsacales > Adoxaceae > Sambucus > Sambucus nigra. Next base: position 126,599,177 of record OX422214.1, read on the forward strand.
ATTGAGTTTCGAAGGAAATAATATCATTTTCAATGAAATGTTCTTCTTTGGGGGCCAAAGAAGAAATCATTTCATTGCAAATAGATATTACATCATTTTCATCCTCACTTTCAATATCTATTACGAGATGGGCAAAGTCTATAATGGTTTACTCCAAAGTAGGCACAAGTACCTCAGTTGGTTCTAAACATTCCTCGACTTCGAAAGTCTTGGAAGCAAAATCATCGTCGGACTCAAATAATAAATCCAATTCATGTTCCCAAAGATGATTTTCTTCCCGATAATGATTTTCAATTTTCTCATTTTTGTACATACGCACTCCCTCACCGAATGTCATAGGTCGAGGTGCGGATGCATGAAAATGGGAACTTTGAAAATTACCATTGGACTTAAACGAAAACTCATTATGATAGGGATTTTGAAAACTACTCGAATTCGTTTCAAAGTTCCTATTATAAGGAGGTAAAGGCCCAAAATCATTGTCATCATCATCAAAATTCCAATAACCTAAGTTTTGACTTTCGTTATACTCACCCAAAGTCATATTTGAATTTGTTTTACTTTGGGATTCTAACTATTCACCGAAAGTCATAGATTTGCGAGAATTTTGAGAATAATAACAAGGATTACCGAAAGAATTGGAACAAGACATGCTTACCCCAAAAATTGCTCAAGTGGAGGATTCCACAAAGTAAGTGCGCGCGGGAAAAAGTCGAGAGTTTCTAAGTGCTCAAATGTGGAAGTCCTGCAAAATATTAACAAATAATACAAATAGAAAGAAAATACTATGAAATACTAAATCAAATAAAGTCTAAAATAAACTAGTCCTCGGCAACGGCGCCATTTTGATAAGCGTGCGAGAAGTGTGCGCGTGTAAAGTGCACAATCGTTGTTTTCTATCTCGCCGCGACTATACAAACAAACCTAAATTACTACTACACTTGTGGGGCAAGCACAACGGTAAGTCGGGTATCGAAAATACATAGGGACAAGTTGCTAGAATTTATATGATTTAATATTCCGAAATAAAAATGTAAAAGGTGATTACAAACTAAAAAGTAAAAGATGGATAAAAGGGAAATGTTAATCTAGGCAAGGTATTGAAACTAGATTAAGAAAGCGTGTAAAACTATAGGTTGCGTCGAATATACTTCACCCGGATTAATTTGTATAAAATGGTTACATGGGTCGACGAGTTATTTAGAATGTGTCTCGTTTCGACAGTTAATTGAACCAAGGGTTGTCACGCCCTTAAATCCGCATAAAAGCCTAATATGATTTTGGCGTCAACAAATATCCCGGAAATTACGCGCGAAAGGTCGTAAGCACGGGACATACATGATATGCCCCGTCAAATCTCCTAGGCGTAATAACTAAGACAACGCACCCGAAATAGACCCACAAACACTATCACCAAGCAAAGCAACGCACTAACCCGAGTGAGTTCCATTCAAACACAACCTAATTTAAATTACCTAGAAAGCATCATAAAAACGCTGTAAATAAAGCGAGTAAATAAACACGATAAATTTATACTAGAAAACGAGTAAATCAAAGCATGTAAACTAATTAATATAGCATGTAAACCTAATTAACAAAGAAAGAAACAATGAACTAAAACTATATTAATGGTAGGGAAGATGAATAGTGTAACTTACAACCCAATTGGGGGTCAAACTAAGAAGAATCAAAGACAAACTCTTCAAATCCCACAAACCCTAAGATAAAAACTCTCTACATCTATTCTAAACTAAGTATATCTGAAATAGAAACAAAAAAATGGGTTATATAGCAAGTGAGAAAGAAAATAAAGGAAAAAGAAAAGAAAAGAAAAAGATCTCAAAATATCTGCAATCACCGGTCGACCGGTCGCAGGGGCGCGATCGATCGGTCCCTTAGGCCAAAGTGTACTATCTCCTTCCCACAGCAAAATTCCAAACCGCGGTCGACCGGTCCCAGGGACGCAGTCGACCGGTACTCTGTTTTTAGGCTGCATTTGGTAATCGCAAGGAAGAAAAGTTTCATTACGGAATCAGGCATATCTTCTTCATCCGAACTCCAAATGATGCACCGTTTGTGGCAACGCAATGCTAACTCAATGAGATACGCATCCGTGGAATTTCCATGAGTTGGATAAGAAATGTGAATTGAATAAAATGCCCTTGAAGTAGTGTCTGATGATGGAACTTCTCCGAAATGAAACAGATCCTCACTTTTAGCATTCCAATACCTACAAAAGCACAATTAACCCCTGCAAAACATGTATATATCCAAATCTAAGGTTGTCTGGTTAATGAGCATAAATATAGGCATGGACCATAAAAGCGCTAGAGTTCATGAAGATATAGGGGAGAAATATGCAATATTTGATACGAATCACTAGGGATATCTCTTGCTAAGGGAGGATCCGAAAGCTTTGAACAATAGAGTGGATTCTGAGGGTGACTTTATCATAAATAGGATGTTGATATTTTTACTTGGAAAAAGGACTCAGGAAGTGCGAAACTTTGGAAGAGATGCATGGGTCACGAGTTTTGGTATACCCCAAGAAAGGGAGTATGATGTACCACTTAACGTGGGATATTGATCATGTGGATTGGTGTGGAGTGAGACATGTAAATTTTTCTTCAGGTGTACTGCTCGTTAGAGGGAAAAGGTTGGTCCTAGGCAATCAACTAGCATTTTGCAACACTTGGTGATTCCGGTGACATAATGGGTAGGCAGACTTATGGAGTCCATTGTTGGGTTACCAACATCACGAAAAAGTTAATATTTCCTTTGGTTCATGAAATTAGTTGGCTGAGATGGAGCACAATTTTCTATTTTAGGTGAGTTACACTGTCGGGTAGTGTTCCTAACATTTCATTGAAGAAGGGAATGAGTAGGCACAAGGTGTTGCCCAACATTATTATGTATCGAGATAATATACTTGTGTTCGGCTTCTGGTTGTGTTATTCAAAGGTGTGGGTATGGAGTTGTGTTTAAGAAGGGATTATCACCCATAAATCGATGGGTAGACGGGAGGGGTGACTAGGATGTTAAAGAATTCGAGAAATGCATATTCTAGACATTAAGGTAATTAAGAGGATAAATTATCATTAGTAGAGTTGCGTGTAACAAATCGTACCAACTATTATTAAAAATACCCTTTTGGGACTTGAGGAGGGAGGCATTATCATCCGTTTGGTGGTTGGTTAAGGGTGGGGAGATAACATGTTTCGCGGGTCGAACGCGATTTAGAGTCAATCAGCTGGGACTGAGGTAATTGAAGTTATTTTCCTATAGTTCAAGAACATTGTAAGAGTTATGTCGTCACGAATTAAAGAGTTAAGTACTTGCGTGAGTAGTAAAAAATTATTGTGGGTGACTCTCATGAAGGGAGTATGTGATCTACACAAAAAGGGAAGTTGGCACCTAGGGAAGTGGGGCCTTTCTCAAAATTGAGATGATAGAGCTAGTGGAGTTATAGGCTCGCCTTTTTGAAGCATTATTAGCGGATTCACAATAGTTTTTCGTATCATTATATAGTGAGACCTTAAGAATAATGGAATATATCGGTATGGAATTATTTGAATAGACTTGTTACTAATCATGGGATATAGCGAGTAGAAATTCAGTAAGAATGGTACCACTAGAGGGTGTACAGTGGAGGCACCAAAATAGTATCATCACTTGACTTTGAATACATCCAGATGCAGTGCTTGTAAGGATACTGTTGATGTATAAAAATAAAGGGGGTTTAAATTTTTTAATCACAGATAAATAAATATAAACAAGCCAGACAAACACTCAAGAGACAAGATTTTTAAAGTGGTTCAGCTATAAGAAAATCCTATGTCCATTGTTGGTATTATTTCAGATTATTATAATAGCTCAGTAAGGGGTGTGATTGTGCTTGGTTCAATTGTCCCTTTGAGTTAAGGGAGAATATGATTTTATACCCGTTAGGAAACCAAGAGATGAAATGCCTTTATATTTCCAAGCAGTTATATCTATATGCAATAAATGAGACTCTGGATATTTAGTGCTGGTCGTTATTCCATCAGAGTAACCTTTGCTATTCCTGATGGTTCATATTCTTGGAGTTGGTTGGCATGCTAGACGACCAAGTGTCTCTGAGGCTGACCAAGATAGCTGAGTGGCCACCTAGGAGGACAGGTGTCCACATTTCATTGGTCCATATAGGAGAGTAATTTTTACATACAAGAAAAGTCCCCAATGCTCTATGCTTGATGATTGATCGAAAGTAAGGAGTATTTATTCAAAATTTTGCTCGACTTAATGTCTAAGAGTTGGTCAATAAACAACCTCCTGTACTTGTAAAAATTTTCACCAGTACTGTTGATAATGAAATTTTTGTAAATAATTCAAACTTCATTGAACCGCTAAAGGGTATACTGGTCCTTTTGCACATTAGGAAGCGTGCAACTGATGATAGTTCAAACGTTTATATAGTTAATCATTTCATTTTTATTTTTAAGGCAACCTGTAAAAGGATGAAAGTTTCCCTCCATTTCACTTTACCTGAAACTTTCTGCACTTATCTTTCCCTTCTTTCTCAGGTTTTCTTCTGCGCTATTTGTTGCTTACTATTTACTGTCCTTTTTTTATCTTTGTAAGCTATCGTTCCTTCTTTTCTTTGATTTTCCTGCCTTTCAGTCATGGTGTACATCGTAGATGAAAATTCCTTAGAGGAATTTAGGGGAAAGAGAAAGATTCCTAGTGGGGTAGGTTTATAAATTTCCCATGGCACTTTTGATATGTATTCTTTAGCTGAGGGTCACTAGATTACCACTCTGTTCATAGCTGAGTATGGTATTAATTTTCCCCCAAACCTACTTTTTCTTCAATTCTGTTAATATTTTGATATCGTTCTAGCAAGAATAAATCGAAATACATGGAGGGTTGTGAATGGAGTGAGTAAATTAAATGAAATTCATGGGACATATATCGAGATTCCTGAATTGATGTTCTGCTATAAGTGGGGAACTATTGGGGATAATACTTACTACCTAAAGACTAGGCAAGCCAATAGGGCGTTGGTGGTCAAATTGCCAGATTTTAATAAAGACTACTAGGATTATGGTGTCATTGTCCAAAATTGGCAATATGACCCACTTCCTGAGGCGGTAACATACACTGGACCCAGGTGCCGCCAGGAAGGGCGTGGCATATGTCATACTTTTAATCCTAATTTTTTTTCCTATTATTAACTGGTCAAAGTTGTGCCGACTAACTATCTTGTTCTGTTTTTAGTGTCCAGGAAAGCAAAAAGAAGAGCCCCAAAGATGGTGAGGTTAATATTGATGACTCGAAATATTTGTAGGCCATTCATTAAAGGACAGGAGAAGAACATCCCCGGGAAGATTCTATTTTGTTGGAATACAAGAGAACTGTCACCTATTTCATTACCCGACCTGCACTTGTCTTGCTTCAGTCACTCATTAAGTTGGACGAGGAACCCGTGTCCACTTCTTCTGCTTCTGAGTTAGATGGATTAGAGATTTCCCAAGGAGGAACTTCTTCTTCCTTTGAGTCTCTTGACATCACTACTATTCTCACTTCATCTACTGTAAAGATGGTGAAGAGAAAGATCCCAAATTTACTAGATGGATTAGGGTCTCCTCCCCCTCCTACTAAAAAGACCACGATAACTGATAAGAGGTACCAGGATACTGAGAAAAGGCCTCAAGTCCTTACTACCGAGGAGGTCCAAATTTAAGAACCTCAGTATAAGAGGTTAAAGAAAGGTCTACCAGGCCATCAAGAGTTTGCCCAAAATTCTGCTAAGTTGGCCAATAAGTTTGTTGCCGAGCAAGGTAGAATTGAAGATGCCTCTGTGGTGATCAACCCTGGGATAGATAGGGGTTTGATAAAGACTGCTACTTTTCCAACAGATAGGTCGACACCAGCCCCTATGACCAGAGCCTGACTAGTTAAGAGGGATAGACAGACTTTGGCCTTGGTAAGTTCATGACTCTTTCTATATATTTTTCATAGTTTTTACTGCCATTCCTTGACCTGATGTAATATACTTTACACTTTTTCAAATCTTGGTAGACTTCAATCATATGTTGGAGAAATATGACCAGCTAAAGGCTCCTTAGCTAATGTATAGGAAGCTTTTGAGGGTTTGCAAAAATCCTTGAAGGATTCTGGGAAAGCTCTAGAGAGAGTGAGGAAAACCTGATAAGGCATAGTTAAAGTTACAAAGGATGAAGCTAAGATAACATAATACCAACAAAAGACTACCCAAGATAAGTTGACCCTGTCTGAGCAAAACCTTACAGAAGCTGAGAGCAGTGCAAAGGCTATTGAAGATAAGTCTTCCAGTCTGACTGCTGATAACATCGCTCTGAAGGCCAAGGGTAAAAAGGACAAAGAAGAGGCTGCCAATAAAGGTTGAGAAAAACCTTTTGATGCAATAACTATTCAAATAGAGCATGCAAAGAATATGTCCTTCAAAGAGTTTTCATCGAAATATTTAAAGGAGGTCGAAACCCAAGAAGACTCTGAGTTATTTAAGAGACATGATCCAGGAACTCCTCCTTTAAATAACTCAGGTTCATGTCTTTGAAGGAGGTCGAAACCCAAGAAGACTCTGAGTTATATGGGGAGCAGGGTTCTGAGAAATCCTCAATGGTGCCTGTCGATAATGCTAACCTTTCTACTACTGCCCAAGATAAGACCAAGGACAAGGACAAGGACAAGGACAAGGACAAGGTTTAGCTTTTTTCAGCTAGTTTCTTTTTACCTTTTCTTTTATGTATTTTCCATTTCTTTTTCTTTTCCCTTTGTAATGTAATAAACACTACAACCCTTGATTTATCAATGAAATGGAGTAGTTTTGTTCAATCTTTCCTACTCTCTTATGATGTTGGTTGCTTGTTTGATTCATTATTATTTGTCTCTCTTGGTTGGGCCCTTATACTTGTAAATTTCTAGTTTAATGCTAGGAAGAATGTGATTGTTTCTGCTGAATTTGACCTATTATGGCGGTGCATGAGTCTTCTTGATGCTAGTCGTATTCCTTTAACTAAAGAGGATTTGATGGGGTTGCTCGATCCAGATGCTTTCGATCAAGTGAAATATGCCCATGTTCATCTTCAATGTCTGTTGGATAGAGCAATGGCGAATAACGCTGGTTATTATAATATAATTGAACAAATGCAAGAAGACCACAAACTTTCTATGGCATTGGTTCATTCTGGTTATGAAGCTAATTACAAGGCCTTGAGTGGAGGTTGGGGTTTTGAGAAGAAGATAGAAGATATCATTTTTTTCTTTGAATAAGAAGGAGATGATGTTGAATAAAGAAGTTAAAAATACCCTGGAGATTATATTAATTCTAAAGAAAGAAAATAATGCCCTGAGGAATGAACTGGGCCGTATCTAATACTGGGCCAAATGAAGGAGTATCCCTTTTATATATGGAGAATGCTAGGCTATTGGAAGAGCTGGATAACCTGAAGAAGAAGAAGAACACAAAATCTGGCTAATTTTCTAGGCAAACCATGGTTGCTCAGCCAACCATAGATAGAGAAAGAACCAAGAAGACACGGGCCGATCAAGCTGCTCTGCTCTAGGAAAAGGATAAGGCTAAGAAAAATCTCCAAGATAGGGTGAACCGATTAACTTTCCACTTCCACAAAATATCTAGGGCTGTTTGGATGGATGGGTACGATAAATCCTTAACCTATTTAGAGAAACACATGGAGAAAGCAAGGACGGATGAATATAAATGGGGTTGGTTGAACTTTCTTGGATTGTTGAAGATACCTGAGGGCAATGAATTGTGGCATTGACATTATCTAAGCATGTTGGATTATCCCGATCCTCCTTTCAAAATTGATGTTAGTTGGATTCCCCTTGATGCCATTCCTCAAAGCTTGAACATAAAATATATTGGGGAATACGGACTTAAAGGAGAGGAGGGATATGTTCATCCCCAACACCTACTGGATAGGATGAGTAGCAACAAATGTACCATAATAAGGGATTTTAGATCTACTACTCTGTCGAGCACCATTGATCAGCCTCCTGCTGGGATGAGCAAGGCTGAAGGAAAATGCCCTGTAGGATAGGATTGTATTTCTTTCTTTTTGGATCTTTACTTTGTAACACCCAATTCTTGAAATGAAATGAAGTTACTTTTGCCGACGTATGGTTTTGATCATTTGTCATCTTTATTTAAGCTTATGATTAGTGTTAATCATATTATCGACTAGGTAATCTATCTAATGATTAGTTAATCAACTTGTTAACTAAGTAATCTTCTTAAATGATAAATGCTTAATTCATGATTGAATCTGTTTGTAATGCCTTAGATTCGACTAATGCACTTAGATAAAACTATGAGTAGTTTTGTTGAACTAAGTTTTTGCACAGTAGTTATGAGTGGAGACCAAGTGTATTAGGAATGTGTAGTACTCTTGTGTTTAACTTGGTTGGGTTAAACCTCTTGTGTTTAACTTTAAGTCATACATGAAGTTTGAAAATAACCCCGAGCTAAAGATTTTTGAGATTGGAAAAGTTTGAACTTTTTTGAAGTTGGAAAAGTTTGAACAAAAAAGAATTCCAAAGTAAACTTTTTTAAACTTTTCTAAAGTTTAAAAAGTTTAAATTAGAAATAATTCCAAAGTAAGGAAAAGTTTAAATTAAGTCTAAGACTTAAAAAGTTAGTTACTGGTGGTATCAAACCATACTCCAAAAAATAAAACATAAAAAGGAAGAATAATTGGTAAAAAAAATTGTAACTTCATTAAATTGAATGATCGATTACATTAAAATGAAATTACAGATAATATTTAAGAAGGTGATCGGCGTTCCATGGATTCTTAATTTTTTCTTCTTCCAGTGTTTCCAGGCAATTTGTTCTTGGTTGGATAACTGCCAAGATATGGTATGGATCGGGCTATTTTAGGATCCAACTTGGTTCTCTTCTGGATTACTTTTTTAAGTACCAGATCTCCCAATTTTAAGTTGGTCGTCTTGATCCTCCGGTTGTAGAACCTAGAAGTTCTTTATTGATAAGTAGCCATCTAAATTGAAGCATCTTCTTTGACTTCTTCAACCATCTCCAGATCTAGTAGCCTCATGGGATCACTTTTGGGGAATTAAAATTCATCACTCTGTAAGTTAGCAAACCTATTTCAGCTGGTACCACTACCTCAGTACCAAAAGCGAGCATGTATAGAGTTTCCCCTGTTACTATTCTTGGTGTAGTCCTATAAGCCCAAAGGACATTGTGAAGTTCATTATTTCAATTTACTTTAGCATCATCCAACCTTTTCTTCAATTCATCGAGCAGAGTATTATTAGTAATTTCTACCTGACCGTTACGCTATGGATGTCCAGGTGCGAAATGAAGATTTTGAATTCTAGATCGAATGAAATATTCCTTAAACTCATCGTTATCAAGTTGGGTACCATAGTCGGTGATGAAAGCATAAGGCATCCCATAACAGCATATGACATGCTTCCATATAAATTGGAAAACCCTCTGATAAGGCATATTTATCAAAGGCTTAGCTTCCACCCATTTGGTGAAGTAATCAACTGCTACAACTAAATACTTAAACCTTCCTTTGGTGGTCAGTAATTGTCCGACCAAGCCTATCCCAAATAGCATACGTCCAAAGAGAAGTGATAGGAGTGAGGGTAGACCCCAGTCTTCTATGGATAGTGGTAAATTTCTAGAATTATGACATTTTTTGGCAAAAGAAATAAAATCTTCTTTCATTGTTGGCCAGTAGTATCCATGCATGGCTATTCTTTATGTTAATGATCGACCGACTGAAAGAGTTCCACATGAGCTTACATGTACTTCCATCATCCGATCATTTACTTCGACTGGATGAACACAACGAAGTAAAGAGATAGTGTATCCTCTTCTATATAGAATGCCCTTTTCCAAAACATAACAGGCTGCTTTGTATCTCATGTTCCTAGCTTCTTTTTAGTCAGATGGTAACAAACCTCTTTTAAGGTAATCTTTGATCGGATCCATCCAAGAAGGACCCAATTCTATAAAAATTATACTGGTAGCTTCCACATCAATGCTTTTATGGTTGAGAAATTCTACTGGAATGGTCCGTCTGAGCTCTATCTGAGTTGCTGAGGCTACTCGAGCAAGGGCATCTACTCGAGCATTATCCACCCTTGGAATCCGGACCATCTTGATTATAAAAAATAAAGAGATAACCTTCATAGCCTTGTTCAGGTATCTTACCATTGTTTCTCATTTGAATCCATATATTTGAAGCATCTGGTGGACAATAAGTTGAGAATCACTGTACGCTATCACCTGCTCGACACCTAGTGATGAAGCTAAATCTAAGCCTGTAATTAATGCTTCGTACTCGACTTTATTATTGGAGGCTTAAAATTGAAATCTCAATGCATATTCTATATCTAAATTGTCTGGAGTGTTGATAATGAGTCCAGCTCCACTTCCAATTATGGATGAAGATCCGTCTATGAACAATTTCCAGACTGGGATGTTGTTATTGAAGTCTTCTTCTGACAACACTCCATGTATGAATATCTTCTTGCTTTGTTCATCCAATCGTTGAGCTCTTTCTTGAGCAACCAAAGATTATGGTTGGTCGATGATAATCTCTGTTTGCTTTTGAGCCGAGCTATCTTCCCAAGAAGTCTGTTTGGTAGGAAAATTTAGATTATTTGGCACCTTTGCATATGTGAACTCTGTAATGAAGTTTGCCATCGCTTGCCCTTTTAATACAGTTGACTCATAAATAATCTCCTACTCCCCAAGTTCAACTGCCTAAGACATCAATCACCCTGACTTTTCAAGTTTGTACAACGATTTTTGCAAAGGTAAATCAGTGTATACCATGATAGTATCGGCCTGGAAGTATGGTCTCATTCTTATAAAGGCTTCAATAAGTTAAAGTTACAGCTTTGCTTAAGCGTGGATACCTAGTTTATGCTCTTAGGAATACTTTTCTAGTGTAGTATACCTGCTTTTGAACTCCTCCCTCTAGTCGAATCAAAGTCAAGCTAATAGTTGACTCTGAAACAACTAAGTATAGATATAAATTTTCTCCCAAGACTGGTCGGGAGAGGAGTGGCGGGGATCCCAAATACTTCATCTACAAAAAATCTTTCTCTCACTCGTTATTTCACTCAGAGGTCTTTTTGAGCACCTTAAATAATTGGAGACATTTATCTGATGCTCGAAAAATAAAACGATTTTGAGCTTCCACTCTTCTAGTGATTCTTTTCACATCTTTCTTGTTAGTAGCGAACTTTATCTCCATTAAACCTTTTATTTTATTAAGATTGGATTCAGTTACTCTTTGGTTCAGAATATATCCTAAGAACATTCCTTCTTGTACCCCGAATATACACTTGGTCGAGTTGACCTTTATTTAGTGTTTGTCCAACTAGTCAATGTCTGGGAAAAATCTATAATATGATCAGTGGCAATCTTGCTCTTAGTAAGCATGTCATCCATGTGTACTTCCATGTTCTTACCAATATGGTTTTCAAATAATTTGTTTACCAGCCCCTGATATGTTGCTCCAAGATTTTTAGCCCAAAGGGTATAATGTTGTAGTAATATATTCCTCGGCTAGTGATAATGAAGAGATCTCCTTGTCTGTTGGTTTCGTTTTAATTTGGTTGTACCCAGAGTAGGCATCCATGAAACTAAGCAACTCGTGACCTGTAGCTGAATTTACAAACTGATCAATCCTTGATATAGGAAAGTGATCCTTTGGGCATGATTTGTTGAGGTAGGCGAAGTCTATAAACATGCGCCACTTGTCATTCTTCTTTTTGACCATCACCAGATTCACCAACCAACTGGGATATTTGACATCTTCTATAAATTGTGCTCTTTGTAACTTTTCCACTTCTTCCTAGATTGCTATATTCTTTCGGGGACTAAAAACTTTGCATTTTCGCTTGATGGGTTTAGAGTCCTTATAAATTTTGAGCTCATGGCAGATGAAATTAGGATTAATCCCTTACATATCCTCATGGATCCAAGAGAACGCATTCTTCCTCTCTCTAAGGAATGTAAACAAATCCCATTTGAGAGAAAGCATTAATCTTGAACCAATTTGGGTACTCCTTCCCGGCTTCTCGTCATCAAGCACAATAGTCTATGTTTCTTCCATAGCCTATCCCTTCACCAGATCTTTTTCATCTTGAAGATCCAAAATGTCGATATGATAAGTAGTAATGCCATTATATACTTCCTGTTGGTCAGCAGAGGTATAGTAGCATTCTCTATCTTTCATTTGGTTGCCATTCTCTATGCTAACTCCATAATTACTAGGAAACTTCATGCACTGAGGCACGGTAAATGGTACCACTTCTAATTTCTTCATTCCTACTCTGTCGAGAATGATGTTGTAAGTCGAAGGAATATTTTTATCCATTACAAAGAAAAGAATTCTTTCCTTTCTGCTTGTCGTCCAAGTGCCGACCAACACATCCAGCTTGATTGTTCCTAAGGGATACACCCTTTTTACTGAGAACCCTACGAGAGGCATATGATAAGGTTCTAACTTACTATCTCGTATCCATAGGCTATGGAAATCATTATAGAACATGACAACTGTGGAACTCCCATTGTCATCCAAGATTCTTTCCACTCTACCATGATGAACCCTGCAAGTGATGACTAATGGATCGTCATGAGGATATAGTACCCTTCTCAAATCATTCTTAGAGAAGACAATTACCAATCTATCTTTATTAACCTTCTTCGGCCGACTATATGTGCATTCATACATGTCAATCTATTTAATATAAGGACAAGCCTTGGCTTCATTCAGATAGAGTTTTCTCTCGACAATCTCATCTCCTCTACTAGTGTCTCCTCTTGTAATGAAGTGACATCTAAAGGAAATCATTCCTATCTCCACTTCATGTTCATCAAATTTCTTTGGAAGATCAGGATCATCCTCATAAGTGTTGTTGCGTGCCCTTTTCGTGTCATCCTTTCTTCGGCCAGATAACTCAGATCTTCTTTTGGCATCTTGACTACCATTCTGATCAACAAGTTTTAGTTAATTTTCCTCATTGAATAAGATTCTCCACTTCATTCTTTAGGGCGATGTAATTGTCAACAGTGTCCCTATGATCTCTGTGAAAATCACAATACTTGGATTTATCTCTCCTATTAGGAGGTGAATTTATCTTCTCAGGCCAATTTAAGTCTTTGTTGTCCATGATTTCATCCAATATATGATGTACGCCCTTGGTAAGTGGAGTATATTCATGGTACTTCTTGATTTTATTAACCTTTTTGTTTTTCTTATCTTTTTGATCGAATTTTTCTAACTTTTGGATTTTACCTCTCGAATTTCTTTAGCATCCATATCTTCCTTATCGTTCATAATCTTCCCAGCCTTAGCCATCAGCTCTGTTATAGTTTTTGGAGAATTCTTTGACAAATCATAGTAGATATCCTAGTTGAGTAATCCACTCATTAATTTTGCAATGGTTGTCATCTCTTCATAATCTACCACCGCTAGTTTCTCATTATTGAAATGCGTGATATACTCCCTAGTACTTTCTATAGGTTTTTAAAGCACAGTCAAGAGATGAGTAACACTCTTGCTCGACTTAGCTGAAAAATAGAAATTATCAATAAATAGCTTGGTGAACTGATGGAAACTAGAAATTTTACCTCTAGGAAGATTATTGTACCATATCTGTGCTGGGCCTGTGATGGAACTAGAAAAAGCCTTGTTGTGTATCTCGTTGGGGACCGAATAGATATGAGAAGAAACGTGATATTGCTGAATATGGAAGATTGGATCAATTTTCCCATCATACATGGGAGTAACAACTGGTGTCTTGGATTTAGAAGGCATGGGGTAGTCCATAATAGCCTGAATAAAAGATGATCCCTTTACAAAACTCCTTTGGAAAGGATTTTTAATTTTGGTAATCTCTCCCAATTAATCTTCTAGTCGTTGCATAGATCCTTTCTAGGAATGTTCATATGGTTTAGACTTAGCTGAAGCAATTTTGTTGGCTTGGCTATGCACATGTGTTGAACTTTCTTCCTGAGAAGTCTACTTAACACGCACAGAGCCTCTCATGCTAGCCTTAGACCAGATGGATCTCTCTTTGTGATCGTAGAGATGATCTTGGTCCTTGTGGTAACCTCCGGTTGCTCGGGAACCTAAACTATTGAAAATAGATTCCCTACTCAGCCGTTCCAACATGCTTGGTCGCTCGTTGGAGAAAGATCGACCATCGTAATAATCCGTTGATCGAAATGATGACGTTGCTCCAAGACGATATGATCTATCTCGAAAAAACCTGGAGTGATGACTTCTCTCATTCCTAGCTGGAGGAGGTGGCATGTCCCTCCTGGAAGATTCATTGGTGGATTTGTCTTGCAATGTATGAGCCAATTGCCTAACTGAATCCTGTATGGCTTCTTATCCCTTATCTAGGTTAAGAAAAGTTCCCTAAAGATATTCCACACTAGGTGGAGCAGATGGATCCGGATTGTTAACTGCAGTCGTAAGACTACTTTTCGGGACAATTGTCATTCTTCAGAGAACGTCCAAAATGAACATAAGAAATAAAAGAGGTAGAGAACGATGACAAGTGGTTGTTCCCACAGACGGTGCCAACACATCTGTTGATGTCTAAAAATGGAGGGGGTCTAAATTTATAATCATATATAACTAAATATAAACAATCTAGACAAACAAACAAGAGACATGATTTTTAAAGTGCTTCAACTATAAGAGAAGCCTACATCCACTGTTGGTATTATTTCAGATGATTATAATAGCTCAGTACGGGGTGTGATTGTGATTGGTTCAATCATCCCTTGAGCTAAGGGAGAATATGATTTTATACCTTTTAGGAAACCAAGAGATGAAATGCCTTTATATTTCCAAACAGTTACATCTATATACAATAAATGAGACTCTTGATGTTTACTGCTGGTCGCTATTCCGTCCGAGTGACCTTTGCTATTTCTGATGGTTCACATTCTTGGAGTTGGTCGGCATGCCAGCCGACTAGGTGTCTCTGAGGCTGATCAAGATAGCTGAATGGCCACCTAGGAGGACAAGTGTACACATTTCATTGGTCCACTTAGGAGAGTAATTTTTACATACAACATATCCGAAGTTTTTAGTACCAGTTAGAATAGCGTGTGGACAAAAATGCAAAGTTAGAGAATTAATAATAAATAAGAGAATACTTGATATTCGGTAGTCGAGAATAGACTCGGGACATTTAGGCTAGTGCTTCGGGTGATAGGCACGAATTAGTTGGATTATGTGATTGTATATATATACGGGTATAAAGACAGTATATATATGAAGAATAATATCTGTTTGTATGATATTTATGTGAAATATAATCCTATGGTGCTATCAGTGGAGGTTGCGCGATGTGTGTAATCTTTCCTGGAGAAACACAATAAGCTAAGTATTGATCCCAGGTCATAGCGCCATGTATATGCTTTGTGTGATTGATATTTGAAGTGAGGTAATTTTGAGTATGGTTATGACTCACTATCGAAGGACCTGCCTCCAGTATGCTTAAGATTTTACCGAGTTGGTGTGAGAGTCCGACCTCCGATAACCAGGATGAGGTGAGGATGCCCTGGAACATGATAGCATTATAGAGACATGTATCCAGTGAGCTATTACTCCGAAGAATGGCGAGGTATGTTTGTTGTAGTATATTATTACGTATGTGTATGTGTAGACAATTATACAAGTTAAAATATTAAGTGTGTATTGTTTAAATAGCTAGTGACAGTTATTGGAAATAAAATAATAAATTTATAATTGAGAAATATAATGGTTAAGCGGACGTGATAACTAATCTTATAAAAATACGTGGGATAGGGTAACGTGTGATAAATAGGATGTTATGGGACTAGTTAGGCGGATAGCATAACTAGGTGGTTAAAATGCATATGTTAGGTGCGCACTATAGTTAAGGGATGAGTATTGTCTCATTTGAGTGTGCTACCAGTTTAAATATGGAAAATTGCTTTACATGAACATTACTGCATTTTATTCATTTGTTAAATGCTATTAAAAGGTTTTTCACTCTGACGCGCATCAAATATTTTCAATAACTTTTAGGTGTCCAGCCACAGGCACGTCGAGGATGATTCCTCTCCCCAAGGATATGTTGCCGCAACTAATGTGGAAGCTTTCATGATTTGGATTAGCCTCTTTTATCATTGCTATCTTAGATTAGGTTCTATTACAGACATTGTTGGGCATGTCACCCCTTCTATCAGATGTATCTATATTCAGCCTACTTAATTACATTCGGATGATTGTATTAGGTTATTAATAACCGGTGGTTTATTCCGTACTTGGGTTTTGTTTATTCCCGCATTTAGATTTCTTTATTACTGTGATTATTTATATTGTTCATTGTGAATGGGTTTATGTGTAATGGCTTATTTTGGTATTATAATTACTAAAAGTTGACACAATTTGTTAACCTAATGGGTGGTTAGTAATTAATCAAATTTTGACAGTGATGCTAAGAATGGGCCATATGAGACTCTCATTTCATTTTGGTAGAGGGATGGCCACCCATTGTCTGAATAGGTGGAGTATCACAGATTTCTTAAGGATATCGAGTTTGAGGAGGAAGATATGGTAAAGAATAAGAATGTTGTATTTGAAGAGGAATCAATTCATATTCTAAACATTATTATAGAAAATGATCTGGCTGGAAATAGTATTCAAAAAGATAACAATGAGGACTCCAACTCAAAATCAGAGAGTTTTTCCAGAAGAGAAAACTCAACAACCGCATGAGGAAGTGCCACTAGTTGATACACTAAGAAAGAAGAAGTGCAATTTCAAGTGATTACATTGCGTTTATTCAAGAGCATGAGTTTGACATAGGGTCAACGGAAGACGATCCAATCAACTTCTGTCAAGTCAAACAAAGTGCCAACTATCAAAAGTGGATTAATGCCATGAATGATGAGATGAAATCCATGAGAGATAACGATGATTGGGATCTTATCAAGTTACCTGAAGGTGTGAAGCCCATTAATTGTAAATGGATATTTGAAACCAAACGAGATTCTAAGGGAAATATTGAGAGATAATAATGATCTAGGCAAAAACCGAGCGTCCGTGTAATACGGTAATCGTTGTTATCGGCTTTCGACCGTAATATAAAAAACCTAAACTTTAACTACACTCTTATGGAATATAGTGGATAGTCTAAGTATCAAATCTATATGGAATGTTTGATAGATTTTAATTGATTTATTACTTCTAAAATAGAGTGTAAAAGATGATGATGGGGTGACAAAGGAAAAAGAGGGAAAATAAAGAAGTTAACTAAAACTAATTAGATCAACCCTCCTTTAGCAATAACATTTACATGACTGTTAGTTTCCTTTTCAGGGACTATTCTTGACTCTCCTCATATAGTAATTGGTGATTTCAATATTATTCCCTCTCAATCAGAAAAAGTGGGAGGAAATGAAGTTGCTCACAACTCAGTGGAAGACTTTATTTAGGCTATTAATTATTGTGGCTTAAGTGACCTAGGCTATTCTGGTACTAGGTTCACTTGGTGCAATAAGAGAAAAGAAGAGAATATCATTATGGTTAGATTAGATAGATGCTTATTCAATAATATGTGGGCTGCTGAGTATCCTAACTCTAGTATAAAACACCTAAATAGAGCTTCTTCTGATCATGCTCCATTAAGTGGCTCAAAGTGGGGGATGCTAACACTAGGTTCTTCTATGCTAGTGTTAAAGTTCAACAAAAAAACTGGGGATCTTCTCAATCAAAGATGGTTCTGGGAATCTTTTAGAGGAGGGCCAAGAAGTTAAATCTCATATAATTAAGTATTATAAGGATATGATGACTTCAAATGTGCTTTTAAATATGGAGGAAGTCTCTAATATAATCCCATATATTGTTACGCCTGAGATAAGTTCTGTACTAGAGGATTTTCCTTCTGAATTGGAGGTCCTTAAAGCTATTTCTGATCTTAATGATGATTCTCCTCAAGGTCCTGATGGATTTGCAGGATCTTTTAATAAAAAGTGTTCGAAAATTATAAAAGATGATCTTTTATTTGCTATTAACAGTTTTTTGCAGGTTCTATTATTCCTCAAAGTTGGTCCAGCACTTTTATCGTTCTTATTCCTAAAATTAAGCATCCAAAGACTTGTGGGGATCATAGACCAAATATTCTCTGCAATTTATCAATGAATATAATCACAAAGATTCTTGCATCCAGACTTTCAAAATTCCTTCCAATGCTTATATCTCCTAATCAAAGTGGATTCATATAATGAAGATCCATTCAAGATAATACTCTTCTTACTAAATAAATGGTGGAAAATTTCTCAAGAAGGTTCATGGTGGTAACGTTGTGTGTAAGCTGGATATGGAAAAAGCCTATAATAGGGTCAATTGGGGTTTTTTAATTTCAGTTCTCAGGAGCTTTGGTTTTGGGTAAAGATGGAATGATTTTATTTGGAGAGCTGTTTCTGGAAATTGGTTCTCCATTTTCATTAATGGCCACAGTTGTGGATATTTAAAATCAAATCAAGGTATTAGACAAGGGGGTCCAATATTTCCAAGTCTTTTTATCTTGGCTGCTGAATATCTAAGCAGAGGTATAAACATTCTTATGGAATCTGGGAAGATCAAGCCTTATTATATGCCTAGTGGTTGTCCTATGGTGTCTGATTTAGCATATGCTGATGATATTATTATATTCTCTGGAGTAGATAATAGTATTCTCAATAATCTCATGGATTTCCTTCTTAAATATTCTTTAATCTAAGGTCAGAAAATTAATTTTGTAAAGAGCTACTTCACAGTTGATAAAAAAAATCCTCCTAGATTTAAAAGCAAAGTGGTAGCCTGCACAGGTCTTCAATCACTACAAAAAAAACAAAAATCTGAGATATTTAGATATCAAAATTCTGGCACAGCTTAAAACTGTGCCAAAATCTGGCACAGTTTAATGACAATCTGGCACACTTTAAAATAGTGCCAAAATTTGGCACTATTTAAAAGTGTGCCAAACGTAAGTACACTTCACTAAAATATAAATAACTAAAAAAAATTATCCCCCTTAATTTTTTAGCCCCCCGCTCTCTTTCGCTCAGCCCCCGCTCTCTCTATCTCTCTCTCCCTCTCACACGCTCAAGAAATTAGCCATCCACCATCGTCACCGTCGCCGACCGTCGCCATCCTCCACCATCGTCGACCGTCGCCGTCCTCGCCATCCACTATCCTTGATCATCTCCATCCTCGCTCAGTCCCGATCTGTCGCCATCCTCTCCATCCTCCACCATCTACGCACTTCCGTCGCCATCCTCCACCATCCACCCACCTGCGTAGCGATGTCTTGTTAAAAGCGTACCTTAGCGGAAAAATACAGGTAGACGCAGCGGCGGAGCCCTTGCCAGCCTAGGTAAATCCTCCCATATTTTTTTATAAATATATATATGTACACATTGCTAATATTATGATATTGCTAAGATTCTAAAAATATTGCTGAGATTATGAAATTCTGAAAATATCAGTGTCGTTTTACCCCTTTTAATATTAGTATAAATTTGATTATTGGTTTGTAGTAATTATTAGTATAGATGGCACAGTTGTTTTACCCCTTTTAATATCACAGTGTTATTTTACCTCTTTTTTTTAGATAATTAAATGCCATTAAGAAACCTCGCAAAGGGTGCGAACCCATATACAGGGAATATACAACGCGTCTAACATTAGTATAAATGTTTTTTTTACCTCCTTTAATATTAGTATAAATGTTGTTATTGGTTTGTAGTATTTATTTTTTGGGCATGAGGTAAGGAAAAACAAAAGCGTACTTGAGTGGCAGCTGTCTGTGACCGAGTTTGGAAGAGCTTAGTAATACAAGCTGTGTTAAATCCATGCTCAGGTAGCCCTATTTCCGCTCTGAGGCCGGCACCACCTGCACCTACCACCACCGCATCGTACGTATCATGTACTATAGTATATGATGACCCTCCAACAGTCTGTTACATTTTATTTAAATAATCAAATGTTTAATCAATAACAGGTTGTTAAATGAAATGAAATTAAGATCGAAAGATGATTTAGACATACAGATTCGGAAGAGAAGAGTCTAGATTTGACGGAGATGGATCTCTTTGAACGAATGCTAAGGCCACGAGCCACGCACCTCCGTAGAGACCCTCACACAACCCACTAACCTTAATCAGGCATTACGAAATACAAATATCTGATTTATTATTATTTTCCGTTATTCACATATCTGAATTTGTGTTGAAAGATCGATATTCACGGATCTGAGTTAGTGTACCTATATAGGTTATTTTGACATTTATTAGCTTTATTTGCAGTTACCAATCTTATGCAGCCTTTTTTGTTTGATTTAAAATGGAAACGTTATTAGATTTGTGCTGATTTTTGCAGATCTGAGTGTTTTTAGTATCATAGGTGTAAACTGATAGGTCCAAATTGATTTGGTAGATCTACGATTTAGATGATAATTAATGCCTAATTTGTTTGTTTAACATTAGTTGGTAGCAAAAAGTCAGGACCTATGGAGTTAGGATGTTTGCTTTGGTATAAATTTGGTTTATTTTTAAGTGATGTTTGTTTACACATAAGACTTACGCTGATTCATTATTGGCAGTGATGTTATTTAGACATAAGACTTGTCCTAGTTCATTTGTACACTAGCTTTAAGATTGCAATAGATTCATATACCTTCAGACATTGATTACACAATATTACTTGTATTTTTTATATATGCATGCATGTATATCTGAATCTAAAGTAGGTTTTAACCCTTAATTTATTTGACTTTGGTTTGTTTCAAAATTGTATTTTAGGATTAATTTGTATCTGTGACTGTTGTGAAGTTTGAATTTGAAATGATATGTTGTGTATTGGGTACCTAATGGTACGCAAGATGAGTATAAAAGTGTGAATTGAACAATTGATTTGATGGAGATGAATATACAATTATTGCCATGAGGTTTTGATTCTTTTCTCTATTAAGAAGTTGAGTATACATTTTTATCTTTATTTATTAACCTTTTGACTAATTTAAATGTAGGGTTTCCAAACTTCAGTACTAACATGTTGGATTTAATAGAACCACTACATTCATCAAGGTAAAGTTGTAAGTATATATTAATAGTTTTGTTATGCGTTTATTGTATCTGCAATTCTTTACTTAGTTGATGGTTTCATATTGAATTTTTGAAAAGTCTACTTCCTGCTATTCCCAAATATGTTCAAAAGCATTTTCTCTTAAAAGTTGCAGTAGCATTAAATTAGATAAATGGTCTGAAATAGCGACAATAAGTAGCCAAACGTAAAATTGCTTACTTTATGAGCTTATTTAGTTAAATTAGTGTAAGAGACTTGCTGGTGGTCTAGTTTTGGAATTTGCTACTGCTGTAGAGTTTATTTTAAATGTTAAAACAGGTTGGATTTAATGAATAAACAAATGAAACTATGTCAAAATTTTCTAAAATCAATACACGTTCTAAATTGATTAAAAACATGCCATTAGAGGCACGGACACCTCGCACGGGACCAATGTAACTTGTATGAACTGACCGCATAGTCGCGGGTCTCCCGATTTGAGAATATGATGATAATTTGCAAAAATCAACACTTAGACTTAAAAACAGGCCGTTAAAGGGTGAAAACCTAAACTAACCCCCAAACGGACCCGTAAGAGGCACGGACACCTCCCATGGGACCAATGTAACTTGTAGGAACTGACCGCATAGTCACGGGTCTCCCAGTTTGAGAATATGACGATAATTTACAAAAATTAACCCTTAAATTTAAAAATAGGCCGTTAAAGGGTGAAAACCTAAACCAGCCCCCAAACGACCCCGTAAGAGGCACGAACACCTCGTACGGGACCATTGTAACTCGTAGCAACTGCCCGCATAGTTACGAGTCTCCCGGTTTGAGAATATGGAGATAATGTACAAAAATCAACACTTAGACTTAAAAATAAGCCATTAAAGGATGAAAACCTAAACCTGCCCCCAAACGACGCCGTAAGAGGCACAAACACCTCGTATGGGACGAATGTAACTTATAGCAAGTGCCCACATAATCACGGGTCTCTCGGTTTGAGAATATGAAGATAATTTCAAAATACATAGATTTGACTTGAAAACAAGCCGTTTGAGGGTGAAAACCTAAACAATCCCCCAAACGACCCCGTAAGAGGAACGAACACCTCACACGGGACCAATGTAAGATGTAGGAACTGACCGCATAGTCACGGGTCTCCCAATTTGAGCATATAACGAGAATTTGCAAAAATAACACTTAGACTTAAAAACAGGCCGTTAAAGGGTGAAAACCTAAACCAACCACCAATTGTCCCCGTAAGAGGCACGAACACCGCGCACGGGACCAATGCAACTTGTAGGAACTGACCGCGTAGTCCTAGGTCTCTCGGTTTCAAAATATGATGATAATTTGCAAAAATCAATACTTAGACATAAAAATAGGCCATTAAAGGGTGAAAACCTTAACCAACCACCAAACATCCCCGTAAGAGGCACAATCACCTCGTACGGGACCAATATAACATGTAGCAACTGCTCGTATAATCACGGGTCTCTCGGTTTAAGAATATAATGATAATATCAAAATATCTATATTAAGCTTAAAAATAAGCCGTTAATGGGTGAAAACCCAAACCATCCCCCAAATGGACCCATAAGAGGCACGGACACCTCGCACGGGACCAATGTAACTGGTAGGAACTGACCGCGTAGTCATGGGTCTCCCGGTTTGAGAATATGACAATAATTTGTAAAAAGCAACACTTAGACTTAAAAACAGGCCGTTAAAGGGTGAAAACCTAAACCAGCCACCAAATGTCCCTTTAAGAGGCACGAACACCTCGCACGGGACCAATGTAACTTGTAGGAACTGATCGCATAGTCCCGGGTCTCCTGGTTTGAGAATATGATGATAATTTGAAAAAATCAACACTTAAATTTAAAAACAGGTCGTTAAAGGGTGAAAACCTAAACCACCCCAAAATGAGCCCGTAAAAGGCACGAACACCTCGTACGAGACTATTATAACTTGTAGCAACTGCTCGCATAGCCACTGGTCTCCCGATTTTAGAATATGGCGATAATTTACAAAAATCAACACTAAGACTTAAAAATAAGCCGTTAAAGGATGAAAACCTAAACCTTCCCCCAAACGACACCGTAAGAGGCACGAACACCTCGTACGATACGAATGTAACTTCTACCAACTACCCGCATAATCACGGGTCTCCCCGTTTGAAAATATGACGATAATTTCAAAATACGTTGAAAACGCTGGAACCCCCGGATGGTGATTTTCTCAATTAAAATCAAAGTTAATAATTTCCTTTTTATGTAAAACACGAGATGATGCGGAAGCGTATATAAGTGATGGTTCAACAAATAAACAAAGCCAAATTTTAATTTCTTCAATACAAATTAAAATAAGTTAATCCAAGTCCTAGAATGTGCCTTAGTCATATTAATCAATATTAGTAAATTAGGCGAAACCAAATTTTAGCAAATGACTTGAATTAATTAAACATTACCCAACATTTAATATAAGTCCAAATTAAATGAGTGTGATAATTAAACCAAATTTTATCTTGAATTAAACCTAAAGCATGGATTCTAAATTATTGTGCAAGATAAAATAATCAATATCACACTACGCCGCGATGTACGAGGAAAAACCCAAGACGGGAAACAACCTCGGACGGCCCTAGCCACAAGTCCACTAGATATGGAATTAAAATTACAAGACAAAAGACTTACATCCTCGACTCGAACCCTCTCAAGCCTTGTTGCTCCTTCTTGTAGAAACCTCTTCCTAGCAGACAACCACGGAGCTCCACCGCGATCTCGGAATCCACCGATAGGACTTTGTATGGTCACCGTCACCCAAGCTTGGAGCCTTTCTCCAAGTGAGCCTTTCTCCAAGATTTCAAAAGAGCTCGTGCATGTGTGAAAAGAGGCATATAAAAATAGAATCCATTTAAACAACACAAAATCCAACTACTCCATATAAAGCATGGTAAAGAACATTTTAAGGATTGAAAATCTAAACCAAAAGTTCTAGCCACGTGGGAGCGTAAAAGATGGGATTCAAACACAAGTATATGCCACATAAAGTGTGTCAAACAAAAATACACACAAAATAAAATCTTTTTGAGTTTTTAACATTTTTATCCAAAAAATTAAATATATATACTCAAAAGGATAAAGAAAAATCATTTGAATCTTTCATTAAGCTTAAATTAACAAGAGATAAAATTCAAATGATAAACCAAAAATCTTTTTGTATTTTTCATTTAAAGCAAACAATATGAAAGAAATATAATACAAAAGATAAACAACAATCATAATTTCTAGCATGGGATATGAACTAAGGCAATGACTAGAAAATGACTAAAACAAGCATACATTTAGCATGTGAATATAGCATAAAGTACAAACGCTAAAGTATGCAAACACTAACACATTCATCCTTTAGATTGAGCAGGGGAGGAAGCATGTGAAAGTAAATGAGAATCAACAACCCTATTTTGAGAGGCAACCAAGTCGGATTTCCTAATCCAAATTAATGAGGAATGACTATCTTGGGGTGTAGGAACGTTAACTACCGTGGTTACTTTACTATGGGGTTTTCTAGGAATTCGTTTAAGATCTAAACAAAATTTCCTAAGATGACCTTGTCGACCACAATGTGTACAAGTGAGAACATGTCGAAAAGATTTACTTAAGGAGTGATCTTTAAAAGTATTCCTAGTTGATTCTCCTAAAACATTGGTTTGGGCATTATGAGTAAACTCATTACAAGGATTGAAGCCTAAACCACAAGTGTCATTTTTAATTTGGATCGTTCCTAACATTTTATCTAGTTTTTCTGAACGACATTCCAAATCAAATTTGACATTACTAGAATCTTTTAATTTATTTTCCAATTCTGCAATGTTAGATTCTAGTAAAACATTTCGCTCTTCAAAAGCAAGAAGCTCCTTTTTCAAGGATTCCATTAAACCCCTAAGGCTATCTCTTTCGCCTTATACATAATCAAGCTTCTCTTGAAGAGTCCTCAAATGTGTCCTAAGGTCTTCTAATTAAAACATTTTCATCAATGACCTTGACACTTTCTTTTAAACTAGCTTCTAACTTCAAATTAGCTCTTTTCAATTTAATAGATTCTTTATAAAGTTCTTGAAAAGCATTTTGAAGTTCACTCACATTAACCTCTTCTTCATTTTCACTCTCACTTTCTTCTTCACTCTCACTATCATAAAAAATAAGAGAATCATGTACAATGACCTTAGAAGTGGCATATTCTATCGTTTCATCAATCGATGAGTTGTCACAATCACTCACATTACTAGCCATAAAAGCCACAAAATTTTTCTTAGTGGGGGAATTTGGCTTTTCTTCCTTATCACTATCACTAAGGGTTGCATTATATGAAATGGGTCGCTTAACATCTTTCCTTAGTTTAGTGGGGCACTCATAAGCCCTATGGACATAACCTTCACAACCAAAACACTTATCAGACCCGTCCCTATCTAAATTGTCATTGCTAGGTTTAGGGATCTTCTCGGCTTTAGAAATCTTCTCGCTTTTATCATGTTTAGAAGTATCGAATTTCTTAAAATCATTTTTAAATTTATCTTTGTTAAATTTAAGAAATTTTCTAAATTTACGAGCAAACAAAGCCATATCTTCCGAGTCACTATCACTATCGCTCTCTACTACTTGTTTGACCTCTTTTCGGGCTTTTAAAGCAACACCCTTTTCAATTTTCTTTTCAGTTTTAGAGGGAAACATATCTAGTTCATAGGTTTGTAAATCACCTACAAGCTCTTCTAATTTCGTAGAGGCTAAAGTGGGTAAAGAATTTAAAACGGTCACTTTAGGAATAAATCTAT
This sequence comes from Sambucus nigra, assembly GCA_949130495.1. Classification (NCBI taxonomy): domain Eukaryota; kingdom Viridiplantae; phylum Streptophyta; class Magnoliopsida; order Dipsacales; family Adoxaceae; genus Sambucus; species Sambucus nigra. Next base: position 126,625,145 of record OX422214.1, read on the forward strand.
CAGGTAGGGACCTTAAAATTTTCTTTACAACACGGTCGTCAGGTATTTTCTCTCCCAAGTTAAAAGATGAATTAACAATATCAGAAAGTCTAGCATAAAATTTATCAAAAGTTTCTTTTTCATCCATTTTGATAGTTTCAAATTGAGTGGTGAGGTTTTGGAGTTTTGAAGCTTTAACGACACTAGTTCCTTCATGAGTTAATTATAAAATATCCCAAGCTTCTTTAGCGGTTTCACACGTCATAATACGTCGGAATTCATCCGGTGTGACAGCGCTAAATAAGGCATTTAAACCTCGGGAATTAAAGTTAGCAAGTTTAAACTCATTTTCAGTCCATCTATCGGCGGGTTTGATGACACGTTCATTTTCAACTAAGTAAGTTGGTGGGGAGTACCCGGTAACAACAGACATCCAAACTCTCTCATTGATAGATTTTAGTGCCGATCTCATTCGCGCTTTCCAATACGCGTAGTTTGAACCATCGAATATAGGAAATTTTGAAAATGGGGAAAAATCCATTTTAGCCAAAAAATATTATTTAAAAAGATCGTTAACGAAATAATTTATCGCTTTGGCTCTGATACCAATTTGAAAACGCTGGAACCCCCGGATGGTGATTTTCTCAATTAAAATCAAAGTTAATAATTTCCTTTTTATGTAAAACACGAGATGATGCGGAAGCGTATATAAGTGATGGTTCAACAAATAAACAAAGCCAAATTTTAATTTCTTCAATACAAATTAAAATAAGTCAATCCAAGTCCTAGAATGTGCCTTAGTCATATTAATCAATATTAGTAAATTAGGCGAAACCAAATTTTAGCAAATGACTTGAATTAATTAAACATTACCCAACATTTAATATAAGTCCAAATTAAATGAGTGTGATAATTAAACCAAATTTTATCTTGAATTAAACCTAAAGCATGGATTCTAAATTATTGTGCAAGATAAAATAAACAATATCACACTACGCCGCGATGTACGAGGAAAAACCCAAGACGGGAAACAACCTCGGACGGCCCTAGCCACAAGTCCACTAAATATGGAATTACAATTACAAGACAAAAGACTTACATCCTCGACTTGAACCCTCTCAAGCCATGTTGCTCCTTCTTGTAGAAACCTCTTCCTAGCAGACAACCATGGAGCTCCACTGCGATCTCGGAATCCACCGATAGGACTTTGTATGGTCACCGTCACCCAAGCTTGGAGCCTTTCTCCAAGTGAGTAATACCGCAACAAACTTCTTCTTCTTTGTGATGGGATGTAGAAGGAAACCCGAAACGTCTCTTTTTCAATTCGGTAGAGAAAACCGGTGCCAAAACTCCAAGTAAAGATATGTATATAGAACTTGGATAAACAACTATTGGGTGTAAACACTAGAGTGTGTAGGATTTTTCATTAAAGAATAACACTCAAAACTTGATTTTTTTCCTTAAACAAATTTTTTATCAAAACACTCTCTAGGAGTTTTTATGGTATGAAAAAGATAATTTGAAAAATGTCATTCCCGCACATTATTAAGTCTGAAAAAGTTGGTTAATAACCAAGTGGGGAAAGTGGGTAAAAACTGCCAAAAACTGCTCAAAACTGTTCCCGCCTGGCATTCTCGTTCGAACAACATTGACACTCGTTCGAACGAGACTTCTAACGAGCGACCAGTCAGGGATCGTTAGAAACTCGTTAGATACCTCGTTAGAACGAACAAACTCGTTCGAACGACATATCGAACGACTGACCAGTTTAGGTTCGTTGGCAAACTCGTTCGAACGAAACCTCGTTAGAACGAAAAAACTCGTTCGAACGAGATTTCGAACGACTTCCAGAAATTTTTCTAAAATTCTATTTTGGCCCAGGAACTTTATATACGTTAATTAAAGTTCTAATTAAATTATATTGAAAGTAAAACATGGTTTTTTTATTAAACCTAACACCCAAATAAATTTTGTTCCAAGCTCCTATATAAATATAATTACATTCATACCTTAGGAGCATGGAACCTTAGTTGATGACGTAGAAACGAGGCACGCAAACCGGCATTTTGATGAAGCTTTAAATTCTTTGCCGCTACGTCTTCAACACATACTTCATAGGCTTGAGAGTATTACAATAAAACACTAACCTATGAAATAATGTTTTTGTCCGGAATTGAGCCAACACAATACATGGACTCAATTGGAAATTTGTGTCCTTACATACGTAGATTAGGCTTAAAAACAAGCCATTCGAGGGTGAAAGCCTAAACCAGCCCCCAAACGATCCCGTAAGAGGCAGGAACACCTCGTACGGGACCAATGTAACTTGTAAAAACTGACCGCGTAGTCACGAGTCTCCCGGTTTGAGAATATGATGATAATTTGCAAAAATAACACTTAGACTTAAAAACAGGTCGTTACAGGGTGAAAACCTAAACCAGCTACCAAACATCCCCGTAAGAGGCACAAACACCTCGCACGGGACCAATGTAACTTGTAGGAACTGATCGCATAGTCCCGGGTATCCCGCTTTGAGAATATGACAATAATTTGCAAAAATCAACACTTAGACTTAAATACAGGCCGTTAAAGGGTGAAAACCTGAACCAGCCACCAAATGTCCCCGTAAGAGACACGAACACCTCACACGGGACCAATGTAACTTGTAGCAACTGCCCGCATAATCATGGGTCTCCCGGTTTGAGAATATGGTGATAATATCAAAAATATCTAGATTAAGCTTAAAAATAAGTCGTTAATGGGTGAAAACCCAAACCAGCCCCCAAACGGACCCATAAGAGGCACGAACACCTCGTACGGAACCAATATAACTTGTAGGAACTGACCGCGTAGTCATGGGTCTCCCGATTTGAGAATATGACGATAATTTGAAAAAATAACACGTAGACTTAAAAACAGGCCGTTAAAGGGTGAACCTAAATTAGCCGCCAAACGTTCTCATAAGAGGCAAGAACACCTCGCACGGGACCAATGTAACTTGTAGGAACTCACCATGAAGTCCCGGGTCTCCCGATTTGAGAATATGATGATAATTTGCAAAAATCAACACTTAAATTTAAAAACGGACCGTTAAAGGGTGAAAATCTAAACCAACCGCCAAACGACCCCGTAAGAGGCATGAACACCTCGTACGGGACCAATGTAACTTGTAGCAACTGCTCGCATAGTCATGGGTCTCCCGGTTTGAGAATATGATGATCATTTGCAAAAATTAACACTTAGACTTAAACAAGTCGTTAAAGGGTTAAAACCTAAACCAATACCCAAATGTCGTCGTAAGAGGCACGAACACCTCGCACGGGACCAATGTAACTTGTAGGAACTGACTGCGTAGTCACGGGTCTCCCAGTTTGAGAATATGACGATAATTTCAAAATACGTAGATTTGGCTTGAAAACAAGCCGTTTGATGGTGAAAACCTAAACCAGTCCCCAAATGATCCCGTAAGAAGCACAAACACATCGCACGGGACCAATGTAACTTGTAGGAACTGACCCGCGTATTCACGAGTCTCCCAGTTTGAGAATATGACGATAATATCAAAATATCTAGATTAAGCTTAAAAATAAGCCGTTAATGGGTGAAAACCTAAACCATCCCAAAATGGACCCGTAAGAGGCACGAACACCACGCATGGGACTAATGAAACATGTAGGAACTGACCGCATAGTCACGAGTCTCCCGGTGTGAGAATATGATGATAATTTGCAAAAATAACACTTATACTTAAAAGCAGGCCCTTAAAGGGTGAAAACCTAAACCAGCCACCAAACGTCCCCGTAAGAGGCACGAACACCTCGCACGGGACCAATTTAACTTATAGGAACTGACCACGTAGTCTCGGGTCTTTCGGTTTGAGAATATGATGATAATTTACAAAAATTAACACTTAAATTTAAAAACAGGTCGTTAAAGGGTGAAAACCTAAACCAACCCCCAAACGATCCCGTAAGAGGCACGAACACCTCGTACGGGACCAATGTAACTTGTAGCAAGTGTCCGCATAGTCACGTGTCTCCTGATTTGAGAATATGATGATAATTTGCAAAAATTAATACTTAGACTTAAAAATAAGCCGTTAAAGGGTGAAAACCTAAACTAGCTCCCAAACGTCCCCGTAAGAGGCACGAACACCTCGCACGGGACCAATGTAACTTATAGGAACTGACCGCATAGTCACGGGTCTCTTGGTTTGAGAATATGATGATAATTTCAAAATACGTAGATTAGGCTCGAAAACAAGCCGTTTGTGGGTGAAAACCTAAACCAACCTCTAAACGACCTCGTAAGAGGCAGGAATACCTCGCACGGGACCAATGTAACTTGTAGAATTTGACCGCATAGTCACGGGTCTCCCGATTTGAGAATATGACGATAATTTACAAAAATAACACTTGAAAAACAGGCGATTAAAGGGTGAAAACCTAAACCAGCCACCAAATGTCCCCGAAAGAGGCACGAACACATCACATGGGACCAATGTAACTTGTAGGAACTGACCGCGTAGTCCCAGGTCTCCCTATCTGAGAATATGACGATAATTTGCAAAAAGCAACACTTAGACTTAAAAACAGGCCGTTAAAGGGTGAAAACCTAAACCAGCCACCAAATGTCCCCGTAAGAGGCACGAACACCTCGCACGGGACCAATGTAACTTATAAGAACTAATCGTGTAGGCCCGGATCTTCCACTTTGAGAATGTGACGATAATTTGCAAAAATCGACACTTAAATTTAAAAATAGGCCGTTAAAGGGTGAAAACCTAAACCAACCCCCAAACGACCCCGTAAGAGGCACGAACACCTCGTACGGGACCAATGTAACTCGTAGCAACTGCCCGCATAGTCACGAGTCTCCCAGTTTGAGAATATGATGATAATTTGCAAAATCAACACTTAGACTTAAAAACAAGCCGTTAAATGGTGAAAACCTAAACCAGCCCCCAAATATCCCCGTGAGAGGCACGAACACCTCGCACGGGACTAATGTAACTTGTAGGAACTGACTGTGTAGTCACGGGTCTCCTGGTTTGAGAATATGATGATAATTTAAAAATACATAGATTAGGCTTGAAAAAAAGCCGTTTGAGGGTGAAAACCTAAACCAGCCCCCAAACGACCCCGTAAGAGGAACGAACACCTCGCACGGGACCAATATAACTTGTAGGAACTGATCGCATAGTCACGGGTCTCTCAATTTGAGAATATGATGATAATTTGCAAAAATAACACTTAGACTTAAAAACAAGCCGTTAAAAGGTGAAAACCTAAACCATCCACCAAACGTCCCTGTAAGAGGCACTAACACCTCGTCGGGACCAATGTAACTTGTAGGAACTGATCGCGTAGTTCCGGGTCTCTCGATTTGAGAATATGACGATAATTTATAAAAATCAACATTTAGACTTAAAAAATAGGCTGTTAAAGGGTGAAAACCTAAACTAGCCACCAAACGTCCCCTTAAGAGGCACGAACACCTCGTACGGGACCAATGTAACTTGTAGCAACTGTTCGCATAATCATGGGTCTCTCAGTTTGAGAATATGATGATAATATCAAAATATCTAGATTACGCTTAAAAATAAGCCGTTAATGGGTGAAAACCCAAACCAACCCCCAAATGGACCCGTAAGAGGCACGGACACCTCACACGGGACCACTGTAACTTGTAGGAACTGACAGCGTAGTCATGGGTCTCCCGGTTTGAGAATATGACGATAATTTGAAAATATGTAGATTAGGCTTGAAAACAAGCCATTTGAGGGTGAAAGTCCAAACTAGCCCCCAAACAGCCTCGTAAGAGGCACGAACACCTATCTTGGCACTAATGTAACTTGTAGGAACTGACATCGTAGTCACGAACCTCTCAGGTAGTCATAACTTGCGTAAGATTTTCAATTGTAGAATATAATAATAATTGCCACTCCTATATGTAATTTTTTAGCTTGAGTAACCTTTTTTTTTATAAATTACTTGGCTATTAATATCGTATCTTTTTTGTATCCTATTTTTTTTACAGGCTAACATTTTATCGTTAGCATTTATTCACGGGAAACACACAGAGAACTCAATGGTTTACAACAAGGGGTTTATTCATGATTCTATTTTTTTGTGTTATGGCCGTGCGGGCTTTTGTAAGTTTATTTTTTATATTTTGTGGCCGTGCGGGCTTTATTTTATCCAGGTTTTATATTATCAGGTTTTCGAATGTCCAGAAAATAGAGGAAACTCTTCCCAATTTTTTTTGGGTCTGTGAACTACTAAAGACTTGTAATATTTTGAAGTTTGTATGTACATTAGTTTATCAACGACATGCAAGATTTGCAATTTGTGAATTTTCTAGTTTTCAAATAATTAATTTTTTTTCTTTTATCCACAAAATTTGGCACAGTTCAAAACTGTGCCAAAAGTGTATCATATTTTGGCACGGGTTTGAATTGTGCCAAATTTTATCAAAATGTGCTCAGTTTAGCAGAGTTCAAAACTGTGCCAAAAGTGTGCCAGCAATATCAAATTTTGGACCGGTTTAAAAGTGTGCCAGAAGTATTCCTGTTTGTCAAATCTGGCACACTTTTAATCCATGCCAGAAAAAAATGGCCATTTTGGAACACCTGATTCTGGCACAGTTCAAAACCTTGCCAGATTTGATCCGGCACAGTTTTAAACCGTGCCAGATTCCTGTTTTTGGTGTAGTGAATACAGATCTTTACCTATCAAATATTTAGGCTGTCCTTTATTTCGAGGGAGAAACACGGTTATTTGTTATGACAATCTTTTCAATTCATTGAGAGCCAAATTGGCAGGGTGGAGATCCAAATATTTATCTTCTGGAGGTAAGTATATTTTGATAAAACATGTCCTCTCTTCTATTCCCTTAAATCTTCTAGCATCCCTTTCTCCTCCAAAGACCATTACTCAAAAGATTCATAGACTTTTCAATAAAATCTTTTGGGGAGGTAATACTGACACTGGATGGAGATATCAATGGAAAAATTGGGAGTTTCTTTGTAGAGATCAATCTCAAGGTGGCTTTGGCTTTAGAACTTTAATTATATTTCAAAAGTTTCAATGATGAAATTATATTGGAAGTTAATTTCAGAATCTACTCTGTGGTCATCCATGTCTAATAGGTACAAAAATATAAATGCTTCTTCAAAAGGGGGATCTCTTACTTGGAAAAGCCTCAAATTAGTAGCAGACTTGTGTTCTTATCATATGGAGCTTATTGATGATGTTTGGATTTAGAAGCCAATATCCATAGGCCAATTCACTTTCACTTCTGCATATGACATTGTCAAACATCATTTCCCTTCCTCTAGAGTTAGTTCATTTATTTGGGATCATTAGATTCCCAAAAAATGTTTTATTTTTATGTGGAAACTGATCAATGACTGTTTACCTCTTGATGACAATGTCAAATCCTTGGGTATTAGATTATGTTCTAGATGCAAAGCATGTAAATCCAATGATGAATCTCTTTCTCATGTGTTTGTCCAATGTTCCAATGTCCTGCCTACTTTGAAGTTTTTTGCTGATCTTATGGGCATTTAGTTAGATAAAGTATCTATCTCTTCAATGCTTCATAGTTGGTGCATGAAGTCAGGCCCTACTGATTATTCTCAGTTTCTTGTTAAATGTATCCCAATTGTGGTTAGTTGGCAGTTATGGAATGGCAGAAATAGTGCATTTTTTAAAAATTATTATATGAGACCAAATGATTTAATATCTAATTTCATTCTCTCATATCAAATATTTGCAAGGATCTTCTTTTTAAGAGCCAGTTCTCAGTCTTTGATAAGGGCATTAAAGATATTTTCAATCTATCCACTCTCAGAAGAATTCAAATTACCAAATCTGTGAAATGGTATTTTCCCCCTTCTAATAGTTACAGATTGAATGTGGATGGGGCTTCTAAAGGTAATCGAGGTATGTCTGGCTCAGGTGGTATTTTAAGAAATGACAAGGGTCATATGATTTGGGCCTTTTCTCAAAATGATGGTTTTGCTTCCAATTCTTCTGCTGAGCTTAGTGGTCTCTACATGGGCATCAAAATTTGTATTGATAATCATATTTCAAATGTTCATATTGAAACTGACTCAAAGTTTGTGGTGGACCTTATTAATAAGGACTGAAAACCTCCTTGGCACTTGAAGCATTTATTTGCTGAGATTAAATCATATTTATCTTCTTTAAATTATACTCTATCTCACTTATATAGAGATTCAAATATGGTTGCATATGCATTGACCAATTATGGTTCTCTTATTCAGTTTTTGAAGATTTTTCACAATTCTAGTGATCTTCCTTCTATTGTTCGAGGTTCTTATAGGCTTAATAAGATGGGATGTAGCTACATTAGATCTTCCTCTCATTTCTTTCAGTATGTCTTATTCGTATTGTAATGGGAATATTTATAAATTACCAAATTTAATCTTTCATTGCATTTTCTAGTTCTCTTTTACTTGTAAGACATTTGGAGAGGCTCTTTCTCCTTTGATAAATTTTAGCCTTGTGGTTTAATCTCTCTTCAATTAAAAAAAACTAATTAAAACTTAAGCAAAGAATAAGAAAACGGGATTAGGATCACATCCCCGCCATGAGCTAAACAACGTGTATAAAAGATTTTGGTTCGAAAATAATTAACCGAGCATAAAAAATTAATGATAAACATCACGCATGAAGAGACTTAACCCAAAAATGCGAGATAAAACTTTCAATAAAAAATGACCACAAGTGGATTAATTTCAAAATATTGCTATAAACATTAACGTTGCATGACAAAGAAAGTTAAACGCCTAATATTCCAACTTTAATACACGAGGTTTCAATTAATTGTATTTCTACCCAAAACCTAGTTATCCAAGCTCGACACCCATTAATGGTGGAAATTTGATCAAGTTAATGAATCTAAGCAATAAACGGGAAGAATATCCCACACCCCCAAACTTAAATGTTGCATTGTCGTCAATGCATGCCAAGAACACAACATAAAGAGAGGAAAAGAAAGATATTACCCAAATGGAGCGACCGATAAGTAGCGATCCCCAATAAGTACGAGTCCATTGAATCTACAAAATATGTTATAACCAAGCATAACAAAAATAATAACAAAAACTTTAACTAATTACACTAGACTATAGTAAAAATGTGAGAAAAAGAAAGAAATAAAAAAACTAACTATTTACAACCTACAATTTGAACTTCTAATAAACCATATACTAGAAGTCTAAATTTTTTAGGGTCCACCCAAAATACGATATGATTTTGAGAGATAATCGGTGTACCCTCATTTTCATGTATGCCTCCCGAAAAATAAGAATTCCATTTGAACAACGTAAGCTATGTGTAATTATAAGGTGGAAAAAATGAACTATCACCAATTAAATTTTTTAAAGGGATGATGGGGGATTTTGATGCTAGGGGACAAGTACAATCGGGATCTAAGAAAAATAGAATCACATCCCAAAGACTTTTCAAGTAGTATGGGAAGAGGGCAACACAAAAAGGAAGAATCCATCTTGAAAAATAATTCACGAAAAGAGTCCTCGTTTGTAAAAGGTTTAAAATTTTCAAAAGTTTCAACCGAGTCATAGGAATCTAGCGGTACTTGTAATGGTTCAATAACAGAGAACGAAAATGGAGATGAAATAAATTCAATCTCGAGTGATTCATCATCACTTGGAGATTGAATTTTAAGGGAGAAAGACTCACTTTCAATGAAATGTTCTTCCAAAAATGTTTGAGGTGAAACAAAAGTCTCGACCTCCTATTTGTTTTCCAAATAAGAACGAATCTCATTGAAAAGTGCGGAAATTTCCTTAATGGAACCAATATCGATATTCATTACGTTTTGGGTGGAAACATAATTCATTGCGCTTTCGGTGAAACGAAGTATGGTTTCTTCCAAAGTAGGCTCCCTTGGCTCAAGAACCCCATATTCCTCATTTGGTTGAAAACATTCTGCAACTTCAAAAATATCAGAAGAAAAATCATCGTTGGATTCGAATAATGCATCCAACTCTTGCTCCCAAAAATGATTTTCTTCCCGGTATTTATTTTCAAGCCTTTCATGCTCAATATTTCAAAGGCCCTCACCAACGGTAATGGGTCGAGGCCGGATTCTTGAAAATAAAAGTTTTGAGATCTATTCCCATATGAACCATTATAATTACCGAACTCACTATAAAAAGACATGATTACGAAATAATTTCTAGAGGGAAAATCCACGTAAATGGGTGTGCGACCAAGGATTCAATGTTTCTTGGCACTCAAATTTGCAAGCCTATAAACAAAAGTAAAAAAAAATACAAAAGATATATATCTTACGAAAGAGTAAATCAATTATAATGTATAACAAAACACTCCCCGACAACGGTGACATTTTGATCGAGGCGGAAGCGGAGCGTCTGTGTAATACGCTATCGTTGTTATCGACTTTCGAACGCAATACAAAAACCTAAGCTTTAACTACACTCTTATGGAATATAGTGGCTAGTCTGGGTATCGAATCCACAGGGAATGTTTGATAGATTTTGATTGATTTATTACTTCTAAAATAAAGTGTAAAAGATGATGATGGGGTGAGAAAGGAAAAAGGGGGAAAATAAAGAAGTTAACTAAAACTAATTAAAACTTAAGAAAAGAATAAAAAAACGGGATTAGTATCACATATCCACCATGGGCTAAACAACGTGTATAAAGGATTTTGGTTCAAAAATAATTACCCGAGCATAAAAAATTAATCATAAACATCACGCATGAAGAGACTTAACCCAAAAATGCGAGATAAAACTTTCAATCGAAAATGACCACAAGTGGATTAATTTCGGAATATCGCTATAAACACTAACGTTGCCTGACAAAGAAAGTTAAACGCATAATATTCTAACTTTAATACACGAGGTTTCAATTAATTGTATTTCTACCCAAAACCTAGTTATCAAAGCTCGACACCCATTAATGACGGAAATATGATCCTAACGCTTGAACTAGCTACTAAACATGATGGTGTTAATAATGCAAGAATACATTAGCAAGCACTAAAAATAATGAAATAATAATAACAGTGCTAGAATTTAAGATTACCAAGGTTGAAGGACACAAACATGCTAGAAGAAATCAAAGCTTGAAGGAGAACCGAAAAAGTTATTAAATTGAAGGTGCAAAACTTGTTAATTATTATCCTAGATGTTTCTCTTTGATTATAATCTTTTACATGAATGAAATCTATCTTAAAATAACCCCAATGACTGAATATATAGGTTAGAGGTCGTTTACAAGAGTTCCCAAAATATAAAATTCTCTAGGCTAAAAAAATAGGGCAAAAATAAAAATCTCGCTTCTAGCAATTTGTCACGCTTCTAAAGCATGACTAATTTTATCACGGATTTGGAGCGTGACTAACGTCGAACCGGTTCGAGGTGCGGTTCAATTTTTCCTACTGCCTTAGTTGCCTCTTTTCTTTTGGGTTTGGGATTTCTTTCTCAATCTTCAAACTTTAATAACTTCTTCACCGTAGCTTAGATTAAGACACCGTTTCTTCTAGTATTATTATGACTTCATGCTCTTAAACTTTTCAGTTGGATCCTCCTTCGGATTATGACTGAAAATTTATGAAAATGCCGCCTTCAACTCTCGATTTCTTGGTTTCTTTCTCTGTTTTAAGTTCTCTTTCGCTCTAACTTGCATAAAATACCTGTAAAACATATAAGAGATAATTAACCGAGCATAAAAAGGTTAGTAGCAGAAATATGAGATAAATCCAAGTTAATTACAATGAACGAGATTATAGAAAGATCGAAATTAAGTTGATAAATATGAAGAATTTATGCCTAATAAATAAGGCGTGTCTAGTCACAAAGAGTTTCACTCAGAAGGAAGGCATAGACTATATGGAGACTTTCTCTCCAATTTCGATGAAAGACTAATTCAAGACAATAATGGCACTTGTAACTCGTTTTGATTTAGAGCTGCAACATATGGATGTTAAGATGACTTTTCTCAATGCTAACATTGAGGAAATCATATATATGGTGCAATAAGAAAACTTTATCTCAGGTGATCCAAAGTCTATGATTTGCAAACTTAAGAAATCCATTTGTAATCTCAAACAAGCTTCTCGTCAATGTTATTACGAGTTTCATCAAGTCATTATCTCATATGATTTTGAGGTTAATGAAGTTGATGACTGCGTATATCATAAGTTCGATGGGAGTACATTTATCTTCCTTGTGCTCTCTGTTGATGATATACTACTGGCTAGTAGCGATATAGGCTTATTGCACGAAAGTAAGAGATTTCTAAATAAGCATTTTAATATGAAAAATCTTAAGGATGCCTTTTTTGTATTGGAAATTAAAATACATCGAGATTGCTCTCAGGGTGTCCATAGGTTATCGTGAAAGAGCTATATCAAAAAGGTACTCACTAAATTTGGCATGAAAGATTGTGTACAAGGAGATACTCCCATTGCTAAGGGAGACAGGCTTAGTCTCTGTCAATGCCTCAAGAATGAGACTAAAAGTAAAGTAATAAAAAAGGCTCCTTATGCTTCAGCTTTAGGGAGACATATGTATGCTCAGGTATGTACGCGTCCATATTTAACATACACAGTAGGTATGCTAGGCAGATATTTGAGTAACCCTGCGATGGATCATTGAAAAGTAGCCAAACAGGTTATGAGGTATTTACAGAGAACAAAAGATTACATGCTCATCTATTGGAGGTCAGATAATTTGGAGATCACTAGGTATTCTGACAACGATCTTGTGGGTTGTTAAGACACTAAGAGATCTACTTATGTATATGTATACATGTTATCGGGAGGTTATATTTCCTGGAGGAGTGTTAAGAATAACTCATTGCACCTTTCACTATGGCTCAAGAGTTCATTGATTTCCATGAGGCAACAAATCATGCAATATGGCTGCAAAATTTTATCACTGGACTGAGAATTATGGATAGTTTTGAAAGACCGTTAAAGATATATTGTGATAATATTTAAACAGTTATATATTCGAATAACAACGAAAGATCGTCAAAGTCTAAGCACGTAGACATTAAGTTCCTTGTTGTTAATGAAAGAGTTCAGAGAACAAAATCCATGCCCATGGATCCCTTTACCAAAGTCTTACCACCCAAGGTCTTTCATGAGCACACTTCTCATATGGGTGTTGTTTTATTTGATGATATGCAATTTTAGTGGGAGGTTCACCTTGTTATAAGGTTCATTTCTTTGACACTATTGATATACTTTATGTATATTTCAATTTTTTATAGAATAAAGTTGATGGTGTTTTTATTTCATTGTTTACTCCGAATGTGTTGTCTTTTAATTATGGTATAAGGTAAGGTTTAAAATATTACGATTAAAGTGAGTTTACATCAAGGATCGGCCTTAAGTCCTTACTTATTTGTCGTAATTTTGGATGAGATTATTAAGGACATAAAAGAAGATGTTCCATAGTGTACGTTGTTTGCGGATGATATAATTTTAGTTGACACTTCAAAGGAGGGCTTAGCGATGAAAGTTGATATTTGAATAAGCCTTAAAGTCTAAGAGACTAAAAATCAGTAGAAATAAAATGGAATTTATGAAATATAAATTTAATAATGAGGCGTCGGATAGCATAATGTTAAAGATTGAAGAAAAAGTGATGAACCAAATTAATAAATTTCGTTATTTTAGTTCATGGTTACAAAGTAATGAGGATATTGATGAGGATGTTACGAGTAGAATATCAACTAGTTGGATGAAATGGGGACAAGCAAGTGGGGTGTTATGTGATAAGAGGATAACTAATAAATCAAAAGGAAATATATGACTTATGTCCGTTAGAGTTAGAGTGCGTTAGTAACAGACCTATATTTGGTTTTGTAACAGTTAGAGTTTGTTAGTAATTTCTAACGGTACTTAAGTGTTAGTAATTACTTATGCTCGTTACAATAATTTTTAGTGTCTTTATATTTAATTATAATATATATTTTTTAAAATTTAATTTTTTTATGTGCCAAAAACAAGTGTTAGCAAAAAAAATTGGCGGGGAAATGGAGGGAATGCTTTAGTCAGCTATTTTTTTTACCCCAACTATTTTTTATTCCCACGTTTCTAGTCCCACGTAAAACTTGGCACACACATGTTGCTTCCTTCTCCCACCGTCATTCTCCTCCCACCTCGGTTCTCTTCCGACCGCTGCCTTCTCCCACTGTCCAGAGAGAGTCTCAGACCCGCCCCTGTCTCGTATAGATCTGATCGCAAAGAGACTCTGTCTTGTTTTTGTTTTTCTCTATTTCTTGACCAATTCTTGTGGAGGTACAAATTCTCGGTCCAACTCTTTTCTAATCCAGTATTTATATTTTCATTATAATCATATGTATAAATATATACACGCATTGGAATTGAAATTCTATTGCAAAATTATAAATATTCGTGTAATCATTGTGCATTGCTCATTTAATCGATTGATATATACACAATTATGCAAAAGTTTTTAATTTATTAGCTTATGAAAGTGATATGTACGAATATATTTATTATTATGTTTTTTTAATTTTTTGTTTAAATATAAGATTGTGAAAAGGAAAAAATATATTAAAAGATGGAGAAGTTGTTCACTTTGATAACCCATTCTTTTATTTGTGTTATTTGTTAATTTATGTAATTAGTGTATATCTTTATTGGGTAATAAGGGTATTAGTTTATGGTTTTGTTGTTGGCGAATTACATCCGTTAATAACCATATTTATCCGATTGCAATCACAAACTCATGGTTGATATGTGATATCACATTTGAAATTGAAGGTTGTAATTAAAGCTAGGGATTTAAGTTAGATCAAATCGAAGATTTAAAGTATGAGTTTGTTATATATCCTCTTCCTGGCACAATAATGTACAATTTCATATTTGTAGTTTTAAATGTCTTTGAAATCGAAGTTTGGATATTGTAGACGTTTATTTCAATCGAAATACATGGTTTGTGATGATTATTTCGGTGGTAGAATTATATAAGTGTTATTGAAACTTTGAGGAAACACAATGTGCCTTCAACATTAAATAATTATTTACTATTTCCATATGAATGTATTGTCTTACTATACGATATGCTCTTGTCACTTAACTATTTTGCGTTGCAGAATGTCTCGATTAATTAATAAAGGATGGATGGGTGAAAAGAATAGATTTAACATAGTCTATAAACAAGGAGTTGAATATTTTATTGACTTTGCAATTGAAAATAATGATCAACTGTTATCAACATTTCCATGTTGTAAGGACATTTTTCTCATGTCCGAAATGTTTCATTTATTTATGTCGTACGCCGCTACATTTGGCACGTCACCTCACGATCTCACATGATGGCCTCTATCCGAATTCCGGGAATCAAGCATGAATTATCTCCACTAATATGTCCCTCATCTGCATCAACGACTTCACGTTCCTTGATTGTAGGCTCGTAATGCAAGTGGAACGCAAGAGAAGTCAAATCAGTGAAACAAGGCATGATAGGGATGTTCAAGGGCATATTGGTAATTTTACAGCAACCGTCCGGAGTACCGGTCAACTGGAAAGTTGAAGAGATTGCCTCAACAAAGATACTGGAAGAAACGGCACCTCAATCCGAGCTACGGTGAATAAGTTATGGCCCGTTGAAAATGGAGATATGTTCATTGAAAAGTCTGGAAATTTTTCTAAGTGTTTAAAGCCTTTTTCCAGCACACTTTCCCGAACCCAGACCCAAACCGGTTCGGGGGGGCGAACCGGTTCGCAGGGTTACCCGAACCGGTTCGGTGTACCTGTACGCTGGATAGAATTTCAGCATTTTAAGATCGTGGGTCTCTTCATGTATTTCCCTATAAATACCAACTTCGGGAGAGTTGTTTTGCAAGACTTTAGGAGACGAATTTGAGAGTCCAAATACATCTAGTCTTCATATTTTTGAGTCCCAAGACTCATGGTTTGATTCACACATCCTTGCCATACCTTTGTGAATCCTTTAGCAACCCAAGAACACAACTTTGGTTTGTTCAACCCTTGTGGAGGAGACCGTTCTTCTTCTTCATTGCAGCCCTACTGGAAAGGGATAATTCCAGCCACGACTACAGAATCCGATACCCGAGGGTAATTCTTAGTCAACTTGTATTTTAATTGTAATCCGATTATAAGCCGTTTTCTTACAAATTATAGTGAAAATAAATGGTTTTGCCCCTGAGGGGGATTTTTCCTTAATTGCATGTGTTTGAATGTTCTTGCGTAGATTATCAATTTATTCAATCACATACTGCTGCATGTTTAGGGTTTGTTTGTGTTAAAAGGGTTTTATATATAACTTGATCATTTGAACGCGAGCACACACACTCTTCAAATTGGTATCAGAGCGGGTTACGCTAATTTATCGCGTGATCCTATTTTCCGTAAAAATTTTCTAAGATATCAATTTTCTGAAAAAATTGGTTTTTGAAAAAGTGCGTGTTCAAATGGAGAAGTTATATAATAAAGTGCCTATTTTTGAAAAAGTTCACGATCATGCTGAGAATTTAAAAACTTTGAATTTGAAACTTTGCAAAAGAATTAAAGTTTTGGAAAAAGAAAATTCTCGTTTTAAATCCGCAATGGATCTTTTGCAAACGGTTCAAAATCAAAGAGATTTTTATCGTGAAAAATTTGTTTCCTTGGACCATGACTTTGTTTCTTTAAAATTGTCCAAGAAGGAGTGTGATGATAGGGTCCAAGTTTTAGAAAAAGAATTGGAGGACCTTAAAAATTCAATGGTTTGTGCTTGTGCCAAAGAGGAGAAAAATATTTTAGTCAATAAGTTTGTGGCACGTGAAAAGACTCTTAAAAAAAAGTTTTCTTTAATTGAGGGAGAGAGAGATACGCTTTTAGGAATTATTGAAAACTTGAAAAAGGCGTCCCTTAATTTTGAAGAGTCTAATTCTTTGCTGGAGTCAAAAATTTTGAAGTTAAAAAATGATTTGATAGACTCAAGTAGGTTTGATAGTGATGGTAATGGCTCATCTTGTTCTCTTGCTTCTAGTGCTAAAGCCAAAACCATATTTTGTTTTAGAGGGTCAATTAATCCCAAGGACATTAGAAAAGATCACACTTTAGGTAACATTCCTCCCGTTTACACATGTTCACATTGTGGTAGGAAAGGTCACCTTAAGAGATTTTGTTTTGATCTTGGAAGAAGTCCTAGGATGTCGAAGTCTAGTGTTACCTTGGTTCCTAAATCCCCCACACGTGTTTCATCCATTTGGGTTAGGAAATCACTTTTGGATACACTAGATTTTAGAATAGTTGATTCCCGTTTGCTTGCACATGATTCTTCTCTTGCCATATCATATAGATGATTGTGTTTGCATATTTGTCATACGCTAGTTTTCGTTTCATGATCTTTATGTTTGCTAGCGTTGTGACATGTACTTTTTGTATAGATTTTTTTTTATTTTTGGAAATATTTTTAAAAAATACAAAAAGATTTTAGTTTGTTAAAATTTTGAGAAAATTCAAAAAGATTTTTGTATTTTGTTTGCACCTTTTATGGATGAACACTAAGGATAGACAAGTCACAACTTCATTCCATATATCCATGTGACTGTTTGATAGAGATTTGAGAGGCTACATCATTTCATCCATCTGCTTTACATTGGTTGGAGTCTTTGAGATGTAATTAGTGATATCTTCCTACATGTTTGACTCCTATATCCTTTATTGCACACATGCACGGCTATATTTGATTATTGCACTTATCTATCTCATGTTGGCTTGCGTGTTTTCATCTCAATCCTGTTTATACAATGTACAATATGCGATAAAACTTGACAAGATTGGAATGCATGTAAAAACCGTTTTGGTGAGACTGTGTGTTTCTGTATAATGGGGAGGGGCTGCGAAAGGTAATCATCTATCCTTTGCGCAAAAGCCACCATTAAAAAGGACTTAAAAAATGGAGGAATTTTAATATCCGAGGTCCAAAGAGGTTAAAAGAGCCCGAAAAAATTTACAGGCAATAAAAAGCAATTCATGCCAAATATGGGCCACTTAGGTTTCACCATCAATTCTCCAAAGTTTGAGAATTTAGAATGCCTCTATTCAAAATTATATCTGAGGGAGTTTGGTTGGAGAATCTTTAAACGGGTTTGCACTTCCTTGAAAGTCCTGAAAAAGCATAAAATCATTTTGGACGTTATTGGTGTGAAAATCATTTTGAGCTTTGATTTGTTGATTTGATTGAGTCAATATCTTATACTGTCACTCTTTTACACCAAATGAAGCATTTGAGTTCATTCGCTAGGAATATCCAATATTCATCGTGCACATATGTCATGTTTGTATGCATTGATTTTCCTATCGAATTTGATCACACCACTTCATTTACGCTATCATCGACTTGGTTGCTTTCTGTTTATTCATGGTGTGCTTTTATCTTAGTGACACCCCGCACTTGCTTATTTGTCTTATTTCTCTAATTTGTCCATTTGGGGACATCATAAAAAGGGGGAGAAAGAATTATCATATTATGGGGGAGTTTGAATTTTGGGGGAGTTTTTGAGATGTTGCTTATGTTTTTATCATATATTGATATCCATGTTATCTCATTTCAAACTCGATATGTCACGTGGTATTTTCTTTGTCTCATGTGTGTAGGTATGAAGATTGAAGATCTATATGTTGCACACCCTGATGAAAAAAGTTTTGAGATTCCTGAAGAATTAAAGAACAAACGATGAAGACTATTCATTTGTACCTTTTCCAGTTTTGGGTTCATGGGAGGGTAGATTTGTATAGGCAATTTCATATTTGATAATTCGGATTTTTTATGTACGTACCGGCATAGACATAGAGGGAGATTTGTAAGGACATTTTTCTCATGTCCGAAATGTTTCATTTATTTATGTCGTACGCCGCTACATTTGGCACGTCACCTCATGATCTCACATGACGGCCTCTATCCGAATTCCGGGAATCAAGCATGCATTATCTCCACTAATATGTCCCTCATCTGCATCAACGACTTCACGTTCCTTGATTGTAGGCTCGTAATGCAAGTGGAACGCAAGAGAAGTCAAATCAGTGAAACAAGGCATGATAGGGATGTTCAAGGGCATATTGGTAATTTTACAGCCACCATCCAGAGGACCGGTCAACTGGAAAGTTGAAGAGCTTGCCGCAACAAAGATACTGGAAGAAACGGCACCTCAATCCGAGCTACGGTGAACAAGTTATGGCCCGTTGAAAATGGAGATATGTTCATTGAAAAGTATGGAAATTTTTCTAAGTGTTTAAAGCCTTTTTCCAGCACACTTTCCCGAACCCAGACCCAAACCGGTTCGGGGGGGCGAACCGGTTCGCAGGGGTACCCGAACCGGTTCGGTGTACCTGTACGCTGGATAGAATTTCAGCATTTTAAGATCGTGGGTCTCTTCATGTATTTCCCTATAAATACCAACTTCGGGAGAGTTATTTTACAAGACTTTAGGAGACGAATTTGAGAGTCCAAATACATCTAGTCTTCATATTTTTGAGTCCCAAGACTCATGGTTTGATTCACACATCCTTGCCATACCTTTGTGAATCCTTTAGCAACCCAAGAACACAACTTTGGTTTGTTCAACCCTTGTGGAGGAGACCGTTCTTCTTCTTCATTGCAGCCCTACTGGAAAGGGATAATTCCAGCCTCGACTAAAGAATTCGATACCCGAGGGTAATTCTTAGTCAACTTGTATTTTCATTATAATCCGATTGTAAGCCGTTTTCTTACAAATTATAGTGAAAATAAATGGTTTTGCCCCTGAGGGGGATTTTTCCTTAATTGCATGTGTTTGAATGTTCTTGCGTAGATTATCAATTTATTCAATCACATATTGCTGCATGTTTAGGGTTTGTTTGTGTTAAAAGGGTTTTATATATAACTTGATCATTTGAACGCGAGCACACACACTCTTCACATGTCTGTGTTCGAAACGTCGAAATATTATGTGGTTTACTATGATAGAAATTCAAACACATTTGCTGAGGCACGGTATAGATCAGTCGTATACTACATGGGCTTTACATGGTGAAAAGTCTTCCACAAATTTAAAAGAGCACCCATCAACAAGAATTGTTGAAGAAATAACTGAAGAAGAACGTACAAACAATTTGGGACTTGGTATGGGGAACCTTGTTGATACATTTTATGGAGTGCATGAAGGTACTTATGTAGATACTAAAGGAGGTCAAATAGGGGTTGCTGAAGAAATGTATCCAGGTAATAAAAAGTACGATGAATATAAGAGATTGGCAAATGAGAAATTGTACCCTTCACGTGAGGGCCCTGAGACAACTCTTTCTGTAATCGTAGAATTACACAATATAAAGAAGCAGTTTGGATGGTCGGGGAATAGTGTGACAACACTTCTATCTATATTGAAAAGGTGGCTCCCGACAAAAAATAATTTGCAAGAAAAGTATCCTCACATGAAGCGTATGATGAAAGACTTAGGGATGAAGGCCAATTTCATTAATGCATGCGTCAATAATTGTATTTTGTATTGGAAGGAAAATAAAGATAAGGAGGAAAGTCCTCAATGTAGAGAGCTGATATATGAAGAGACCACGCGCAAAAGGGAGTAGAGTATGCGGAGAACCTAAGAAAGTATTGAGGCATTTTCCTCTAATTCCTAGACTTGTTAGATTGTACACCATACCATGGATAGCACGGGAAATGACATGGCATAGTCGAGCAATAAGTTCATGGGATTTTCAATGACATCCTTTCGATTCATCTCAATAGAGAAATTTTAAACTGAAATGGCCAGATTTTGCTAAAGAAGAGCGCAATGTTTGGCTAGCAATAACAACTGATGGGTTTAATCCGCCTGGTATTCAATCTGCTAGTTATAGTTGTTGGACTATTATCATCGCACCATTAAACTTATCACCATCATTGTGCGGGAAGCGAGAGTTTCATATGTTGTCTTTATTAATACCTGGGCCAAAGGCACCTGGTCAAGACATGGATGTTTTTCTTCAGCCACTTGTAGACGAGTTGAAGCTACTATGGGAAGAAGGAGTGTCGGCTTATGACATGTCGAGAAAAGAGTCTTTCACGTTAAGAGCTATGCTTATGTGGGGGATTCATGATTTCCCCGCCTACTGGAATTTATCTAGATGCGTAACACATGATTATAAATCTTGTCCTGTTTGCGGCAATAATACTCCGTCCATTCGAATAGAGAATAGCCAAAATATAGTTTACACAAATTACCGTATGTTTCTCAATAATAATCACTCGTTAAGGAAAAGAGGTTATTTGGGGTTCAAAACTACAGAATATAGAAACCCTCATAGTCAGCTAAATAGTGATGCACTATTAGAGAAGTTATCCCACATTGAGTATATTCCTGGCAAGATCCTAAAAGTCCATTATAAAAAGAGAAAGGTCAGTGATGTAATCGATAATTGTAATAATGAAGTTAAAGAGTCTTAGTATAAAAGGTCCATTTTGTTTGATTTAGAATATTGGATTTCACATCAAGTTCGACATGTTCTTGATGTGATGCACATACAGAAGAAACTCAAAACAAAGGATACAATAAATGCTCGGTTGGATATGGAGAATATGCACATGTACAATAGTCAATGGATGAAGGTAGACAGGCACACTCATAAAGAGATAAAACCTAAAGCACAATTTACATTGAATAAGGAGGTGCAAAAATAGTTTTGTCAAATTTTGAAAGACATGAAGCTCCCTTCGAGTTTTTCATCCAACTTGAGCAATATTGTCACTCTTAATCCTCCCAGTTTGCACTCGTTGAAGTCACATGACTATCATGTCATAATAGAATATTAACTACCTGTCTTGCTTCAACATGCTTTCCCAAAACACCATGATTTACGAAAAGCTATCCAACAGTTGAGCTTGTTCTTTAACATAATGTGCTCGAAGGTTTTAATTCGAAAGGATAACCAAATAGCCAAATACATGGTTGTGGAAGCATTGTGTGTGTTGGAAAAATATTTTCCACCTACATTCTTTGATATTAGCATCCACCTTATGGTGCATCTAGTAGATGAAGCATTGATATGTGATCGTATATCAGATCGGTGGATGTTTTCGTTCGAAAGGTAAATAACTTATCTTATATTGAATTTTAACACGCAAATGTTAATGACTTTGTAATTTTTTGTTTTTTCGCCCATATGAACAGAGAAATGGGGGACTTTAAAAATATACCAAGTAATAAACGATATGTTGAAGGGTCGATTAGAGAGTCCTATATTGTTTCCGAGTTGATTCATTAATGCATGGAGTATATGCTAAACCCCCTAGAGGGAAATCATCGATGGACTCATGAAGCATTCTTAGAGGAAGATGAATAGTTCTTCGATGAAGGGCCTTTGATTAACGATAAGATTGTGATGTTGGAACCAACACAATTTTAACAAATACGTCGGTGGGTACTATTTCGTCTTAATGTCGATGGACTCCATGAATACTTCAGGTTCGAGTTTAGTCACATGTTTATATTACACGTGTATTAATATTGTTATATTGAAACTTGAAACTAATATGAACAATTTATAGCGAGTATAAAGCATTATTGAAGTCCAATTCTCGGGGTAAAGGAAAGGGGATCAAAATGACAAAAGTACAGAAACAAACTTATTTCATACCATGGCTATATGAAAAGGTTTGTAATATATAATAAGAGTGTTTAGACATGTCATTTATTAGTGAGCATAATGTTGGAATTTAGTGTTATAATTATGTTTTGTCTTTTGCAAAGTTGGCCAATTCAAGAGAGAGGGAATCGAAGGAACTCTCGTGGCGATTAGTTCAAGGGCCAAATCACAGGGTTAAGACATATAAGAAGTATCGTATCAACAGTTTTGTATTTTCAACTAAGTACCATGACGGTAGTGTTGTAACACAAGACAACGGTGTTTATCTAAAGGCGTGAACGAAATTCAGGGCAAGAAAAAGCGATAAAAATCTAAAGGATGCTTGAACTATGTGGTATGGGGTTATTAGACAGATAATTGAGCCTTATTATACAATAATTAAGGAGGTAGTGTTTTATTGTGATTGGGTTAGAGTGGAAGATAAGGCCAATAGTCATCGACACTGTTCGGACTCTAATTTGGTGATGGTGAATTTTGATAAGCTTAAGAGTTTGAGCAATGACTTGGATGAGCCTGTAATTCTTGCTTCCGAGGCTAACCAAGTATTCTATTCGAGAGACCTTAAGAATACCAATTGGTGGGTGGTTGTACACTCACCGAAGAGACTGACCAGTCGAGTAGACGACTTAGATATACCAACGGACTTCCAATCTAGTATTGAAGACCAACCTCATTTGGAAAAACTGTTTAAACTTCAGGGTTCAGTCTAGCTATTGAATCACCAAACTCATTTGGAAATATGTGAATGCCTTTGAAACGATTAATGCCACTTTTCGTATCTTTTTATGGTTGGAATGATATTGAATTGCTTAAATAATTAATGACATTTCATTTTATAAATCATGCTATATATGTTGTCCAGTCTCTTTTCTCTATTTCTCTTTATTTGAGTTTGTTTATTTTCATATGTGGTTCGATTGGTGTGAGTATGAACGGTGCAATATTATAGTTCAAGTGTAAAGGTCCTTTAGTATTCTAATTTCTGATACATAGCGATTATACTATTTAATACTTGATATGAAGTGAGCTTCTGTTTACATGGAATTGGTTTTATGAGAGGAGAATGTTTACTGACCTCATAAATAATTTCTGAATGAAAATTATTATATCTGACCCTATATAAAGAGGATGATTAAATTACCATTAAGGGAAATTTCTAATCAGTTAGCAATAGGAACAACATGCCTATATATGTGTTTTTACTGCTAAAATGTTATTCGTAGATTCAATCAATCGGTTGTGAATACGCTATGATCAGAAATTATTTTTTTTGAATTTGGATTTTGGTTTGGATTTAGTCCAATACTAGCAACAATACTCGGTATTATTAAATGGACAGCTTGCAATTCGCTACAATAGCATCAGTCAAGTTGTTTGATGTGTAAACTAGTTAATAGTTTTTACAGGATGGTGGTTACTGTTATGTTCTATTAATAATCATTTTGGCTGTTGAAAGTAACATTATAAAATCAGTTGTTGTTTCATTAACTAGAAAGATATATGTATGGGTGGTAGATAAGTAGATTGGTGTTTTTTGATAATTCTGTTGCTCCAGTAAATTATACTCGAGGTAAACTAGATTATGATGATCTCAATCATCATTAACCTCAAATATGCTACTTTAGTTTCAGGTCTACTAGCATTATCAGTTATAAATCTTATGATTTTTTTTATCTAATCTATGATCAGAGGTCACAAAGGGTGCCAATTCCAATTCAAGAGATTTCAAATTTTCTATTAGTTATTTTTAATTTTAATATCTTTCTTCTAGACAATATGTATTAGTTGGCATAAGGATCTCCCAAAACTTCCTCATATCAAGTATGTGTGGAACCACTAACTCAAAATGGTGTCTTTCTTTTGTAAATTTTCTCAGATGTGTTTCATACTAGAAGCGTTATTCCAAGTTTGCTCAATAGTAACAAACTTTCCTTTTAGTAGACTGCAACTCTGAGTCTCTGATTACTCTTATACCTTCAACAAGTAAAGGCATGGAGTTGACAGTATGGTGTAGTATTAAGTAAAGAAACCAACCAATTTGTCCTTGAATTTTCCCAAAAAAAAGTTTCTTTTGAGTATCAATTGGGAGAACTGATCTTTATGACTGTCTGTTATAAAGATACTTGCTCTTAGTTTTCAATGCAAGAAGAACTTATTGTTTAGGGGAATGTATCTGAATATGATTGATCCCCTGTAGTTTGTTGAATTTGAACACTAAGGTTACTAATAACCTTATCTCGTTGATGTAGGCTTTAGGTTTTACGTGGGAAGCGTAGAATTCAGAGTGCCAGTGATTCTGTAAAGGGAGCTCGTGCGGTTTATATGTATAGGGCTGGAAGGTATGTCTTCCTTCTAAACTATGTTTTTTTTCTTCTTTATTTTCAATTATGGGGCATATGCAAGTGTTACATCTTGAAATCCCTTCATTTTGGGTTACCATTTGAGACTTTGATAAGCCAAGTAAATTCTGAGTCTTTTTTTTTATTGACTGTCAATTTTTAAAGGAAGTTATCTTTTGTAGTGCAGGCCTTTGTGAAATTATTAATGCTATATAAGGGTAGATTAGCTTGTAAATCCTAGTTTGGTTACAAACTTACATTTGGAGGATACTTCCCATATTGTTAGAATATCCAAACAACACCCCATGGTTGGGCCACCCTTTGATGAACCATTGACTTTAGTTACAAAAACACATAAGAACCTTGAAAAGTACACTTTGACATTGACATCGACATCGATTACAATGAACTCAAGGAACTCCTAGGGCTTCAACCCAACGTTCTCATTACCCCATTTCTGTGATTACTGTTTCTTTTCTCTCCTCCTAATAGAAAACAAGTCCATTGGTCATCAATGCGCTAGGGTTCCTGATAGAAAACAACGTTCTCATTACCCCATTTAAAATCACACTTAAGTTGATGGGATACAAACTAGTGAACAAAAGGTGGGTTCCTAAGAAAGATGATAATGATGCATTAAGGCATGAATATGAGGAAGCATATCATGATGCCCTTACTAGCCCATTACCCCATTTATCAATAATTTTTCCTGTAAGAAATTTTAGATTGATTCAACTCAATTGATGCAAAAATTGCAGCAATTGATGTGAAATTTGATGCTCTCGCTAATCGACTTGAGCATGAGGAGACAAGTCAGGAGGTCTCCGTAATAAATTCCAGCATGCACTTAGCTCGAGTGCATCCTGGTATATCAGAACCCCCATTTCACTAATAATTTTTCTTGCAACAAATTTTCAAATGTTTTAACGCGATTGATGTAAGATTTAAGGAAATCGCTGCTAAATATGATGGTCTTTCTATTCGGGTCGATGGGGGTTGATGATGCTGAAATCTAGCACCATCGGATAAGTGATGATGAACTCAAACAGTAGTAACCATGGCAACCATAGAGATGTATATGTATAAGTCTGTAGGTGTGTAGAAGGAGATGAGTATAAGAGGAATAAGACAATGATGTATAGTGGTTCAGTCAATTAGGCTTACATCCACTGTGAGTGTGTGATCCACTAGGTATGGGCACTAATGGCCTTGGATACAATGCACTTGAGCTCACTTTCTCTCTCTCTACTGTGTGTACAAGTAAAGTTTCAGCTAGGGTTACAGTTACCGATCCTCCCGTAGGGTTGTAGGTGACAAGTATATATAGGTCTTGGGGGGTGTAGTGTACCCCCCAAGTATGCGTGGTGCATGCGAATGATGATCTATCCAATCTCCTGTTGACACCTATAGGTGCCAAATGATGACATAATATTCCTTCACGTGAGGGGGTGATACGGTTATAACGGTCTTCCACGTGCTATGTGAGCCTCACGCGCACTGTTCCACGCGTCTCCCAAACCACGCGTTGTGATGATATCACCATCGGCCTATGATATGAGGCCGAGGGCAAAGTTGCTTCTTATAGTGAATCAGGCCCAATTTAGGCCTCATACTGTCGTACCCTCGTAGGGTCGTCTGGAGCCTGATGAAGGGTCGTCCCCCTGAAGGGTCGTCTGGAGCCTGATGAAGGGTCGGCCCCCTGAGGGGTCGTCTGGAGCCTGATGAAGGGTCGGCCCCCTGAGGGGTCGTTTGGGACTGATGGAGGGTTGGCCCTTGGATGGTGAGATAATCTTGGACTCGTCTTGTTAGAGGGCGTCCTCGGTCTGGCCGAGGATATATATGGCATATCAATCACACCTCATCCCTTAGCCATAGATGTTGTTGAGATAGCTGAGGGATAGTGTTGTAATTGAGATGGGTATATAATCATCTAGGTAGGTGACACCTGTTAAGCTGATATGACACCTAGGTAGGTACTCATTGTCGTTTTAGTTTCCAAGGCATGGCGGCTGCACACTTTACCTGGGGCTTTGTGCCCTAATGATGCCCTCCTCGTGGGCTATGCTCTGCATTGGTGAGTGGGCCCACTCATTGGCAAGGTATTTAAATAATTTTTTGAAGTTTCTCTTTCTTCATCTTCTTCGCGCCTGAACTCTCTCTCTATAGCTTCCAGCCTTCTTGCCATTTCTGCACTTTCGAACCTTCAAGCTTTGCAGCTTCGTTATTTCTCCTCAGGTAACACCTCGAGCCTAGTGCCCTACTTATCTTCATTTCTGTTTGTTTTCTTGTTTTAAGCTCGTAGGGTTAGATTCTTCTTAGGCTGTTCCATAGCTTTTCCAGTGTGACCTCTAGCAAGCTGTTCTTGAATTATTCTTGATAGAAAACCCTTCAATTCCTTGGTTTTGATCGAAAAGTCCACCCTGGTCAATTATGAGATTTGTTTGTAGTTAGGTTACCCAAATTCTTCCAAGTGTATGGTCTCCCCCTTAATGCTTAGGAGGCTTTACAGCTTAGCTGAGGAATTCCCTTCACTGAGAGAGAAGTTATTTGTTGAGATCAGATGGGTAGAGGAAGAGGAGGAGAGGAGACGAGGGGTCGACCCTAATTGGTTACGACCCATTTTTCCCATTCCCCTTGCCACAATAAATCCATTTGAGCCATCTGAGTCTTGTGGGTCGTCCTGTCGTCTAGCCGAGAGTTATTCAGGAGAGATGGATGACAGAGCATCGTCGCCAATTGGCGTTGGAGCTTATGGCAGAGGAGAAGCGTCTAACCTAAGCCCGGGCCGACAGGCCGAGGGTATGGTTGCTTCCGAGGCCGTCCCTGTGACAACTCTATCCCCACATGCCTTCCAGATGGCTTTTCCCCAGAGGTCTCTAACTGGTGATGAGGCCGAGGGAGAGGGGACTGAGGACGAGGGTGAGGACTCAGATGTTGACCCAGTTGACACCACCCATGCCTCGTTCTATATCTCCTCAGTCAGGGATCGTGACCTCTTTCTGTGGAGGCATGCCTATGGAGTGTCCCCTAATATAACTATGAGGGTTCCCTCTGAGTCTGAGAGGGTCTTCGAGGGTGAAGAGGGAGAGGTTGCAGTATATAAACAAATGTTTAAGGTTGGTGTCAGATTCCCTCTGCATCTTGCTGTCGTAGATATCTTGTCAGCCCTCGGTGTTGCCCCCTCTCAGCTTCCTCCCAACTCCTGGAGGACGATCCTTAGCTACATTTCCCTGTGGAAGAATGCTTTCACTGATGAGCCCTCGGCCGACGTATTTTTGGCCTGTTACAATATCACCTCCTCGTCCAAACAGCCTGGGTACTATCACCTGGTGGCGAGGAGGTCTGACAAAAAACTTCTCCACGTGGCACAAACCTCCAACCGCGATTGGAAGAAGAGATTCTTCTTTGTCTCTGGAGAGTGGTAATTTTTCACCGAGGCACAACTTGTAGCCGATGGTCTGAGGGTCCCCAGAAGATGGTCTAACCCTTCAATGAAGGCCAGGTCAGACCCCTGACTTAGTCTGGAAGAGAAAGACATAGTTGAATATCTGAGAGGACGAGGGAGAGGGAGTGAACTTCTAAAGTTTGAAGATCTGATGACCCCTCGGTTCCTCAAGGAAGCTGGTCTGAGGGTCAACCCCCTGACAGAACTATGTGAGTTACATTTATTTTTCCCATTCTTTACTTTTTTCAAGTGTTTCATCTTTGCCTCTGCATTTTTCTAACGTGTCGTCCTCCTTTCTGGTCGTCCCTTTAGTATATCAGATCAACTTTGGGAAATGGCTACTCCTAGTTTGCTATCAGGTCTAGGCAAGAAGAAAGGCAAGGTGCCTCAGCAATCTCCGAGGAAGACAAGTACCGTGGGGCCGACGCTTGTTGAGCCGACTGCTAACAGTCATAAAAGGAAAGAGCTTGAACCTCCTGCTGACCCTCGATCGGACTCAAGGATGAGGGCGAGGGTAGAGTCGTCTAAGGGGACTGGCTCCTCTTCCAGTATGGTGGCCTTTTAGTCCCAGAACTTGGCGCTTCTGAAGGCCGAGCCATCTTCCCTTATCGCGAATCGGAGGGCAGCCAAGGCGTCAATGTTCTCTTCCCCCTTAGCTGCTGATTATGAATTTCTGTCAAAGATGCCTCCAGCAAAAGTGTATGACTATGGTCTGCACGCCCTAGCTCAGGTATTTGCTCTCCCTTCATTCCCTTAGTTTCATTCTTTTACCAACTATTTTCTCGGCCTCTTGACAACTGTTTATTATTTCTATGCAGTCTGTATGTGCCTTTACCTCGGCCACTAAGTGGATGGTTGAGAACCAACAAAAATTCCATGAAGCAGAGAGAGCCATCCAGTACGAGGCCGATTTGCAAACGGAGATGGAGACTGCAAGGGCTGAGCTAGAGAGTGCCAGAATTGAACATGCAAGGGTTCTGGACGAGCTAACGAGGCAGCATGATGCAGACATGGCGGCCAAGGACTTGCTTATAAAGGAGAGGGACGAGGCCTTGACCAACATAGGGGCTCAACACAAGACTGAGCTATCCGAGGCAGTGAAGAAGGCAGAGGCCGATGTTGTGGAGGCCTACAAACTCTCAGACGAGTTCCAAGGCTTCGATCTTGAGTACTTAGAGAGGGGGATTAGGACATCCTGTCGGTGGGTCGTCCTTAAGTTTACTGCCACAGTATCCTCCGTCCGCCCCTCTCTTGAGGTAGTTTAACTGGACGATCCACTTATTGCTTAATCCCTAGCCCAAGTGGAATCTCAGCATGTAGAAGGCACAGGCACGTCTGAGGCTCGGCCTGTCATGGTCATAGAAGAATCTTCAATATATGTTGAGGCCTTTCCCTCTGACATTGCTCAATAGGGTGGCTGTCTGTAGCCCATACCCTCTTCGTGTAATTAATATTTTTGTACTCTTTTATTAGACGAACATCTTCATTTTGTAATGTAATATAATTCCTGTCTTCTGTATTTGTCTCTCGTATGATTTTCATTATGATGTTTTTAGCAATACCACTAACCCTTCCCTCGTCCTTCTTGAGGACAATGGTGGGGTCGTCCCCTCCATTGAGCCTCATCATAGCCGAGGGTTATAATCACCAATTTAATGGTTTTAACCACAGTATTCCATCATCTTTCTTGGGGATAATGGTGGGGTCATCCCCACCATTGATCCTCATTATAGTCGAGGGTTATAATCACCAATTTAATGGTTTAAAGTCTTCCCTCGTCCTTCTTGAGGACAATGGTGGGGTCGTCCCCTCGATTGAGCCTCATTATAGTCGAGGGTTATAATCACCAATTTAATGGTTTAAAATCTTCCCTCGTCCTTCTTGAGGACAATGGTGGGGTCGTCCCCTCCATTGAGCCTCATTATAGACGAGGGTTATAATTACCAAATTAATGATTTTAAAGTCTTCCCTCGTCTTTCTTGAGGACAATGGTGGGGTCGTCCCCTCCATTGAGCCTCATTATAGCCGAGGGTTATAATTACCAAATTAATGGTTTAAATTCTTCCCTCATCTTTCTTGAGGACAATGGTGGGGTCGTCCCCTCCATTGACCCTCATTATAGGCCGAGGGTTATAATTACCAAATTAATGGTTTAAAGTCTTCCCTCGTCCTTTTTGAGGACAATGGTGGGGTTGTCCCCTCCATTGAGCATCATTATAGCCGAGGGTTATAATTACCAAATTAATGATTTTAAGGTCTTCCCTCGTCTTTCTTGAGGACAATGGTGGGGTCGTCCCCTCCATTGAGCCTCATTATAGCCGAGGGTTATAATTACCAAATTAATGGTTTAAAGTTTTCCCTCGTCTTTCTTGAGGACAATGGTGGGGTCGTCCCCTCCATTGACCCTCATTATAGGCCGAGGGTTATAATTACCAAATTAATGGTTTAAAGTCTTCCCTCGTCCTTCTTGAGGACAATGGTGGGGTCGTCCCCTCCATTGAGCCTCATTATAGCCGAGTGTTATAATCACCAATTTAATGGTTTAAAGTCTTCCCTCGTCCTTCTTGAGGACAATGGTGGGGTCGTCCCCTCCATTGACCCTCATTATAGGCCGAGGGTTATACTTACCAAATTAATGGTTTTAGAGTCTTCCCTCGTCTTTCTTGAGGACAATGGTGGGGTCGTCCCCTCCATTGACCCTCATTATAAGCCGAGGGTTATAATTACCAAATTAATGGTTTTTAACAAAGTCTTCCATCGTTTTTCTTGAGGACAATGGTGGGGTCGTCCCCTCCATTGAGCCTCATTATTGCTGAGGGTCGTTCTCCGAAGATGTTTCCATGCGCACTAGAACTGATAAACACAAGATGAGAGGAAACACTGATATTTCTCATTAATTTTCCAAGTTTTCTATCGGAGCAACACCTATTACAACTGTCGTTTGATAGGACTTTACAAAACTACTTATAGTATTTCTTCAAATGATCTGCATTCCAGGGGTTGGAAAAGGGTTCCCCTTCTAGGTTTTCTAGTCTATAGGTCCCAGGGACAACTTCATCGATGACCCTATATGGGCCATGCCAATTAGGATGGAGCTTGTTGGGCTTCTGCCAAGTCTTTTTGAGGACCAAGTCCCCCACTACAATTGGTCTCTGTTTCACCCTCTGATTATAAAACCTTGCAGTCCTCTGCTGGTAGACGGCTTGCCTTATTTTGGCGTCTTCCCTTCTTTCCTCAATCAGGTCTAAGTCAAGTCTCCTCTCTTCTGTATTTCTCTGGGAGTCATACATTTGGACCCTATGAGTAGGAAACCCAATCTTGGTAGGGATGATGGCTTCTGAGCCATAACCTAGCATGAATGGGGTCTCTCTGGTAGAGGTCTTCGTTGTTGTCCTGTAGGCCCATAGCACGGCATATAACTCCTTAACCCATCTTCCTTTTGCCTCCTCAAGCCTCTTCTTGATTCCATCTAGGATTGTCCTATTCGTAACTTTCATTTTCCATTGGCCTGAGGTCAGCCTGGGGTAGAGAAGAATTGTTTGATACCCACACTTTCACAGTACTTCTCTAGAGAGGTATTCTTGAACTAAGTCCCGTTATTCGAGATGAGGGTGTTGGGGAGACCGTATCTGCATATAACATTTTTCCAGATGAACTGGAAGGTCTTCTGCTCTGTAATCGTGACCATCGGTTCGGCCTCCACCCATTTTGAGAAATAGTCAATCGCTACGATGAGGAACCGATAGTTATTGATTGCCCTTGGCAAGGGTCCTACTAGGTCGATCCCCCACACTGCAAATGGCCATGGGAGGTAATGGAGGTAAGAGGCTGATGGGGTTGGTGAGGGATGGTGGCAAATCTTTGGCATTTGTCACACTTTTTCACATATGCCGCGGTATCTTTCCCCAAGGTCGGCCACCAGTACCCTTGGGTGATTACCCTCTTTGCTAAGGATCTGCCCCCAATGTGGATTGAACATGATCCTTCATTCACGTCTTTCAAAATAGAAGGGACTTCAGAGGGGTGCACACACCTAAGTAAGGGGAGAAAAAACCCATTTTTGTACAAAGTGTCTCCGATGACAGTGAATTTTGCAGCCCTGTATCTCAGCTTCTTCCTTTCTTGCCTTGCTTCTGACATCTCTCCCTCTTTAATGTATCTGATCATAGGGTCCATCCATGAATCTTCCTGAGAAACATTCAGGCAATTGCTAAGTGTTCCCTCAGCATCTTCAATAGTTGGTCGAAGCACAATTTCCACTGGGACCGTCCTCCTGATGTCTGTCCTGGTCGCCGAGGCTAATCTAGCAAGGGCATCAGCACGGCCATTATCGAGCCTTGGTATCCTCTTCAGTTTTACTTCTCTGAAGCTCTTCAATAGTGACCTCACCTTCTCAAGGTACCTAGCCATCCTCTCCTCCTTGGCCTCGTAGGCTCCTAATATCCGATTCACTACTAGCCTCGAATCACTATGGACCAAAATCTGTCCGACACTAAGAGACTTGTCCAAGGAGAGACCTGCTATCAAGGCCTCATATTCAGACTCGTTGTTGCAAGTTTTGAAGTTGAACCTTAGGGCGTACTCAATGTCGGTGCCATCGGGTGCTGATACTATCAGTCCATCTCCACTCCCGCTTTCGCAAGAGGACTCGTCGACGAAGAGACTCCACACGGTAAGTTCTTCTGAGAAACTTCCCTCGGTGAGTGACCCCTGTCTAAATAGATATCTTCCCTCTTTATTTTTGGCCACTTCTCAGCCTTATCTGCAGGTGTATCGGTGAGCCTCGGGATGACAGATACCTTGTCGGGTATCTGTCATCCCGAGGCCCTCACCCTCGGCTTCATCATCTTCCCAAGTAAACTCGTCCATAAAATCTGCCAATGCTTGCCCCTTAATGGCCTTTCTGGGCTGATACACAATGTCAAAATCCCCCAACTCTATGGCCCAGGCCATTAACCTTCCTGATTTTTCTGGCTTGTGCAGGACCTTCCTAAGAGGGGAGTCAGTGAGGATGATCATGGTGTGGGACTGGAAATATGGATTCATCTTTCTCGATGCATGGATCAAGGCATAGGCCAACTTCTTCATCCTTGGATATCTTTGCTCTGCCCCCTGGAGTGCCTTGCTGTTAAAATACACAGGCTTCTGTACTCCGTCTTTGTCTCTCACAATGGCTGCACTGATGGCTGACTCTAAGACGGCGAGGTACACATAAAGTCATTCACCCTGCACGGGCCGTGACAATAGCAAGGGAGACCCCAGGTATGATTTTAACTCCTTAAAAGCCTCATCACACTATTCACTCCATTCTAAGGCTTTTCTGAGCATTTTGAAGAATGGTAGACACCTGTCTGTGGCCCTAGACACGAACCTGTTCAAGGCAGCAACTCTCCCTGTAAGTCTCTGAACTTCTTTAATGGACTTGGGGGTCTTCATCTCTACAAGGTCCTTTATCTTTTCAGGATTGGCCTCGATGCCTCTTTGGTTGATAATGAATCCCAAGAACTTTCCTGCTCTGACCTCGAAGATACACTTGGCCGGGTTGAGCTTCATCTGGTATTTGTCCATCGTATTAAAGGTCCTCTCCAGGACCACCACATGATCCTCTGCCTTCAAACTCTTAGTCAGCATGTCATCTACATAGACCTCCATAGACTTCCAAATTTGGTCCTCAAACATTTTATTTATGAGGCGCTGATACGTTGCCCCCACATTTTTTAGGCCAAAGGGCATGACCCTATAACAGTATGTCCCCTTGTCAGTAATGAAAGTTGTCTTCTCCGAATCTTCAGGGCTCATGAAGATCTGGTTGTACCCTGAATAGGCATCCATGAAGCTCATGAGCTCATGGCCTGCGGTAGCATCTACCATATGATCAATGCGGGGGAGAGGGAAGCTGTCTTTGGGACAATGCTTGTTGAGGTCTATGAAGTCTACACACATTCTCCACTTTTCGTTGGCTTTTGGGACAATGACAGCGTTGGATAGCCATTTAGGGTAGATGACCTCTCTGATAAACTCAACATCTTCCAGCTTCTTGACCTCATCCCTAATGAACTCATACTTTTCTCGAGAATAAATTCTCCTCTTCTGCCTAACTGGCCTTGCACCCTCTACCACGTTGAGCTTATGGCTCATAACTTCGGGGTCAATCCCTGGCCTATCTGTGTGACTCCATGCAAAGACGCTCTGTCTTCTCTTCAACAATTTAATGAGGTCTTCCTTGATATTTGGCTTCAGAGACTTGCCGACTTGGACGATTTTTTTCGGGTCATCCTCATTGAGGATGATGGATTCTACCTCTTCCGCGTCCTCTCCTTTCTTTAGCTTCGTCTCATCCCTGGCGTCTAGGGTATCAATATTGTAAGTGGTTATGGCCTTCTTGTGTGCCTCTCTTTCTTCAGCGGAGTTGTAGTAACATTCTCGCGCTGTCATCTGGTCTCCCTGAACTTCCCCCACCCCGTAAGGGGTTGGAAATTTAACCATCTGATGGACCGTAGACGGCACATCTTCGAATCCCTTGAGGGCTACCCGCCCCAGTATAATATTGTAGGCCGAAAATATATGTTCATCCATCACAAAGAAGCTGACCTTCTTTGTAAGTCATCTCGGCTACTCGTCCCTCATCCTGACATCAGCCTCATACACTCCGAGGGGATGAACCTTTTCTCCACTGAACCCAATCAATGGGTGATGGTATGGGACGAGTCTAGCACGGATGAGTCCTAAAGCTTTGAAGCATGGACAAAACATCATGTCTGCAGATGAGCCCCCATCTACCACGATCCTCGACACCTCGCACCCGTGCACCCTGGTAGTGATGACGAGAGGGTCATCATGTGGGGCCAAGAGGCCTTTGAAGTCCATTCTTGAGAACCCCACAATCAGAGTATCCATATCGACCTTCTTCCTCTTCTCTGACTATGCCTCCAGAGAGGTTGAGTGTACTGTCTTCGTCACTGCCTTGGCTTTAGCCACATGGGCCTTCCTATCTGCGACCTCTGATCCCCCTCCTGATAGACCCCCGGAGATCATTCCCACTCTAAGCGAGATTATATTAAGCCTCTTGACAGGGCCTTGGTCGTCTCTCGGTGGGAGGTCAGGGTCGTCCTCATCATCAGAAGGGTCGTACCCTCTTTTTTGAGGACCTTCTCTACATGCATCACCTTGCTTTTTTTTCTGGGGTCGTTCCCTCGTCCCCTCTTGAAGGAACCTTTGTCGACGTACTTTCTGAGCTTCCCTTCTTTCAGCATCTTCTCAATCTCATCTTTCAGAGCAAAACTTTTGTTTGTCACGTGGCCATGGTCTTGGTGAAATTCACACTACAGGTTCTTGTTCCTCTTGTTGGGGGCTGCCCTCAACTTCTCAGGCCACTTCAGGGATCGATCACTCTTTATCTCATTGAGAATATGTTCACAGCTGACCGTTAGTGGGGTGTAACCAGCGAACTTGTCGTCCGTAGACCTCTTCTTCCCCTCTTTGTTCTTCTTGGGGTACTTACCCCAACTGGCGCCTCCTTTTTCGTCTTCGTATTTTGTGTCCATCTCCTCTTTGGCGTTCAACACCTTTCCTACTATTGACAGCAATTCAACCATCGTCCTCGAAGGGTCTCCAGTAAGCTTCCATAACAGCTTCCCCTTTTGGAGTCCTCCAATCAGGGCTGTCATAGCTATGCTCTCCTCATAGTCTTCCACTTCTAACTTCTCTTTGTTGAATCTGGATATGTAGTCCCTTAGACTCTCATTCTTCCCCTGCTTAACATAGAGCAGGTGGGTGGTCTTCTTCTGTGGCCTCATCCCGAAGCAAAAGTTGTGGATGAACCGGTCTGCCAACTGCTTAAAGTTTTCAATGGAGTTTTTTGGGAGAGACGTGTACCAGACATGTGCAGCCCCAGTCAGGGTACCAGAGAAGGCACGACACCTCATCTCATCTGAGATAGAGTATATATCTGCTGCTGACTGATACATCTCAACATGGTGGACAGGGTTGGTGATCCCGTCATATCTTGGGGTGACCATAGGTGGATTGAACTTTGATGGCGTAGGGAAGTTGACTATTTTTTCCACAAAGGGTGAGCCTATGGTGTATTCCCTCTGAAGAGGGTCTCAGCTCTTTAGTATATCGCCGATCTTATCTTCCAATCACTGGATTAAGTCATTCTAGGGCCTCGTAGGGTCGGCTTGGCCGATGTTATCCTCTGCCGCCTCTTTGAGATGGACGAAGAGTCCTGCCGTGGCTGGCCTATGTCGGCTGTTTACTTCCGCCTGGCCGTCGTCCCATCCTAGGGGCCGTTCCCCGTGGGGTCAGTCATCTGCTTCCTCCCTTCTGGATCTCGCGGCACTCCTTGACCTGGACAATTTTTCCCGCAAGTCATTTACTGGGCCTAGCCTCTCAAAGGCTAACCCCCTGCTCAGGCGATCGAAAGCAGAGCCTCGCGGGTGATCGTCAGGGTTTTGCCTTCCGCACTTCCCTCTGCTCTCCTGGAGGGGTCGTACAGTATTGTTGTAGACCTCATACGGCTCCCATAATTCTATGGGGGCCTCCTCTCCCTCCAGATCATCATACCTGTCTTCAGGGTAAGGGTTTCCTTGCCTCCCCAGGCGTAGACACCGGGGGTCAGCAACATCCCTACGTCGTTGAGGGGGTGGAAGGTCTTTGCGTGGTGCCTGGAGTGGTCCCCTGGCCTCATGCTGTCCCGGAGCTGCTGCCGGAGTAATCATCTCAGGTGAGACCCCTGGTGGTCTTAGTATGTTCTGGCTCAGAGCTGTGAACTGCTCCTGCATGATCCGCTGACTCGCTGCCAGAGACTTCAAGGCTGCCGCCACATCAGCCATCTCAGATTGAGGTGGCGGCTGATTGGAACCGGGTCCTACTCCACTATCCGGTGGAGGGAGTGGTGGTGGTGGCATCTCCGGTGCCATGTGTTTGAGCTATGAACAGTTGAACTGGAAAAAAGACTGGTGAGCTTGAGAACCTTAGTGGGTCTCTTTCAAAGGTGAAATATCTCCTCTCAGGGGGAGAACTGGTTCACCACTAGTGTGCCTAGTGAGGTCAAGCTGTACAAAGGAAGAGATGTCTTCTCTTTCCCACAGACGGCGCTAAACTGATGATGCTGAAATCTAGCACCACCGGATAAGTGATGATGAACTAAAACAGTAGTAACCATAGCAACCATAGAGATTTATATGTATAAGTGTGTAGGTGTGTATAAGGAGATGAGTATAAGAGGAATAAGACAATGATGTATAGTGGTTCATCCAATTAGACTTACATCCACTGTGAGTGTGTGATCCACTAGGTATGGGCATTAATGGCCTTGGATACAATGCACTTGAGCTCACTTTCTCTCTCTTTACTGTGTGTACAAGCAAAGTTTCAGCTAGGGTTACAGTTACCGATCCTCCTGTAGGGTTGTAGGTGACAAGTATATATAGGTCTTGGGGGGTGTAGTGTACCCCCCAAGTATGCATGGTGCATGTGAATGATGATCTAGCCAATCTCCTGTTGACACCTGTAGGTGCCAAATGATGACATAATATTCCCTTACGTGAGGGGGTGATACGGTTATAACGGTCTTCCACGTGCTATGTGAGCCTCACGCGCACTGTTCCACGCGTCTCCCAAACCACGCGCTGTGATGATGTCACCATCGGCCTATGATATGAGGCCGAGGGAAAAGTTCCTTCTTATAGTGAATCGGGCCCAATTTAGGCCTCATACTGTCGTACCCTCGTAGGGTCATCTGGAGCCTGATGAAGGGTCGGCCCCCTGAGGGGTGGTCTGGGACTGATGGAGGGTTGTCCCCTTGGATGGTGAGACAATCTTGGACTCGTCTTGTTGGAGGGCGCCCTCGGTCTGGCCGAGGATATATATGGCATATCAGGCGTAAATGACAAACTCGAAACTCTAGCCACTTCTATGCAACAATCAGTTCAGGATTTTGATAAGTGCTTGGGGGAACTTGACTTTCACATTCGTCGAATCAACACTAGTGGGAACAACCTCTACGAACTCATAAACAGTTCTGGAATAAACATTAGGACACAACTTTATGAAAACTAGTACATGAATATGGAGACAATTGAAAACTGTTTAAATGTTGTGATCAAACGCTTACCGACTGTATAAACTTTATATTATCTGATTCTGACATCGTTGTTGATTAGGAAACAATATTGTTCAAGAACATAGCTTTGCAATGCCCCCTTATTTTGGCGAATTATATATGGATTGGAGAAGTGTCTGTATAAAGTATAAAGAACAGTGAGGAGAAAAATAAATCAATTGTTCATGTTTTTATCTAATGCCTACTAGCACTCCTTTTACAAAATTCTTTTTAAAGAGTGAATCTGCTTGTTTTTCTTCATGTAGAAATGGTGCATTTCCTTGTTTGGCCAATTACCTAGTCATACTAGCTCCACATTTTGCTACTCAACAATCAAGATACTTTTATAGGAAACTACATATTTCACGCTTTGAACTGTCTTTATTTCCTCTTCTTATCAGTATAATTTTTAGCTCTTTTCTGAGATTGATCTAAATTCTCCTTGATAATTTGAGTCATTAGTTGTTTCTCTTTCATGAATTATTCCATCACAACTACTGTATTTTGTCAATGGCTGTTGGCATAGCCCATTGAGGTGGAACATAACCATATAATGCCTTGTATTTTTATTTTATTTTGGATCAAGGTCTAGAAATTTATTGGTAATTTTTATTTTCTTTTATTTCTTTTCTCTTTTAGTTTCTCTTTTTGGTTCAGGATGCATTGTCCTGTTTTATGTTCTCTAATTTTATGTTCTCTTATCCAGTTACTATCAAATAATTATTTGCATCGATTGAATTTCTATTTATTTCAATTGAGATGGATATTTTTATTGAAATAGAACAGAGGTTTGAAAAAAGTAGCTGATATGTCTTAATTTCTATTGCACCGATTGAATAGAGGTCTTAATTTCTATTGCACCGATTGAAAGAGGCTTGACCCAGTGAGATTCCAACCTCATTTATATATTCTTCTCAATATATATATGCAAGATCCTTACTTTTAACAAAATTTTCTTCTCAGTTAAAATTTCCTTCTCAATTTTTTTTTGTCTCAATCTTTCACAAAAAATTCCCCGATTTCAAATAAACCCGATTTCATATGGATAGGGAAAAAATTCTACACAATACTTTGCGTAGATATATGGCGCTAATTTAATGTTCTAACATTTAATGTCATGTTCTGAATTTTAGGAAATCAATTATATCTTCAGATTCAAATGCAACGCAACAACCATCTTCTGCTCGAACTATGTCTCAACCATTGGGTGACAAAGATGAGAAGGATAAAATTCCAATCATTGTTGAAATCGACGGCTCTGTTGTGGGTGATAATTGTAAGAAGTGGTATTCTCGTGTAGGGGATTTAGTGCGAAGTCTTATTCCCATTAGCTATGATGATTGGAGAAAGGTTCCACAACACTTTAAAGATGATGTATGGCGCACATTAATGGTAATATTCAATTTCCTTTGAGAATACTATCCATACATGATGTATTTTCCTTTTTAAAATACGAAACATACATAGATATATCGTGGATTCAACAATTTATTTTTTGAATCATCGTATGTTCGTGCGTAAAGAAAATGTATAAACTCATTTTATTATTTTCTAACCTTTTGCTATTTTTTATTTCCATTTTTCTGCAGGGCAAATTTGAACTTAATGTTTCAGTTGAAGTTGCTTGCCCTTTTCTTGAGAAACCTTGGTCCCAAAGGTTTAGGACCTTCAAGTCTAGTTTGCGAGATCATTTGAGGAAAAATGGTCGTGAAGTGCTCAAGGCGTTGATCCTGAAATTTGGAAAAAATTTGTAGAAAATGAAGATAATCCCAAAAAGCAATAACAAAATATTAAAAATAGTGAAAATCGACAAAAACTTCAAATTCCCCATTGTCTTGGGCGTTGTATCTATGCCCAGAAAGCATTCAAAAAGGTTGTCATTCATGTTTATAATTTCCAGTCTTAACACTTTTTAGTCTTACACTTGACATCAAACTTATAGGGAAAGGAAGAGCCTACAAAAAAAATTCGGCAAATAGATAAATGGATTGCGGGACACAGTGATGAAAATGGGAATGTGATGGCAAGCGCTAAGGCTAAATATGTGATTATTTTAATTTTTGTCTGTGATATTATTTTTTTTCTCCTTTAGTCTTTCCTCTTTTACATGTATTTATAGTTTAGCATTTTGTTGTTCATACTATAGGATGGGTTGATGGTTGCTGAGAATAGAAGAAAATATGAAGGAAGTAGCCATGATGAGGGAGGCATCGACACATATGTAGTTGCTGAAATATTTGGGAAGGAAAAAAGGGGGAAGTGTTCATGAATATTCAAGCCATATCTCTAGGACACAACTTATTCATATTGGGATTGCAAGCGAGGCTCTTGAACGGGGGCAAATAGAAAATGAAAAAGATGCATGGAATAATTATGAACTCAACTCAAGACTGCACACTGTAGAGGATACCCTCAAGGTTGATTTTCATATTTTTAAATTTAGCCATGCCATGTTACAACTTCATTGTGTTATTCGTGCTCTTAACTTTTTTTTTATCCATTTATATTACAGGTTATGTGTCATATTGTATCAAACATGAAATAAAGTGGGGCACCGTTGAACACTCCCATGAGTGATCGATCCATCTCAACTAATCGCCCTTCTCCTATAACCCAAAATGTGGACAATGTTTTCTCATCGCTTGGTGCATCTCAAACACATCATCCTCCCCACATTCCCATGAACGAACCTAAAGTCCTATTGTGTAATAAGTTTGGTAAAAATTTGGCAAAAGGTCATGTTGTGACAGATCCATCACGACAAACGTTTCATTTCAAGCATCCTCAAAATGGAGAAAAGATAGTTTATGTGGAGGAAGTGTTCGACCATGACGCTCATTTGTGGGAAGCTCCTCAAGATGGTTTCCATACCTTGGCTGGATTCTCAGGTGGAGGATATTTCATATGGCTTGATTGTTGGTTGAAGTACATTTGATTCTACTTATGGATGGATGATAACATTTATTTTTGCTTATGTTTTTGTGCATGTGAACCTTTTCTAGTTTGTTTGGATGATTGATCTATGCTTGTTATGGATTATGCATATTTATGCATTTATGGACAATGATATGATGGCTATTGATTATGTATATCATTCTTTCTCTCTCATTTTTTATATATGCCAACTTCATTAATTATTTCAAAATTTTAACAAGCATGAGTTTTTATGAATTTCTTTTTGATAATTGTCTTTGATTACTATTTTGGCTCCCATTCAATGTTGGCATTGATTTTGAAAGGGTGAGAGAGATGGATTGGTTGGTTCCCTGGAATATATATATATATATATATATATATATATATATATATATATATATATATACACGACATTTTCTAACGGAGTAAAACTATTAGAAAGTCCCACTTCTAGCAGTTTAGATCCGTTAGTAAATAAAAGGAAAAGCATAAATGTGAAAATAAGTTCTCACATAAGTAACGCTTTTTATTATTTGTAACAGTTATTCTCCGTTAGAAATAATAAATTTCTAATGGTTTCAATCTGTTAGAATTAATAATTTTACTAACGAATTGTGCTCGTTAGAAATGATATTCCCAACACATTATTCCTAACGGATATATCCGTTAGAAAATAGATTACTAACACTCATTGTGTGAGTAAATGCTCATTGTGGTGTAGTGATTTAAAATCTCAAACAAGCTTCCTGTCAATGTTATTACGAGTTTCATCAAGTCATTATCTCATATGAATGTGAGGTTAATGCAGTTGATGACTGCGTATATCATAAGTTCGATGGGAGTAAATTTATCTTCCTTGTTCTCTATGTTGATGACATACTATTGGCTAGTTGCGATATAGGATTATTGCACGAAACTAAGAGATTTCTGAATAAGCATTTTGAAATGAAAAATCTTAGGGATGCCTTTTTTGTATTAGAAATTAAGATACACTGAGATTGCTCTCGGGGTGTCCATGGGTTATCATGAAAGAGCTATATCAAGAAGGTACTCACTAAATTTGGCATGAAAGATTGTGTACAAGGAGATACTCCCATTGTTAAGGGAGACAAGCTTAGTCTCTGTCAATGCCTTAAGAATGAGACTAAAAGTAAAGAAATGAAAAAGGCTCCTTATGCTTCAGCTTTAGGGAGACATATGTATGTCAAGTATGTACGCGTCCAGATTTAACATACATAGTAGGTATGTTGGGCAAATATTTGAGTAACCCTGCGATGGATCATTGGAAAGTAGCCAAACAAGTTATGAGGTATTTACAGAGAACAAAAGATTACATGTTCATCTATTGGAGGTCAGATAATTTGGAGATCAGTGGGTATTCTGACATCGATCTTGCGGGTTATCAAGACACTAAGAGATCCACTTATGGATATGTCTACATGTTGTCTGGAGGTTATATTTCCTGGAGGAGTGCTAAGAATAACTCATTGAACCTGTCACTATGGCTGCGGATTCATAGATTTCTATGAGGCAACAAATCATGCGATATGGCTGTAAAATTTTATTACTGGACTGCGAATTGTGGATAGTTTTGTAAGACCGCTAAAGATATTTTGTGATAATATTTCAAAAATTATATATTCAAATAACAACGAAAGATCGTCAAAGTCTAAGCACGTAGACATTAAGTTCCTTGTTGTTAAGGAAAGAGTTCAGAGAACAAACCCCATGCCCATGGATCCCCGTACCAAAGGCTTACCACCCAAGGTCTTTCATGAGCACACTTCTCATATAGGTGTTATTTTATTTGATGATATGCAATTTGAGTGGGAGGTTACCTTGTTATAATGTTCGTTTCTTTGACACTATTGAGATACTTTTTGTGTATTTCAGTTTTCTGCAGAACAAAGTTAATGGTGTTTTTATTTTATTTTTTACTCTGAATGTGTTGTCTTTTAATTATGGTATAACATAAGGTTTAAAATATTACGATTCAAGTGAGTTTACATTAAGGATCGGCCTTGAGTCCTTACTTATTTGTCATAGTTTTGGATGAGATTATTAAGGACATAAAAGAAGATGTTCCATAGTGTATGTTATTTGCGGATGATATAATTTTAGTAGACACTTCAAAGGAGGGCTTAGCGATGAAAGTAGATACTTGAAGAAGCCTTAAAGTCTAAGAGACTAAAAATCATTAGAAATAAAATGAAATTTATGGAATGTAAATTTAATAATGAGGCGTCGGATAGCATA
The DNA here is from genome assembly GCA_949130495.1 of Sambucus nigra. NCBI lineage: Eukaryota > Viridiplantae > Streptophyta > Magnoliopsida > Dipsacales > Adoxaceae > Sambucus > Sambucus nigra. The sequence continues at coordinate 126,668,874 of OX422214.1, forward strand.
ATGTTAAAGATTGAAGAAAAAATGATGAACCAAATTAATAAATTTCGTTATTTTGCTTCATGATTACAAAGTAATGAGGGTATTGATGAGGATGTTACGAGTAGAATATCAACTGGTTGGATGAAATGGGGACAAGCAAGTGGGGTATTATGTGATAAGAGGATAACTAATAAATCAAAAGAAATTTTTTATAGAACATTTGTTAGGCCAGCTACCCTATATGGAGTGGAGTGTTAGGCTTTAAAGAAAAAATATGAACAAAGTATCCATGTTAGTGAGATGAGGATGCTCTAATGGATGATAGGAATTACTAGAAATGACAAAGTTAAAAAACAGTACGTGAAGGAAAAGTTAGGAGTTACTCCCATTAGCAATAAGTTAAGAGAAAATAGACTTAGGTGGTATGGACGTGTATTACGTAGACCAGTAGATGCACCTATAACAAGAGAAATATTATTGAAAATAGAGGGTAAAAGAGAAAAGGTCGACCTAAGCTATCATGAGAGGAAATTATCAAAAGAAATCTTACGGAAGTAAACTTGAATGATAATATTGCATATAATAGATTAAAATAGAAAAGAAGAATATATGTGGCCGACCCCATATGATGGGATTAAGTCAAGGATGATGATGATAATGATATGGTTTAAAACACTAAGGTTTGATCTCACTATGGAATAAAGTAAGGACCAATTGGAAATAAGCATGTCTGAGATCACATTACATGTAATTTCCATCGACACACCCATACTTGATCTATATACACAAAAGTCGTTGATTTGGTATGGTGCTAATTGATGGATCGAGTTACGAAATAAATGTAACAAAGGTCGTTTTGGTCTCATACTGGTATAAGAGATTGACAAGATTGATTCAGGGATGTTTTAAGAATAGATAGAAAATATGGTGCGTATCTAAGGTTGTCAAATATAATTGCCTTCGAAATTAATATGTAGCCCAAGTGGGGGATTGTTGGAATATTTTTAATACTCTAATGTGGGCTTACACATTAAGTAGCAACTGTATTTAGGCTTCTATTTTGATTGGGATAATTGAGTGATCTAATTAATAAAGTCCGATAAGACATCTAAAATGAGTATGAGCTTTGTAATGCGTGGTTATCCAAGAGTCACCTATTGGTTACTTGAGAGTCGCCTAATTAAAATTTATGAGAATCTAATTGGATGCCTATATTAAAAATGATTATGTTCCCCAAGGCTAATGTACTCACATACTCTCTTCCTTATTTTCCATCACTGAGAAAGAACTCATATAAAGAAGGATTATACTGTGGAAGACCTCTATCCCTCTCCCCCCAAAGTTTTATTCACTACTATGGATTCAGGTACACAGTACAATTTATTTTATAAAATCTTGATAATCTAATTTGTTGATTAAGGGTTTGTTTGGCAACCCAATTCCAAGCAATGAAAATGGAATTAGAAGGACAATTTTAATTTCACGGACGAATTATGACCTTCTCTAATGTGAGTAAAATATGTCATGTCGATTGCTCAACCATACTTTGGCTATCTTATGTGGAGCTGAATTAGGTTTTTTCGGTGTTCTCGTTGGTACACGCGGGCGTACTCCTTGCTTTTGGGGACATTGATCCGAAGCTCGAGTACGGTCCGTGCGTCATATTTCCTCTCTACCATGACGAATCAATTGATTTAATGTAGGCATCGCTCTTTCCTTTGTCCTTCCCCCCGATTTTTGCCCTATCACTAGTGGTTACTTCCGATCCGAAGCACCCCTTTTCCTTTCATAGAGAGATTCAATCATCAAAATCAACAAAAACGCCATCATCTTCAATTTCAATTTCAAGTCTTGGATTTGAATTGTCAAAAGGGTCCTAAGTATATATAAAAAATTTCATCCCAACAAATTCTACTAACCTTCTTTTGTGAATTTTTTCCTGTTATTTAGTGTAGAATATTGATAAGAGTTCTTTTAGAATAAATGATATCACTAAACAAAATTGGTTTTGTGTACTTTTATGTATTTTCCCAGTGAATTTTTTTCGAATAGAATTGATCAATTATATTAAAAAATAACTGAAATTATCTAAACAAAATGATGACTCAACTGCACATTTTGCATGACGTTGTAAGTGTTAGAGATGGTGACAAAAAATATAAAACGCGATTGCTAACAGCTCCACTTTTACATTCACCCACTACAAATTTGTTATTATTTTCTTACATTTGTCAAAAATACCTAAACAAAATCATCATCGAATGCAAGATTTCAACAACTTAAAAAAGAGTGAGTGATCTACACTCTAATAATTTAATAATATTTCCCCAACCCTCCAACTTTTCATCACACGTGTGCGCTTCATTCATTATCAAAACGCAACACTAGCCTCTTAGCAATAAAAGGATAATTTTATTTTTTTTAAAGTGAAAGAATAGAAAAACTCTACAAGGTCCTTATCCCTTGCCTTTTGTTTTAGTATGGGGAACCAACTAACGTAACCGACCTTATCTTCCTCGAACATTGAGCTGTCTTAATAGTGAGCCCACATGCTTCCGTGCTCAATATGTATATGTGTATACATAGGTGAAGATCGTGTATAAACCGTGTTTATGGATATGTAAAGCCTTTGTTCCTTTCCTTCACCTCAACAGCTTCGCTAACAAGAAAATGATCACACGTCACTTTCTGAACTATGACTCTTCGTCTACTTTAAGTTTACAACCAAATATCTGTTATGTTACAAGCCTTTATTCTTTCCAGTGTTTATGGCTTCAAGCCAGTAATTGATTGTATTGATAAGATGCTAAATAACACACGTATCTTTTGCAGATCAATTAAAGATTATAAAGAGAGATTTGTGATTACGTGTTTAAAGTGCTTAGGACATGAATATGTGAACACTTGACACAAATTAAAAAAGATCTTTGCTTACACAAATTACAAAAATCATTGGAAGTATATTTATGTGGTTTGATTAAAGTAAACTCGCTACTTTCAAGAACACCATAATATTAATAATTGATACATTAATGATTAAATTTTCACATACAATTATCCTTAATAAAAGAATTTTGGATTTTCATGATAATCATATATAATCATTTATTCGGAACATAAATGGTGTTAAAATAATATACCTCCATCATGTCACAACTAGAAAGATTGATGAAGCAGTCAACTTTCACGAAGACCGATCGGACTAAATTTCAAAACATGATTTCATCTTTTATATTGCAAGAACATAACTCAAGTTCAACGCATTCCAACGGTTAGATCTTCATATATAGTCAAAACACTATTTCGAAATTTACTCTTCTTTAAAATTTAAATTTCTCTCCATTTCCCTTGTGTTGTCTTTTTAAAGTGCCTGAATGGTGAAAATCAGTCACTTATTTATAGGCAAAGAGAGACCCTAAATTTCTAATAGTCATTTAATATCAACCGTCCATCAAGATAGATGCCAAAGAGTCCTTTTAACTCTTGGTATTTGGAGTATCTTTCATTAACCAAAGTGACTCTTAGTATTAATATAATTATGGAGCACATGATGGAGAATTATTTAAAATAATTCTAACAGTCTTCCACTTGATCCATAATTATTATAAAGTGCGCAATAATCTTTGAGTCATCCTTAAATGGTTTTTTATTAACACCTTAATCAAACAACTCATTGATGCGAGTCATGGCGCTCTCTTAATAATTCAAGAGTATGATCGCTTCTATATACGACAACATTAACAACTCATCCAACAAGGTCTATAAATTGAATTATTCAATAATGGTCCAATAATGTCTTATATAAAAGACTATTTATGTCACGTTCTTTCATTCACATCCATGTGTACAATAACGACAAAAATAAATGATTCTGAAATATTGTATGATATCATATGGTAGTGTCAAAATAAGCACTGAAAAATTCACCATATCAAGATTCTATCGGCTATACTTAAGACTCGTATCTTAAGCATACTTCATTAATATTTTTCATGATAGCCCAATCATGTGGATTTTTCATGTTAACACCTGTACAAATGTGTTAAATGACACTTGTTACATAATTTCTTCTTTAGAAGATATTTATATTCAATGTGCTTAGTTACTCACATAATACCTAATGTATCTTGATAAAGAAGATTACAACGATACTATCATAATATTTCAACGGCATGGTAATAGTGTTGACAACTTCAAGTTCCGAAATTTAAATTACGTTGTCATAATCAATAAGTTATAGCATCAAAGCATGTTACAGATTCAGATTTTCATAATAGTCAATGGATTGTATTGCACTCCTTCATTATATTGATCGTCAAACCAAAATAAACATAAGTAGATAAGAGTGAACTCATACTTTCTATAAAACCAGTAAATTTGAGTTGTAATAACTGATTATCTAAAAATGAACAGTCAACTTCAATGTGAGCATCAAATTTTTAATATTTCATAACTTCATCCATTACATGTTGAAAATTCATCTAATATTTAGTTTCTTTACTTTACAATAAATTGAATATATAAACTTACTCCCACTGATCATAAGTTGTGTAAATTGAATATACAATGATTAGAAAATATAATGGTATTACTTCTGAAAACACCATAGGTGGGAAACTTATTTAAGTTATTATAGTCATTTCTTTATAACATGTGTAAAATATCATAAGCATAATAGTTTTCACATACACAAAATGTAACTCTCATCATAAAAAGTTACTCATCTCATAAGAATTTTACTCATTGAAAAAAGTGACGTCCTTGGAAAAGGTGAGAAGGTTCATTTATGACTCTTTTTGTAACACCCCGCCCACCCGGGGAGAGTGAACGGAGCGCTACTATCGATAAAACTAAACTAATCCACAATATAACAAGGTATAGAGCATCTAAAATCCACAATAAAAATAAGAGAATCTACTAATCTAAAATATCTTCAAATTACGTACAACAAAAAATCTCTCGAAATAAAACATCTAACTATCTCGAAAGAAAATAAATCGCCAATGCTCTATATAACCAAAATAAATACAATTCTTCTCATATACTCTCGAATATTCTTACCAAAATAATCCAAGATAAAATCCATCTCCGATAAATCCCAAGCGCCCAAAATTCGCGCTAACTTGCCACTAAAAGAAAATATAAGGAAGTACACAACACGACAAGAAAGGTGCTCAATAAATATTAGCGGTGAATAAAGCGTAACAATACGAGTATGAATATTCAAATCAAATGCGAATCTCATAAGCATTTTTATAATTATAATTTCTCAACAACACATTAACCGAGTCACCAGGGCTCACCATACCGCGCCATACTTTATCAAGTAGCCGGAACAGGAATCTTGGCGGGTGCCTAACATCAGTGCCATATTAAAATCTCATGACAACATGCCCAACACAAATAATAATACTACATGAATCAAAATTAGATTTCAATAATAATTTCCAGATTCCAATTGAATTTAGCAATTCAAATATGAGTCAATAATCACAAGAAAACAAAGGGAATAACACTCGCGAGATTAAGGAGCATATTTTGTAAAACCCCATACCTCAACATCATCATAGGAATCATCACATAATTTCAAACTCAAAATCTAATCACACCATCACGTTCCTCTCGCGAAAATAATCCAATCAAGTTCTAGCCCAAACTCGAGAAAATACCAAATAAGCCTTCTAATCTAAGGTTGAAATCTTGAATAAGTTTGGGACTATGGTTTGTAGATGAAAGGGAGCAATTTTGGAGAGGTCTTCTGATTGAAAGTTTGAGAAAAAGTGAATTGAAAATCCAAGCCACGAATTTATTGATATATAAAGGATTAAGTGTTTGATTAAGAAAAGAGTTCTAATGAGATACAAACACTAAAAAATTTATTTTCGACGTTCGGACCTTTGGAATTGAATGAAATTTTACAGAGAATTATCTGAAGACTAGAGGAAGCTGTCCAAAAAATTTCAGCTCGATCGGACTGTTTAATATTTTTAAATATTTTTTTTTGCTAGAGATTTTTATGTTTTGAGGACTCTTCTATGTAATAAAAATTCAATTAAAACTCCATTTTAATTCCAATTTCGAAACCGTTTGAAATTCTAATCTTTAAAAATAAAATCCAACATATTTGAGCAATAAAAATAATTTTACCAAAAACTTTATTTTCCTGTATATTTTGAAAATACTCCAAAACTACGCGGGTTGTTACACTTTTCTAATTACACATAAAATATTTGACTATAATTTAACTTTATTCATTTAATTACAATTAACATCGTGTTTGGTCTTGATGACCTGTTCATACTCAACTTACATGTAATGCAATGAGATATCATAGTCTAGTAAGTTTAATTCTTATGATTTGTGGAAAGAAAATAAATATTTATTTATCCTTATGCCAAATTCATATTCATGTAGATACACCACAAAATCATTTATATAGTAAACTCCATTTAGGATATTCTTAATACTATTCCTTATTATTTTATCTACATTTATTTATAATGACAAAACCATGATTTAGTGGTTGATCATTTATTTGTTCTTTATTGTTTAAACAATCCAACAACTAAAAGAACAAGTATTGAAGAAAGTTATCAGTAAAGGGATAAGTACCTTCCCTTCCTTTATAACCATATTCATGATTTGCTACTCCAACTAATTTCACCATTCATAATGAATTTGACATTTGATTTTCTATAATGCAATAAGTACATATCAATGACAATTATATGATCTATGTAGGTTCACTTTAAGGAAAGTTTCTTATAATCTCCCACTTGGGCCACATAGGTCATCCTGATATCAGACATTGTAATACCTTAGGAGCATAACTTGACTATTAAGATTTATAAGAGATATTACAAAAATCTTATCCATAAAAATATGAAAGGGAGTTTAGATTTAAGTTGGTACAAGATTAAAGAGTTTTATAAATAATACTATGATTGTGATGAGGGATCAAACCAAACTTTAAAAGAAATATATCCAAACTGTATTTTATACAAAACATCAAAGGAACACCATAACCTTTGAGAAGGACTGAAAGATGCTTAAAAAATATCCCTCACAATCAAATCTAGACAAATATTTTTCAAGAAAATTGGAAGCATTGATGGCTTATAAAAAACAAATGGCTTGATTCCCCAAGAATAATAGAGAAGGAATCTTATTTGCATTTCTAGTTTGTTTTGTAAACAATCCTTGCATCAAAAGTAAATACTTTCTGTAACACGGTACGTTTAACTTGCAAACTCTATTAAGACGAAAACTCGTTTCAAACCTTAAAAGATAAATATTCTCTCTATCATTATTAGTTCGAGTGTGAAGCATGTAAACAAACTTAATTATTTAATTCCTTCAAACTTTATATGGAGTGTTCCACACAATATTGATCATTAATAGTGGGATTAAAAAAATCCAACATAATAATCAAGAGAAACAAAATAAGACCATAAATGTTAAAAATATGAGATAAATTACTCACTACATTAATGCTTTGATTTGATAACACGTACATTAATATTTCTCTAATACCTAATGTGCATTTTATTGTTCTAATTAGTAACCATTGATTAGCAATTATATGATGCTTGTAAATACTTGAGTATTAAATATATATGATATATACTTGACTAATGTATATGATATATAGAGTTCATTCAATTAGTAAAAAATAATTCCCTATAAGGAATAATTTTGTTTGACGATTTTTCTCAATATATTTAACAGTTATAAGCATCATAGGTTACCATTGCTATTATCTTTACATTTACTATTCATTTTCATTATAGTTGGGTCACTGTGGTGACTACCGAATCTTTCATAATATGAATAATACATTAAGTAAAGGCTTACATACACAAGTCATTAAATTTTTCACTTATGTTCATTAAATATCGCGTGAGTAATGAACTAAATTATTCATGCTTGGGTTTCATAAATTTAATTGGTGATATCATGATAAAAGAATCAATGACATATACATTTGATGACCATTATTGCCTTCCCAAAAATATATATCACCACTTACTTTTTTTTTGCAATAATTGTAATTGGACCTGTAGGCTACCAAATCACAATAATTGAATAAATAATAATATATGTGCAACATCATAAATCTTAGCATTCAATATCATACATGGACCAGTAAGCAACGAAAATATGCATGATATGATTGCACGAGTCCAATATTTATCTGTTATGGAATGTAGTACTTTAATGAACACTAATCCTTACATTATATAAATATTAGAGATTAGCATACATATGTAAAATACCCGTAATAAATGAATAAATTATATAATTATCTATTTTTTATTTGAAATTCACATAAAACTAGACATAATATGAAAATCAAATGGATAAGGAAATTTCATGAGATATTACACGAATAATAGTAAATGAAAAACATGAATCGTTTACATTCACTTCATCACTTATGTATGAGTAACAAATTGTAAATATTGACCCAAATCATTCGTGGTCCTACTAAAGCACAATACGGTTATAACATAATTTGTTCGTGTTTTATATATAAAAAAATTTAAGTTGTCCTAAATGATTGCAGAAATCAAAGGCAGATGTATATGATGTCCAATAATTTCTTAAAATATTGTTACTTATTAATATTCTGTTAACCATAGCTACCCTTAAATATTGTTACCTATTAATATTCAATTAATCATACCTACCAATAATATTAATTATAATTAAGTGAATGAACATACATAAACAATTCAACATTAAAGGAAATTAGCCTAATGTCCATAATTTTATATCGTAACATGTGTTTGGCGTCTAATCTAAAACTAAAAATGAACATTATAATAATTGAATATCCACATATATGAACTATAGACTATGTTTATCATCTAATTCAACTTAAAAGGAGTATTAGTATCCAATCGAAATACATTATCTAGTAGCCATGCATATGTAGCAGAACAGGTTGTATAATATGACCAGAAAAAAAAATAAACACGAAACCAAGCTCCAATTCAGATGGCAATGGAAAGGAAATCGAAACTGGAACTGATACCATGTCAACAATGTTTAAGGGAATAATTATGATTATTTTTGTTGATATCAAATATGTATTTATACGCACAAAATATTCCCATGATTACTGAATACATCCCATGATTATAGGAGATCCAATATTATAGGAACATGTTAATATACAGGTGCTAGAAACACTACCCATAATAAACTATCCTTAATCCACATAATTAACAAAGCCATTGACTTATTCCAACATATAGGACTACCTAATTCTAGTTAGAATCTTCTTTGAAGTCAAGTGAATTATATTTATAAATTCTACTCTCTATAGTTTGTTTCCTTCTAGGATTGGAAATATTTAAAAGCCTTGGTTGGATTGTCTTTAAATTTCTTATTTCCATTCTTTCATGTTTGCTTAAGTGTTTCACCGAATAGAATACAAAACCAAACAGATAACCTCCTCTAATAGGGTCAATAAGTTGAAAATGCTTAAAAGTTACCATGGTTTACCGCTTAAATTTTTTTTTATTTAATGTTATCGTCTAAAACTAGTATATAAATTTATTGGCCTTAGCCTGAATATACCAATAATAAATAGTAATAGATAAAGAAATATTCACTACCAAAATACCGAATAAGGTAAAGAGAGAGAGAGAGAGAGAGAGAGAGAGAGAGGGAAGGGGGGAGATAAATAAGAAAACCAAGAATTTACACGGTTCGACCTAAAGTGGTGCCTATATTCACATGTGTAGGGGTGATTATATTGCTTCAAATGGGAAACAACTATGGAAATGGATTGGATACAAGCTCTCGTGTTCTCTCTAGGTTTTTACAGTGTAATAGTTAGGTATAATATTTCTTGATACCCTGTTATAAGGGATTATGTGCTATTTATATACTACTACATATTTACATTCCAATAGGTGGATCATCAAGAGTTTATTATAGCATGATATAAAGGGGGAAATATAGCGTATCTCCCTCATGTGTGAAGGAATTTAAGCATGAGTATTGGTATTCCATCACGTGGTATACACTGGTACAAGCTGGCATGGATGGGGTCAACTAACATTGTTAGTTAATACCATGTTGAAAGTGATAGGATAATTGATAATTCTACCTAGATAAGCACATTCTTATCGAAACCGACCATATTGCTCTAGTTAATTAAATTATGTGTTAAGCTGACCTCACTATCTACCTTTAATGAGGACACGTGTCACATCCTTGGAGGTTCACAAGGCATCCTATATTTATGGTATAACAAAATCCCCCAAGACTTCGTCCTATGAAGTATTAGATATTTGTAGGAGTAGTTAGGTGAAATGAAATAATGGAGTGTTAAATAGGAGAATATTATCAGCCTTCGAGAATTTGTCCATCTCAAATTCTTCTCGACATATGCCAAGCAGATACACTTATAACATTGGGGTTTGGAATTGGACTAACACATTTCAAGTGACTAGGACTAGCATTTGGCGTAACCATTATACACGTATGGGGTAGTGCATGCTTCAGTTATTGATGGCATATGTTTACTTTTTTAAACATGACGTCATATGTCATGAGTGGATGAATTTTTATAAAAAAAAAAATATAAAAGCATTGGTCTTGAAGTGCTTGAATTTCTACAGCCTTTCAAATTTGACTGAGTGCTTTCGACAGAGAAAACCCTCAATTTCCTATAAACTCATTCGTCCCCGATAAAAATTATTTAGTTCCCTCTATATTCGATGAATATTCTTCGTTTCTTCTCTGTTGCTTTAAAGTGTAGGCATTTTTCATCCACCTTCAGCCTTTTTTATGATTTCCAGGTATATCATTGCTTGTTCTCTGAGTTTCTAGATTTTTTTTATCAAACTTATGAAATATTTGCATAGTTATTCTACTTGCTACTTTCTTGTTGTTGGATTCAACTGTGGTTGGTGTTTATTTGGAGGATCGATCATTTACGTTCCCATTGAGCTGGTTGGCATAGGGTTTCATCATTTTCTAAGGCCTTTTTACTTCTGTTGTGTTTGGTTCTTTCAAATTTTTTTATTTTAGAAGCTTTATTGTATCCTATTTTTCATTTTTCCTTGATGAGTTAAGAACCCCACATTCATATGTCATTAGAATACTAAACTAAATTATAATTTTCTTGTCCAGGTATCCTTAATAGGGTTTCAAAAATCCTTCAGGTTATTCGACTTGATGATGAACCTGGACATCCCCAGTATACCCCTACCACAACCTCATGTGGTCGTTATGCATAATTATCTGTTCGTGTGGACTTTAAAGGCCCTAAGTTTGAGAGACCAGAAGTAGTAGATCAAATATGGTGGTAGTCTTGTGTTGGAAATTTTATGAACAGTGAGTCAGACATTTCTATTCTAGTTTGTACTTATTAGATGAGAGAGTTATGTCTGAAGGAGTTGTGCCTCTAAGACCCACTCCTTCCCTTCCCCTACTGAGGTGACAATTGGTGAGGAGGGTGCTTCAAGGGATTCCTATGAATCTTATGATCCCTCCACCACTATGTCATATGGGATACCGACGATATTTTAGAGGATGAATTGGATGATCTAATGGAGAAATATGGCATCCCAATTAGCATTTCTACTACTCATTAATGAGGAGAGAGTCTATGATACTCTGTGCTCGGAAGAAGTCTTTCTACCCCTGTGGGCACTCCAAGTGGGGCTCCGTTTGCCTCTTCATCTTGTTATTAGGTCCATTTTGAATGGATATGGTGTCACCATCACCCAACTCCCTCCCAATGCCTACAAGACTATCTGAGGGGCTATGATGTTCTAAAATGAATATATTTGGTTTGACCATATAGGGGATATATTTAGATATGCCTGTGGCTTAAATAATAATGCCAAAGCCCCAAAATATTACTATTTCGATCCAAGGAAGTCCCACTTGACAATGGTTAAGGTTTTCCAAACTAGTAACAATAGTTGGAAGGGTTAATTTGTATTTATGACGGGTGATTACGAGTTTAGGAGCCATAAAAAGGATAGGTCGTATAAGGTTCCATGCGAGTGGACTGAGACGAATAGAATTAGTAAAACCTTTAATTTTTCTTGCATTTTGATTTCTCCTTTACGTTATGATTTTTTAATATCTTATCTTTCTTTTTTAGTGAAGAAGGCTCTTAAGCTCCCAGCTGTGCTACAAGACCTGGTTGAGGCTTACTATGTGCCCAACCCTCCTAAGTTTGAGGATTTGTTTTTTGTATCCAAATTCATAAGTCTTAGGTATCATACTCCTTCTGGTGGAGCCCCACTTGTAGAGATATTTCACTATTAGAAGAAGGGGTGTTGTTTGAGACCAATCTAGATATAAAAGTTGCCCATGGTGCTAAGGTAGAAGTTGAGACAGGTAACTACATTTACCACATTTTCTCATCTTTTATCTTGTCTTTATTACTTGACTAATTTCTTGACCATTTACATATTTCCTCCACCGATAACTTCATATCAGGTAATCGAGTCTTCATACAGAATGGCTCCTAGTTAACTTGATCCAACTCAGATGGACCAGGATCGTCGTAGGATGATAGAGTCTAAGTAGAAGAGGAAGGGTGATACTGAGGCAGGCAAAAATATAAATTTGACGCCCAAAAAATAATAGAAGATGAAGATCAAAAACATACCAAGATAAATACTTGAGGAGCTACTGAAGCTAAGGCTTCCGCAATGGCTAAATCAAAGGGGAAAGCCCCCATATCCCGTATTCATACTGTGGTGGGAGAAAATAACCCCTTGAAATACCTAGACTTTTTGGTGATCTGAAGTTTCCAAGAGTTAGGCTACTGCTGAGAGGATCCAGATAGAGGGACGCCCATCTCATTGGCTCTTTCGTGCTCAAAGGACAGCCTCTTGCTAGAGAGAGGTGGAGGACGTAAAATTTAATCCTAACCATCTGGTGACTTCTGAAGACCTACGAAATTAATTGAATTTAGTTTACTAGCATATGAATAATGCAATTTACCTGCATGGATACCATAGGAATAACAAAGACTTCGAGTTTTTATGGGATTATGACCTGAATGCTATGTGGAGGCGAGCTCGGCATTTTCTTACTATGGTATGTTTATTGAACTTGTGTTCATCTTGAATGTTTTATGTTTTATGTTTTATCACTATTATGACTTCATACTTTATTGATAAATCTCGATGGCCACTATAATTTTGAAGGAAGGCGATAACCAACCATGTTGCTTACTAGAAGAAGAGAAGTACCATTGAGGCCCTGACCAAGGAGAATATTGAGATCAATAATAGCCTACAAGAGACATCGGATAATCTGAAGAGGACGTGTACTAAGTTAGGAAAGAAAGGGAAGGATGTCATTACCAATATGGCATCTTTTATCTAGGTCGAGAAAGAAGTCCATAAGCTGAAAGATCATGCCAATACTGGCATTGTTAAATTTAAGATCCTAGAAAAGGCCTTAACAAAGGCGAATGATGATCTGGAAATGTCTAACTAAGCTTTGAACATAGCCAACCAAAATATAGTACATCCTAAGGAGTTTTTAGCTAAGGCTGAAGAGACAGCGGTGGAGAAGTTTATGTCATTTGACGACTATAATATCGAGAGTCTATCCTTTTTCCTCGATGTCTATGAAGAAATGAAGAACATGGTTATAAAGAATTTCCCCTATATTATAGAAGAGGTCAATAATAAGGCGATAATAAAGCTAGATAAGTTGGAGGCTATAATATCGAGAGTCCACTACTTTGGCTGCTGAATAGATGTTGGAGGCTGACAAGTCCACTTCCAAATATTATCAGGATAACAAAGCTAGCCAAGTTTTTACTGGTGCAACTACTATTACCCCTATTGAGGACACTATCATGATTGATCTTCCTGCTGATGGTCCAACTCAAGATGTCACTATTATTGAATCCAACGATGTTCCTCTGGCTTAGTTATCTTAAACCTCTATATTTTAGTGTAGCTTTTTTGTATTTTTGCACTGAACAGTTTCAAACATTTTCATATGTCTTGGTCTGTAATGAACGGGTCAATATTTCTGGTTTGCAATGAATACTTTACTTATAGTTTCTTTAATATATATATGTTCATTATTTGAATTTCTTGCTAACATTTTTTGTTGGCTAGATTTCTGACCACCGCTTGTGATTAGTGTTCTCTCATAAATAACAAGTAAATGTGATTAGGCATCTTTGACCTAGTTAGTTTTAGTCTTATGGACATATTGTAGCGCGTTTCTTATCCTCCATGTCATCTTATTAGCTACTTGGTACTTGGGATGGGCCTATTAGAAGTTTAGTCTTATATTGACGTCGTCAGTTATTGCCTACCCGACCTACCTTATTAGCTATTTGTTTTGGACAAACTTGGGTTATCCTGACTTAGGTTTTACTGATGCTTATACCAGCTTACTTATCACATGGACGGATCTTATCATCTTGACCATGTGTCACTATTAATTACTTGAGTTGACCAAATAGGTTAGGATCTATCCCTGCATTAGTCAATTATGTTCGGATCTTATCGTCCAATGACTGCAACAGATTTCTCGCATGTGGTAAACTTCTTATATGTGGCATGTTTTAAAAAATATCATACATGAAATTAAACTTCTTATTCGTGGCATGTCCAAAGATGAGGGTATACATGAAGTTTGGTTTTGGTTATGCATATTTAGATGCGATGTTTAGATGTATTCATCCTAGACTTCTTGTAATTCTCTCATACTAACGAAATACAAAAAAAGTTGAATGAAAGCATGCATATGGGAATTTTTTATTTTCATTTATCACCAAATTGAATTACAAAAGAGTGAAAAGAATTTATGTTTTTTATTTTAACTCGCTCGACGCCATTACTTATAGTATTTCCTTAAGGGTTTGGAGTTCCGTGGATTCTTGAACTATTTTCCTTCTAGGGTTTCAATTTGGTTAGTTTATAATGCACGATAGCAGATTCTCTATACGGACCGTGCCAATTAGGTTATAGCTAATTTCCCTTCTGGATGACCTTTTTCAGCACATTGACTCCTTCTTTTTAAAGTGATCTATTTTACAATTTTGTTGTAAAAACTAGAAGTTTGTTATTAGTATGCGACCGATCAAGGCATTACATGCTCCCTGAATTCTTCTACCAAGTACAAATCTAATCTTCTTAACTGGTCGCTCCGTGGTGAGTCGAAGTTGAGGATGTAGTGGATAGGAAGACCAATATTCGTTGGTCTATCACCTTTGTTCCAAAAGCTAACATATAAGGGGGTTTACTTGTCTCAATTAGCAACGTTATTTTGTATGCCCATAAGATGATGTATAACTCATTGCTCTAATATTCCTTAGGATCATCCAAACCTTTCTTTATTTTATCCGGTAGGGTTTTGTTTATCACCTTTATCTGTCTGTTACACTATAGGTGACCTAGTGCTGGGTTCAATTTCTTGATTTTGGAGCATATACAATAATCTTCAAACTCTTTATTATCGAATCGAGTGTCATGATATATGATAAAGGCGTATGACATCCCCTAATGGAAGATAATGTTCGTTTAAATAAAAATAAAGTCCTTATTATATGGCCTCTCCACGAGGGGTTAACCTCTACCCATTTGGTGAAATAGTCTAGTGTGAAGACTATGTATTTGAATCAGCCTCTTATCTTCGAAAGTGGGCCGACCAGATCAATACCCAATATGGCGAAAGGTCAAGGGGATGTGATTTACGTTATTGAGGATCTCGAACTTCGTAGATTGTGACATATTTTAATCTTTTATCACATCTTCTTACATAGTCTGCACAATCTGCTTTCATGGTTGGCCAGTAGTAGCCTTACGTGGCTACTCATTTCACCAATGACCTACTCGATGAATGTCCTCTATGAGAGCCTTCGTGCACTTCCTTTATCAGGTTATTGACTTCAGTTGGATGGATACATCTGAGCGATGATATGATAAATCATCTTATGTACAATATTTCTCCTTTTAGCACGTACTTAATGCCTTATATCGGAGTCTTGTCGCTTTTTTAGGATTTATTAGGGCTGCATTGGTCTTTAAATATGCTCATATGGAAGCCAACTAGGATGGTACCATATCCAGTTCCATCACACTAACATTCTTTTCATTAGTGTTGCGGAGCATGAGGATTTTTAGAGGCACTATTCTTCTCAATTATGTCCTTATGGAACACGTCGGGAGAGTGAGCACATCTGCTCGTGCATTTTCAGCCCTTGGTATTTTGATAATCCTTACCGTTGAGGATTTTAATAATAATCCTTTCGCCTTAACTAGGCACTTAACCATGGATTCCTATCTTGCCTTATAAATACGTACAACTTGGCTTATGATGAGTTGAAAGTCACTATGCACCAATATCTACTTAGGGCCCAGGGATGACGCTAGCACAAATCCTACTATAAGGGCTTCGTACTCTTCCTAATTATTAGAAGCCTTAAAATGAAACCCGATAGCATACTCCACGTTGGTTACATCAGTCGTTGTTATTATCAAGCATGCTCCACTGCCATTGGCACAGGACGAACCATTTACAAAAAATTTCCAAACTATAGGTTCCTCTTCAAAGCTCCTTTCAATTAGGCATCCATTTTTAAATAGTTCTTTCATTTCCTTAAGATCTTAAGCACTTTATTCTTGCTTAGCCGATGACTTTGGTACGTTAATGACCTGGTTGAATGAGTTTACCTCAGAGTTATCTTCCATAGGATTTTGCTCATCTAGTCAAAATGTTAAGCTTTCTTCTGTAGAAGTCTGTTTGATCTTCGTCAGTATTGGGCTATCTTTAGTAGAAGTCTTCTCTATCAATTTTTCTAATGAGCTCTCTTTCATATAATTCTACTTAAAAATATTTTTTTGATATTTAGATTATGCAATGAAACTGTCCACTACTAGGCCTTTGATTGTCATCCTTAGTTTATATTGGATGCCATAATCTCCTAAATCAACTGTCCAAGCCATCAGTCTTCTTTATTTCTTAGGATTTTGAAAAGTCTGACGTATCGATAGGTCTATATAGGCGATAATAATGTGCACTTGAAAGTAAGACTTTATCCTATTAAAGGCTTTAATTAGGACTAAGGATAGTTTCTCCGGTCTAGGTTACCACATTTCTTCTCCACGGTATGCCTTACTGGTGTAATACATAAGCCTCTGTACCCCTTCTTCTTGTAGGACCAATGCCGAATTAACTACCGAGTCAGGCTCGTCCAAATATAAAGAAAGCTTCTCACTCAGAATTGGTCTTGATAATAATGGTGTAGAGCCCAAATATCGATTCAATTCTAAAAATTCAGCGCCATACTCATCATTACATTCTAAGGTCTTTTGTAAAACCTTGAATAAGGGAAGATAGTTGTTAGTAGCTCTTGAGACGAATCTGTTCAGTGCGGCTATGCATCCCATTAGCCATGTTAATCAGTGCTTGGACCTTATCGGGGTTGCACTCAATGCCTCTTTGGTAGATATGAAGCCCAAAAAATTCCATTCCTTTACCATGAAGACACATTTCATCGGATTGAGCTTCCACTACACCAAATCTGCCTAATTGTCATGGTCATTGACGTTGACAAGTTCAACTTGTCAAGGTCAATGACCGTGATAATTCGGGGAGAGATAACTTTTTTTTATCACGGACGTGTCACGGTCATTGACCATGATAAGTTCGTTAGAATTGTCACGATCGTAACACGGTTCCTGTCCGTGACAAGTTTAGTCACGGTTAATAACTGTGATAAAGCCTTGACTCTTTTTAAAAAAATTGTCACGGTCATTGACCGTGACAATTCTGGGCAGAATTTAAAAAAAATCTTCTAGGCAGTATGGCCACTGCCACTGCCCAGCAGTATATTTGTACCTGTTATAGCAACGTTGTACCTGTTCAAACATCATATATCAAAATAAATTAGAGATAATGCAAATATACATTTAAAATAGAAACTATTTAAGAAGAAACAACATCACCATCAATTATCTCAAATCTACAAACAATTTAGCTGGAAAAGAAATTTTGTACCGCGATGCTCAGGGACACCTCCTTATCCTTACCTTCTCGTCCGAAGAGCCACATAAGTATCGAGCCTATGTGGCCTACCCCCAGGGTCACTCCCTGTCCCCTGAAATAAAATAAAGTAAAATTAGTATCCGCTAACTTGAAATATAAATCTAAATCGAAATCAAAATCGAAATCGAAATTGAAATTGAAATATTCTTATAAATATAAATATAAATACATTACCTGTAGTGCCACCCAAACAACTAACTTGAGCTCATATGGAACCTCCTTCAAACTAATTTACCCCGGCCAATCGTGTCAAATATAATTCCCTTCATATCTGAACACTAAGAAATGCCATAATCCTATGGAGTTATGCTCTGCAAATTCCTTCCAACCGTTATGTAGCCAAAAATCACCAGTTAAAGTTGTCAATTCCACCTTCCATATTTTCCCATGTTTTGCTAGAGGTTACAAGTGGTGGAATTGACAACTTCAACTGGTGATGTTTGGCTACACAAGGGTTGGGAGGAATTTGCAGAGAATCACTCCATAGGATTATGGCATTTCTTAGTGTTCAGATAGACGAAGAGATTCAGTCTCCTCTCCACAAGTAGGACACCCCAAATAATTATGTACTAATCACCTATTAAAGGTAAGAAGCGTATATTCATGGATTAGTATAAACAAAACTTAGATGTAGTTGGAATATTTATGTATTAATCTCCTCTCCACACACGCACACTATACAAGAGTGAAAATAATGAAGTGCAAATCAATTAAAAGCATTAAAAATGGATGTTTCGGTACAAATTAGAATATTTATTACAAATTGAAAAATTGTTTCAAATTCGGGTTATCATAAAAAATGGATTGATATTTGGTAGGAGCAGCCAAGTCATCCACACTACTATTTAGACGCTTTGGCGCATGTTGGACAATTGACCACGACTCATTGTTGATATACTCCGAGTAAAACACTTGCTTAACCTTTTGAAATGCACAAACAAACGGCTTATCTCTCACGTGGTCGTTGCTCTTCAACTTGGACAAGTCAACCATGATCAAATTGGTGACAGGATCAACTTTACAAGTATTTTTATCCTCAACTCTTACCCAGTCACAGTAAAATACAACCTCTTTGAAGCTTATATAATCCAATTCAAAGATATTTTGGATTACACCATAGTAAGTAATTTCAGCTTCAACGAGGTTTTTATCTTTTGCGCTCGCTCGAAAGAAAGTATGAGCCTTGTATGAAATTCTCGAGTTCTGTACATTTGTACTTTCCTCGTACACTTTAGCGCCGAAAATGTAACCGTTCAATCGATACTTTTTGTACTCTTGTGCCACGAACAAGGGTCCAGTGGCTAGACGAGCAAGCCTTGATGTCGCATCACCCGTCTTTAGGAGCTGAGAATATAGATAAATTAATTACATTAGTGGTAAAATTTGAGTGTAATGTAACGTTATATAACAACTATTTTCATTATAATTACCTCTTGTGTCAACCACAACCAAAATTCGTTGTCTGATTGTACCATTATTTTTCGTCTTTTATTGTTCTCACAGGCTTCATATTTTCTGCATATTAAAAAATTAATCATGTATAAAATAATCTAAAATAATGTTAGACATTATAATAATTGAAACTTACTCTTTCCATTCTTCGACATCTTCATGTGTGTCAAATAGATAACTAGCTACTTTTTCATGTTGCAAACTCGTTAATTTCACTCGTTTTCCCATCACATGACCACCATCATCGACGAACTCATCAGTGTCATCAACGCTGGTCGAGTCAGGCATATATTCCAAAGTATATATTGATGACTCCACGGTGATGTATTCCTCTGCAATTGATCCTGCAATGTATCGCGTATTCTTGACGTAATCTGTAAAAACTTTCATCAATCTTTCAAACGGATACATCCACCGATATCTAACTGGCCCACAAAGAAGTGCCTCGTTACATAGGTGTACAACAAGTGAACACTTATGTCAAAGAATGATGGGGGAAAGTACTTCTCCAATACACAAATCGCTTCGGTCACCGTCAATTTTGCGGCCACTATGTGTTCTCGATTGACTACCTTCTCACACAAGAGGGAGAAGGTAATACTAATTTGCATAATAGCCCTACACAAATCCTTATGCTTGGAGAAAAAGTACTTAAACAATAGAAGAACCAATTGCATGATCAAATGCCAATCGTGGGACTTACAATTATGTAAATAATGAGTAGCATAATTCACAATCCTTTGCAAGTTGGACAAAAAAGTAGATGGGCCCTTCAAATTATATATTGTGTCTAGAAGCACCTTTCTTTCCCCACTCGTCAAACTAAACGCATCAGGGGGAATTATTGCCCTTCCCCTACTATCTTCTTTCAACCATAATTGTGGTTTAATTTTTAACGATTTAAGGTCTTTTCGTGCATTTTCTCCATCTTTCGAATGACTCCCCCCAAGGAAAGTGCCCACAATATGTTCAGTGAATTTCTTCTTTGCATGCATCACATCCAATACATGGCGCACCGGGTTATTCTTCCAATAAGTCAAGTCAAATAAATTTTACCTTCGAGACCATGCCTTTCTTGTCTCAGTTTCATTCCCAGTTGGGGTCTTCTTATGCTTGACGTTCTTGAATTTGGGATTCTTACCTGGCATATTAGGGCCACATTTAGAAGATTTACTTTCAATTTCTGAACTCGAAAGTTGTCTTGGCGGTAGCTTATGTTCAACCTCCCCCCCCCCCCAATAAAAAATTGGAACATTTCTCGGATCTGAAACTATGAGCTGGGGGTAAAAACCTCCTGTGGCGATGGTATACATTTTTTAAGCTAGAGGATAGACAAAGAGATTCAGTCTCCTCTCCATAAATAGGACACCCCAAATAACCATGTACTACACAATCGGATAATGTCCCATAAGCTAGAAGATCATGAATTGCCCACATCAATATAGCTTTCAGCGTAAACTCTTCTTTTCTAAAAGAGTCAAATGATTTCACACCCTCTTCCCACAACTCATTTAATTCTTCTACCAAAGGAGCCAGGTAGACGTCGATGTCATCACTTGGTGCCTTTGGCCCAGGTATCAACAAAGCCATCATCGAAAATTCAGGTCTCATACACTGTGAAGGAGGGAGGTTGAGTGGGGCTAGGATCACTGGCCATACACTCTGATTGGTGCTTAGATTTCCAAATGTATTGAAACCATCTGTTGATATAGCCAAACGAATGTTGTGTTTTTCTCGAGCAAAATCGGGATACTCAAAATTCATCCTCCTCCAGGCAGTAGAGTCAATAGGATGACGCATGATATTACCCCTATTTCTGCCCTAGCATGCCAAGTCATTGTCTCTGCAATCCATGGTACTGTGAAAAATCGCTTTAATCTAGGCCCAACGGGAAAATATTTCAATACTTTTTTAGGAACTTTTGAGCTTGTGCCTTCCTTACTAGTAGATTGGACATAACTAGGTTCATTGCATACCAAACAACGATCGCGATTTTCATACTCCTTTCGGTATAGTATGCAGTCATACACACAAGCATGAATCGATTTATACTTCATTCCCAAACCTTTCAAACTGTTCTTCATAACAGGATAGCTATTTGGAAGTGTATTCACCTTGGGTAATAAGCCCTTTACCTATTTCAGAATTCCCGTCACGCTATTGCCAGACAAACCGTACTGCATCTTCAAACTGTGTAAACCAACCATGGCATGAAAAGTTGTTTGATCTTTCTCACAGCCAGAGTATAACGGTTGGGTCGCCTTAAATTTTAAACTTTAGTAGTCATCGTCAAGTTTTATCGTGTTGTCTTCACGAGCACTTGAATCTTCTACATCATCAGTAACCTCATTCTCCTCTGATTCATAAACTCCGTATACATCATCAACTAAATCCTCTAACATATTATGATCTACGTCGTCCCCTTCTACATCTATTCTACTTGTTGAAGGTTGTTGTGAAGGTTGGTCGGGGACAAAAGGAACTTTCAATTCACCGTGAAAACTCCAAAATCGATAACTATCTTGCATACCCGATCTTAACAAATGTAGTTCAATTGTTTTCCACTCAAACACCTTACCATTCTTACACCTAGCACACGGACACGGAAACTCTTCATCATTATGACATCTCTTCGCATATTTCACAAATTCGTTAACACCTCTGCGAAACACATCCCCCATTCTATTTGTCTCACCCATCCACTCTTTGTATTTCGGATATCCCATCACAGCTACCACAACTAATCGCCTATTAAAGGTAAACAAAACTTTGATTTATAGTATGTTTCATTTAATTATGTCTTATTTATATTCAAATTCAATTTATAATAGAAATTTCTATTTCCTCCATCTCCTCTAAAGGGTGAGTGGTCCTATCCCATTCAAGACCACATTTTTCTGTAATATACTTAACAGCTCATGCACATTGTTACGATTTGAAAAAAATTCGACAGCATATTCCCGTAGTTCTCCAAGTACACGACGTAGATTGACAAGTGTAAGTGTTATTTTAATTGATCAATTGAAATAACAGTCACACTTGTGAATCTAGTATGTACTCAGAGAACATTAAGATATGACTGTAGAACTTCCTCCAAAAGTAACAACTTTAAGCCACTAAGAATATTATACAGTCTCAAACTGTCCAAACGGGAAAATTCGAGAGATCTCATTATAGGGGTAATGACTCTCGAATGAGTCTAAGGGCTATTGAATGCGTACGCATAAGAACTAGAAGGCTAGTATCTATGCACACTATATTTAATTTCAAGTATGTTTCATTTAATTATCATACTATATATAAATTGTTCGATATACAAAGTAATTTTCAAAAAAAAGTTGAAAAATTCCACCCCCATATGGACAATAATCCAGTGGTCATGCCACTTTTAAAACTAACCAACCCAATATTTACTAAACAAAATAATCCAACAGCAATGTCAACAACAAATGTGTATCCCGTATTCCTTCTAATTCATCTACTCAATTAATTCATTTCATCAATTAAACTAACAATTAAAGTATACAATTATTAATTTACTAATTTACAATGAGTGTCAATCCTACTTTCATATGAAATGGGAACTAATTATTAATTTACTTTCATCTAAAACTATACAATTAAAATTACAATTAAAGCTATACAATTTATTAATTAAAGCTATACAATTGTTAAGATTGCCCCACCACACACACACACCCACCACCACCACCCCACCCCTGCCCCCTCCCCCCGCCACACACACGCACATAGCTGCGCACACACACATACACCCCACCCCACCCCCACCACACCTGCACACACACACACGTACACACACAGCCCACCCCACCCCCCCACCCCTTGCCCCCTCCCCCACCACACACCACCACACATATATATACACACGTATATACACATATACACATACATATACACACATATATATACACACACATATATAAATGAAAGAGAAAGAGAGGAAAAAAACATACCTTAGAGAGAGAGAGAGAGGGGGAGAGCTGAAGTCCCTTAGAGAGAGAGAAAGAGAGGGAAAATAAAAAAAAAGGTGGGAAAAAAGAAGTCTAGGGCTTTTTTTACTGAAGACATTGTCACGGTCATTGACCGTGACAATTCTTTGTCACGGTCAATGACCGTGACACAAAACGCGTGTTTGTTGTCACGGTCAATGACCGTGACAAGGGTGGCCAGCTGAAAGGTGACATTTTGGCCATTTTGGTGTAGTATTCATTTATTATTTTTCTAGCTGGTTGAAAGTCTATCCCAAATCTCTGATGTGGTCGACATCTATTTTGTTGTTTTTCAGCATATCGTTGACAATCACCTCCATATTTTTATTGATCTGATTTTTAAAGACTTAATTCACCAACCTCTCACATGTTTCCACAACATTTTTAACCCAAAGGGCATAAAATTTTAGTAGTAAATACTTCAACTTGTGATCAATGAGGTCGTCTCCCGATATTTTATCTTCATCTTGATCTGTTATACACCGAATAAGCGTCCATAAAACTAACCAGTTCATGCGCTAACATTTTGTCGACCAACTAGTCTATCCTGGTCAAAGGGTAGCGATCTTTGGGGCACGCTTTGTCTAAGTCGGTGGCATCACGACACATACACGACTACTCATTTTTGTTCTTGACCATGACCATGTTATAGATCCATTCTGTGTACTTAATGTCCTCAATAAATCTTGCCTTCTGCAATTTGTCAACTTCTTCTTATATATCCATGTTCTTATCTTAGCTGAAGACATAATGCTTTTGTTTCACACTCTTAGCATCCTTCACTATGCTCAACTCGTAGAAGATGAACTATGGATTAATCCTCGACATATCCTCAGGACTCCAATCGGACACAATTTTTCTTTGTCTAAAAAATTCTACTAATTCCTTTTTTTAGCAAGGTCAAGCGATGAGCCGATCTGGGTTGTCCTCTATGGGTTCTCATCATCTAAGATAACCAGTTCAATCCCATCTATGACTTGGACTTTGACCAACTTATTGTCACCTGGAGGGTCTAGAATCTCGATGTGATAAGTCGTTATCCGCTTCTTCTTCTCTACATGTTATATGTAGGTGTAATAGCATTCTATGACTTCGACCTAGTTTCCCTTCACCATCCTAATCCCATATCTTGTTGGGAACTTTAATTATTGATGCACAGTGGATAGGATGGATTCAAACTTCTTCAATCTCATGCTACCAAATGTGATGTTGTACGCTAAATGAACATTCTTATCCAAGATAAAAAAAATGGATCATTTATGTTCGGCATGTGGGCTAAGTTTCGATCATAAATTCCAACTTCATTGTACCCAGGAGTTATAATTTCTCCCCCTAAAAATTAATGAGAGGTCTGTGATACACGTTGAGTTTACTCTTCCATAACCTCATGTTCTTAAAATAACTATAAAATAACAGATCGGCTGAACTACCATTGTCGACCATAATTCTCGCCACCTTGCACTCGCGTACCATCATTATGATGACCAGAGGGTTGTCGTGCGGGTAAAGCATGCTAGACAAGTCATCGTTGTAATTCTTAATAACTAGGAAATCTTTGTTCACCTTCTTGGAGAGAGTGTCTACAATGCTTACTCAGTTGATATGCTTGATGTAACCATAAGCCTCAGCCTCATTGAAATATTCTTTCTTCTCAACGAGTTCGTATTCACCTCCAGTGTCTCCTCCTGCAATGAAGTTGCACCCAAAAGAGATCGTGTTCACCGGATGAACATGCTTCCTAGGTCTCTTAGGGAAAGAGTATATATTCCTCTGAATCATCATATCTACCCCTTTTCTTCCCATCAGCCTTATTGCAAAGATATTATAATTGTCTCTTGGATTGCTACTCCTCATTTTGATCTTCTCGATCGCCCTTACCCATGAACATTGACAATTTTCCCCGTCTGATTAAGTTTTTAATATCTTTCTTTAGATATAGGTAGTTATTTGTGTTTCGGTCATTATCTATGTGGAAATTTTAATACTTTCTTTTTTTTTTTTTTTTGGATATGCCTAAAACTTTTCGAGCCATTTTCGGTGCTAGGCTCCTCGAATTCCCTCAAGGATATGGAGTACGCCAATGGTTAGTAGGGTATACTCATCATACCTCTTTATCTTATCAACATTCTTGTGTTTTGGCTTCTTCTTCTCTGAACTCTTGTTAGTATGGATCTCGGATTCTCTCAACTCCTTGGCAGATATAGCCTCCTTGGCATTCATAATATTTCTTTCCTTGGCCAATAACTCAGTCATCGTTGTCGATGGCTCCTTAGCTAGCGCCCAATATAACTTTTTGATAAATAGCCCACTCATCAACACAATGATTGTGATCTTCTCATTATAATTGATCACCTCAAACTTCTCACTCTTGAACCGATTGATGAGCTCGAAGGTCATTTCGTCGTAGTTCTGACAAACACTTAGCAGATGATCCACCCTTTTTCTAGGCTTGGATCCAAAACAAAAGTTGTTGAAGAAAAGATCATCCAGATATTGATAATTTGGGATTTCCTCCCACGACAAACTGTTGTACCAAATCAGTGCTGGAAAATGCTTATCACTGCATCTTGTCGAGGATCGAGTAGATATCAACAACATCTTGATACTATTCCACATGCAATACTGGGTCATTTTTGTCATCGTACCTTAAGATTTTAGCTATTTATAAATCGAGAGCTCTTTTGGGAGTATTGGGTTTCCATTAACTAACTCTCATGAGATATCTTTGAAAAAATCAAATTAGGGTTTCGTAAAATTGGTTACACTTCGAGAACCATTTTTATGAAATTATTTATATATTACTGCGTAAAGAAAGTTCATAAACACAATTCCAAAAATATCAACCATCATACGAATGACATGGAACTCGTTCGAATAAGACACTTCGTACGACCAAATATCATACAAAGTTTGGCTCATTATAAGAACAATTATAAAAGGCCCTCGTACAAAGTAAACTTTGTACAAAACCCCACTCTTTGTGAGGACATTTGTTTTCAAAATATTCATTTCGTACAAAGCTTATCCGCACAATATTAGCCTTAGACGAAATGCTTTTTCTATGACATTCCAAAATACCTAAAAGATTCTTTACAAAATGTTTTTCTTATCAACTCAAATTCCAAAATAACTTAGGATCTATTTGATAACATGAGTTAGTAAAGTTTGTTATGGAAAAAAAGGAATCTTCCACCTTACACTAAAATCCTACACACCAGTACACATTTTGATAATTTTCTATGGAAAAATTTTCTTTGGTGGGCGGTGAGGTAAACTTTTCTTATAATTTTTTCCATCTCATGCTAATAAACAAACCCTTAAGGAGTTATCAAACAAAATTGTCTTTCCAAACCTCCAATGTCATGAAAGTTTCGAGTTCAGCATTGCAATGTATTAGTAATATATTTTTCTCTTCGATTTTTTCTTTTACAAATTTAGAATCAAAATGACACTTAGACCTAGTTTTGTTTTGGAATAAAGCCAATATCAAAAGGGATATAAAAAATATTGCTTATAAATTTTCCCCATTAGCTATTCTGGAAACAAACACTAAATTGGAAAAGGTTAAAAAAGACCTAGTGAAATAGCTATATATCATATCTACCCATTACAAATCGTCTGAGATAGACTCGATTCGTTTTACGACTTCAACGATCCATAAATTATAGTACATCATCCGCCCTATATTCCTACACAATCACATACACATGACACAAAAAATGTTCATATAAAATAAATGAGATGACAGATAGATAAATATGTTTATCCTACACTCATCTCACAATCATTCCCATCAACCCAAAATTTATCCCCGAATACTTAAATGGAAGAACACGACATTCAAAAGGTCATAAATCAATCAACTAAGAAATACAATTAATATATCACGATAAAGAACATGATCGAATGATGTAAATTACATATCAACAAAGAAATACCAATATAACAAAATAAATATCATGAGAAGCATAAATTAACAAATTAACATAACTGATAAATGTTTAAATCATCTACACTAGCAATATCCATCATATATAATCATCAAATCATGTACTAGAATAATGATAAATTAAATTGTAAGAGGGGAGTCCTTTTGATGTCAGGGTACTTGAATACAAACTGAGTCGTAACCTCTATTAAATAGCGACAAATTTCTAAACAAGATACTATTAAGAATGAAGAGATGAACTCAGATGAAGTATCACCAAACTCTTTGATATAATATCACAAAACACTCGTGTATAACTCAATTATAAGCAATAAATGAACCTTTTAAAATATATATTTGGGGGAGAGAGAAGCAAGAACTCTCAGATACATCTTAAGCAGGCAGCTCAAACACAAAGGTCTAGAAAACACAGGTAACATCTCAATAAATGTTTAGGTCCTTCGTGGGAAAGCTTGAATCAAAGTGTATTAATAGTGGATGATAAATGCTCTTAAAATGACTCCCCCTCTTTAGTATTCAGATGATTATAACAATAATCATACGTCTCTCACAAAGTGATTGGGGTATTTATATATTCAGTTTCCACTCGAATGTAATATCATGCTCAATAAATGCAAAAAACAACCCCTTGTACCTCTACTTCACTAGTACTTATTGCGAAGCTATGTCATTGTGCCCTTACATCATTGGTATTAGAAACCAACAGATAGCTTTCGTGACCAACTATGTGTCAGGAAGCTATCACAATAGTGGTAATCTACCAAATTAACTAATAACCCACGAACCATCATGCTTTACTCAAGCTTTGATTGGACATTGAGTAAGTCATGTGTGACGTCACTTAAGATAAATGTTACTTTTGGTAAAGGACCTTTTGGCACTAAACCCAATGGGTGATGATTTTTCTAGTTGCTCACATGATTCTCTCTCGAGTTATGCTCCCCCAATGTTTTACCTGGTGTTTATATAGTGGTTAAATCATGTCTTAACATTGTCTTGCTTCCCAATCCTCCAAACCATTTCCCTCGTAGGTTTCCACAGTGAGGTTGTTCGATAGAGAATAAAAGCTCTCCCAAGACTTGCCAGACTTGGTCCCTCGAGATATAAGGAACAAATTTCCAATTGAGCCCATGTATAGTTTTTACTTATTCTTGAAACAAAACACATTTGAGTCATAGGTAGATTTTTATTGTTCAATCTCATACAGATAATGACGTGTCGAAGATTAATTGGATACGTTGTAACAAAGCTTCAAGGATTTAATTATGCCAAACTTTATTTGGTGCGATTTATTCATTTTCAAAGTTTAATTGCATTATGAGATCACTTAGGTATGAATGCTTAATGTTAATGAAACTCAGAATGTTATTTTATAAAAATAAGGATGTTATTTTTTAAAAGAAAATGTTTTAAAATGTTTTAATAGTGTTTTACTTGTTTACACTTTGTTTAGAGATGAAAAGGACGTATTATAGATTGGTTTGGTTTGGACTTTAATCTAGGCAATTTCATTCAAATGACATACGATGTCGGTCGAATGAGAGCTACTATCATTAGCATGACATAGTATCTCACTCGAACGAGAGAAGCCAATGCCATAAAATAATTATAAATAAGCCTTGTTCCAGTTTTCTCGAAGTGTGTGCAATACGAAAAATAGTTTACAATCTAGAGAATTTTTTGCACAAAGTTTTCTTAGAGTTTTCACTATAAAACATCCTTAGAGTTTACAAAGATCTGAGTTATCATTACTGTTGATACCAAATTTAGCCTGTTGACATGGCTCAATTAAGTAAAGACACGTGGCAATCTACCTAGCAATAACAAGAGCTCTTCGAGGAATCATACTGCAACGAGGAGGTTTACCTCCCCGACCAACTCAAACTCTCCGACTAACAAGGGTTCTCCGAGGAAGATTATTACTCCGAGCAACTCATGAATGGCAAGTTACTTAGGCGGCCCGAGCAGCTTTGGCGGTCCGAGATGCACCTCGTTCAGAGCATTTATTACCAAGACAATTAAGAGGATTAAATACGCATTAAATACATACAGATGTATACTCCTAAGGGACGACTATGTATGCACCTTTTCACATGTACAGCTGAATGGCTATAAATACATTGTATCACCCTCGTTGTAAGGGGACCGGAATTTCTTGATTAAAACCTGTAATCGAGAATTCCCAAAACAAGTCAGCAATAACAGAAACAGTGGATGTAGGCCATTCTTATAAGGCTGAACCACTTTAAAATTTCTTTGTCTCATTTAATTTTATCTGTGATTAACTAATTAGACACGATCTAGTTTTTTACATCAACAGATTGGCGCCGTCTGTGGGAAACGACCGGTAATTTCGTTTTTCATCAACAACAATTCATCACCAATGGCTGATAATCCTGAATCCAGTTATCGAAACACTGGAAATCCCCCAAATCCGTTTGCTCCATCGAATGTTCCAAATCTAGCTGGAATAATGACGAATCTGGCCCAAGGCCAGACAGCCATGCAAAAAACTAAGCGACAACTCATATAAACCCTTCATGGCGGTGCGCCAACCCATTCAGGACAGCGAAGTGTTTAAAGAAACACCCGTATACTCCCTTCGCGTACTGGGCATACAGCTTCATATCATAATGAGGAATCAGATGATTTCTCTTATCAACCGGGGCGAACTTCATCAGTACGGGCCACAGATACTGAGCAACGTATCACTCTCTCCCCAGAGAGGACCAGCGCATTGGAAATATTAAGTAGAGTTTCTCCTTTCAGTCGATTAGGCCCTAGGAGGAACAAAAGTCCTCCTAGAGCTGCGTCGAGGAGTTTTCGACGACCATCAGACTTAAGGGAAGGATCTGCCCAATCGCAACCAGCTGCTCGTTAAGATAGATCCCAGGAAGCCACATCAACACGATCAGTTGCTCGAACCAATAGGCTCGAGGGAGGAAATGACGCGTGGAAAGGTTATATCCAAAGACTGGAGGATAGATTGGGAGAAATGGATAAGGCCAGGAACCCTCTACAACAAACTTTTATTCAAGGAACACCCTTTGTCCAGGCTGTTGTGAATTTTCCCACACCGTCAAAGTTCAAAGCACCTGTGGTAACCCCCAAATACGATGGAAAGATAGATCTTGTTCTTCATATAGAGCAATATCAAGCTGCCGCCGACATCTATGCCATCCCCGACGAGATGAGATGTAGAGCATTCTCGAGAACTCTTACCGGATCTGCTCAGATATGGTACAACAATCTTCCTCGGGGTAAGATCTCAACTTTCTTTCAACTGGTCGAGTTATTCATTGGAAATTTCTGTTTTGGAGCAAAATCAGTCAAAAGAGTAGCACATTTGTTAAGTGTTAGACAAAAAGCTGGAGAAAGTACTAGAGATTATATAACTGGTTTTAATAACGAGAAGCTCAAAGTTATAGATTACGAAGAAAAGACAACGATCATCGCCTTGATGAGTGGGTTATTGCCCAACAAGTTGTATTACACTTTGGCAAAAGATCCACCCACTACCATGTCAGAATTGATGGCAAAAGCGGCCAAAATCATGAATGTCGAGGAGGCTATGACTGCAAAGAAGAATATGGATAAAGAAACCAAGGTGGAAGTCGAAAAAGCTAAGAAAAAAGAGCATAAGAACAATGGTGGTGATAAATAATCCAAAAATAGGTCGTCATGGGAAGTATTAAAAAAAATTGATAATTATACTCCCTTGAAGATGGGAATCAACCACGTTCTGGAAGAAATCAAGAACAACGAAGAGTTAAAATGGCCAAAGAAGATGAAGGCAGACCCTGACAGGAGGAATAGGGAAAAATATTATGAGTTTCACAAAGATCATGGCCATATGACTAAAAATTTCATAGCTCTTCAGAATGAGATCGAAACACTCATTAGACGAGGAAAACTGAAAAAGTACATCGATCGTAGAAATGAAAGAAGAAATGACGACCGAACAAGAGAGAGGTCTAGATCTCCTCATCGAGCAGAAGAGAACAAGAAAAGAGACCATGAAGATGATCCAGAAGATGACCCCGATCTTCCCAAAAGATCAAGGCAACCAGAACGTGAGGTATTTTCAATACGTTTTGGGTCAATTGATTGTAATGTCATTACAGGTGGAGATGCAGGAGGAGGAGATCTTACTGCAGAAAGAAAGGCTTACCTCTGTGAGGCTCAAGCTTGCTCATATATTCAACGAATAAATCTGGTCGAGGAGGATCGACCGAGAAAGGAAAACAAAGAGAAGTTGGTTATTGGTTTCTCAAAGAACGACCTCGCAAGTGTTTTATATCCTCATGATAACCCGTTGGTGATCAAAATGAGAATGAAAGAAGTGATGATTTCAAGAGTTCTGGTAGATAATGGTAGCTCGGTAGACATTATGTTCTACTCGTGCTTCGATAGTTTAAACTTAAAGTTATCTCAGCTGGAGCCTTATCACATACCTCTCCTTGGTTTTGCTGGCGAGAAAGTTTTTCCACTTGGGACGATCAAGTTGGACATATTCATTGGCACATGGCCTGCTTGTCGAACAAAAAGAATACGTTTCTTCGTAATGGACAAGAACTTTCAGTTAGCCTACAATATCATCATGGGAATGGTCGAATTGAAGAAGTTCGAAGCAGTACCATCTACAGTACATCAATGCTTAAAATTTCCAACAAACTTTGGAGTAGGAGCTGTAAAAGGTGATCAAAAGGTAGCTAGGGAATGCTATTATTCATCTGCCGAGAAAGAGGAGCTGGAGGAATCAAGGAAAAAGACTACTACCTATCAAGTGGATGAAGATACAGAAATTGAAACACTGGATCCTAGAGATGAATTGCAACTCGTGAAAGGTCAGGTGGTAGAAGCTACAAAAAATGTCATTTTGGACGACGATCACCCTGAACGAACAACGCAAATAGGTTCATCATTGGATGCCTCATTAAAATAGGAGTTGATAACTTTTCTAAGAAGCATAAAGAAAACTTTTTCATGGAGTCATGAAGATATGCCTGGAATAGACCCAAATTTCTTATGTCATGAGCTCAACGTAAATAAGGAGATCAAGCCAGTGAAGCAAAGAAGAAGAGTATTTAGTCCCGATAAGAATCAAGCTATACAAGAGGAGGTCGAGAAGCTCCATAAAGCTCGCTTCATAGAAGATGTTAAATATCCAGATTGGTTAGCCAATGTGGTGATGGTAAAGAAGAAAAACAACAAATGGAGGATGTGTGTAGACTTCACCGACCTCAACAAAGCATGCCCAAAGGATCACTTTCCATTGCCCCGAATTGATCAACTGGTAGATGCTACCTCGGGACACGAGCTGCTGAGCTTCATGGATGCCTATTCTGGCTACAACCAGATTAAAATGAAACCTGAAAACAAGGAGAGTACTTCTTTTATTACCCCTAGGGGAACTTACTGTTATAATGTTATGCCTTTTGGTTTGAAAAATGCAGGTGCGACATATCAGCGGCTGATGAACAAGGTCTTTGCCGAACAAATTAGTTGCAATATGGAAGTCTATGTTGACGATATGCTGACAAAGAGCAAGAAAGCTGCTGACCATCTAGTTGACTTAGGCCAGACCTTTGATCAACTGGATAAATATCAAATGAAGTTGAACCCAACGAAGTGTATATTTGGTGTACGAGAAGGCATGTTTCTCGGATACATTTTCAATCAACGAGGCATAGAGGCAAATCCTGAAAAGATCAAAGCTCTATTAGGGCTACAATCTCCAATGACGAAGAAAGAAGTGCAGAGTCTCACATGACGAGTAGAAGCACTCAACATATTTGTATCGCGAGCAACTGATAGATGTCTCCCATTCTTTAAAACGCTCCGAAAGACTTTTGAGTGGAATGATGAATGTGAGAAGGCCTTTCAAGACTTGAAGAAATATTTGGGAGAACCTCCACTGTTGTCTAGACCAGTGATGGGAGAAAAATTGTATTTGTATCTGGCAGTATCGGAGAATGCAGTTATCTTGGCGTTAATTAGAATGGAGAATGGAGTGCAAAAGCCAATTTATTACACGAGTAAGGCCTTTCGAGGAACAGAGATCAGGTATCCAAAGCTGGAAAAATTGGCACTAGCGCTGATTGAATCAAGTAGGATAATGAGGCCATACTTCCAGGCTCATACCATAGTCGTATATACAGACATGCCATTGAGACAAGACCTTCATAAACCAGAAAAATCAGGGAGATTGATGTACTGGGCAATAGAACTCGGTGAATATGATATAATTTATGAACCCAGATCATCATTTAAAGGGCAAGCAGTAGCTAATTTCATAGAAGATTTCACATATCCTGATACCCCCGAGGAGTAAAAACTGCTAACTGATGAACCTGTGGATGTTACAGGATCAACAAACACTAGCTCAGACCAACTTAAGTTGGTAAAAGGGCAAGTGGATGTCACGGGATCATCAAATTCGAGCTCAGGCCAACTTAAGATGGTAAAGAGGCGAGAAAAGATGGTCGATAAAGAGCAAGAAGTATCAGGAAATGATGAAAGAAAGCAACAAATATTCCACCGAGGAACTCTGTCAAATCAGAAATTAAAAGATGAGTTACCTATATGGAAGCTATATGTAGATGGCTCATCTTGCACAACAGGCTCTGGGGCAGGGATCGTTTTGAACAGCCCAGACGAGGTGGACATGGAATACGCATTACAATTCCAATTCAAAGCTTCCAATAATGAGGCTGAGTATGAGGCCATGATTGCAGGTCTTAATTTGACAAAAACTATGGAGGCACAACAAGTTATTGTCTTTAGTGATTCTCAATTAATCGTAAATCAAATGTTGGGAATATACGCAGTTAAAGGAGAATTGATGATCATGTATCATGCAAAGGTGATGAAGTTGGTATCAGAATTTATTGCTGTTAAGTTAGTCAGAATACCAAGAATGGAGAATGCGAGAGCAGACGCCCTAACTCGATTTGCATCAGCTACTCGTACCGAGCTACGAAGAATAATACCAATTGAAGTGTTAGCTAGTCGAAGCATAGATGAAGACTTGATGATGAATTTTATTACCCTTGATTTAGGACCATCTTGGATGGATCCCATCAGGGCGTATATTGAGGAGGGAGAATTACCAATTGATAAGATCGCTGCCATGAAATTGAAGTTTAAAGCTGCTCGGTATGTATTGACTAATGGTATTCTGTACATACGAGGAATGATGGTAGGTTTACAAAGATGTGTACATCCCTCCGAGGTGAAAGAATTGATTGAAGAGATCCATGAAGGGTAATGACGCAGGGATACTATTGGCCAACGATGAGGGCTAATTGTATAGCCTATGCCAAAAAATGTGATAAGTGTCAGCGCTTTTCCTCCATCCGAAGAACTCCACAAGTATTATTGACACCTATCACTTCCCCTTGGCCATTCGCCATGTGGGGAATAGATTTGGTCGGGCCACTGCCAACGACCAGAGGAAGGTTCAAATATCTCGTCGTCGCAGTGGATTATTTTACTAAGTGGGTAGAAGCTGAGCCTCTTGTCGATATGACTTACGAGAAGGTATATCAATTTGTCTGAAAAAATATCATTTGTAGATATGACCTTCCCCACGCATTCATCACCGACCATGGAACGCAATTTGATAATGAGGAGTTCGCTGCCTACTGCCATAAGTCCAATATTTTGAAGCTCCACTCAGCACCAGGTCATCCCCAAAGCAATGGACAGACTGAAGTGACGAACAGAACACTGCTAAATGGCTTGAAGAAAAGACTAAGTGATGCAAAGGCAAATTGTATCAACGAGTTACAGTCAGTACTGTGGGCTTATCGCACTACTCCCCGAACAGCAATTGGGGAATCCCTATATATGCTAGCATTTGGAAGTGAAGCTGTCATACCTGCCGAGTTGGGTCTCCCAACACACAGAGTACTGAATTTCAACTCCCCAGTCAGTGACTTAATGAGAAGATTGGATTTGGATATGCTCGAGGAAGTTAGAGATGAAGCATCCATTAGGAATGATACTTACCAACAACGAACAGCTTTGTTCTATAATAAAAGGGTGAAGAAGTGCGAACTGAAGGAAGGAGACTATGTGATAAAGAAAGTGATTCAAAAGCACAACAAATTGGAGGCAAAATGGAATGGACCATACCGAGTTACAGAAGTTGTTCGACCAGGAACTTACCGAATAGCAACATTAGAGGGGGAGGAGTTTAAGAATGCATGGAATGCAGAACACCTGCGCAAGTACTATCAATGATGTAAATTCCCATGTAATGCAGTTCCATAAGTATGAAATAAAATGAAGATATTCTGTCAGATTCTCTCCTTTTATTGAAATTTTTTGGGGAATACTAGTGCTACACACTACTCGGCTCAGATTACTCGGCAAAATATCCCTAAAAATACCAACTTGGTTTGGTTAGGGAACGATATTCCTAAAAATGCCAACTTCGGTTGGTTAGGAAACAAAATATCCCTAAAAATGCCAACTCGGTTTGGTTAGGGAACGATATTCCTAAAAATGCCAACTTCGGTTGGTTAGGAAATAAAATATCCCTAAAAATGCCAACTCGGTTTGGTTAGGGAACGATATTCCTAAAAATGCCAACTTCGGTTGGTTAGGAAACAAAATATCCCTAAAAATGCTAACTCGGTTTGGTTAGGGAACGATATTCCTAAAAATGCCAACTTCAGTTGGTTAGGAAACAAAATATCCCTAAAAATGCCAACTCGGTTTGGTTAGGGAACGATATTCCTAAAAATGCCAACTTCGGTTGGTTAGGAAACAAAATATCCCTAAAAATGCCAACACGATTTGGTTAGGGAACGATATTCCTAAAAATGCCAACTTCGGTTGGTTAGGAAACAAAATATTCCTAAAAATGCCAACTCGGTTTGGTTAGGAAGAAAAATATTTTCCAAAGGTACCAAAGTTGGTCGGGAAGAGAAAAATTCACTAATTTAGGTTGGTCGAGAATTAAAAGATGTTGATCATTGTTGGTTGGATACATTTTTATATGAGAAAAAGATCAAGTTAAATTTTGTTACTTGTGATTTTTACCTGCCAAATTGGTCGTAAAAGCAAAACATAATTAATTATTGATCAATTAAATGATTACCACAAATTCAAGTTAGTCGATAATAAGTTTTAATTAACTACAGTTGGTCGACAAGATATATAAAATTGTTATCTTTCTAACAGATATACATACACAAATGTAAAGTGTTTTACAACTACAATACTTGGCAATCAACATTTGCAAACGAAATGAAAGTCTTTCATTAAATCCAAAAAAATAAAATACATTGATAATGAAATGTATACTAACTATTACATTGAGATTCCTACTCTATTGGTTTCTTCCCCTCTGCTTTTGAAACAGGTTCCTCGCCAGCAGGAGGATCATCCAAAGCATAAGGGGAGGTTATGAAGTTCAGATCTTTAAGGATTCTAATGTTCATAACGGATGGTCTATCTAGCAGATGCTCGGGCGAGATATCTCTGCATTAGAATGGAGATTATAATCACCGAGATACTTATAAATCAAGCATCGAGGGATGGCTCGATCCAGGATCCAGCTCATGTCAAGCTTGTATGGTGGCACTAGTAGGTCGAGTAGTCCAGGATTATGGTAATCCCACAGGTAGTGACCCTGCTCCAGCTGCAGTACCCCTAAGGCATTCAACCATCCCTGTTTGTATCCCTCATTGTTTGCATTCTCAATACGAGCATCCAAATGGTGAAGAGCTTCATTATAGCCTGCCATCCAGAATTCCCGGGGCTGCTTATGGAATTGATATGTCAATCTTTCCAGTTGCTCGTGGAGACTTTTAGTAAAGAGTTCTTTATTCTCCAAAGCAGACTTCTGTGTAGAAAGTTTCTCTTCAAGACTCATGATCTTCTTGGACATCTCAGCCAAGGCCTGTTTCTTTGCCATTAGTTGGAAGGCTTGATTCTCCAGAGCAGATTGAGTCCTCTGCTCTTCAACAGTTACCCAAGCAGCTCTTGCTCGTCCCCGATGAGCTCTTGCTCGTCCCCGAGCAGAAGTAGAAGGTCCAATCCTCTTAAGGGTTTCTAGCTCATCCCTCAAAGTTGGCGTTTTCGACTTCCAGGAAAGAGAACCCTTCACTGTTTATAGGGACCAAAGCACTTGATGAAGATGCAGCAGACTTCAACTGAGCTACTTCCTTTTGCAGGTTATTATTTTCTTGCTCCAATAGCTC
Organism: Sambucus nigra; assembly: GCA_949130495.1. Taxonomy (NCBI): domain Eukaryota; kingdom Viridiplantae; phylum Streptophyta; class Magnoliopsida; order Dipsacales; family Adoxaceae; genus Sambucus; species Sambucus nigra. The sequence goes on from OX422214.1 coordinate 126,706,535, forward strand.
AGCTATTTTCCTATGCTCCTCGACTTCAGTTTTCAGAGTTCTCTCTCTCACTTCGTAAGCAGCAAACCTCTTGTCATAGACCTTATCATCATTGAGTTGTTGATATTTCTTCTCATATCCCTCATGTAAAAGAGCTTAAGACTCCTTGTATTGCTGTTGAAGTTCATCGAGAGTGCCTTGTAAATCTTCAATCATTTCATAATAAGCCACATTATTGGCCACTGCACGATCAAGCAGACACTTCAAATATTGGTAAGCTTCAATTGCCTACTCTGAAGCATCTTGGCCGAGGATGTCGACGATTTAGGATTCACTCAGATCTGTGTGACCAGCGGTGAAGTACTCATTACATTGCCTCAATAGCTTTGTATCATGAGCAGATAATAACTCCATCCTGGCCACAAACTAATAAAAGAGGAGAAGGCAAAAAATTAATAAGAATGTAAATAGAGCATGAAAAAGAAGAATCAACAATATGCATAATTAAAAGTTCAAATTTTATTACATCATAGAAGAAGGGTACAAAGTTCAAAGTTACATGTGCCAAAGGAGAAATAAATACAAAGGAAAATACTCCTAAAAATCAGGAGGACCATTTAAAATCGCCATATTTCGAGAAAGAATGTTCCACACTCCTCAAATTTTGAACTGCGAAACATTGGGGGCTTCTGTTGATACCAAATTTAGCCTGCTGACATGGCTCAATTAAGTAAAGACACGTGGCAATCTACCTGGCAATAACAAGAGCTCTTCGAGGAATCATACTGCAATGAGGAGCTTTACCTCCCCGACTAACTCAAACTCTCCGACTAACAAGGGTTCTCCGAGAAAGATTATTACTCCGAGAAACTCATGAATGGCAAGTTACTTAGGCGGCCCGAGCAGCTTTGGCGGTCCGAGCTGCACCTCGTTCAGAGTATTTATTACCAAGACAATTAAGAGGATTAAATACGCATTAAATACATACAGATGTATACTCCTAACGAACGGCTATGTATGCACCTTTTCACATGTACAGCTGAATGGCTATAAATACATTGTATCACCCTCGTTGTAAGGGGACCGGAATTTCTTGATTAAAACCTGTAATCGAGAATTCCCAAAATAAGTCAGCAATAACAGAAACAGTGGATGTAGGCCATTCTTATACGGCTGAACCACTTTAAAATTTCTTTGTCTCATTTAATTTTATCTGTGATTAACTAATTAGACACGATCTAGTTTTTTACATCAATAATTACCATATGTTTATGTGATCTTTATTGCACCGAGTTGTGTTTCTTCAACACTTGAACATTGTTGGTTTGGGGTGGAAAAGCAAAGAAGGTTACTTTTGTGTTCAACATCGTAGATGACACAAAGGCCGTATCGGTGGATACTGAGGCATTTGTGGAGGCGACTGTTGTGGACGAGCATCATAGAAGAAGGCTACTTTCTGCGTGGGCACTGTGAAGATTGGTAAAATATCTGAGGAGCATCATGTCTCATGGGTGGATCGAGGCATTGCATAAGACTACCGTCTGACTTTGTAATACCATTATCATAGTGATTGTCTGGCCTGGGCCATTCGAGGTATTTTTCCATTTGTGGTTTTCCTCAGCGTTGTGAGTATTGCTTTACTTTATTTTACTTGCTTTAATCACTAGTTTCATGCATAGGGTTAAAATGATAAAATTTGGTTAAGTTAATTTGTGTCACAATTTGGTATGGTTTGATAAAATTGAAAAGAGTTTTTCAAAAGAGCAAATTGGTTTGTGTTCATCCTTAGCTTAATTCCGCTCAAGCAAAAGATTTTTGTTTAAAGTTAAAATTGGGATCTAAAAAGTGGTATTAGAGCTAGAAATACATTTTTATTGTGTTTGATCCATTTTTGCTTGTAAGGATGAATTTTGGAGGTTATGATAGTTTTCGCACTCCTGTTTTTTATGACACTAATTATGCTTATTGGAAAATGTGAATGAGAAGTGCTTTAAAATCTATTGATGAGCGTGTCTGGTTAGCTGTTGAAAAAGGTTAGTCACCACCTGTCACATGAGAGGGTGAGGTCACTAGTTTGAATCCCATTAAGTCATGGACTGAGACTGAGCATATTCTTGCAGTGTATAACTCTAAAGGTCTGCATGATATTTCCTCAAATGTCACACCAGAAGAGTGCAATCAGATCATGACTTATGAAACATCAAAAGAAGCTTGGGATACACTGACACTCACTCATGAGGGCACGAGCACAGTTAGGGCGTCTAAGTTATAAAATCTCACTACACAGTTTGAGACAATTAAGATGTTAGAGAGTGAGACATTTGATGAGTTCAACACTTGGTTGTCCACTATTGTTAATGCGGCGTTTACCCTAGGTGAGAAGATTCCCGATAACCGAGTGATTAAGAAAATTTTAAGATCATTACCAAGTAGGTTTGATGCGAAATTGAGCGTTATGAATTTCCTTGGTATGCTTAGCTCATCGAAACTAGAAGAGATCGTAGGAGACCTTCAAACCTATTAACTCGATATTTACCTCCAAGAAAGTGCCAAAGAAAGAAAAGGGCATTGCTTTGAAATACTCGAAGGCAGAGACTAATGTTTTAAATTACGATTCCGATTCTAACTTTGAGGATATTGTCTTGTTGGCAAAGAAGTTGAAAATGTTCCTTAAATTACAAAAGCAATCAAAAGATGCTAAAAAGTTTGAGAAATTCAAGAAAATAAGGTAGAGTCCACCTCTAAGGATAAGTTTGAGAAGACTAAAAGAGATTATTCGGATCGTTCTTTTGGGTGTGAGGGGTATGGTCACAAAGTAGCTGAGTGTCCCACTAGACTTAAGAAATAGGGCAAGAAACCGATAGCATACAATGCCACCTTAAGTGATAGTGAACCGAAAGAGGGAGAGAGTTCCCCCCATTGAGCGTAACTTTGTTGCGTTTATGGCATGTCATGTGAGCAATGATGATATTTCTTCCCTCGAGGATAATTATGTGCATGACACTTCCGAGGATGTTGAGAGTGCTTCCTAAGAGTGTGAGGGTGATGAGAGCGAGGATGAGGAGATTGACGTAGGAGAGTTACAAGTTGCATTTCGAGAGTTATTTGAGGAGACGGTGAAGGTGAAAAAGGCTAACTCAAAGTTTCCAGCTAAGTTGAATGAGTGTACCGTAGAAAATAATGATACGTTAATTGAGGGTCTTAGGGCGTGGGAAAAGAAGCTTAGGGAGAAGCTACAGTACGTTGAGAAAGAGAGAGATAACCTTAGAGGTTTGATGGAGGCCTTAAAAAAGGAGATTATAGAGTTTGAGGAATCTAGGTGTCTACTTGATTCTAGGATTAAGGATTTGGAGGAGAATTTGAGAGACTCGTTTAGAGTTAAGTTTGACTTTGAGTCTAGGTCGAAGAAATTGGATAGGATGTTAGGCACCGTCCAGTTCAAGAGAGATAGGTTTGGTATACGCTATGATGAGAAAATTATTCCCTTTCCCAAAGCCAATACCAATCGTGTGAGATATCCCACTAGGAAAGCGAGGAGAGGTCAACATTTTGGTAATCATTACCATCGTGTTTACACGTGTTCCCAATGTGGTAGGAAAGGTCACCTGAGATGTTTTTGCCATGACCTTAAGAATTCTCCTAGGAATTTTAGGAATAAAGTCGTGTGGTTCCCCAAACCCCCATGCATTATATTACACCTACTTGGTTTAGAAATTCAGACTTAGAGGCTTTAGGACTAAAACTTCATAGTTCTCATTTGGTTTCACTTGATAAGTTTTCTGGTTGCTCACATGATGCTCTCTTGAGTTATGCTCCCCCAGTGTTTTACCTAGTGTTTATGTAGTCATTAAATCATGTCTCAACATTGTCTTGCTTTCCAATCCTCCAAACTAATTCCCTTGCAGGTTCCCACGATGAGGTTGTTCGATAGAGCATGAAAGCTCTCCCAAGCCCTGCTATACTTGGTCCCTCACGATATAAGGACCAAATTTCCAATTGAGTCCATGTATAGTTTTCACTTATTCTCGGAACAAAACACGTTTGAGTCATAGGTAGATTTTTATTGTCCTATCCCACACAGACTATGACGTGTTGAAGGTTAATTGAAGACGTTGCAGCAAAGCATCAAGGATTGAAATATGCCAAAGTTTATTTGGTGAGGTTTATTCGTCTTCAAAGTTTAATTCCATTCTGAGATCACTCAGGTATGAATGCATAATGTTAACGAGACTCGAAATGTTATTTTGAAAAAATAAGGATATTATTTTTTGAAAGAAAATGTTTTAAAGTTTGTTACTTGTTTACGCTTCATTTAGAGTTGATAAGGACGGATTAGATATTTTTTTGGTTTGGACTCTAATCTAGGCAATGTCGTTCAAATTACATACGATGTCGTTGGAACGAGAGCTACTATCATTAGAACGCCGTAGTATCTCGCTCGAACGAGAGAAACCACAACCATAAAATAATTATAAATAAGGTGCGTTCCAGTTTTCTCTAAGCGTGTGCAATACGAAAAATAGTTTAGAATCCAAAGAGTTTTTTGCACAAAGTTTTCTAAGAGTTTTCACTATAAAACATCCTTAGAGTTTACGAAGATCTGAGTTATCATTACCATATGTTTATGTGATCTTTGTTTCACCGAGTTGGGTTTTTTCAACACTTAAACATTGTTGATTTTGCGATGGAGAAGCGAAGAAGGTTACTTTAATTTTCAACATCGTAGACGACACAAGGCCGTATCGGTGGATACGGAGGCATTCATGGAGGTGATTGCTGTGGACAAGCATCATAGAAGAAGGTTACTTTCTGCATGGGCACTGTGAAGATTGGTAGAAGATCAAAGGAGAGTCAAGCCTCATGGATGGATCGATTCATTGTATAAGACTATATTCCGACCTTATAAAATCATTGGCATAGTGATTGTGGTCAGGTCCATCCCAGATTTTTTTTTGTGGTTTTTCTCGTACATCGGCGTTGTGAGTATTGCTTCACTTTATTTTATTTCCTTTAATCAATAGTTGCATGCATAGGGTTAAACCAGATAAAATTTGATTAAGTTAATTTGTGTCACAATTTGGTGTGGTTTGATAAAATTGAAAAGAGTTTTTCAAAAGAGCAAATTGGTTTGTATTCATCCTTAACTTAATTCCGCTCAAGAAAAAGATTTTTGTTTAAAGTTAAAATTGGTACCTACACACGAATACTAATTAACCTCACCCATACATTTCAATAAATCTCATAAAAAATTACAATATGTCTTATGCAGACACCCCATCTTAGGACCCCCCCAAGCACCCCCTTAGTTCCCTAGCACCCACTCGTTTACCATAAACCCTACGGCTTACTTCGAGTAGTAATCTAGAGGACACAGGGAAATCCCAGACACGTTTGACTCTATTTAACTCTCTAGCTTCAGTAAAATCACAATGAATCTTCAAAGGGCTCTGAATCCACTTTCCAACGGCCTGCCCCATGCACGAATCGGCGTTCGGACGAATGATCCATTTTACTTCAAAAATTGATCTGGGGGCCACCAGCACTCCCGAGCCCCATTTGACTCTGGTCAACTCCCTATTTTGAGTTAAGCTCAATGAACTTTCGAATGTCTTTAAATCCTCTTTCCAACGGTCCGTCACATGCTTGAATCAGCCTTACCGTATAATTGAACAACCCATTTTACTCTGAAGGGTCATCGAGCGCTTCTGGGTCTCGTTCGACCTTTGTCAACTCTTCAAACTGAATGAAGTTGAATGAAATATCTAAGGGCACTGAGTACCATTTCCAACGGTTTGTCCTGTGTATGAATTAGTCTTATTATTCGGACAAACGATTTGTTTTCCTTCGAAAATATCCTGGCTAGTGATCAACAGGCACTTCGAGGCCCCATTTGACCTTGGTCAACTCCCAAACTAGGAGTAGAATAATGGATTATTGAAGGGCTTTGAATACCCTTTCCAATGATCTTCCCTATATGCAATTCTAACTTACAGTTTTCATTTTACGATCGCTTTTCAAAAAACCTGTTTCGGACTGGCATATGCAACCCCAAGGACCCTGCCTATCGATAGTATACCTGAGGTGCTATGCCGAAAGGTAGGTTCATACCCCAACCGATCGCCACCCCCCCTTGTCCCTATAAATAGAGGCCATGATCTCACTTTGAAAGGATCCCCTGAACACCCCTCTCAGTAATTTAGTAAACATTCTCTTGAATTAAGAACTGTTCCCTTTTTTAAAAGAGTCATTTCCCCACATTCCATTCCATCACTTTCTTACCTCACTTGGTAAATTCCCCCAACTCTCTATACCACTTTCATATCGTTTCAAGATCATCATATCTACATCCAAGATCAACATCAAGCATTCATATGGAAAAGGTCCAATTCTCCATCCTTATCTCTAATTCTCTCATTTTTGTATTTTTTGCTTTATTTCTACTTTAGAATTTAGTTTCATTGCATCACATATATTAATCACAAGCCTTTATTAGTAGTACTTGCACATACTCTATTTTCATAAAAAAAAAAAGAGGGTTTATCTATAAATTCCAAAAGAGAGATTCTCATCTCACAATCTCACTCTTAAAACACATTTTCTCTACACATACATAAGAGAAATCCCTCGTTTGGATTTATGAATTACAATCCACCCTATGCTATCTTCGAACAACGTGGACATTGATTCCCTTTGGACTATGTAGGTGTCTTGGGTCAATCCCAAGATTCGAGTCGTCCTTTATGCATGATTATATGCATCCCTCCTACCATATATATGTATTCTTTATGAAACTCCCATTCTTACATTCTTGTGTTTCATCCGATATATACATTTGATCTTCCATAGTGACTTATGATTTGGTAAACACTCATCTTATATTTTAAATCATTATTTTTGGGAACACTCCTAAGGACTAATTCACTCTGTCCTTTTCCATGGAGTGAGTTGGATGATTTCATTCTCCACCTATATTATACACATGTGCACACACATCACGGAGTCTAAAAGGAAAAGATTAATATTTTCTCATGAGAGATCGAAAGGGAGGGATGGGTGCCTAACACCTTCCCATTCCGTAACTTAGGCCCTGGACCTTCGCACTACTTTGTTTCGCAAGCATCAATATTGTCCTTGACGTCGTTCTCTCAAGGTGATGACATTTCTTTTGCCTATTTTGTGAAAAATAGGCTAGTGACTCTATCTCTATACATTCCTCCATATTGACGACGATCAAGTTCCCCGAGAAAGGGCACAAAACCCCAATGCGCACTAGTGGGAATTAGGAAGGGAGGACCTAGGATGGCCACAATAGAGACTCGACTGGGATAAATGTATTATAAGATGACTAGACTCTCATTATACATGGGTGTTATCCTTTTCTACATGTGTGCATATGCTCCTACTTGTATAGTCCCTTTGATCCTCCATTTACTTTTTGTGTATATCTAACTCAAGTTTATATTTATTGTGCTCACTCCTCATGTACATATCACTTTTCATTCACTTATACACTTCACGCAGTGGTATATACTCTCCATGTTCACTTCACACACTTACACTTACTCACATGCGCCACACACCACTAAGATTATCCATGCTTAGGCTTCACTAGCGCACACCCATAATTCCCAGACTTGTATATATCTCCATTATCTCTTACACATCTTAGACACCACTTGTAGTCGGTCCATGTATAGGCTAACAACCACACACACTCACTCGTAAATATTCACATGTCACTCACTCACTCACATGTATATATCCCCATCACCATGCGTAGTATAGTCCCCATGTTTCATGATAGATTTAATTTTCATGATACTTGTATGTTCTTCCTTATTAGTGTAGTACTCCCTTAACTAATCATGCAAAAAAAAAACTCTCTCCATAATATACTCATTAAAACTCTTGCATTTTTGCACACTACATCACCAAAGTATAACAATATTGACTAAAATATTGTCTCATACTAGAGGGTTCACTTTGTGATGGGTGTTGGTCATGCGAGGAGCAGTTAACCTAAGCGATATGACCAAAATTGTCCAAATCTTTGTCGCTTCTTCTGCTACTTCATTCAAGTTTGGGATCTACCTTCACGAGTTGTTCATGGAAAATACCGACCAAGTACCGAATGTTCAACCAGATCTGAGCCCAAATCATCGCCATGATTGATAACCTTCAAATCGAGGTTTAAGAAATACGGTGACACTGAGCCCAGATTCCCAAAAAACTCGAGGTACTCTTTCCTCATTATATGGGTCCACGCACCCCCGAGCCTATTTGGGTCCTAAAAAATACCAGAATGTCATGTGCACCCTGCCTGCAAATGGGCTGCCACCTACTCAACTCTCGACTCCGAACCTTGCGTAGTCAGGGGTTAATATTCCAGTACTTTTGGATCCCAAAAATGAAGAATTGAATACGGTCAAGGAAGACCTCAAACTATTGTCAAATAAGTTCTACCAAGTCAAGATATTAGGGAACTACATGGATTAAAACCATATGTCTCCTTATCCCAAAGCTAGACTGCTAAAGAAGTTCAGTATGCCAGACATCAAGAAGTTCAAGGGCAGCGGGCCCCTAATTATGCACCTTCAAAACTATCATCAGACCCTTCTTGGTGCCCTTAAAGAGATTATGGCCCAAATATTTTATCAAACCTTAAAGGAAAGTGCACTCTGATGGTTCTTGTCTCTTGAAGAATCCAGAATCCGTAGTTGGGATGATGTGGCTTGAGAATTCATGTCTCACTACAATTACAATGAAGAGTTAGAGGTCATGTACCAAAACCTAAATCCGCTCAAATAGAACCGTGGGGAATAAGTTAATAGCTTTATTGGAAGGTGGAGAGAGAAAGTTGCCACTATGACCAATAATCCCTTTAAAGAGGAACAAGTTAACATTATGAAGAATAAATTATTACCCCATATCCTTGAATATATGGAGTATAGTATTACCCTCACTTCTATGCCCTCCGAGAGGATGGAGTGGAAATTGAAGAAGGTGTCACCAAAATGGAATCTGAACTAAAGAAGGTGACCCTTGAAAGTATGAGAAGCCTCTTAGTGTTACATTCTCAACTATAATGTTTTTTCCCAAACCACTACCTCTTGGGCACCTGAAAGTCACCCCAATCCCGCCAAGAAAGAGTATACCAAGCTTCATATTTACTAGGACCTGTTAAGCCGAAATCTCATCAAACCCTTGGCCCCCATCCTTTACCAAATTAACTCCCCTAAAACTTCAAGCCCGATGCCCATTATGACTTCCACCAATCCACTGGTCATACTACCAACCAGTGCTTTCACATTAGAAATGTGATCCAAGGACTTATTAATCGGGGTATCATTGCCCTACCAGCTAATTCTAAACTCAATACCACTCACAACCCACTTTCAGCACATAAAAATGTCATCTTTCTAGAAAATAACCTAGAATTTGACTCATCTACTTAAATCGTTCCCAATAAAGCACACATCGTCCCCACAGTCTCACCTAAACCTCATGGTTTGCCCATTTTTTATCCTACACCCTACATGCATCGCCATTCAAGCTCTGTCACTCCTTACAAGGGCCCACATTATCATCTATACCAAGTCTAGGGGGGAGACATGGAGCTACCAATTGTACTGAATTAACTCTTAGAGTTTGGGATGAAATTTCCCACCGAGATGTCCATCCATCATAAAAAAATAGTAATTTTTTCATGGAATCCTGAAAGTAGGCTCGTAAACCAGATGAATGGGTAGTGTCTGTTACAGAAGCTAGTCTAGATGATGTGGTACGAATCATGGCCGATATATTACGTCAGACAAAGGAAATCTACTACATCTCTAAGTTGCTCTCTTCCTTGAAACTTAAGTGACGGTTGGTCCCTCCACTCTTGCCCTTTCCCATTGACTGACAAGACTTATACGATGAAGTAATTAAGGTTATTAAGTGTATTGATTATTTTTGGCAAAAAGACATAGTCTCTACAGGATGGGGGATAACTTTGACAGTTCAGGAAATGATATGAATCATGAAGAGGCCAGTTTCTAGCTTATGTGGAATTATATACTTTGAGGATTTATTAGGGGAAGTTAATAAAGTATCCATTCAGCTCGAGATAGATTAATCCATGGGATTCTTATTCTTTCAACGTCAGTGAACCATATGACCTAATCCGAGAGGTACCATACAGATCCGATTCATCTTGCAATCAAAGAAGACAAAGTAAAGGGAGTTGTTTAATAACTTCTAATGCTAGAAATGACCCTTTAGGAAAGAAAAGTCCCCAATCAGCGTAAGAAGACGTAATCCAATATCACCATTTGGGTACTCTTCATTTCCTCTCAGCTACATCGAAATGCCTTGATAAATCTCGTCATCGGACCCACAATTTCTCCCTATACTACTCGTGAATAAGATATGAATATTTTTGGATCCTTGATCTCTTACATACTCCTCTCATTTTCGAAATAAGAAATACTGATGTTTGGCCCTAATCGCAATTATTATATCAGCATCTTCATTGAAGTTTTAGGAAATACATTCCTTTTATAACTTGTTAACAATGGATCTACTCTCAATGTTTGTCTACTACGAACCTTCAACTGTTTAAAACTGAAGATTATGATCTCACTCCTACCTCTACCACTGTGCTCACTTATTACGAGACTCACCAAGAAGTAATTGGTTCCATAATACTCATATTATGGATTGGCCCTATTAATCCTCTCACGGAGTTCTTGGTCATTAACATACCTATTTGCTTCAACTCACTCCTTGGTTTCCCTTGGCTCCATAACATTCAAGGAGTATCCTCTTCTACCCATAAAAAACTAAAGTTCTTTGCTAAATGTCAGGTATCACCATTTTGGGGGACGAAGACAGCACAAACAGTGCCAACACTAGCAACCCAGTAATTGAGATTTAATATGGGACTAATTCTTCTCCCCAATTTCAGAATTGATTCTCTCCCCATCCTAGAAAGGGACAACTTCAAAGATCGAGTATGTCCAAAGGACAACCCTCATGGAAATTTGAACATAATTCATGTGTTCAAATACATGCACTTCATGCCTATAATAGGGCAAGGAATACACCATCAAGGAATCCTTGAGCTCATAGTCCTGAAAGAGGTCTTTCCCCCATGTGGCATGGGTTACCAACCTTTACCGGATGAACTTAAGGCACTTCATCGACCGAGACTGAAAAGAAGCTTGGAAGATGAAAATATTCTCTTTGAACGGAAGATTTATCAAGAAGGGTGAAGACTTTCCCTTTTGTGGATTCCCTGAACCGTGGTACGATCATATTGACAAGAAGAAGAAATCGGGGATGGAAATCTTCTTTAAAGGGAATAACTCTTGGACCAAAGATTACAAACATGAAGTACAACCTCTTACCGAGCAAACCATTGAAATTACCAAAGACTCTGAAGAAAGTGACCTTGAAGAAACCTTCCACTTATAGACACTGGGGCTAAGTATCTGTATGATCCTCTCAGATGCCTCATTGTCAGACCCGTTTCCTAAGATAACGACTGCTGACATACCACTAGTCAACTTAAATGTTGTACCAGTCCAACCTGATTAAATTAAAACCAATCTTGTTGTTTACCCTATTTAAGTCTCCTCATTTATTCATGTGTTTCCTTTTCCTAATATAAATTTAATTGATACCTCTTTTGATCAGGATCTCAATGCTATTTTTTTGAAAATGAAATAAACTATGATTTTGAGTATCTTATTATGTCTTATATTAATTGTCTTGATTCTAATCTAACCTTTGAAGATGATGACTTTATAAATGAATAAGTCTTAACTGATCTCAATAAGGAAAAAAAATATAATCGCGTTCAAATTGATGATGATAAGACTGTTGTTATTAATCTTAGTTCTAGTAGCCATCAAACGAGATTAGGACAAGGTCCACCCTTAATGAGCATGATCATGCATAATTTGAAGAGCTACTGAAAGAGTTCGTGGACATCTTTGCATGGTCTTATAATGACATACCCGATATTGACCCAGAAATAGCTCAACATAAGATCCCGATATTTCCAGAATGCAAGCCAGTTAAGCAGAAGTTAAGAAACCTCCATACCGAATGGTCACTTAAAGTCAAAGAGGGAATGGTCAAATAGTTGAATGTGGGTTTCATTCGCACAGTCGAATACCCAACATGGTTGTCTAATATCGCCCCCGTGTCAAAGGAAAAGTTCCCTTATGTGTCGACTATCGGGATTTGAATAAATCATCCCCAAAAGATGATTACCCAATACCCAACATCGACATGATAGTGGACTCTATGGCCAACCAAGCCTTCAAATCGTTTGTCGATGGATTCGCCAGATATAACTAGATCAAGATACACCTAGATGATTAGAAAATATTGACTCCCAGTTCAGGGATGTCACTTTCCATTACCTTCCTCACTTAAAGAACGGTCCAGTCGATGCCCTTGAGGCCCTGGCATCTATAGTCGACATACCCGAGGGAATAACAATGTCCCCTTTCCTAGTTAAAAAATAGGCTATGTCCACCCACTATTACCACATGGATCTTGTCACCAAGGAAAAATACGATATGGTCGGGTTATGGTATTAAGACATTTGGCGGCTCCTCAAACCTGGTATGTATCCCCGAGAAGTAGATAAGAAAGACCATGCGACCCTTCGCAAACTTTGATGAAATCTATAGCGGGGAATGTGGGACCCACATGAACGATCATTTTCTTGCCAAGAAGATCATCCTTTATGGGTACTATTGGACCACCACGGTTCAAGATTGCAATACCTATGTTCGGAAATGCTTCAAGTGCCAACAGTTTGCTATTTTCCAACACTTACCTTCTTGATAATTATACAACATGACCTCTCCTTGTTCCTTCTCCACTAGGGGCATTGACATCATAGGGAAGGTCACTCCCAAAGATTCAATCAACCACGAGTTCATCCTGATCACCATTGATTACTTCACCATATGGGTTGAAGCTGAGTTATACGCAGTATTGAATGCCAAACAAATGGCCAAATTTATCATAAAGAACATCATTTACCGATATGGGGTTCCCTATGAGTTAGTATCAGATAATGGTCTCCACTTTGAAGTCAAGGTCATATAATTCGTCGACGAGTATGAGATTCAGAGACATAAGTCTTCTCGTTATTGACCCCAAACTAATGGTACTATCAAAGCCGTTAATGAAAGCCTCAAAACCATCATCAGCAAGATGATCAAGGGTTATAGATATTTGGCCGATCGGATCCCATACACCCTCTGTGGATATCGCACTTCCATCAGAACACCTATTGGAGCTACCCCTTATTCTCTAGTATACGCATAGAAGCGGTCCTACCCGTTAAGATAAAAATACCATCCTTACGCATCATGCTCAATGAAAACATTAGGGAAGAAGACTGGCATCAAAATCGCTATGATAAACTCTCTCTCTTGGATGAAAAGAGACATAAGGATCTATATCATATACATGGGTATCATCGCCGAATAGCGTGATCATTAAACCAAAAAGTCAAGGACTGCAGTGTCCTCAAAGGACACCTTGCCCTCAAGGAGATCGTAGAACCCGTCTGGGACCCCAGAGGGAAATTCAAACATAATTATAGCGGACCCTACATTTTGAAAAAATTCTATCTGGCGCTGTCTCCATGCTCACAGACCTCAGTGGAGAAGAGATGGTGCATCCAATCAACCTGGACCGTCTCAAGAAAATTTACTCTTAGTGTGAAATCTCGGCGTGCTATAACTATTTTTGCCCACATTGTATTCTAAAAAACACTCTTCATTTCTCCCTACCCAAAACTACGTGGTACCTATTCCTCTAAAAAATATTTCATTTCAAGATGAAACTCATGAAAATTTTCAAAAACCCCAGAGGTACGTCGGCAACCCATATTCCATACATGGGCATGCTCCCCTTTTTTCCACAAAATGATATCCTTTCTAAACCTCAAGAACAGCGGTCCATCTTATCATTTACACAAACAAAATGATTGTTTATGCCTAAGAAATTAGTATAGATAATTCAATTGGAAAACTCATCAACAGGCACAAAAAAATATGATCAAAATCATTTTTATTTCTAATAAGGAAATATATCATCACTACATGAAGTATCAGTGAAGGGAGATAAATAGACCACCCCCTTTCCACAACAAAATCTCTTAAACAAACCTACTTATTCCATACCATCTTCAAATATCCCTAACCCCACAGAAAAATCCCAAAATTACCCAAAACACAAATTATCTCTCATCCATAAAATGTTACCCTAGCTTCATAGACATTGTCCTAAATTGTCAAAAGGCCCTGCTTCGTCATCATTTCCTGCCCCTGGATGAACCCAAGTCTACCACTCCTAGTTAACACTCCGTATGAGATCCATGCAGCGATACGCCCTGACAAGTTTGGACGAAACCATAACACCCTCCTCCACGGTGTCGAAGGCGACAAGACACCTTTGTACAATCTCTTCCTCAATAATCTCCTCCACTACTCACTTCCACAACCACTTTAGGTAGTCCCCAGACACATGCCAAGCCCCTCCTACAGATTGTGATGCATGGGTAAATGGTCGGCGATGCTTCCAAAAGGAATCCAGTATCATCCGTAATGACTCAACTAGGTCCTCCAATAAAAATAAGTTCATTATGCAAGGAGGCACTATTTATTCCCACCCAGCTTAGCGCAGAAGCCTCTAAGGAAAATAAAAAAGAATATTAATGGAGGCCAACCAACCACACATACCAGTACTCTCCTAGCTATAAAATAGGTTGCAAGTCTCCCCACTATGGCATCGACCAACCAAGACACCGGGCTCCGTGATTCAAAAAATAAGTTAACCCAATTCTCTGTCAATGGGTCAAAATTGAAGAAAGGACGAATAAAGGAATTAGGCACACCCACCAAGGGATACTCGGGAGGAGCCACCAGATAGAATCCCTATGCAAGACACATGAATAACATACGCCCCCCCAAAAAAAAATTTAGAGCAGCCCTCAGGGTCCCCTCCAGCACCACCATCGCATGACTATGACAGTAAGACATCCATGTCGCTATCACAGCTACTTGGGGATCAACCATCAAGTCCCTTGTCACCAGTAACATCTTTATAGTCTGGCCCAAAGCTAGGGATTGTAATTTTCCCTGAAAATTCGGGTCCCCGTGGATACTCGAAAAAAAATCCCCAAAAAATTCGAGGATCGAGGCGGGTTCCGTGTGTTAAAAAATTCCTCGAAAAATTTATTATCGGTTTCGGGTATAACCTGAGGTCTCCACGGGGATACCCGAATTATACATATATATATATATATATATATATATATATATATATATATATATATATATATATATATATATATATATATATATGTTTATGTTATAATAAATATATAAGATATAACTAATAGTATAACCCTAACTTAACAATCCCACCACACGACTTGCGTTGCGTCTCCCTCATCTCCCTCCCATGAACCCCTTCATATCCCTCCCACGATCTCCCACGCCGGTGACCTACCTTGAAACTGCAACTCTATAAGTTATACAATTTAAGCTTTGTTTAAGTTATAAATCTTTCTCCTGTTTGAGATTTGTAAATCTCTCTTAGGATCAGATCTTAGTAATTTTATTCCTTGATTTTCCTCAAAATATTATTTTCTGCTTTAACAAATCCTTGCAAATTAACTGTGATGTCAATTTGTTATTTCTAGCCTTCATAGGTTTGGGTTATTTCTAGCCTTCATAGGTTTTAGAGGTCCATCCCGTTATTGACTGGAATAAAGGGAAAGCAGAGGAATGTTTTCTTGAATCACTTGGTAACTAACTTCTCTCTCTAACTGTCAAACTTATAATCTCATTTTAAATTGCAAGAGTTTTAAAGTGTCACATTTTACTTATTCATATGAATACATCATATTTATCGGGGATAAGTAACAGTGATGATGTGTTTCTAATTTATATTGGAGATGAGAGGACAGATGAATATTCATTCAAGGCCATAATACTACCACTACTACTAATCTACTATTGGATTATTTGTCCAGTTGGGATAGTTTTTTTTTGCATATATTATTGGAAAAATGTATTTATCTTGCTATAATGAAATGTATTTATCTTGATATAACTAATTTTAATGCATGAATACTTGATCAGTGACTGCAAGAGGGAAATTGAGGTTATGGAAGTCTTGTATCTTCATCTCCAAAAGAAAGCAAGGCAGTATTCTCTCTTAGGGACCCAATAGAGGTGCAAAATCTGATCTACTTATATTTCCCCCATATAGAATATATTGTTTAAAGGGGATTATGAATTATAAAACAAATTTCAAAGTTTACATAAAAACTAGGCTTAAGTGTAAAAAATACCCATTAGCTTTCAATTTTTTGCAAGAAATATTTTGACTGTGATGTCAACACCTTTGCATGCTGTTGAATTTCCAATTTCAATCAATATTTTTCCTCTGGTGAAATGAATTTTTTTATATTAAAACAAAATGGGCTCCCCACAGGGAAATCGATACACATTTTAAAATGGGGACGGGGATCCCCGAACCCGTTATAATGGGGAATGGGATGTGGATAGGGACGGGGAATGATATTTGTAACGGGGACGGGGATAAGGATGTTTTCCCCGACCTCAAACCGACCCATTGCCATCCCTACCCAAAGCAATATCTTTGGTAAATCCAGCATTATCAAATCCCCTCTGACGTATCAAATACATAACTGCTAGAAGAGAAATACTCCTTCTATTAATCAACAGTTGAGCCGCTGAAGGGGAAATATGGAGTAACTCAGCCAAAGATACCCGAGGAGAACAACAAATCTCAAGCATACTTGTCTCAACATTAGGTCTAACCCCCAATATTACTGAGAATTCCAGCGTAGTTAGGATAGGCCTCGTCCATGACAAATCAGAAGACATAGTCCCAGGGTACGAAAATTGTACCGCCGATGCTAACTAGTTCAAGTCTATGGCCTAATTATGCCACAGACAAACCCAACACAAGCTAATAGTATCATAGTGAACATTATAGAGACACGTGGCCTCAAAGCCATCAAGATAAGAAAAGATTGCTTCATACATTGGAATAGCCATTTGGATAATAAAGAATGAAAAATAAAGGGAAGAAATATGGGTGTTGGTGAGAAAACACACCCCATACACTCTCCTTTTATACCCAAAATTCCTTGCAAAAAACAAAAATCTCGTTTAACCCCCAGCCTTACAGAAGTACACAAGTATGCAGTAAAGAACAATCAAAGCTTAGGAGTGATTTGACTTGACCTCCATGTCAATAGGCAGGTGAGGGGGTATGCCGATCGGCAACCCCCTAATTTTAGAAAAATTCCATTTTTCCTTTTTTGCCCAAAATCAATTTTAAAACATCATTATATTGAAAAGTTACCCACGGGTCTTATTTTTTATAACTCCTCTTTTAGTAAACATGTTTCTCAAAATCATTTTCATTGCCATCTCTGTCTTTGCAAAATAAAACAATCTCAGTAGCAAATTTAAATGCATGTAGAATAAGCCAATAAATCAAGATAATTAAATAAAAATATTCATCATTTTTGCCTTCTTGAGTCTCTATTTTTGGTACAAAGTCACTAAATAAAGCATACAACATGGTCAATGCCAAGCTCCTCCAGTCACAACGACAGATGTGCAAGAAAATCTCGAAAGGAAATAACTAGGCATAGACGTTACCTCATTCTCCGCACCACCTCATACGCCAGCAACCTCCTAATCTACACCTACATACCCATAGCCCCTGCGGCCCTAGAAGTAAGACTCCGAGGATATAAGGCAACTTGCATCCCCAACAAAGAATCAATAATACATACAGAAGTAGAGTTATGAAGCCACATAAAAGATGTCGGTCGACAGCTGCATTTTACTTTTCTCAAAAATCCTAGGAGTCTGGGCCTCTGCCGATTGGCACCACCCCAGGCCTGCTTATTGATAGTCCCCTCCAAATTTCATATAGAAAATGCCTGAAAAATCTAGAAATAACCTCAAAAAATCCTAAAAATTTTGAAAAATCCTTGAAAATATGAAACAATGTTTTCCCTCATGAAAAATATTTTTGAAGCACTAAGCCCCTTTCAAACTGTCAAAATCCCTAGTTAGATTAATCTTACACTCTTATCCCCCGCATGCACCACAATGAGACCAATGATGTGCATGCTTCCAAGTCTACTACAATTCCCCAGCCAAAACCTCAAAGCTAAACATTCCCGAGTGGAATTTCAAGACAATACCATCCCCGGTGGAATCAAAAGTTCACCTGCACCCAAAATCATATACACTTTCCCCAATATAATTACTCCTCGTCAAAACTTTAGGTCCTCATAATTGACCTCAACCCACATAATTGGTCACCATAATTTTAGGTCCTCAAAATTGATCTCGACCCGCAAAATTGGTCGTCACAACTTTAGGTCCCTATAATTGAACTCAACCCATAGATTTGTTTGTCACAACTTTAGTCCTCACAATTAATCTCGACCCACATAATTGGTCGCCCCCAATTTTAGGTCCTCGAAATTGGCCTTGACCCGCAGAATTAGTCATCAAAACTTTAGGTCCTCAAAATTGACCTCGGCCCAAAAAATTGGACGTCATAACTTTAGGTCCTCAGAATTGACCTCGACTCCTAGAATTGGTTGGCCCCAACTTTAGGTCCTCAGAATTTATCTCAATCCACATAATTAGTCGTCACAACTTTCAATGCTCTGAATTAGCCTCGACCCGCAGAATTGGTCGCCCGTAACTTTAGGTCCTAAGAATTGACCTCGGCCCATAAAATTGGTCGCCTTTAAGTTTAGGTCCTAATAATTAACCTCGGCCCACATATTTTGTTGCCAAAACTTTAAGTCCTCAGAATTGACCTCAGCCTGCAGAATCGATTGTTACAACCTCGACCCATAAAATTGCTCATCCCCCAGCACAACTTTAGGTCCTTAGAATTAATCTTAACCCATTGAATCAATCATCTTAGTCTCCTTAGGTCCTCAGAATTAACCTCGACCCGCTGAATTGGTCGCCCTAGCCCATTTGAATCAACCTTAACACCTCCTCGACCCATTGAATCTGTCATCCTTATCCCTATTGGCCCTCATAATTGACCTAAAATACTCTTCCCCAATGTCGATATTCCACATCCTAGGACACCCTAAGCACCTCCTTAGGTTCCTAGCACTTACTCATTCACCATAAACCTTAAGTCATACTCCGAGAACTGATCTGGAGGCCACTGGGTGCCCACGGGTCCCATTTGACTCCGATTACCTATCCCTCTTGATAAAATTCTCAATAAATATTCAAATGGCTCTTAATTACCTTTCCAACGGTCCGCTCCATGCGCAAATCGACCTTACGGTTCGAAAGAACGATCTGTTTTACTCTAAAACTTGATCTGGAGGCCACTAGTTCTCTCAGGCCCCGTTTGACTCTGGTAAGCTCTTCATATTGAGTTAAACTCAATGAATATTTGAAGGTATCTAATTCCTCTTTCTAGCAGTCCATTCCATGCTCGAATCAGCCTTACGGTATGGACGAATGACCCATTTATTCTTAAGGGTCACTTGGCACTTTCAAGCCCCATTTTACATTGGTCAACTCTCTGAACCGAATGAAGATGAATGAAATATCGAAGGACACTAAATATCCTTTCCAATGGTCTATCCCTTGCATGAATTAACCTTGTGATTTGGACGAACGATCCGTTTTCCTCCAAAACCTTCATGTCTAATGACCAACGAGTGCTTTGGGCTCCATTTAACCTTTGTTAACTCTTGGAGCCAAGAGTGAATCCATGGATTATTGAAAGGATATGAATACCCTTTACAACGGCCTACGTCGTGTTTGATTTTAACTTTTTATTTTTTTAAGGATCTCTTTTTTGAAAAACTCATTCCGAACTACCAAATGGTACCCTGCCTATCAATAGTGTGCATGAGGTGCTATGTCGATAGGCAGGTACAGACCCCTACCGATTGACACACCCTTGGTCCTATAAATAGAGGCCATGACCTTACTTTGAAAGGAACCCCTGAACACAACTGTTAGTAATTCTATAAACATTCTCTCAAATTTAGAATTGTCCCCTTTCCTAAAAAAGCCATTTTCCCACATTCCATTCCACCACTTTCTTAACTCACTTGGTAAATTCCCCCCACCTCTTCATACCACTTTCATACCATTTCAATCTCAATATATCTACATTTAAGAATAACATCAAGCGTTAATGAAGAGGTCCAATCCTCCATCCTTATCTCTAATTCTCTCATTTTAATATCATTTGCCTTATTTCTATCTTCGCATTTTGTTTTATTACATCACATATATTAATCTCTAGCCTTTATTAGTAGTACTTGCACATACTTGATTTTTATAGAAACCCAAAAAGAAAAAAAAAGTGGGTTTATCTATAAATTCCAAAAGAGGGATTTATATCACACATTGTCACTCTTAAAACACATCTTCTCTACACACATAAATAAGAGAAATCCCCCGTTTGGATTTATGGATTAAACCCCACCCTCTGTTATCTTCGAACTACATGGACTTTGATGCCCTATGGGCAAAGTAGGCATCTTGGGCTAATCCTGAGATTCGAGTCCTCCTTTATGCATATTTATATGTTTTTCTCCTATCATATATACATATTCTTTATGAATCACTTATTCTTATATGCTTGTGTTTCGTTCGATATATAGAAATTTTCTCTTCCATAACGACTTGTGATCCGACAAACACTCATATTATATTTTGAATTATCATATTTGGGAACACTCCTAAGGATTAATTCGCTTCGTCCTTTTCCATGGCACGTGTTGAATGATTCCATTCTCCACCTATATTATACACATGGGCACACATCACGGAGTCTAAAAGGAAAAAATTAACATTTTGCCAATGGGAGATTGAAAGGGAGAGATGGGTGCCTAACACCTTCCCATTCCGTAGATTAGTCCCTGAACCTTCGAACTACTTGGTTTAGCAAGCATCGGTATTGTCCTTGATGCCTTTATCTCACGACATTACTTTTGTCTATTTTATACAAATCAGGATGGCAACTCAATCTTCACACATTATTTCTCACATTGACGATGACTGAGTGCCTTAAGAAAGGGCACAAAGGAGGAAATTCAGAAGGGAGACCCCGGGATGGCCACATCTTATGAATACATAACTTAAGTACAAATGAACATACAAAGCTTTCACAAATAACTCATTTGGGAAGCTTCCTCGTTTTCTCCTTCAAGTTCTTGAAATACCTTACTTTCTTTCCTTATTCTTTGCTCGAGCTACCTCATGATCTTTGTCACTTGACTCAGTGCCTTACTGTAATTGTGTGGGATTATCTCTAATTATAACTTTATTCTTGAAGCTCCCCCTACACAAATGATAAGTTGAATATATCTATATCATAGAGTAGGGACATAAATAGATGATTCAAATGAAAATACTTCCAAAAATCTTAGAATATTAAAGAGTAGGAGAGAATTAATAAGTAGAGGAAACTATAAACTCCCCATATACCTAGGTAAAGAAAGATAACTATATAAGCTATCTACGTACACTAATGCAACCAATGTGTGAAATGGGTCTCAACTTCAACTCGCAAAAAAGTCGGGAAAATATAGTGATTGATCTCTCAATAATAACCCCCATGCATTAGTACCAAGTGTCGATGTAATGTTGATATGACTTACAACTTTCCCAACAAAGTGGATTATATCAAGGAGGCTTACCGGGTGGGGTTAACATTAACTCTTTTTCAAGAATATAAAAATAGTCAAAGCCACAAGGATAACAAAGGGTACAGTCTGGGAATCTAAATATGAAAACCCAAACACCAACAATTCAATCCAACCACCAAAACCCAATTAACACAAAAACCCAATCATCGGAAAAAAATATCTAACATAGCCAACGTGTCAACAAATGGAATGATAAAATAAAAAGGTTAGTATGTGTGAAAACCTCGATTTACAATCGAGGTATGGGTCACTTTATCTCATCGGGTAAAATACCCTAAAATAGAACCCGTGGAATATCCCAACGGAAAAAATGGAACCCCCCCCCCCCAAAGAAAAAGTAGAAGGTGAAAACCATGAGGATATAACTTCGAAGTGCTAAAGTGAAAATACCAAAATCGGCCAAAACCCTAAAAATTCATAGGGTTCCTTTGACCAAGTGATAAAAGCCCCCCAATCAGATAATCGAATGGTTAACCATAACCTTTAATTGAATGGTCATCCTCCTTACATGTAATGATTACAAAATCTATGATAATCTCGCCCTAGCCATACACGTCTATCCCCTTCCCTTATACATCATACACATGGATAATGGATGAACAAATGGTCAAAGTCCTAAATCGGATCCTATAAAAGAATTTCCCCACCATCCTTCAAAAGTGCCTTAAAACCCAATATTGATTTGGGTTTCTAACTTTCTACAATCCCGAGTGCCCAAGATACTCGAGCTCATTTTGAAAAAATTTGTGTGACGTTTGTACTTCGGAAAAGTCCCTCCCCCTCTGAGAGAAGTTTGTACTTTTCAAAAGTTTCTTCCCATGAGTGGAGTTTAAATTTGTGAAAGTCTCTTCCTCTGATAAAAACCTAGGCAAATCTCTGTGCGCATCCCTCGAAAGTAGACACTTCCAAATGAATCTTTGCCTTACTTGATGGTGCCACCTCACAGAGGATACTCCCCCGAGAAACATTTGTCTTACGCTACAAGTGTAAAGAAAATCTACAAAAATCTCGAGTCAATGTCCCATTTATATAAATAGTTCATATTTGTTTAAATCACTTAGCCCAAACCCCCATTTAGGGGACCATGTATGCACTTTACAACATTTATATTTTAAATATTGGTTTCTAACCTATCACCTTTGTATCTTGAGTAATATTTCATAGTTACATGTTAAATTAATGTTAATCAATGGGTACAACTAAATACAACATGAATATATACATTTCAAAACAGTTATGAGGAAAGTCTTTGTGAGTCGAGTCATTTGAAAAATTTGCTAAAACTAAACTCTAAAAATGGACTACTCTCAATACTTCTCCAAGCAAACAAATCAGTTTTCTACAATGACACCCTAAATATGTATTTTCTTGGAATACTTATATAAATATGTCATTACAACACAACATGAGCGTTACATTAAGGATTAGGCTCCATAAATACTGCAATTTATACCTAGTATCCGTTCGCCTACACTCCGTAAATATGCCCCATTTGTTGGAACTACATTGGCTTTGATCCTAAGTCCTCTTAGGTACATAGGATCTATGCCAAAACAAATTCTTGAAGCCCAAGCCTTATAATACGCCCCTTGGAATATTATCTTTAGGGATGCCTCTATCTTTAGTCTAAACTCCCCTCTCTTCACCCCAATATGTAGCGAAGGATGTCTAGAACATTGCATCCTTCTCACTCTAAAATAGTTTAAAGGATAATACCTTCCTGCTAGTGATCATCCAATGATCATAGCATGATATGATAATATCGATAATCTTTGTGTCCACTCCCATTTTAAACCTCCACCGAAACTACCATATGTGCTACAAATAGCTTCCCCCTTCCCAATTCAAATCCTAAACTTAAACACACATCAAATTGGAACACGTGTTTGGCTGAGCTACACAGGCTTTGAGCTCATGGCTACACGAGTTCACTTACAAAATATTGAGTCTTTCTCATGAGCATAAGTCTTGACAATATGTCTCTTGATATATTATGCCCACACAGATACATCCATATCTTATCCCTCATTTACACTATCTTACCCCATAAGGTATCAAACTACCTCATGCTACGACCTCTTGTGCCCATCCATAAAAACTTTTAAACATGTATACACTAATTATAATCGAACTATGTAGGCTTTAATTTTGTTTCTATACGAGTATGTAGATGCAATATTGAGTCCTTCTTATGAGCATAAGCCTAGACATTGTATCTGTCGATATGCTATCATAATATAAATGCACCCATCTCTCACATTACCATTCTACCCATCCTTACCTCAAACGAGATATCAAACTATTTCAAGTCGTAATTTCTCGCGCATATACACACCGACACACATTAATGGCCTTTTGTCATAAAATCCAAGCTTTCTTGCACAATCATATGCATACTAAGTACCACATGTTATGTGAATACATAGTCACACGTAAGCATTATTGTGTATTTACCCTGGTTAAGTGGTGTTTCTACATCTCTCACTGATACCATTTTATACATAAGCACCTATTTATGTTTTAAGAGATTCTCAAACTAAGCTCTCTAATCTTGTTCTAAAATTAACTAAAAATTAATTACATAATGTTAAGAGAGATAGTAGACATATAAATAAGAAATCATAAAGAACAAGTAGGGTTCTTAACACCTTTCCCACCGACGACCCGATTTTCATACCCCACAATAAAAATATTAGATCATTCGTAGACCTAAACGTGCCTCAGGATTAGTCCTAGTCAGAATGTCCAAATTTGTTTTTTCTTTTAATAAAAACAAACTGGCGACTTTGAATAGATGACAATCCCTCGCACAGAATACACTTAGACTCAGGCCTAAACCTGGGGCATGCAATAAAAAATGGATATGGTGTCCAACAACTTCCATAGGCAAATAATTGAACCATTAAAATGGTAATGACTCCTCAATGGGAAACAGAGGATCGGGAGAAAAAAAGCCCTTACCCCTGAAGGGATTATAGGCCTCAATAATGAGGCCCTCTTTTCCAAGTGCAACAAATATCCTGCTCCCCCTCGAGTCCCACTCAACGCCAATTATACAACAGTGGAGACTCCGTTGGGGATAAATCAAAAGAACTGAGTTACCCTTACACTTCTTTTATATAAGGCTTAATATCTCTCCCCAGCTTGACTACTTTATGCAAATTTTAGAATTGTTTAGAACCCTTATTTTTAGAGTCCATCAAAACATAAATGAGTTCTTAGATCCCCATATATAACATTGTAAATTTTTTCCAAATTCCTATGTATGAGCGAAGGACCTTCCAATAAAACAAACATTGAATTATGTAAACACAAAGATTACATGTTTGCATCCATCATTTCATAGTCTTGATTTAGTATTGTTTAAACCCTAAACCAAAGGCTGGTCGCTGATGATTATTCTCATTCTTTTCGTACACTTGCTCAGTGTATCGATCAATTTTTTATCTCGATACCAAAGTCTCGGTGACAAGAAAAGTTTTAAGTTTGTTTAGTACTGGGGTATATCGAATAGGCTTTCATAGCTATTCAGTACTAGAGTAAAGTGGTTTCAAACTTACCTTAAGGTTGATCAGTTCAAGCATCCCAATATATTGTGATCCATTGCAATAAAAGGCGAACAACTAATAATTAAATCGCATCACCTTTTGGCATATAGAAAAAAATCTAGGAACACTTACTATTGCATAAGCAGAACAAATGCTTGTGGTCCATTCGCTTTGATGAAAATTATCAAAAATTGTCAGTCGGCCGAAGGCTAGTTCAAACCCCACAGACTCCGGGACGAATGTCTTCCCTTCTTATGGAAGATAAATAGTATGAATTTTTAAGTCATGTCCAAAATAGATTCCCCTATGTTGAATTCTCCTACTTACATTTTATTTTAAGAAAATAATAGACCGCAGTCTATTATTTCCTCGCTCCTCACACGAAAAATGAGAGTTCACCCTTGTTTACTCGAATCCATTAGGACTCTTTTCAGTTCTTCCCTTTTAAAGATACTACAAAAGAAAAAATATATACAACCATAAATACTGTCCACATACGGTTAAATACAGATAAAAGAATTCGATTAGAAAAGTTATGCATATATGATTCCTTCTACCCCTATGTATTGTCCTTCTGTCAGTGCCTCTGTCTACAAAATCCAAACGAAAGTGACTCGACTTTTTTTGCAGTTCTCTTAAGTAATAGAAAATTCACACTAAGTTCTTAACCTGGAAACTCGGGTTCATGCTCTGTGAGGTCGTCTAGTTTTCATTAATGAGATCCCTACCCACAACTGTCAAGGTTTCTCTGCATTACATTCCACATATACTAAAGAAGAAAAGGCTCCATTCGTGATGGATCAGGTTATAAGACAACTGGAAAACACCACCACCTTTCAGAATACCATTCAGTCAGAGATCAAGGTACCAAGCCTAGAACAAGTCTTTCTACAAAAGTCCACTGCTACAATCGGAACAAGATAGAACATACTACCTCCCCCATCCCTAACATAGGTTCACCACCTGCGGTGATTGTCGAAGCAGTAACGATTATCCCTCCTGGATCCGCTTACACCAATCTTGACACCTGCTCCCTTACTAATGTAACGTCCTCACTTTCAAGTACCATTTTCCCTACATGGATGCTTATAATCGTACCATCAGTACCCTGAGTAACCACACATCGCCTTCTATGGTCAACGAGGTTATTCCCCCACCTTCGAACCAGGAGATAACATGGGTACAATCTGAGTTACATCTCCTGTAGATATCCATCAGAAAGATCAAAACTACGTTTGAGATTAGAAACATCAAGAAGATGGATCTCTATCTCGAAGGACGATCACCAGACAATTTAGGATGCCAGTCTTCGAAACAAACAAATGTTCAGGCTCCCCATCCTCCCACTTATCCAACTACCACCTCCAGATGTAGGTTCCAAACATAGACCTAGGAGTTCTCAAAAGTATGTTCTCTTCCACTTGGTCCTTGGGATCCCTTACCTTGTATATGTCCCTAAAATGTTAATGGACCTCTAAAACATGGAATGACGCATGTTATGATTTTTTAAAGCACTATGAATACAATAGGGATCTTGGCATCACATGCAAGGACTTGGAAATGTTGAAAAAGGAAGAGGGAGAGGCTATTGGAACTTTTATCACTCGTTGGAGAGATAAAGTCGATCAAATGGTCAATTGCACCTTGGAAAATGGTTAGATCAAAATCAAGATAAAAATACCTACGAAAATAGGTACAGAATGAACTTGGATCACGTGGATTCCGGTATTCAAGTCCTTATACCACACAGGGTGTAAGATCGAGGAAAGTTTGATCGCAAAAGCTATTAAATTTGTTAATGAACCTCATCGAGTTGTAAATAATTTCTTCACCCGCAAGAACTTATTAGGAGATGCCATATCTCACATCACTTCTCTCGTGGTCATTACACAATGGGAATCCCACTCAGTTACCAACATAACCAAATATATGGTGGCCACCACTACATCTTTTTTATCGGGACCCCCTCGAAGAAACTATTAAGTCATGAATCCTCCTAAAGACTTCTAGGGTCCATAAATGTAGCTCACTGATGTGTAATCCCCGTTAGGCGGGTTTCACCACCTTGAAAATGCATGGTCAGCAGAAACCTCTCAACCCTAGGCCATCCCTATCCTTTCCAGACAAAAACTGAAAGGCCAACTCACATTGCGAGTTCCGTCAGGGGCTTGGTCATATTATGGATAACTATTGGGCCTTGAGATTCACCATTCAAGACCTCATTAACACTGAGATCCTCCTCCTTCCAATAGCCAATATTACTAACAGTCCCTACCATATCAATTTAATACTTACATGAATTCCCTATCATATATTCTCATCCCAGACACTGATCAGTCTAAAGTGGCAATCCCTATTCATCATAAATCGACGATGAAGATACACTCACAATTTTAAACAACCACCCTTTCAGTCATGCCATAACCAACCCTAAAGATTATTGACGAAAACAAGACCACTATTAATCATATAAAGTTGTTCATTATGTATTCTTATAAACTAACCACTATATCCCAGACTTGATCCTAGTAACAGATTTTATTCTCTCAAAAGAGTTAGGGGTCCTTAATCACTCATTAAAGAAAATAGACCACTCGATCGAATGATAAGATATGTACGATGAGGCCCTCCAAGAAAGAGAACATATCACCTCTATCGTACTAATGCGATACACTATATGGTGCGGGTCTACTTCTGAGGAACATCTATTTTCCCTCATGAACTATGATAAAATAATCAACACCCACTCACCCGATACCTCAAACCCATTCTCTGACAGTCCTTCAAAGAGAAGTGAGAGTGACATATCTGAAAGTCACTTGATGGCAGAACCCTAGATCTGAGTGCCTTAATACCCTAGCCCTCTGGTACAAATAAGTGAACATGACAGATAATTCAGGATAGACAATCACATTACTTGGATATTTCGAGATTATTAGTGGCTATATGAAGAGGAAGAAAGAGTGAGGGCCCATGTCATTTGTAGAGACGCAAAATCGGAGGTAGATTTAAGAACCAACCCAATCTGACAAGATATGTCCCTCACCCTAAATTCTCCAAAAAAATACGGAATCAACTTTGGGAAAACCAATAACTCACGGCTACCCAAATAATGATCCACACTAAATGCGATAGGCAGTGAGGAATACCCACTCGATCTCTCTTGAAGAAGTCAAACCTCAATTTATCCCTCTATCTACCATTCACATGATATAAATGGACTCTAGGGGGAAAGTCGTCCCTTCCCAACATATAAGTCCAAAACCTGGGCCAAACTCCACCATAGAAAACACTGCTTCAGGTAAATTGGAGCCTATGCCAAGACGGTCATCCCCTAAGCCCCTAAAAGGTCTACTATGCTCACTTGCCAGAGAAGGTAATTACTAACAACTTTTACCATCTATTTATTAGTAAGGGGAACACATCTCCAGGGCTAGAGAATGAGTTTGTACTCAACCTTTATATTTAGGAAATAATGACACTATATGACTACTCTCCAGGGAAAAGTCTAGGACTTCACGAATAAGGATTTACATCCTTTGAGGCTCCCATCATCCGAAATTACATGTTTGGGATTGGATACAAAGTTACTGCATAAGATCTTGATCGACTTGAACAGCATGAACATTGGACCTATCGTATGAAAAATCTAGGATACACTATAAACAATTTACAACCAAATTTCTCATAAGAGGGACCACCTCTCCTGTTTTCAAATAGCAAGGAAAACTCAAATACCCCAGTGATAATATATACCAGAGCATTCGGTCTATTGGGTGAGATGATTTACGCATGGACAAATAAGACACCATTTATGGTTCTATAAGGTTGATCCTAATCCACCCGCAGTCATTCCATTAAGAGAAGATCATGTCAATCCTTGCATTGACCTTGACCATCTCATTTCACAACTTGGGCGAAAACTTAATTTAATAATGAAACAACTCGAAAATAGGAACAAGCAAATCACGCAAAATCAAATGAACTTTTAGAAATGACATGTGTAGTTATGTGATTCACGAGTTCAGAGTCTAATCAAAATTTTAAAATTATAAGGCTTATGCTCAGAATTTTAAATTTTTGTCTCAAATATAAACTTGCAAGTCAAATAACTGCACAAGTTATTTCTACAAGTTAGTTTTGTCCTGTATGACATGCTCGTGACTATTTTCAGGGTGTTTTATTTTAGTAAACTACGTTTTCACCATATAATGCTCAATTTTCATGTCTAAACTTTAGAATTTATACATGTTGACCCAAGTATCAACACCTTTGGTTGTTAATATACATTTTATCCTTACATGTGGTATGTATTATATTCTATGTTATGAAAAGAAACTAATAAATTTGTTTGTGTTATTAAAATTCTAATGTCATAAATGTTTATTTCCATTGGATTTGTGTTATATTATATGCTAACAAATCATATTTTTTATGAAATGTTTACTCCAGGGGTTTGTGGTTATTGTGCCCTGAATGATAGCATTGAATATGCAAAATCTTCAAATAAAACACCTATTATTTTTGGCGTGACTGGGTGCATTGTTCAACATAAGACTGTATTTATGATGAGGTACTAAAATCTAATGAAATGCATCATTGGGTCAGGGTACGATAATTAGAGAAGTGTTCTCGAAGAACTTAAGTAGGTCATATGGGAGATCTTGAGGTATAAAAATCTCACTTCTAACATAAAATATATGATCTTGATTTCAGATTTGAGGATATTTTTGTTGAATGTTGTGTTGGGTAAACAACTTCAGATTGACATTTAAAATGCAAAAAAAAAATATCCATAAAGATCTTTGATTAATCATGCATCGAAAAGAAATCAAGAACTAGGTCTAAATCTTAAGTCTAGGGTTTCAAGAATAGAAAACCATAGCGAATCATAATGTGATTAGTTTAAGGAGACAAAGGTTGAAGATGAAGAAATCCATTTTCCCCTCCAAGTTCTCAGAAAACCTTGTTGAACCTTCTATAAATGTTACATCTTCTAGTGTATTATCATCCCCCAAGCTAGCTATGTGCATGAGAACCTTTTGAGATGAAAATCCTTCCTTACGAGTGAGATATGTTGGTCTCTCCCTAGGTTTCTTCAAAAAAACTTGAATTGTATTTTCTCTCCCCCCCACTCAAACCTTAATGATGAATCATTACAAATAAACCCCCTACCCACACCTTTATATACAAGTATAAAAGGGTGAGCTTGGGTCAAAATGGATTTCTTGAGAGTATGGGCCTAACTATGTAGGTCCCCAGATATTAAAAATAAACTTTTGCTTGAGCGGAATTAAGTTAAGGATGAATGCAAACCAAATTTCTCTTTTTGAAAAATTCTTTTTCAATTTTATCAATCCAAGTTGTGACACAAATTAACTTAACCAGATTTTATCTTGTTTACCCCTAAACATCCAACTAGTGATTAAACCAAGTAAAATAAAGTAAAGAAGTACTCACAACGCCGATGTACGAGGAAAAACCCAAAACTAGAAAAAAAACTCGAACGGCCAAACCCAGGCCAGACAATCACTGTGACAATGGAATTACAAAGTCAGATAGTAGTCTTATACAATGAATCAACTTGACGATCCTCTGATCTTCTACTAATCTTCACAGTGCCCACATAGAAAGTAACCTTCTTCCACGATGCTTGTCCACTGCAGTCGCCTGCACGAATGCCTCGGTATCCACCGATACGGCCTTGTGTCTTCTACGATGTTGAACACAAAAGTAACCTTCTTCGCTTCTCCACCGCAAAACCAGCAATGTTCAAGTGTTTAAATACCCTACTTAGTGCAACAAAGATCACATAAACATATGGTAATGATAACTCGGATCTTTTTAAACTTTAAGGATATGTTTAAGCCTTTAAAACCTTAAAAAACATGTGCAAACAGGTTTCTGGATCGTAAACTATTTTTCAGAATGCACACACTTTGAGGAAATAGAACACCTTTATTTATAATAAATTAAGGGCATGTCAGAGTCTCGTTCGAACGAAACTCTATGTCGTTCGAACGACATGAGTTCTTGTTCGAGCGACATCTCTTGTCGTTTGAATGATGTCGTCAGATAGAGTTTTAATTAAACCATTTTAAAAATAGAGTTTTGATTAAAACCAACTCTTATCCAATTCTCATCCATCCTTATCTAACATAAACGAAGTGTAAACATTTAAACCTCTTTTCAAAACATTTTAATAACATTTTCTTTTAAAAATAACATCCTTATTTTTGCAAAATAAAATTCCGAGTTTCATTACCATTATGAATTCATACCTGTGCGATCTCGTAAAGCAATTAAACCTTGAAGACGATAAATTTCCACCAATTAAACTTCAGCATGATTAATTCCTTGTAGCTTTTCCGCAAATTCTTCAGTTAATCTTCTACAAATCATAGTCTCGTAGTGATCGAACAATACAAATCTACCTATGACTCAAATGTATTTTGTTCCGAGAATAAGTCAAAACAACATTAAGACTCAATTGAAAATTTAGTCCTTACAAATCTCCCCCTTTGACTATTCCGAGAAAAAACCATCAGTGAAATGCCTAAGCTGGGCCATCAAGCCGTATGACGCGTAAATCCCATCCCAAAAACGTAAAAACAAAATTACATCATCAGTACATCATAATATTCTTCTATAATGGACCGACAAGCATGAAACTCTCTCTGAAAGTCTGAATGTGACGTAGACTTAAAATCTCGAATATCTTTAAGCATACCTTCACACATGAAAAAGACAAATACCAAGTGAAGTATGGAGGAACAAATGTTATAAATCAATAGGAAATATCAATGTGAGTAAACATGATACCAATACCAATATGTAAACATGATATCAGTATGAAAAAAAACTAAAAAAAAAACTCCCCTTACATCACAGACATACATCACAGAGATATCTCCCCCCCTTTTGTCTCGAATAGACAATCCGGGGAAAAGATAAACAAATCTAGCATGTGATTAGATACCAATTTAATACCAATTTGAATTAACTCATATTATGCTAGAAAAACATGTAACTACAGCTAAAAATGATCAAGTAATGTCAAATCAGTAGCTAGTAAACAATGAATCACACAAAAATATATCAGTCTAAGTAGGTGTGATAAACGAATCAATGGAGTAAAATATGTCATCAATCAAAAGTGAACTACATAAACAGGAATCCAGTACCAAAATATAAAATAATATGCAGCAGGGTGCTGATACAAGACAACTAGAAAAAGTCAAACTGGTCAAACAATTATCGTTCGAATGAGCCAGGGATGTCGCTCGAATGAGAAGCGACATTTCTCGAACGAAACAACATGTCTTTAGAACGACATTATAAAACTTTCACAGTCTCCCCAGAAAATGAAATAGTGTTACCCAGTGAAAAAATTTCATGGAAATTCAAGATGGAAGGGGCTCAAAACTGTAAAACAATCACAAAAAGTAGCAAAACTAAACAAACTCAAAACAAAAAAATATGAGTAACATGCCAAC
The DNA here is from genome assembly GCA_949130495.1 of Sambucus nigra. Classification (NCBI taxonomy): domain Eukaryota; kingdom Viridiplantae; phylum Streptophyta; class Magnoliopsida; order Dipsacales; family Adoxaceae; genus Sambucus; species Sambucus nigra. Next base: position 126,739,336 of record OX422214.1, read on the forward strand.
ATAGTATCGATGTGACTAAACATGAACATGGAATGTCTGAGTGAGAACAAAAACAAATGTATCACAATTCCAACACATCGAAACAATCAAGATGCTCTAATTAATAGAAATTTATCAACAAACTTTATTATAGCCATATGTGATAATTAAAGTGTGAGCTTAATGAACGAAACAAACATCATGCACACGAATTTGGAATTTTGACGATTCTACAAACAATAGCGTCATGACACGAATTTTCAATGTTTAGGATTCTTTGCGCAAACCCGTTTAAATTTTTAATCCATCCAAACTCCCTCAAATATATAGCATATTTTCTTTTGAATGAACTAAACTAATTTGTCCCATTTTTGGCATATGATTCTTTTTATTGCCTTATGATTTTTTTGGGCTCTTTTAAACGGTGGCTTTCACGATGAGTCAATTTTTCACTCTTGCAGCCCTTTCCCGTACACTCATCATAAATGCTCACAGGTAAACGGTTATTACATGCACACCTCCTCCTTATGTCTAGTTATGCATAGATGACAGAATTGAGATAAGAACATCTCACCAAACTCAAATATGCAAGAGTAGTCGAACATCCATATAAACTCGTGCATGTGTGCAATCATGGCATATACACAAAGTCGAATAAAAACGCATATCAACTTCGAAACAACCCCATAAAATAATGGTTAAGATCAATCTAAGCATCGATAATAATGACCAAATGTCCTAGCCACATGGATAATGAAAGGAAGAGGGTCCAAGCACACCAATATACCACATCAAACATGTTAACTGATGACACAAAAGCAAAACCGAAAATCTTTTTGGTTTTTTGAAAATATTTTGACTCAAATAAAAGCAAAATCTTTTTGTGTTTTTCTCAAAAAATTTTATCAAAAATTAATCTTTTTGTATTTTTCAAATAAGATGCAATAAATGAAAAAAAATATAATAAAAATCAATAAACATGGTAATACACTCAACCTTTAGATTTAGCATTGGAAGAGTCAAGTGCAACCAAATGAGAACCATGAAGTTTTATTCCTAAAGCTACTAAATCCGACTTCCTAACCCAAGTAGATGTGTAATGACGCATGGGGGTGGGGGGATTCGGGGTAAATTTATTCCTAAACTTTCTTAACTATCTAGGAGCATTCCTAAGGTCATAGAAAAACTTTCGAATGTGAACTTTCCTACCACAAAACGTGCAAGTGTAGCGATGTTATGGAAAGTGACCTACATGTGGACCTTTTTTAACGTTCTAATGTGGTTTTCTCACATGTGCGGAGGGGATGGGAACAATATGATCATCAAAGCCAATACCACCCCTCTCTCTCTTAACTTGGACGGTGCCTAGAATCCTATCCAGTTTCTCACTTCTAGCCTCCAAGCAAACTTAACTCTAGACAAGTCTCTCAAACTTTCCTCCAACTCCTTAATCCTAGACTCAAGTAGACGCCTAGACTTGTCAAACTCTAGCACCTCCTTTTTCAAAACCTCTATAAAATCTCTAAGGGTGTCTCTCTCTTCTCGACGTGCTCAAGATTCTCCCTAAGCTTCTTCTCTCGTGCCCTAAGTTCCTCAATCAACGCATCATTATTTTCTACGGCACGCTCTTTTAACTTATCTTGCAATTTCGACTTTGCCTTTTTTATCTTCCTAGTATCCTAAAATAACTCTTTAAATGAAACTTGTAACTCACTTACGTCGATCTCCTCATCCTCGTTCTCATCACCTTTACCCTCTCGGGAAGCACTCTCAACAACCTCGAAAGTGTCATGCACATGAGTATCCTCATGGGAAGATATATCGTCGTCGCTCACATGACTTTCCATAAACGCAACAAAGTTACGCACAATGGGGGAACCCTCTCCCTCTGTCGGTCCACTATCACTTAAGGTGGCGTTGTATGCTATCGATTTCTTGTCCTCTTTCTTAAGTCTAGTGGGACACTCAGCTACTTTGTGACCATACCCCTCATACCCAAAACACCTATCAGACTCATCTCTCTTAGGTTTCTCACTTTTATCCCCAAGTGTGGAGTGTCCCTTTTTCTTGAATTTTTCAAACTTTTTGGCATATTTCGATTGCTTATGAATTTGAAGAAATTTCTTGAACTTTCTTACCAACAAGACGACATCCTCAAAGTCAGAATCGGAGTCTTCATTCGAAACTTTACTCCTCCTTTAGGGATTTCAAAGAAATGCACTTGCTTAGAGGTAAACATATTGAGTTCATAGGTTTGTAAGTCACCTACGACCTCTTCTAGTTTCGACGAGTTAAGTATGCCAAGGGAATTCATAACGATCACTTTCGCATCAAATCTACTTGACGACGATCTCAAAATTTTCTTAATCACTTAATTTTTAGGAATCTTCTCACCTAGGATAAACGTTGTGTTAACAATAGTGGACAACCTAGTGTAAAACTCATCAAATGCCTCACTCTCTAACATCTTAATTGTCTCAAACTGAGTAGTGAGATTTTGAAACTTAGACTCCCTAACCGTGATCGTGCCCTCGTGAGTGAGTGCAAGTGTATCCCAAGCTTCTTTCAAAGTTTCATAAGTCATGATACGATTATACTCTTCAGGTGTGACATGTTAGGAAATAACGAGCAGACCTTTAGAGTTATACTGTGAAAGACTATATTCAATCTCAGTCCATGACTCAACGGGTTTCAAACTAGTGACCTCACCCTCTCGGTGACAGGGTGTGTCCAACCTTTTACAACAACTAACTATACACGCTCATCAATTGATTTTAAAATATTTTTCATTCACATTTTCCAATAAGCAAAATTAGTGCCATAAAAATAGGAGTGCGGAAACTATCATAATTTCCAAAATTCATCCTTACAAACAATAAGGGATCGAACACAATAAAATTGTATTTCTAGCTCTGATACCAATTTTAGGTCCCCATATATTAAAAATAAACTTTTACTTGAGCGGAATTAAGTTAAACATGAATGCAAATAAACTTTCTCATTTAGAAAAATTCTTTTTCAATTTTATCAAACCAAGGTGTGACACAAATTAACTTAACCATATTTTATCTCGTTTAACCCTAAACATGCAACTAGTGATTAAAGAAAGTAAAATAAAGTAAAGCAATACTCACAACGCCGATGTACGAGGCAAAACCAAAAATAGGGGGAAAAAAACTCGGACGGCCCAAGCCAAACAATCACTATGACAATGGAATTACGAAGTCAGACAGTATGCTTATACAATGACTCGATCCCCATGAGACTTTATTCTCCTCTGATCTTCTACTAATATTCACAGTGCCCGCGCAGAAAGTAACCTTCTTCCACGATGCTTGTCCACAGCAGTCGTCACCACGAATGCCTCGGTATCCACCGATACGGTCTTGTGTCATCTACGATGTTGAACACAAAAGTAACCTTCTTCGCTTCTCCACCATAAAACCAACAATGTTCAAGTGTTGAACAAACCCAACTTGGTGTAATAAAGATCACATAAACATATGGTAATGATAACTCGGATATTTATAGACTTTAAGGATATGTTTAAGCCTTTAAAACCTTAGAAAACATGTGCAAACATGTTTCTGGAACGTAAACTGTTTTTAAGGATGCACACATTTCGAGGAAATAAAACACCTTTATTTATAATAAATTAAGGTGGTGTTAGAGTCTCGTTCGAACGAAACTCTATGTCGTTCGAACAACATGAGTTCTCGTTCGAGCGACATCTCTTGTCGTTTGAATGACGTCGTCGGATAGAGTTTTAATTAAACCATTTTAAAAATAGAGTTTTGATTACAACTAACTCTTATCCAATTCTCATCCATCCTTATCTGACATAAACGAAGTGTAAATATTTAAACCTCTTTTAAAATGATTTTAAAAACATTTTCTTTTAAAAATAACATCCTTATTTTTGCAAAATAAAATTTCGAGTTTCATTATCATTATGCATTCATACTTGTGTGATCTCGGAAAGCAATTAAACCTTGAAGATGATAAATTTGCACCAATTAAACTTCAGCGTGATTAATTCCTTATAGCTTTGTTGCAACATATTCAATTAATCTTCGACAAGTCATAGTCTCGTAGTGATCGGACAATAAAAATCTACCTATGACTCAAACGTATTTTGTTTCAAGAATAAGTCAAAACAACATTAAGACTCAATTGGAAATTTAATCCTTACAAACTACATGGTGGACTACACAAGGGACCCACGATATATAATTAAATTAGATTCAAATAATTACTCCAAAATCCTAATTATAATGATCGTAATTCATTTTCTTTCTTTGTTTAATCAATTAATTTCACTAATTGATTATGAATGCACTCTAATTTAATTATATCATAAATCATTCGGATATAATGAGGTTTTATTTGTAAGGTTAATTATGGTACATAATATGATTCCACACGTTAAACATTCGATACCCTCTTGGTCAAATAAATTTATTGTTAATCGATTTTAACCAACATCTAATCAATTCCTTGATTCTCAAAATTAACTTATTCTGGATTATAAAATTATCCACCGATCGGGTTTTACTTGGTGGAAACGAAACATATAAGTTTATTAAGCGGTATCACAATCCGGGGTATCCCATGGATGCTAACTTCTTTGAATTATGATCTTAAACCTACACGCAAAATTGTCACCTAATGTGCGAGGATCCTTTGACCCGATATAAAATGAGATCGCGCTTCCCATAACAATCAAGGTAAGTTTTTCAAAAGCATCCCAATCCCCATATCGGGATTAAGACTAAATGAACCTTTTGAAAACGGTATGATATTGTCTAAGTCTAATTAGATTCAAATCTCAGGGGTGTCCCTATTCCATACATTCATAGAATGTACCGATCACAATCCTCTTTTAAAATATGAAATAAGTTCTCAAACCATTAAACCGGATCTTGGAGTGTGAGATAAACTACTAGGATTACATCAAAATTATTCCCATAGGATGTCAACTCCTTATCTAGGTTGTGAAGGTTTTAATACTGCTAGAATCGAAATTCTGATCTCACAATGATCAACCCAAAGTCGAGTCACCGAAATTCCAACTGAGATCTATTGATCGAACTGTCCACAATATATTTAAATCAAATATAAGACATTGTAGTAACTATGATTCTTAGTTAAAAATAAATCGACACACCTCTATCATATATGGTTTTAAGAATAAAATCCCAATAATCTCCCACTTGGTATTAAAGCTATGTATCAAACTCCCAACCCATCTATATGATAGTGTTTTTCCCATCGATAGAGTATTAACTGAGCATTGTTCAATATAACCTTGGTCATAAACATGTCACCTTCTTTTTTAATTTTTTGAACTAGATGAAATATATGCACAATGTGCTTAACACTTTTATGGTTTAGGGCTTCTCTCAAACTTGGAATCCTAACTCTACAAATACTAATAGTGTAATAATCAATTTTAGTTGCAGGAACCTCACCAAATATACTTAGGAAGTAATCAGGCCAGATATCTTCTTAGTTGTCTCAGTAGTGACAACAATTTAGGCCTCCCTGGTTGAGTTAGCAATCCAAGATTACTTTATACTCCTCTAACTTATAGCTTAACCTCATTGGGTAAACACATATTCTGAGATATAAAACTTTGAATCCTTATCTGATTGAAAACCTTAGTATATGTTTCTAAAAGTTACAACACTATTAAACAAGAATCTGTTAACCATGCCAAAGGGATAAAGAATTTTGACCTTTGATAACAATTATAGAATTCATGAGGCTCCCCACCGTCGAAGCATTAGGTATATTCATAATTCCTTCTAGCTAATAAATTTTCGTAAGAAATCGGTCCCCAAACAAAATGAGGCCATAATTGAAAAGATATCTTTTTATATGATCCTGATGTTAATCATGTGTTTACAACATTCATATAATCGACCTGGGGTAATTCTAACATCCGTTGCAATCGATAGAGATAAAGCTTGATCATAACGATGTGTTTGAATTTTCATTAGTATTTCATATAAAAAATCTGTACAACCACATTCCTATGTAAGACAATACTCACACCTCGTTCCTAATGAGGCAAATATTATCCACAAATTGTACTTAGAAATACTACCACCTTAGTGTCATGCTTCTTATATCCATAAAATTTGATTACTTGATCAAGACGAATGACTAAGACTCTGATAACATCTTAAATCTAGAAATGCATTCTACAAGATTATAACACTTTGTTTTCCAAACTTCTTACTATGTATTTGTCAAGACAATCATCCAAGAATGCAATCTTGACGTTAAAAGAATCTCGAAAGACTTTAGCATGGCTATCACGAGAAGGTTTGCTCATAGTCAATCCCTTTCAAAAGCCTTTCTTTGAAGGTTTTAACCTTACCATCCCTTTATCTTTTCACTTCTTATGGGTCCACTTGTACTCAATGGGTTTTATTCCATCAAAAAGTCTAGAAGCACCTAAAACTTGATTCGAATACATCAAATCCTTTTTGGGCATCAATAGTTATAAGTTAAATCAAAGTCCTTATCTTGGAATGCCTCATTGTATTTCTTAGTATCCACTTCATGTTTGCTTGGGATCTCATTTAAATGATCACCCAAAATATTAACCATTCAGGATGACTCCTAATGCTCCCATTATTATGTGGCCCTAGAAGCTATCCTGTATAAGTGACAGATGTACCCTAATCATCGATAATGCTCTAACTACGATAAGGTAGTGTATTATAGATATCATGTTGTATTTCATCCTGTACGAGTAATCTAGAAACATTTGTAAAATGATGTTCCATTTTATTTTGTAAGTCCAACGTATACTTGGGACTGTGGTTTATTACATAATCCTACTGTAAGTAGGGGTGTCAATTCGGGTTAGTCGTGTCATTTTCAGGTTGCGTTGATTTTTATTTGAGTATAAGTTTTGGGTACTCTTAAATCTATACAAGCTAATCGTGTCAAGTTCGGGTCATTTCGGGTTATTACCATAAACGGGTTATCATGTCAAAAATTACAAGACCTAACTACAAGAAATGATCAATGATGCAATCAATGTCCCTCTTGCAATTAGGAGTATGATATAAACTACCTTTATTATAATTGGTATATCCAATAAAGAGATACATACCTCTATCCTTAATTTTAACATCCTTGGCTTCGTCCACATCTCGAGTGTCAGGCACCAAAAATTCGAACATACCCTAGAATGAGCTTGCGCCCACTCTAATGTTCAATGGGAGTTGAAGATACAAATTAAGAATAAGTTAAATTTGAATGTATATGTGTAGTGAAAAATTCCAGCAATAACGTTGCAATTCTGAATAACTAGCCTTGGAACTTATTATTTTCAAAAGAGAGTCATTCATTTATTATCCTCTACACCATTCGAAAATATAGTACTCGGTGTAGACAACTAGGATAGAATCCCAACCTTCGATAAATTATTCCTTAACTATGCCAAGCGGTAAACACCTCTATCACCAAATCATAGAATTTTGGATTAGTTTGTCTCACCCACAATCCACCTTGGCCTTGCCTTTAAAAAAATCAAATACTTCAGACTTCTGGTGCATAAGGTAAATACATCCATACTTTTAAAGTGATCATTAATGTAATTCATAAATCACTCAAAACCATATCTTGACCAGATAGTCCCTAAACAAAACCAATCGAAATGAATCATTTCCAACATATCTTTGGGCCGAGAAGGGCCCCTTAGTCAGTTTACCATCTAAACACGATACGAGTCTAGAATTGCCTCCACTTTTAATGAACTTAGTTGTCCATTTTAAATTAGTCTTTGAATATTTTTTAGAAGTTAAAAACCTAATCATAAGTGCCAAAATTGTGTTTGTTTTTAGAAAGAAACTCAATTTAATGATATGTCCGTGAAATTATTCAATTTAATATTTAGCCGTATTGGTGAGATAAAATTTGTAATGTATAAATAATTTTCTAATGTAATAGAATAAATAAAATATATCAAATTTTGATTAAAATAAATTTATTAAATAATCAAATATTTGATTAATTTTATAAAATTAATCAAATAATTTTAACTTTATGTTAGCAACAAAATCCATGAGGATATCTCACTGCTAATACCGCTTCCATATTCAAATCTCCCACACCTAGGAAAGTCCCTCTTTTAGTTATTTTCTTGATCGCCTGGAACCTCTTCAATGAGTTGCAGTACTGATTCGTGGTTCCAAAGTATATACACTAGGTCACTGAAGATTAGACCATAAATCATCCATTTATTTTTAAAGAGATAAACCATTATCGTGTCCTTTTCCTTATATAGAAAGGAAAATTGGCCACCATTTCAATAAAATTTATAAATACTTATAGTGAGAATGCTTGCCTTTTGGCTATTTCACTACCACCGAGGAATATAAACCTTCTTTAACCCAACCCATATACCCAAGACTTATACTTATCCTCCTACCTCCCTTTCAGGAGAGAAGTAAAGCTCTTCTCAAACAACTAACATCAACCTTTGGCTATTGATGAGCCTTCGTGGATTACGAAATGGTCTAGTCCAAAGAATCCTTTGTTCAATAAATTATGAAATCATTCTAAAAACGTGATTCTCACTTGAGTGTAGTCAACCAATCATAGGTCTCTACAAAATCCAATTGGTCAATTCTTTATAATCAAATACGCACATTTAGAACTTCCCTAATAAGTGGACAAAACACATGTAACACTGAATTTAAAATAATTACCATATATTTTAAATTGTCACGATTCCATGATTAAAACCATCTAATAAGGGGCCAGATTAATATGGCACGAGGAATTAATCGCATCAAAATTATAAAGGGCTATTTACTGTTTGGGATGCATTTGTTAATAATAATTGCGTCTTGGAGTAAATTAGTTTTCATTATAATTGGTTGGGGTTCAAAATCGACAAAAACCGTCAGTTGACTGGTTTGACCGTCAGTTCATTTACTTTTTCAACCAAAAATACTTTTTTATCCTTTAATACATGAATACACATTAGTATAAGTATATATTAGTGTATTATATGTAAATTCTACATTATTTCTAATTGTTTTTAATAAAAAAATATTCATTAAATGTTTTTTATAAAATAAAAAAAATTATAAAATGAAAAAAAATATATACTTTTTTATCAACTATTTTTTAATAAAATCAAAAAGTTTTTACAACTGTTTTAAAAATAACCGCTTTTAAATAAAACTAACTATTTTAAACATTTTTTTAAGTTTTAATAATTATTATTTAAAATAATTGTTTTAAAAAAACTTTATTTCAAAAATAACTTCTTGTAATTGTTTTAAAATAAAAGTTATTAAATATAAATTTTTTATAACTGTTTTGAAAATAAAAAATTTAACTGTTAAAGAAATTATTTTTAAATTTATCATAAAGATATTTTCTTAATTGAAAATAACATTTTCATAACTGTTTTGAAAATAATTTTTTATGACTATTCTAAAAATATTTTTTTATCATAAAGAAATGTTAATAAAAGTTATTTTTCTAAAAACAGTTAAAAAATTTTGCAAGAAGTTATGTTTTAAACGGTTAGTGTTTCTATTTTTAATAATAGTCATTAAAACTTTGAAAAAACTGTAACGAGCAAAAGATGTGCAAGTTACCTATTGAATAAAAAAAGGTTGGACCTACTACAACCCATTATGCTAATTTAGGACCTATCATAATTTTATAATTTTTATTCATTGTTATGAGCAAGTATGCCATATAAATAATTAGTTTTGTTGATTAATATGAGACCACGTTGTCCTCCCAAGAACAAACCCATAAACATGTAATGATTTTTTTATTATACTCGATTGACTTCATGTTTTAGTTTAAAAAATCATAAAAGGCCAATGTAGTTTCTTGCAAACGGGACATTACAATTCTTCCATATCACCCAAATGCTATTTTATCCCCTTATCAACCCAATTTATGTAAATAATTGAATTAAATACATGTGAGGAATAATATTTCAACAAGAAGTTATTTTTGAAACAATTAGTTTTTCTAGTTTTGATAATAGTTATTAGAACATTCAAAACTGTTTAAAACAATTAGTTATATTTAAAAACAGTTATTTTTAAAACAGTTGTAAAAACCTTTTGATTTTATAAAAAAACAGTTAATAAAAAAACTATATATATATTTTTTCATTTCACAAAACTTTTTATTTTTATAAAAAAAGTTTAATAATTTTTTTTTTTGTTAAAAACAATTAGAAATAATGTAGAATTTATTTTTAATACACTAATATTACTTACACTAATATGTATTAATGGATTAAAGGATAAAAGAGTCTTTTGGGTTGAAAAAGTAAGTCAACTGACGGCCAAACTAGCCAACTAACAATTTTCGTCGATTTTGAACCCCAACCAACTATAATGAAAACTAATATACCCCAAGCCCAATTATTATGAACAATTGTACCCAAAACCATAAATGACCCAATTTTTAAATATTATTGGGAATTGTGAGTAAAGTTTATTATCCCCATAAGCAGGGGCGAAGCTAAATGTTGACAGGGTCCCCTCCAAAGTTTTAAAACCCAACAAAAAAAATACCATTTCTTTTCTTTATAAAGCCCACAAGTCCATAAGCCCACAAGAGCATACCCATAAAAAAATATTTTTCACTTACTTATCTCTAACCTAACCAAGACATACTCAAATATTATTTACTTATCCTCACAACAACCTTTATTTCCCTCTTTTTAGACCACCATCAGTTATTTTTCTCAGGTATCTTTTTCTCCCTTTTTATAAGTATTAATTAGGAACTCATTTAGTATTAATTAGGAACTGATGACTATATTAACACTAATAGGGACTGGTTTAGTATCAATTCTTCCATTCATCATCCATTAATATTAGTATTTATTAGTTAATATTAAAGAAAAAATAGGGACTGATCTTACTAAGGACGAATATTTAAAAATTATTATCCATATTAATTTTTACTGTTATTAGTATTAATTTTTTACCCATAGGGACTGATTTTTACTGTTATTAGTATTAAGGACTGATGTTATTAGTATTAATTTAACTGTTATTAATTATTAGGGTCCCTAATTTAGGGACTGGTTTTACTGTTATTAGTATTAATTTTTTATATGCTATTGGAGTGTTCAATGCTTATGTTAGTATTTTTGCTAGAATTTTTGTATTATATTCCAACAATTAGTTTATAATGTCGTACCTCTATTTTGATAATAATTGTATCTTGTATGTGGTGCAATTATTATAATTTGATGGTGAATATATATGATATTGTTGGAAAAAAATGCTTACGATTGATATCTTGTACGTGGTGTAATTATTATATTGTTGGGAAAAAATATTGCATAACATGTAAATAACCCTAAAAAAATTTATCTCAGGGGCTCCCGCCCCCTCCCCCCCGATATTTTTGTGCTCCCCCCCAAAATAAATTCCTAGCTTCACCCCTGCCCTTAAGTCATAACAATGGCAAACAATATTTAAGTCCATGAAACTTATTATAGTTAAAAGTTTAAGACCAATAAAAGTTGAATTCATTTATAAATATTAGAATAATCAAATAGAAAAACTTAATTTCCAATTAAGACGCGAGAATTAATTCGACCAAAATTTTAAGAGGCATCCCTCAACCGCTAATTTTAAAAATAGTCCATCAGACATCCTAGTTCCCTTATGATGTGAGATTTATCAATGGGAACTTAAACCATGCCAACTTCAAATGGATAGATTTTCTGTGGCACCCCGCCTAATTAAATATCGGGTGATCAGTCCATTATTAAATTAAATCTAAGTGTCTGGTTGGTTCGTTCTTAACATCACTGTCGAAAATAATTTTTCTTTATTAATCACCTAATAAATAATTAAGCTAAGTGTCAAAATATTTGATTTTATAACTTAAGACCTATTGTTGTGATTTAATACGAAACCATTTTTCATGAACACAATTGATAATATTAAACCAAATCATCCAAATGAAATAACCAAGCTAAATTAATCAATCCAAATAGTAAATCCCAATCGCAGGACAAGGAAATAAATAAAACAATCCCAACAATAACTAAATCCTGAAATGATAAAGAGTACAAGTATCTCTCTGAACTAAATGAGATATAAAAATAGGCGACACATCCCCTGTTCGAGAATAAATAAATAGAAGACTGGAAATATAATAATTAAGTCGTCTACTTCAAGGACCTACAACTTCCATGATAGTTGCAGCACGCCAATGGTCCAAAGATCCAGGCCTGACGCCCCTATGGCTGGGCACCTGTAATATAAATATACAAAAGGAAGAAAAGATAACAGGAAACGGGTCAGAGCCCGAGTATAAAATAACTTAAAAATAGTTTAGAAAGTATTTAAAATGCTTACCAGTTGATATTACGTACATGTTAGTACCTCGACACTCACTTGAGAATTCTCACCTCTCAACTAGTGTGCATGCCTAACGTACTACTGAATTAACCTAGTTAAATCTAACCCAGTTAACTAGTCTAACCAAATCTTCATTCACCAAGCGTAACCCAAGTAATCGCATAACCATAGATTATATCTGATGACCATTTTGTTAGGAATTTCCAAGCCAATTATATTCATATCAATTTAAACTCAAGTTCTCAATCAGTTAACGCCTTTAATATTAATTACTCATTTCTTATCTACTTACAAGCACAGTAGACAAGCACAGTAGATTAATCACGGGTACATATATTTATCACCCATAATATATATACTGGTAGAGAACCCCACATAAATCTTTCGTGCTGGCATACTCTGCTATGAAGTCCCCGTATTACTCGTATAAAAGGGAAATACTAGTTCAGAATCACTCCCAAACTGTATTAACACAGAACAAACATAATGGAGGTGAAGCATACTTCCAAGTCACTAAGAGATCAGGACATACACTCACATCTCTTAGGACCGTATGACTATTATTCTCAAATAGCATGTACCAAGGATGCTATGTATTAGGGTACAAGTCAATATCCCCCATAAAGGTCCAATCGAGATAAGATTGTCCCGGCGTGGAACCCCCGTGATAGCAAGTAGCGCGGGTATGATTACACATAAATATTCAATATTATATATATACACGCACCCATATATATATTCAAATAAATCAGCTAGGTAGGCCTGTGACCCACCACATATTCGAACCATATGTGGCATATAACACCCGAGTTTTACGTATAATTTAAGTCATTATTTTTATTTCCTCAATTATTGCAAATCCTTAAGTACTTCCTGACTCTCGAAGTGTATCCTCTTGATAAATATGAACTTAGTAGGTGTACCCTTACTACCCTAATGGTCTATGTCCTTATAAATTTTTACAAGACCTAATTTAAAATACGCATGATTTCCCACTGAATTTATACCCCCCAAATCCCACGGTCAAATCTCATATAAAGTCGTATTATCCGGACCCCACTTCTACCCTACTGGTCCTTCTCAAGTCCTATTATGATATATAAATTATGTCCAAAGGTCCTCACACATCGGGATTGGATTAACATCTAAAAGGAAAAAAAATTTCCATTTTCAGGAGTGGTCTATCGATCGATGAAAGGGGGTCGATTGATCAATTCAGTCGATCGATCGACATTCTTGAGTCGATCGATCGATCGAGCAGTTCTTGGCCTAGATTGTGAAATTCTTTACCTACGAGTTTCCTTAACATAAATTCTCAAAAACTCTAATAATTCATCCCAAACGCCCAATTAATCATACCAATAGTCATAGTATCCTACATACATGATTTTTAACGTAAAACATAGACGAATTCATCAAGGGCTATCAATAAAAGGGTTAATTCAAATTAATACATCAAGAACCCTATTTTAATCATCATAGTCAATATTTTTCTAATTCTTCTAGAATTTAACCTCTAGTGAACATCAATTTTGTAGTTAATCATCTACATATAACCATAATGCTGTCCTAACATGATTTCTATTTCGAATTTCATTATGAATCTCCCAATTATCATTTATCTTTCATGGAACATAAGTTTATCATCTCCTAAACTTTCATGGATGTGTTATCAACTAAAGAGCAACAAGTTAGATACTATACTAGAAATTAAAGGTCTGGTATGACGGATTTGAGTGGTATAGGAACGTTTCCCTTCTCTCGATCTACGTGTTGGTGGTGGAATCGATGAGAGTGGTGTAGGGTTTGTGGCTCTCCTCCTCGGAAGCCTTCTCACTTCTCTCCTCCTTAGCCTCTCTGCAACTCTAAGGTTTCTAAACCTCGAGTACTCTAACTCTCATCAGATATAACACTCCAATTTTTGCCCACAATTAAGGACTAAAATGGCTAATTACCAAAATATCCTCTCAAGTTGCCGATTAGGTCTAAAAACGTCCCGAGACCCAAACTAAACTCCCGGGTACACTTTTCGAACTACATCGACCCTTCCAGTCACATTGGCACACTCGAAATGATCATACGGGTGACTTATAATTAAATTACTTTTTATTCCATTAATTTAGCCCCGACACGATACATGTGCGTCCTGACTTAATTTCTATGATTGTTGTATTATTCAATCCCGACAATTTTAATAAATTCAATCTAATATATTACTTTACTCATCTAGTAATATTCAACATCATTCTTACCAATAATTACTAACTCTCGTCACGCTAGTAAATATTTATTTTAAAATTCGGATTGATATTAAATTAATTTATCCTAATTTAATTTAATTTAATTTAATTAATCCCTTAATTAAATGCCATAAAATATGAGGTATTACATACTTCCCCCTAATAATGAAATTTCATCCCAAAATTAAAAAAAATAAGGCATACCTGGTAAAAATATTTTTGGATACTTTTTGCGCATATCTACCTCGCTCTCCCAAGTGGACTCCTTTACATTATGATGCTCCCACTGGACCCGTACAAGTGGGACTACCTTCGACCTCAATTTCCTCTCGTTATGGTCTAGGATAGCCACTGGTCTCTCCTCATAGGAACTGCCGGGCTAAAAATCAATCTCATCTATCACAATATGAATGTGGGTCAAATCATCCTGAAGATACCGCCTCAACGACGAAATGTGGAATACATCATGAATACGGTGAAAGTGCTCCGAAAACCCAAGTCTATATGCCACTAGTCCAATCCTATCGATAATGGAAGATGGTCTTATGTACCTTGGAGCCAATTTTCCTTTCTTCCCGAATCTAATTAATCCCTTAATAGGAGAGACTCGTAGTAGTACTTGGTCTCCCCTGACAAACTCCCTGAAAGACCGCTTTGCATCGGCGTAGATTTTCTGCTTGTCCTGGGCTACCCGAATGCGACTCCTTATCAACTCAATCATGGATGTTTTCCCCTAAATCACCTCTGACCCAAGTAGCTTATTGTCCCCCACCTCTGGCCAATACGTGGGAGAACGACAAGGTCTGTCGTATAATGCCTCGAAAGGGGCCACGCCAATCGTAAACTGGTAGGAGCTATTATAATTGAACTCTACCAGAGGAAGGTACTTCTCCCATCTTCCTCCAAAATTATGGACACACATGCGTAGCATATCCTTTAGCATCTGAATAGTACGCTCAGTTTGTCAATCTACCTGCGAGTGATATGCCGTACTCAACCGCAGCTCGATAACCACAGCTTCCTAAAATCTCTCCCAGAAGCATGACACAAAAATCTATTCCTTATCGGACACGATATCTGGGGGCCCCCCATGCAACCTTACAATCTCAGTAATGAATAACTGGGCATACTGTCCCATAGTGTAGTCTGTCCGCACTGGCAGAAAATCTGATACCTTGGTCAAACGATCCACCACTACTCATATAGAATCATGACCCTGCTGTGATGTAGGCTTCCTAGTGATGAAATCCATGGAAATGCTCTCCCATTTCCACGTAGGTATCTCCAGCGGCTGGAGTAGTCCTGGAGGTCTCTGGTGGTCCACCTTTACTACCTGACAGGTGGCACACTTGGACACGAATTTTGCAATATCCTTCTTCATCTCACTCCACTAGTACTATCGCCTTATATCTTGGTACATTTTATCCCCTTCGGGATGTACCATAAACCTGGACCTGTGTGACTGCATCATTACTGCATGATGTAAATCTTCTCCCTCCGAGACCACCAATATCCCATTAAATCACAAACCCCCATCTGAACTTACTGAATAGGACTCAGCAACTTCAGTTAGGAGTCGTATAGTATGATCCTGACAAAACGTAAAAGATGCTTATGCCTGGATCACCCTTGTAATAATCTCTAGTGTGACCATCATAATGAATATAAAGGATCGGGCCACTGCGTCCTGGTGTTCTAACTCTTTCCACTTCACCTTCCATACTTCCGCCACCTCACCTACCGGCCTACGCCTTAACACATCAGCAACCGTATTAGCTTTCCCCGAATGATGTTGTATCTCGAACGGATAGTCTTTCACAAACTCTAACCACATGTTCAACTCTCGCTGAGTGAACAAGTATTACAGTGACTTTTGGTCTCTGAACAGGAAAAATTTATCCTTAACAAGTAGTGTCTCCAAATCCGCAAGGCAAACACGACTGCTGCTAGCTCCAAGTTCTGGGTGGGGTAATTTCTCTCATAAGGCTTAAGCTTATGGGAGGCATAAGCTATAGCCTGCTCCTCCTGCTGAAGTACTCCACCGACTCCCTATAGAGAGGCGTCAGTATACACAACGTACTCCATTCCTGGGCTGGGTAAAGCAAGAACCGGCGCCGAAGTCAACTTATCCTTTAGCTCATCGAAAGATAATTGACAAGTGTCATCCCAGATGAATAGTACCCCCTTGCGTGTCAAATTCGTCAATGGTCTCGTAATCTTCAAGAACCCTCGGATGAACTGCCTGTAATACCTGGCTAACCCTAATAAATTATGCACCTTTGTTGGTGTCGTGGGTTATCCCCACTCCCTCACCACTGACACTTTGCTCGGGTCCACTGATATCCCAAATTCTGACACAATGTGCACTACAAACTACACCTCCCATAACTAAAATCCTCACTTCTCATACTTGGCATACAGCTGATGCTCTCATAGAGTCTGAAGAACTCGTCTCAACTGATCGGCATGATCCTCCTCAGTCTGTGAATAAATCAGGATGTCATCTATGAAAATGATGACAAACTGATCCAAGAAATCTCTGAACACCTGGTTCATCAAGTCAATGAATACGGCTCGAGCATTTTTCAGCCTGAACGACATGACCCTGAACTCATAAGACCTATTCCTCGTGAAGAAAGTAGTCTTTGACACATCCTGCTCATTAATTCGTAGCTGATGGTATCCTGATCTCAAGTCTATATTCTAAAAGAAGACAACTCCCCTCAGTTGGTCAAACAAGTCATCGATTCAGGGCAACGAATACTTATTCCGTATCGTGACCTTGTTCAACTCTCGATAGTTCACGCACAACCTTAATGAACCATCTCCCTTTTTCACAAACAACACCGAAGTGCCCCAAGGCAAGGTGATCTTACGAATGAAGCTCTAACCCAAGAGCTGCTCAATCTGATCCCGTAACTCTCTCATCTCAGATTAAGCCATACGATATGGTGCACGGACCATCGGTTGAGTGCCCGACATCAAGTTTTTAAGTAAATTTATCTCTCGGTAGGGAGGTAGTCCCGGTATCTCCTGGAACACATCAGAAAACTCGCGAATAACAAGAATAGAGTTTAGGGTAATCACTATCTCCTTAGAGGTCTCCTCCTCTATGTAATATAAATGGGTGGGCGATACTCCCTCATGGAGAGGCATCGCCACCAGGAACATCTCTTGGCCCAGTGTGGCAAAGATAATACTCCTACTGAAACAATCTATCATGGCTCTCTACGCAGCAAGCCAATCCATGATAATAATGGCGTCATGCTCATACATATCTGAAACTAGCACATCCGCAAGTAAAATCAAGCTACCAATCTCTATACCTACTCCCTGACATATAAAGAAAATTAAAGACCCATTTCCTAGTGGTGAGTCTACACATGTCAGTGTACTTTCTACCGTGTCTAATAACCCCATGGACCTTGCAAAGCTAGTGGATATAAAGCAGTGCGATGCCCCAATATCAAATAAAACACGCCTCATAGTGCCATGGATAGGAAACGTGCCCTCAATTACGGGTAGCACTTGTGGTGCTGTTGGCTGGTGGATTTTATAAACACGTCCATACTATAATTACCCCTTCTGAACGGGGACTATTGGGATGGATGGTGAAGCTAGAATCGGAGATGGTTCTGGGAGGGCAGCTGGGAAGAGCAGTCTCTACGGCTCCTGACGGGCAACCTGCTGTTATGGAGCCCTATCCCCCTCTGAGTAATCCTGGCGCCTATGGACATTCTTGCTAGAACTAAAACACTTGCCCTGAATTTCTTACCCTCTGTCCTGCTGACCTCAGCCCTGATGGCCGTTACCACCCCTCCATTGGCCCTATTAGCCCTGCTGCTGGCCTGACTGGCCCTACTGATAATGATGTGAGTCTTACTGGCCATGCTGACTAGACTTTCCCTACTGGCCCTTCTAAACCCCCATATCCATTCCTAGAATCACCGGATCAAAATCACTTAACAGGATCCCCCTAATAGGAACTCTCCTCAGTATGACGGACCTGTCCCTAAGCTACCGGTGCCCTATCGGGACTACTACCTCCTGCCCGACCCTGCTGGCTGGACTCCCCTGCTCGTTTGCTTCCCTGCTGATGGAAGTGGTGATCCCGGCAATATAAAAGACCGGTGTTGAGTATATCAGAGTAAGTACCCAACGACAGATTACCTATGAGGTGCTGAGGAATCCTCCAGGTCAATCCGTCCATGAACATAAAGATTTTCTTCTCTTCGATAGTGACTCATCCGACACTATAGTGACAAGTCTCGTGAACTCTTCCTCATACTCTACAACCATCATTATTTCCTGCCTAATATTTGATAATTTTTTCCTTATTTCAGTCTGTATGGCGAAAGGAAAATATTTACGGTCGAACTGCACCCAAAAAGTCTGAATCGGTATACTGCCCCTCCTCTAAGGTGGTAGTGGACTCCCACCACTGTAAGTTGGCTCTTACTAGCTTGAAGGAAGCCAATAATTGTCTCTGAACATCTGAGTATTCATACATGTGTAGATTCCTCTGGATGTCCTTCTTTCATTGGCTAGCGATGATAATGTCGGAACTGCCCGAGAACTCCGGAGCATGTTCCTTCTAAAAGGCATCCCTAACCCTCTCCCATGCTGTGGGAAGTTGTGTTGGCATTAGCGCTACTGCCTGAACCTGGGGTGGGGCCTGCTGCACCACCGCTAATGCTGTATTCATAGCCTGAGCAACTATAGCGGCGACTTCAGTTGCTTTCATCATTCCCTGAGCCTGAGTTGCTGGCTGCTCGGCTAGGCATTTTTATCTTGGGGTGCTCGTCCCGAAAGCACCTAAAATGAGAAGAAATTTTATTAGTCCACAATTATAATCAAATATCAAATAGCTGAAAATGAAGTTGTATAACAAGAATACAACAGTTCTAAAAATAGAGCTCTATATCAAAGACGCTAAGCTGAAAGCATAATAATCCGTACAGATCCCAAAGGACACTAGAACCTGATGCTCTGATACCACCTGTGATATCCCGCCTAATTAAATATCGGGTGATCAGTCCTTTATTAAATTAAATCAAAGTGTCCGGTTGGTTCATTCTTAGCATCACTGTCGAAAATATTTTTTCTTTATTAATCACCTAATAAATAATTAAGCTAAGTGTCAAAACATTTGATTTTATAAATTAAGACTTATTGTTATGATTTAATATGAAACCATTTTTCATGAACACAATTGATAATATTAAACCAAACCATCCGAATTAAATACACTACACCAAAATGAATAAATTAGCACCCTTTCAGTGGCGAGCCTTGTAACGGTCATTGATCGTAACAAAAAAAATGCGCATTTTTTGTCACGGTCAATGACCGTGACAATCCTTATAATATTGTCACGGTCAAGGACCGTGACACGTTCGTGACAAATGTCCCAATAAAAAACCCTTTCCCCTTCTTTTTTCCCCCGCCGACTCTTCCCTCCTTCTCTCTCTCTCTCTTTCTCTCTCTCTCTCTCTCTCTCTATCTCTCTCTCTCTATCTCGATCTATCTATCTATCTATCTCTTCCATATATATATATATATATATATATATATATGTGTGTGTGTGTGTGTGTGTGTGTATATATACATGTGCGTGTGTGTGGTGGGTGGGGGGTGGGGCAGGGTGGGGGGGAGGGGGCACGGATGGGGGGGCTGTTTGTGTGTGTGTGTGTGTGTGGTGGGGTAAGGGGGTAGGGATGGGGGTGCGGTAGGGGTGGGGGTGGGGGCTACCTGTGTGTGTGTGTGTGAATGTGCGCGCGTGTGTGTGTGTGTGTGTGTGGGTGTGGGTGTGAATGTGCGCGGGTGTGTGTGTAGTGTGCGTGTTTGTGCATAATGTCCCTTGTAAATGAATTGATTGGTTATTAATTTTTTTAGTAAATTAATATATTATTGCTCCTCATTGTAAATTAGTAAATTAATATATGATTAATTATGAAAGTAGGATTGCCCCTCATTATAAATTAGTAAATTAATAATTGTATACTTTAATTAATGAAAATAATTAATTGAGTAGATGAATTAGAAGGAATACGAGATACACATTTATTGTTGACATTGCTATTGGATTATAGTGGATCAATGTTGGGTTGATTAGTTTTAAAAGTGGCATGACCACTAGATTATTGTCCATATAGGGGTGGGATTTTTCAACTTTTTTTGAAAATTACTTTGTATATCGAACAATATATGTATAGTATGATAATTAAATAAAACATACTTGAAATTACATATAGTGCGCATAGATACCAGCCTTCTAGTTCTTATGCATACGCATTCAATAGCCCTTAGATCCGCTCGAGAGTCATTACCCTTGTAATGAGATCTTTCGAATTGTCCCGTTTGGACAGTTTGGAACTGCATAATTTATGTATAATATTCTTAGTGGCTTAAAGTTGTTACTTTTGGAGGAAGTTCTGCAGTCATATCCTAATGTTCTCTGGGTACATACTAGATTGACAAGTGTGACTGTTATTTCAATTGATCAATTGAAATAACACTCATACTTTCCAATCCACGTCATGTACTTGGAGAACTACGGGGATATGCTGCCGAATTTTTTTCAAATCGTAACAATGTGCATGAGTTGTTAAGTATATTACAGAAAAATGCGGTCTTGAATGGGATAGGACCACTCACCCTTTAGAGGATATGGAGGAAATATAAATTTCTATTATAAATTGAATTTGAATATAAATAAGACATAATTAAATGAAACATACTATAAATCTAAAGACGGGTGATGCGACATCAAGGCTTGCTCGTCTAGCTACTGGACCCTTGTTCATGGTAAAAGAGTACAACAAGTATCGATTGAACGGTTACATTTTTGGCGCTAAAGTTTACGAGGAAAGTACAAATGTACAGAACTCGGGCATTTCATACAAGGCTCTTACTTTCTTTCGAGCGAGCACAAAAGATAAAAATCTCGTTGAAGCTGAAATGACTTACTATGGTGTAATTCGAAATATATTTGAATTGGATTATATAAGCTTCAAAGAGGTTGTATTTTACTGTGACTGGGTAAGAGTTGAGGATAAAGATGCTTGTAAAGTTGATCATGTCACCAATTTGATCATGGTTGACTTGTCCAAGTTGAAGAGCAATGACCACATGAGCAATGAGACGTTTGTTTGTGCATTTCAAAAGGTTAACCAAGTATTTTACTCGGAGTATATCAACAACGAGCCATGGCCAATTATCCAACACGCGCCAAAATGTCTAAATAGTAGTGTGGATGACTTGGCTGCTCCTACCGAATATCAATCCATTTTTTATGATAACCCGAATTTTTAATAATTTTTTAATTTGTAATAAATATTCCAATTTGTACCGAAACATCCATTTTTAATGCTTTTAATTGATTTGCACTTATTCATTTTCACTCTTGTGTAGTGTGCGTGTGTGTGGGCAGTAGGGGTGGGGGTGGGGATGTTTCGGATTTTTACTAATTGTACATATTATGAGCTAGATGTTGTTGTTTTGGAATTCAGAATTGAGGTGTTTGACAGTAACAATTCATTTTTATTTGTAGTAATTGTACATATTTGCATGTCTTCTTTTAATTCATTTTGATATGTACTAATAACATTTTTTTACAGCAAATGTCTTATTCAGGTATTAAGGCGAGGATGATGATGCTTGTTATGATGATGTCGTCTGGGCGCGGTGGTAGCGGAGGCGACGAGGGATCCTCGGCCCCTAGGCTCCTCAAATATGGAAAATTGGGGATGGACATCGAGAATAAGTCGGGTCTATTAGCGAGATCCCTCGAGTTGGTAAAGACGATCATCGGCCCAAGGTACATTAGTTGGAAGGAGGTGCCATATGAGCTCAAGTTAGCTGTTTGGGTGGCACTACAGGTAATGTATTTATATTTATGTTTATATTTATATGCATATGAATATTTCAATTTTGATTTCAATTTATATTTATATTTATATTTATATTTATATTTATATTTAACTAATATTGTATTTGTTGGACAGGAACAATTCAGCCTGGATCCAAAGCTACGCGATTTCGTCTTGGAGAAGTTGAGGGAGTAACACAAGACGTGGAAGAAAAATATGCGAACCCAGTACTTTGGGAAGACACGAGAGTCCATTATCCAAAGGCGTGAATCCGTCCCGCCGAAGGATCCGATCTCATTGGCACAATGGAAAAAGTTCATTGACAATGAGATCGGGGAGTGACAATTGGCATCTCGCCAACCAGGGAGGGAAAATCGGAAAAAAAAGACAGACGTGCACTACTCCGACCGGACGTCTTACGCCGAGGGGGAGCATAGGATGATGGTAAGATTTAATTTTTCTATAACTACGGAAATATATTATTCTGCATTATTTTACTTTGCGGGGTTGATACTAATTTTACTTTATTTTATTTCAGGGGACAGGGAGTGGCCCTAGGGGAAGGCCACATAGGCTCGATACTTATGTGGCTCTTAGGAAGAAGAAGGGGAAGGAAAAGGAGGTGTCCCCGAGTGTCGCGACCACGATTGTAAGTAATCTGACAGTTTAGTTTTTATTAATTACGTTATAGTTTGTTAATTTACTTATTTTACTAATCATGTGCTTTTTGTCGTTTTAGGCAAAGCTTAAGGAAGGGCATGATTCACAGTCTGATGCCGATAAGGCATCTTTGTCCACATACGCACTCAACCAAGTGCTTCGCTCTGATCGCAAGGGGAGGACAAGGGAGTGAGCTCGCGGGTGGACAAATCTAGGATCATCTTATTGGAGATGAGCGACATTAGGTTGGCTCGAATGGTGGACTCGCATGACGCGAAGCTGTGCCGTTTGGAGGCGACGGTCCAAGATATTTTCCCATTCATGAAGCGTTCGTTGGGCGGTAAAAAATGCAAGGGGAAAGGGAAGAAGAAGGTGGTGGGGGAGGAGGCGCGGGAGGACGAGGTGTAGGAGGACGAGGATGTGGACCTCGCTGCTTCATCATCGACACGTGTGGACTTTGATGATGCACTTCCCTATTTGGCTCCCTTCGACCGATCGATATCGATACTTGATTGGCCGAGCGTGTTTATACTGGACATATTTGATGGCCAGCGGATAGGGCGGGGGTTGAGGGATCCGAATATCATCCAGGGTGGACTAGTTCAAGGATGTGAGCTTCAAGACATCGAGTCCAAGGTGCTCGTCACGCATGTGATACTCGGGAAGGAGAACTCCCCGTTGTGGTTGCATGAACAATGCGACACAATGTATATCAGTGGGCGTGTCAATTCGTATATCGTGTGGCCTACTCACCTCCTCAGATTTAACTTTACCCAAGACATGTAGTGACATTATTTGAATTGAATTGTATTGTTTTTAAGTTGGTACATTTGAATTGTTTTTAAGTTGGTACATTTGAATTATATTTGGATTATATCGTGATGCATATTGTCTCTATTTTGAATGTATATTTGCACTATCTTTATTTTATTTGGATATATAATGTTTGAACAGGTACAACGTTGCTATGACATGTATATATATACTGCTGGGCAGTGGCAGTGGCCATACTGCTCGTAAGATTTTTTTCAATTCTGTCCAGAATTGTCACGGTCATTGACCATGACATTTTTTTATTAAATGTCACGGGTTTGTCACGATCCTTAACCATGACAAAGATTGTCACGGTCAAGGATCGTGACATGACCGTGACTAAACTAATGAACTTGTCACGGTTAATGACCGTGATAAGTTCGTGACAAAAAAATTTATCACCCCCAGAATTGTTACGGTCATTGACCTTGACAAGTCAAACTTGTCAAGGTCAATGACCGTGATAATTCGGCAGATTTGATGTAGTGATAACTAAGATAGATTAATCAATCCAAATAGTAAATCCCAATTGCAAGACAAGAAAATAAATAAAACAATCCCAACACTAACTAAATCCTGAAATGATAAAGAGTAGAACTCTCTCTTTGAACTAAATGAGATATGGAAACGGGAGACACATGCCCTGTCTGAGAATAACTTAATAGAAGACTGGAAAGACAAGAATGGAGTCGCCTACTTCAAGCACCTGTAACTTCCACGATACTTGCAGCACGTCAATGATCCAAAGATCTAGGCCTGATGCCCCTGTGGCTAGGCACCTGTAATATACATATATATATATATATAGATAGATAGATAGATACACACACACACACACACACA
This sequence comes from Sambucus nigra, assembly GCA_949130495.1. Classification (NCBI taxonomy): domain Eukaryota; kingdom Viridiplantae; phylum Streptophyta; class Magnoliopsida; order Dipsacales; family Adoxaceae; genus Sambucus; species Sambucus nigra. The sequence continues at coordinate 126,764,125 of OX422214.1, forward strand.
CACAAAAGGAAGGAAAGATAACAGGAAACGGGTCAGAGCCAGAGTGTAAAATAGCTTAAAAATAGTTTAGCAAGTATTTAAAATGCTAACCAGTTGATATTACATACACGTTAGTACCTCGATACTCACTTGAGAATTCTCACCTCTTAACTAGTGTGCACACCTAACATACTAACGAATTAACCTAGTTAAATCTAACCTAGTTAACCAGTCTAACCAAATATTCATTCACCAAGCCTAAACCAAGAAATCGCATAACTATAGATTATATCTGATGACCCTTTTATTAGGAAATTTCCAAGCATGTTATATTCATCTCAATTTAGACTCAAGTTCTCAATCATTTGACACCTTTAATATTAATTACTCAATTCTTATCTACTTACAAGCACAATAGATTAATCACAGGTACATATATTTATCACTCATAATATATATACTAGTAGGGCACCCCACATAAATCTATGGTGTTGACATACTCTGCTATCAAGTCCCCATATCACTCGTACAAAAGGGAAATACTAGTTCGGAATCACTCTCGAACTGTATTAACACAAAACACACATAATGGATGCAAAGCATAGTTCCAAGTCACTAAGAGGTCAACACATACCATCACGTATCTTAGGACCGTCTGACTATCATTCTCTAATAGCCTGTACCAAGGATTCTATGTTCTAGGGTACAAGTCAATATCCCCCATAAAGGTCCAATTGAGATAAGACTGTCCCGGCGCGAAACCTCCATGATAGCAAGTAGCGCGGATATGATTACACACAAATATACAATATTATATATATACATGCACCCATATATATATATTCAAATAAATTAGCTAGGTACGCCCGCGACCTACCACATATTCGAACCATACGTAGCATATAACACCCGAGTTCTACGTATAATTTAAGTCATTCTTTATATTTCCTTAATTACTTCTCGACTCTCGAAGTGTATCCTCTTGATAAATATGAAATCAGTAGGTGTACCCTCACTACCCTACTGGTCTAAGTCCTTCTTAATTATTACAAGACTTAATTTGACGTACTCACAATTCACCACTCAATTTATACCCTTGAAATCCCACGGTCAAATCTCATATAAAGTCGTATTATTCGTACCCCTCTTCTACCCTACTAGTCCTTCTCAAGTCCCATTATCATATATAAATTATGTCCACATATCCTCACATATCGGGATTGGATCAACATCTAAAAGGAGAAAAAGTTTCCATTTCCAGGAGGGGTCGATTGATCGATGAAAGGGGGTCGACTGACCAATTCAGTCGATCGATCGACATTCTTGAGTCGATTGATCGATCAAGAAGTTCTTGGCCCAAATTGTGCAATTATTTACCTACGGGTTTCCTTAACATAAATTCTCAAAACCTGTAATAATTCGTCCCAAATTCCAAATTAATCAAACCAACAGTCATAGTATCCTACATACATGATTTCTAATGTAAAACATATACGAATTCATCAAGGGCCATCAATAAAAGGGTTAATTTAAATTAATAAATCAAGAACCCTATTTTAATCATCATGATCAATATTTTCCAAATTCTTCCCAAATTTAACCTCTACTAAACATCAATTTCATAGTTAATCATCTACATATAACCATAGTGTTGTCCCAATATGATTTTTATTCAGAATTTCATTATGAATCTCCCAATTATCATTTATCTTTCATGGAACATAAGTTTATCATCTCCTAAACTTTCATGGATGTGTTATCAACTAAAGAGCAACAAGCTAGATACTTTCCTGGAAATCAAAGGTCTGGTTCGATGGATTTGAGTTGTATAGGAATGTTTCCCTTCTCCAGATCTACGCATTGGTGGTGGAATTGATGAGAGTGGTGTAGGGTTGGTGGCTTTCCTCCTTGAAAGCCTTCTCACTTCTCTCTTCCTTAGCCTCTTTGAAACTCCAAGGTTTCTAACTCTCAAGGACTCTAACTCTCATCAGATATAATACTCCAATTTTCGTCCATAAGTAAGGCCTAAAATGGGTAATTACCAAATTGCCCTACCGGGTTGCCGGTTAGGTCTAAAAATGTCCGGAGAACCAAACTAAATCCCCGAGTACACTTTTCTAACTATCTCGATCCTTCTAGGCACATTGGAGCACTCATAATGAACATACGGGCGACTTATAATTAAATTACTTTTTATTCCATTAATTTAGTCCTGACACGACACATGCGCGTCCGGACTTAATTTCTATAATTGTTGTATTATTCACTCGCGAAAACTTTAATAAATTCAATCTCATATATTACTTTACTCATCTAGTAATATTTAACATAATTCTTACCAATAATTACTAACTCTCGTCACGCAAGTAAAAATTTATTTTAAAATTCAGATTGATATTAAATTAATTTATCCCAATTTAATTTAATTAATCCCATAATTAAATGCCATAAAATACGGGGTATTTCATACTCCCCCTAATAACGGAATTTCATCTCAAAATTCGAAAAAAATAAGGCATACCTTGTAAAATTATTTTGGATACTTTTCGCGCATATCTACCTCGCGCTCCCAAGTTGACTCCTCTACATTATGATGCTCCCACTGGACCCGTACAAGTGGAACTACCTTTAACCTCAATTTCCTCTCGCTATGGTCTAGGATATCCATTGATCTCTCCTCATAGGAACTGTCAGGCTACAAATCAATATCATCTATCGCAATATGAGTGTGGGCCAAATAATATCGAAGATACCTCCTCAATGATGAAATGTGGAATACATCATGAATACGGTGCAAGTGCTCCGGTAACCCAAGTCTGCATGCCACTGGTCCAATCCTCTAGATAATTGGAAATTGTCATACGTACCTTGGAGCTAATTTCCCTTTCTTCCCGAATCTCATTACTCCCTTCACAGGAGAGACTTGCGGTAGTACTTGGTCTCCTACGCCAAACTTCCTGAATGATCGCTTTGCATCGGCGTAGCTTTTCTGCCTGGAATAGTCCTGGCGGTATCTGGTGGTCCACCTTTACCAACTTAGAGGTGGCTCACTTGGAGATGAATTCTGCAATATCCTTCTTCATCCCACTCCACCAATACTACCGCCTCATATCTTAGTCCATTTTATCCCCTCTGAGATATATCGTAAATCTAGACCCGTGCGACTGTGTCATCAATACATGAAGTAAATCTTCTCCCTTCCGAGACTACCAATCTCCCATTAAATCGTAAACCCCCATCTGAACTTACTAAATAGGACTCAGCACCTTCAGCTAAGAGCCATACAATCTGATCCTAACAAAACATATCAGCTGCTTGTGCCTGGATAACCCTCGTACCAATCTTTGGTGTGATCGTCATAACGAATATAAGGATCGGGCCACTGCGTCCTGGTGTCCCAACTCTTTCCACTTTTCCTTCCACACTTTCACCACCTCCCCTACCGGCCTACGGTTTAACGCATCAGCAACCATGTTAGCTTTCCCCGGATGATGCTGTATCTCGAACTGATAGTCTTTCACAAAATCTAACCACCTACGCTGATGCATGTTCAACTCTCGCTCAGTGAACAAGTATTGCAGTGACTTGTGGTCTATGAACATGCAAAATTTCTCCCCCAAAAAGTAGTGTCTCCAAATTCGCAAGGCAAACACGACTGCTACTAGCTCCAAATCTTGGGTGGGGTAATTCCTCTCGCGAGGCTTAAGCTTGCGGGAGGCATAAACTATATCCTGCTCCTCCTTCTGAAGTACTCCACCAAGTCCCTGTAGAGAGGCGTCAGTATACACCAGGTACTCCATTCCTGGCCTGGGTAAAGCAAGAACCGGCGCCGAAGTCGACTTATCCTTTAGCTCATCGAAAGCTAACTAAGAAGTGTCATCCCATATGAATGGTACCCCCTTGCGTGTCAAATTCGTCAACTATAACCAAATAGTTGATTGGTTTGGTTGTAATTGTTGATCATATTAAATTGGCATATTTTTTTATAGGTATATTAAAGTAGTTTTTTTTTATGGTTCGTGGTTGTTGCCGAATAATTTTTCTTTGGTTCCAATTTTGTCAAGGTCTTAGAATGTGATAAAGCTATGAAAATAGTTTACACGATCATGGACTGTGATATATGACTTAGGCTTTTTACGATCCATGACCGTGCTAAGATTGTGTAATTAGTCCAAATTGTCGCAGTCCATAACTGTGATAAGAACATGAAAAGGCCCTTGGTAACCCCTTTTTTAACCCTAAAGTGGAGAACAAAATTACTGTGACAAGGAAGTTTTGTCACGATCCATGACAATAGCAAATTTTTTTTGTCAACCCAAAACTTCTCACAATCATGAATCATGATAATTTTGTTATGTCAACATCTATGAACTTGACAAAATGACAATTTTGTATACTGAAACCTAAAGTGTTATGAGACATAATTGTTATGGGGTCTAATGGGTCAAAGATTGAAGCTAACAATCTTATCTAGGAGTCACCATTTGGAGAAAAGATGGAAGCATTTAGGTGGTTTCATATTATCAAGGTTTACAATGTTACAGTGGATGGACCTATAGACTTCATGAAAAAGGGATTAGATGGTTGGGATCCTGAAGGAATGGAGAACACTATCAATGTTTAAAACACTTAAAATAGTTTTTAGGGAAACTAAAACTTGGATGCTGCTAACGTGAGAGATAATTTACTTTCCGTCAACCCGAGAATAAAAATAGAATTCTTAAACCGTGTCTACATAAGTTTCCCCTCTCATAGTGAGCATAAACTCCCACCCTCAATCGCAAACCAATGCAAAAATATATTACCCTCAACGTCAGATAAATAAATTTATCGCTCAACGACAACCCTAATATGGTAGTACCATGCGGTGATATATCATGCACGGTCCCCGCGTGTCACCCAACGTAGTGGGCTATATTGCAATATCAGAGGAAAAGGTGTCTCTTTGACCTGCTTTCCCACGATAAGACAAATAAAACAAAAATTCCCAAACAAAATGCTCCAAGGTGTAAACTACGTACGTAATGGTATCACCTATGAAAATAGATTAATGAATGGTCTAGGAACCTAAAAGGTATCAATCGAAACCAAAGACTAACAAAAAAAATCCCAGCCAATAGAATTACCACCAAAAACAACACATAACCCACCCACTAATAAAAAAACTATGACAATGCAAACAAGCATAGGAATTATATATGAGATGGTAGTAGATGTTATCCAAGCAATGGAAAACATTTTTTTTATTCTTTAATTTTAAATCATACATATATAGAAAAACACGTAAATATGATTTCACACATAATAAATATGTATAATATCTCTCTCTATATATATATATAAAGAGAGAGAGAGAGAGAGAGAGAGAGAGAGAATGTGCAGACACATAGTAATGGACAAAGGTGGGGACATTAAACTTACCAAATAAACCCTAACCTCAAAATGATTCAAGAATAACGATCTAGAGGCTCCAAATTCCAAAATTTCAATCTCAAATCAGCACGAATGTCACTTAAATGAAGTTTTTAGAGCATGGGTTCCGTAATTATGGCAGAAAAGGGGTTTTACTGGTTTTATGATGAAACTGCAGCACTGGAAAGATGAAAGTGTCTTTTAAACAAAATTCTAGTTCAATACAGGGACATCCTCATATGAACAATGGGGAGACTTCTATCCCACAACTAAAATAAACCGCTGCAACTAAACTTATATAAAAATCAAAACAAACTTAAAACATGATTGTCATTTTGAACCAAATGACGTTGAATATGGAAACACAAGAAAAGTAAACTAAAAGGAATAGGAAGGGTCTTAAGACCCCCAAAAAATAGTAAATCCCAAAATAACTACAAATGATCCCCAAAACCAACCTAGAAATCACTAAATGAAATGATTTGACAATACTGAAAGATATTTAGTTATTTTGGGTTCATGCTGATAATAACCTAAAGCTAATCATGTGTGATAAGCGGTCCAATAAGGCCAAAAATAAAATCACATACTAAATAGGAGTGTGCAACCCTATTGATCTTTGATTTATATCTCCCTAAAACTTATTTATTTCTAAATTTTCATTTTTTTTCATGAAAAAATGTCCTTGTTAGATTTGTAATCATTTACTTTTCTTATTAGCACAATGATTTAAGTCCTCTATCAATAGTATATATCACTCTCTTTAGGTTGCTCTTACAATTTCTTCCCTCGTTATTTTTATTACTCATATCTATCATGCAATGGTAATTACAAGAACGTCTGAAAAAGCTAACGAATCAAATATGACATGATTGAATGATAATGCCTAGCATGAAAGCATATGGGATCATGATTGATGGTACACCTTACAATGACTCATGTATCATAGCATAACTCCAAAGATAATAATTAAGTGATGTTTAATTATAAGCTTACACTATCCTCTGAATTGTAAAAAAGTAGGGAACGAAATTAGTTCACGTCATGTTGTTCACATATCCTCTTTTATCAAACACACCAATAGATAAAAAAATCCCAAATGAAAAAAATAATATTTATGGTGTTTATAAAAAAAATTCAAAAACCAAAATATTTTTGTATTTTTGGAAAAGATATATATACCAAAAAAACAAATACGACCAAAAGTATGATACACTCTATGAAGGACTTCAAAGAATGAACATGAAAAAAGAATCCTAACTTAGAGATGTTACGAAAAACTCACTAAAGAAGGTCATACAAACGAGTGTTGAAATCCTCATTCACCTTGCGAACTACCTGATCCTATTTTTCCCAATCTTCTTATTACCTTGAAAATAAGGAAAGGAATCCATCATCGTCTTTAATTTTCCCATGAGCATTCGGGAGGTTCAATCCATGTCCTCAATAGTTTTTGGAGCTCATATAATTCTCTGTTAAAATGGGGAGAAACATACCCTCTTTTGATAAGTCGGTGTCAATAGCCTCTACGGTGAAATTTTTGTAATAAATGCAAAAGTACGGTTATGAAAAATCCACCTTCTTTGGCTTAGGAGCAACTCTTTAACGGGGTGGGGACGTGTCTTAGTTCATCATTTGAAAAACAAAGGGCATGTTTGGTTCTCTATTTTGAAAACTCGATTTAAACATTATTTTTAAATATAATTTTAAAAATTAATTTTTTGTGTTTATAATTATTGATGTGCATTTGGTAAACTTGTTTTTAAATACAGTTTTTTTTAAATTTAGACAAAATTGGCAGACATGTATATTTATATTATACATATATGTGTATATATATAAACATATACATAAAACTTTCATACATACATGATATATATATATATATATATATATATATATATATACATCATAAATTATATACATGTACATTTAATATCATGTATTTTTATGTATATTTAATGAGGTATGTTGGGGAGTTTAACTCCACACACACACATGTATATATATGTGTGTGTGTGTGTATGTGTGTCTATATATAATGATATTGCATGTATACTTCACAATAAAATTATATGCATACATGAATTGATAATATTTTTTAATACATATGTAGTATATGTAGATTTTATATTATTCAATACATTGATAATACATCTATAAAATTATATATAAGTGTTGATACCAAAATTAATATGCTGATGTGGACGAATAGTATGAAGACACGTGTCAATCTACGTGGCACAATAACAGCGAGGAAGATCATTTACTGAACAACCATGGTTGGTACCGAGCAACGAGAATACACCGAGGAGCTCTATCATGCCGAGGAACTCCATCCGAGGAACTCCATCATCCCGAGATACTCTAAGCACTCCGAGGAACTCTTGATCAACGAGCAACTAAGGCGGTCCGAACTGCACCTCGGCCGTGTCATCAATTATCAGACGGACAACTGTTCAACTATTCATTAGATTCTTGACGCACACGCTGCATTAAATGTATTACCCATTCATATGTATATCATTTAATGTATTGGACCTTTCATGTACAGCCTTGAGGCTATAAATACCTTGTATCAATCCCATTCAAAGGGACCGGAATTTCTTGAGAGAACTTGTAATCAAGAATTCCACAAACACTCAGCAATAACATAACAGTGGACGTAGGCTTTATTCCTAGCCGAACCACTTTAAAAATCTTTGTCTTATTTATTTATCTGTGATTGAATAATTAGAGCGATCTAGTTTTTTACATCAACAGATTGGCGCCGTCTGTGGGAAACGACTGTTGTTATCGTTTTTCATAAAAATCATTTATCACCAATGGCAGATAATCCGGAATCCAGTAATCGAAATGCTGGAAATATTGGAAATCTTCCAAATCCATCTGCATCTCCAGATCTGGCCGGAATTATGATGAATCTGGCTCAGGGACAAACCGCCATGCAAGAATCTATGAGGCAACTCCTTCAAACTCTTCAAGGCGGTGTACCTACTCATTCAGGGCAAAGGACTGATCATGGGCAATCACGATCCAGACGTATTGGGTCATATCGCAATGGGGAATCCAATGATTCTTCTTATCAACCTGGGCGAACTTCATCAATACGGGCTACGGATACAGATCAACATATCTCTCTTTCTCCGGAGAGAACTAGCGCTTTAGAAAGATTAAGCAGGGTGTCTCCTTTCAGTCGGTTAGGACCAAGGAGGAACATGAGTCCACCTAGGGCTCCATCAGGAAGTTTTCGACCACCACCAGGTTTGAGAGAAGGATCTGCACAATCACGACCAATTACTCGTCGAGATAAATCTCAGGAAGCTACGTCAGAGCAATCAGTTGCTCGGACTAAGCGGCCCGAGGAAGGGAATGAAGCATGAAAAGGTTCCATTCAACGATTGGAGGATAGACTGGGAGAAATGGCTAAGGCGAGGAACCCCTTACAGAGAACTTTTGTTCAAGGGACACCTTTTGTGCAAGCCATTGTGGATTTCCCTACACCGTCGAAATTCAAAGCACCTGTAGTGACCCCCAAGTACGATGGAAAGACAGATCCCGTACTTCATATTGAACAGTACCAAGCGGCTGCAGATATCTATGCTGTCCCCGACGAGATGAGGTGTAGAGCATTCTCGGGAACTCTTACCGGATCTGCACAGATATGGTACAATAATCTTCCTCGGGGTAAGATTTCAACTTTTGTTCAGTTAGCCGAGCTGTTTATTGGTAATTTTTGTTTTGGAGCAAAACCAGTAAAGCGAGTAGCGCACTTACTAAGTGTTAGACAAATATCAGGAGAAAGTACTAGAGATTACATAACTCGTTTCAATAACGAGAAGTTGGAAGTCATAGATTATGAAGAAAAGACAGCAATCACTGCTTTGATGAGTGGTTTGCTGCCTAACAAGCTATACTATACTCTGGCCAAAGATCCGCCTAAAAATATGTCGGAATTGATGGCAAAGGCGGCCAAAATCATGAATGTCGAGGAGGCTATGACTGCGAAGAAGAATATGGATAAAGAAGTTAAAGTGGAGGTCGACAACTCTAAGAAGAAAGATCAGAAAGGTAATGGTGGTGACAAACATTCCAGGAATAACAGGATAAAGTTGGAAGCCCTAAAGAAGTATGATAATTATACTCCATTGAAAATGGGTATTAATCATGTTTTAGAAGAGATCAGGAATAACGAGGAAATCAAATGGCCAGAGAAACTGAAGACAGATCCAGACATGAGGAATAAGACCAAATATTGCGAGTTTCACAAAGATCATGGCCATATGACCAAAAATTGTATAGCCCTTCAGAACGAGATTGAAACACTCATTCGAAGAGGAAAATTATCAAAGTATGTAGATCGCAGAGGTGAGAGGACAAATGAGGACAGAATTAGAAAGAGATCTAGATCTCCTCGTCGTGCAGAGGAGAAAAATAGGAGGGACCATGAAGAGGATCCAGATGATGACCCCGATCTTCCCAAGAAGCCAAGAAAACCTGAACGAGAGGTATTTTCCATACGTTTTGGATCATTTCATTGTAACGTTATTACAGGGGGAGATGCAGGAGGAGGAGGAGACCTTACTGCAGAAAGAAAAGCTTATCTCGGAGAGGCTCAAGCTTGCTCATATATTCAGCGAATAAACCTGGCCGAGGATGATCGTCCGAGGAAGGTAAACAAAGAGAAGCTAGTAATTGGTTTTTCAAAAAACGACCTGGCAGGTGTTCTTTACCCTCATGATGATCCTTTGGTGATCAAAATGAGAATGAAGGACGTGATCATTTCAAGGGTGTTGGTAGACAATGGTAGTTCGGCAGACATCATGTACTATTCATGCTTTGATAGCCTGAATTTGAAATTATCTCAATTGGAACCTTATCACAGACCCCTTCTGGGTTTTGCTGGCGAGAAAGTTTTTCCACTGGGGACGATCAAGTTGGATATATTCATTGGAACCTGGCCTGTTTGTCGAACAGAAAGAATACGATTCTTTGTGATGGATAAGAATGTGCAATCGGCCTACAACATCATCATGGGAAGAGTTGGATTGAAGAAGTTCGAAGCCGTTCCTTCAACAGTACATCAATGTTTGAAATTCCCAACAAATTTCGGAGTTGGAGTGGTGAAAGGTGATCAAAAAGTAGCTCGGGAATGCTATTATTCGTCGGCCGAGCAAGAAGAACTAGAAGGATCGATGAAAAAGACTACTACTTATCAAGTGGATGAATGTACAGAAATTGAAACTCTTGATCCTAGAGATGAGTCCCAACTTGTGAAAGGGCAAGTGGTAGAATCTACAGAAAATGTTATTCTGGACGACGAACATCCTGAACGAATAACCCAGATAGGTTCATCGTTGGATATGTCAATAAAAGAGGAGTTGATAACTTTCTTGAAGAATAGGAAAAATACTTTTTCTTGGAGTCATGAAGACATGCCAGGAATAGATCCAAACTTCTTATGTCATGAACTCAATGTGAATAAGGAGATTAAACCTGTAAAGCAGAGAAGAAGGGTGTTTAGTCCCGAGAAGAACCAGGCCATACAGGAGGAAGTCGAGAAACTCCAGAAAGCCCAATTCATTGAAGATGTAAAATATCCAGATTGGTTGGCAAATGTGGTGATGGTAAAGAAGAAAAACAACAAATGGAGAATGTGTGTCTATTTCACCGATCTCAATAAGGCATGCCCCAAGGATCATTTTCCATTGCCCAGAATTGATCAACTGGTGGATGCTACCTCGGGACACGAGCTACTCAGCTTCATGGATGCTTACTCTGGCTACAACCAGATCAAAATGAAACCTGAAGACAGGGAAAGTACTTCTTTTATTACCCCTAGGGGAACTTATTGTTATAATGTTATGCCTTTTGGTTTAAAAAATGCAGGTGCAACATATCAGCGGTTGATGAACAAGGTTTTTACCGAACAAATCAGCCGCAACATGGAGGTCTATGTCGATGACATGCTCACTAAAAGCAAGAAAGCTGCTGATCATTTGGTTGACTTGAGTCAAACTTTTGATCAATTGGATAAATACCAAATGAAGCTTAACCCGACGAAGTGCACCTTTGGAGTACGAGAAGGAATGTTCCTCGGATACATCGTCAATCAGCGAGGTATTGAGGCAAATCCAGATAAGATCAAAGCTCTTCTAGGGCTGCGATCTCCGACGACGAAGAAAGAAGTGCAGAGTCTTACCGGACGAGTTGCAGCGCTCAACAGATTTGTATCTCGAGCAACTGATAAATGCATACCATTCTTCAAAACACTTCGAAAAACCTTTGAATGGAATGAGGAATGTGAAAAAGCTTTTCAAGACTTGAAGAAATATTTGGGAGCACCCCCACTGTTGTCCAGACCAATAACAGGAGAAAAGTTGTATTTGTATTTGGCAGTATCAGAGAACGCAGTCAGTTCAGCGTTGATCAGATTGGAGAATGGAGTCCAGAAGCCAATTTATTACACAAGTAAGGCTTTCCGAGGTGCAGAAATCAGGTACCCAAAGCTAGAAAAATTGGCATTGGCACTAATTGAAGCAAGTAGAAGAATGAGGCCATATTTCCAAGCCCATACCATCATCGTTTATACTGATATGCCATTGAGACAAGCCCTCCATAAGCCAGAAAAATCAGGGAGACTGATGTACTGGGCAGTAGAACTTGGTGAATATGATATTGTGTATGAGCCCAGATCATCATTCAAGGGGCAAGCTGTAGCAGATTTTATAGCAGAGTTCACGTACCCTGATACCCCCGAGGAGCAAAAGGTGCCTGCTGATCTACCTGTGGACGATACAGGATCAACAGAAACATTTGCTGACCTACCTGTGGACGATACAGGATCAGCAGAAATAGGTCCAAACCAGCCAAGGTTGGTAAAAGGACTTGTGGATGTAGAGAAATCATTATATTCAAACTCAGACCAACCACGGTTGGTAAAAGGGTACGAGCAGATGACTGACGAGGAGTGAAAGATACCGGGGGATGATGGAAGAAAACAGCAGATATTTTATCGAGGAACTCTGACAGATAAGAAATTTGAAGACGAAATACCTACATGGAGATTATATGTAGACGGATCATCCTGCACAGCTGGTTGTGGAGCAGGAATTGTTTTGATCACTCCAGACGAGATTGACATGGAATATGCTTTGCGATTCCAATTCAAAGCCTCTAACAATGAAGCGGAGTATGAGGCCATGATAGCAGGTCTTAATCTAGCAAAGACTATGGAAGCACAACAAGTGATGGTATTCAGTGATTCTCAATTAATTGTGTATCAGATGATGGGAATGTATGCGGTTAAAGGAGATTTAATGATCAAATATCATGCAAAGGTGATGAAATTGTTGACAGAATTTGAGGCCATTCAATTGGTGAGAATACCGAGGATGGAGAATGTACAAGCAGACGCACTGGCCCGACTAGCATCAGCTACTCGTACCGAGATGCGAAGAACCATACCGATTGAAGTATTAGAAGGTCGGAGCATAGATGAAGATCTGACAACGAATGTGATTACCCTTGATTTAGGACCATCTTGGATGGATCCAATCAGGAAATATATTGAAGAGGGTGAATTGCCGGAGGACAAACTCGCTGCCAAGAAACTGAAGTATAAAGCTGCTCGGTATGTATTAACTAATGGTATTTTGTATAGACGAGGAATTATGGCAGGTTTGCAGAGATGTGTACATCCCACCGAGGTGAAAGAATTGATTGAAGAAATCCATGAAGGATCTTGTGGAGCTCATGTAGCAGGTCGAACACTTTTACAAAGAGTGATGACACAGGGATATTACTGGCCGACAATGAGGGCTGATTGTATAGCCTATGCCAAGAAATGTGACAAGTGCCAACGTTTTTCCTCCATCCGACGAACTCCACAAGCATTGCTAACACCAATAACTTCCCCTTGGCCATTTGCCATGTGGGGAATTGATTTGGTTGGACCACTGCCGACCACCCGAGGAAGATTCAAGTATCTCGTAGTTGCAGTGGACTATTTTACTAAGTGGGTGGAAGCTGAGCCTCTTATCAATATGACGTACGAGAAGGTATACCAGTTTGTATGGAAGAATATCATTTGTCGATATGGTCTCCCTCATGCTTTCATCACAGATCATGGAACACAATTTGATAATGAAGAATTTGCTGCCTATTGTCATCAGTCGAACGTTTTGAAGTTTCATTCAGCACCAGGCCATCCCCAAAGCAATGGACAGACTGAAGTGACGAACAGAACATTACTGAATGGGTTGAAAAAGAGGCTAAGTGAAGCTAAAGCAAATTGGATTAATGAACTCCAATCAGTATTATGGGCCTACCGAACAACTCCCCGAGCAGCAACTGGAGAATCACCATATATGCTAGCATTTGGAAGTGAGGCTGTGATACCGGCCGAGTTGGGTCTCCCAACGCATAGAGTGCTGAATTTCAACTCTCCGATCAGTGACTTGATGAGAAGAATGGATTTGGATATGCTCGAAGAAGTAAGAGAAGAGGCAGCCATTAGGAATGCTGCTTATCAACAACGAACAGCTCTGTTCTACAACAAAAGGGTGAAGAAATGCGATTTGAAGGAGGGTGATTATGTGCTGAAGAAAGTCATTCAGAAACAGAATAAACTGGAAGCAAACTGGCATGGACCTTACCGAGTTACAGAGGTTGTTCGACCTGGAACCTACAGAATAGCAACTCTAGAAGGAGAAGAATTTCAGAATGCATGGAATGCTGAACACCTGCGAAAGTATTATCAGTAATGTAAAATGTAAAGTATTCCCTTCATTATGAATAAAACGAGGATGGTTCACCATTTTCTTTCTGTTGAAAGTTTTTCTGGGAATATTAGTGTTGAACACTACACTGCTTGATAACAAGAAGAAGACTGCAGACTGCTCTACGGAGCCATGCTCTACGGAGCGCTCTACGGAGCAAAAGTGCTATAAGTAGCCAACCTCCTTTGGTTAGGAGGATAAGCTCTACGGAGCGCTCTACGGAGCAAAAGTGCTATAAGTAGCCAACCTCCTTTGGTTAGGAGGATAAGCTCTACGGAGCGCTCTACGGAGCAAAAGTGCTATAAGTAGCCAACCTCCTTTGGTTAAGAGGACATGCTCCAAGGAGCCAAAAAGTTCGAAAGAACCCTACTACTCCTTTGATTAGGAGGTGTATACCAGCATGATCAATTACGGTTGGTAAGACTTTATATACTCTCGCATTACAGATTATGTTGATCGGGAGGTAACATTATTACAAAAAGTTCTTTGAAGAACAAAATACTCCAAACTGTACCAAGTATGGTTGGTCGGGGATAAAAACCCACTAACTGTAGTTGGTCGACGAGGACAAAAGTATTGACCTTAGTTGGTCGGACACATGTTTATATTTTAAAATTGAACCAAGTATGGCTGGTCGGGGATAGAAACCCATCAACTGTGGTTGGTCGACAAACATTATTTATCCACCTTGGTTGGTTGGAAACAATTTTGAACAATTTATGCTTGTTATAAATTCTAAGTTGGTTGATGAACCATATAATTTGCAAACAGAAAAATAGCTATTGGCAAAACAGAAAATGAAATTCTTTCATTAAGATAAAAATGTATTACATGTTACATGTATGTGCTAACTATTACATTAAAGATTCCTACTCTATTGGTTTCTTTCCTTTATCCTTTGAGACAGGTTCCTCGCCAGCAGGAGGATCCTCTAGACAAAGAGGAGAATTAATAAAGTTCATGTCCTTCAGCATTCTGACATTCATTATTGTAGGAGTGTCCAACAGGTGCTCAGGACGAGATACTTCAACTTGAGAATGAAGGTTATAATCACCAAGATATTTAGAGATCAAACTCCGAGGAATGGAACGAGCAGGAATCCATGCCATATCCAATTTATAGGGAGGAACAGGCAAGTCTAGCAATCCAGGAGCATGATAATCCCATAAATAATGACCTCGTTCCAATTTTAATACACCCAGGGCGTTCAACCATCCCTGCTTATAACCTTCGTTGTTAGCATTTTCAATGCGAGCATCCAAATGATAAAGAGCTTCATTATAGCCTGCATTCCAGAACTCCCGAGGCTGTTTATGGAATTGGAAAGTTAATCTATCTACTTGCTCGAGAAAGTTCTTGATAAGAGCATCTTTATTATTCAGATCAGACTTCATCGCAGCCAATTGATCCTCTAAAGATAAATTTTTCTTAGACAAATCAGACAGAGCACGATCCTTAACATTCAGTTGGAATGCTTGAGTTTCCAGAGTAGATTGGGTGCGAGATTCTTCAACACTACGGCTAAGAACTCTTGATCGGCTCCGAGAAGCAACTGGAGAACTTTGCTCCTCGACGATTCTTCCTCGTCCCCGAGAACTCCTTCCTCGTCCCCGAGCAGTCACAGGAATAATAGACTTTTTCAAGTCATCCAACTCTTGCCTTAGTTTGGCGTTTTCAACCTCTAGAAACGAAAAACCTTCATCAATAACTGGTACTAATGCAGTGGAAGAGGAGGCAACGGATTCATATTGAGCCAATCTTTTCTGCAGACTATTATTTTCTTGTTCCAGGATCTCGGCAATTTGTCGGCAGGCTTCAACTTCACCTTTTAGGGTCCTTTCCCTAATGTCATATGCAGCAATGATCTTTTTATGACCTGTATCAGAGGAAAGTTGTTGATATCTATTTTCATATTCCTCGTGTAATGAAGCCATCGATTCATTGTGCTGGCCTTGGAGATCCTCTAAGGAACAATGCAGCTCTTCAATCAAGTCATAATAAGCGACATTGTTAGCTACAGCTCGGTCGAGTAAATTTTTCAAGTACCGATAAGCCTCAGTCGCCTGTTCTGAAGCATCATGACCAAGAATGTCAGCAATTTCAGAAGAACTAAGGTCTGTATGACCAGCCCTATAGTATTGGTGACATTGCTGCATCAGCTCGGTATCATGAGAAGAGATTAGTTCCATTCTAGCAACAAACTAAAGACAAGAAAAAGACAACAATCAACAAAGAATCATCAATAACGGCGATGAGTAAAGAAGTATTTTATTAGATCATAAAAGGATTACAGTGTTCGATTACAAATGATAAAAGATAAGAATGATACCGAACAACTTCACACCTTTTCCTTGTCTCCCAAGACTTTCTCGGGAGGCTGGGACGAGGAGCTCGGTTGATCGGTGATAACAACAGCTTGATCGGCAGAAATCTTCTCGGCAGGAAGAGGCATAGAAGAAATATCCTCAATGACAGAGGGTTGAGAAGCAGAAATTGGGACATCCACAGCCATGGAAGATTCATCTGATGCAGGTTCATCTTCTTCTTCTTCCACAATTGGTGGAGGAGGACCAGGGAGATGCCGTTGGAATAGCTCAGAATTGTCTTGGATTTTTAGCTCTTGTAGAGCAGCTACCCAACCGTCATGGAAGTATTTCAACTCCCCATATTTGACTTGAGATGTCATAGCTGCAATCCCTTTATCCCATCCTTTTTCCCAACCAGCACTGAAATGTTTCCTAACTGCAAATTTTCTTTTCAACTGCTCCGAGGAGAGTTTGACATCCAATTGTTCTTTCTGGATTTTGATGTCTCGCAGGATAGACAGTTCTTCTTTTGCCTTCTTCAGTTGGTCATCGCACCTTTGCTGATTGACCTCTAAGCTTTTCACCTTCTCCTCCAAATTCTTGGAGGTTTCAGCCATCTTCATCTTATCAGCCTCAGCTGCAGCCAATTTTTTCTCCCAGGCAGCTTTCTCCTCGACGTACTGCTGGCGAGATTCTTTCACAGATTGGGCTAAACCCAAGAGGGCATCGTCAACATCGGACGAGGAACTAGAAGCTTTAATAGCTTGATCTTTCTTCACGATGGTATTGAAACAGTTCACCAGCTGAAAGATAAGAAAAACAATAGAGTCAACACAAATATAAGAGTTCAGGAAAAAGAAAAGAAAGACCAAAGGTATGAGAAATTTACTGAAGAAAGATGGCGAGCAGCTAGGGATGTCAGTGTATCCCTAGGAATCTTTTCATCAACCCCGAGAACCTCATGTATAACTGAGCTCGTTGAAGAACTCGGAAGAAGGATTTTTGAAACACTACTACCACCAGCGAGTAGAGAAGATGCAGTTCCAGCAAGATTAACCGAAGATGATTTCCTCAATCTCTTCAAAGGAGGGTCAGCAGCATCAACCAAGGAAGAAGTCTTGGTCGGAGATATTGTAATTACATCAGCTTTCTTGCTCGGGGCCACTGGGGGCTTCTCGGCAACTTTGGAGGAACTAACATCTACTTTTTTAGTCCCCTCTGGGACATCAATTTTGCCTTTCTTTGCTCCAACAGCAGAAGAAATTTCACCAAATAGAGCAGGAGGAGCTCTTTTCTTGCCCATTCTCTGAGATAAGGGAATATGAGAATCTGAAGATGAACTTTCTGGTGTTGAGGCTGGTTCAACAGGGCGAGCAGTATAAGAGGTTGTGTAGCTCTTATACTGCAGCAAATATGATGCAGATCTAATATGCTCGTCTGCAATCGTCTTATGCAAATTCCAGATAAGTTTTAAATGCTTGATATTCACTTCCGACTCTTTTGGAGTTTTTCTTTTACTATCAACTGCAAATAAATACATAAATCTCAGTCATACATTTTGTCAAACATGATGAAAACGCAATTTCATAAGTAAAATAAAATGAAAAATAAACCTATCCCATTGCCGTATGGGGGGCATCTGGGACCGTTGTATACTTCATTCCCAGATAAAGGCGCGTGTTGCCAATTTTTTATGACCAACCCATGCTCAAAATAATCTCTATTTGAATCAGGGAGGTTAACTACAAGGGCTCTATTTAAAAACCTAGTTTTTAAATAATAAACATTATCTAAAGTGGCCCATTTATAGCAGTACATGATTTCTGGGATCCCTATACGAGTCCCATGAGTTAGATTTAACTTGTGCACCCCGTTAATTATTCTCCATGAATTGGGGGCTATTTTTGCAGGAACAAGATCAAAATATTGACAAAACTCAAGACATAATGGGTTTGGGGGAAAAGAAAAACCACATTCAGCAATGAAAAGACTGGGGAACCAATGTCCCTCAGCCAATCGAAAGTAATCTAAAGGCTCAGAAAGAACCTCTAGAATTACCCAAGAAGGAATGGAAAAGTCAGAACGAAATTTCTCAGCAGATTCAACAATATAAACCATATTGAATAAAAGAGATGCAGAAGAAAGAAAGAAGATCTTACAGAAAGAAAGGAGATATGTTGACAACGAACGGAAACAATGATGAACACACAAGAGAGAGGAAGAGAATAGAAAACTTGAATGCAGAAAAATGGAAAGTGTAGACGACGGTATGGTTACCAAAGGAGTTTAAATACTTTGCATTGGGAAGCGGCGAAAGAAATGATTACTAAAAAGAAACTACTGAACTTCCGGCGGCTAAAAAGACAAAAGTTGCACGAAGATCGAAGCGCTTGTAAAAAAGGCGAAAACTGCGAAATGAGAAGGAAATTTGAATACAATGCTCCTAAAACCCAGGAAGGTCATTTAATATTACCATATACCGAGAAAGAATGTCCCATACTCCTCAAAGTTCGAAATATGAAACATTGGGGGCTTCTGTTGATACCAAAATTAATATGCTGATGTGGACGAATAGTATGAAGACACGTGTCAATCTACGTGGCACAATAACAGCGAGGAAGATCATTTACTGAACAACCATGGTTGGTACCGAGCAACGAGAATACACCGAGGAGCTCTATCATGCCGAGGAACTCCATCCGAGGAACTCCATCATCCCGAGATACTCTAAGCACTCCGAGGAACTCTTGATCAACGAGCAACTAAGGCGGTCCGAACTGCACCTCGGCCGTGTCATCAATTATCAGACGGACAACTGTTCAACTATTCATTAGATTCTTGACGCACACGCTGCATTAAATGTATTACCCATTCATATGTATATCATTTAATGTATTGGACCTTTCATGTACAGCCTTGAGGCTATAAATACCTTGTATCAATCCCATTCAAAGGGACCGGAATTTCTTGAGAGAACTTGTAATCAAGAATTCCACAAACACTCAGCAATAACATAACAGTGGACGTAGGCTTTATTCCTAGCCGAACCACTTTAAAAATCTTTGTCTTATTTATTTATCTGTGATTGAATAATTAGAGCGATCTAGTTTTTTACATCAACAATAAGTATCATGTATCTATTCATATTATTATTTAACATATGGATCTTAGCATATTATATTATATAATTTAATGATATAAATATACATAATTTTCTGTACGTGTACATATATATTTTTTATTTATAAGAATTGCATATATATTAATGTATTATGTATGTATATTATATATTAAGGTATAAATGCATTAAAATATTAAGAATGAATAATTTTGAGTTGAAAAATAAAAGACAGAAGTTATAAAACACCCTTTTGCTATTTTCTAAAAACTTGATTATAACACAAAACTGTTAGAATTCAGTGTTTGAAAATAGGTTGTCAAACACAAATTTTTACAAGAATTGTATTTAAACATAGAAAACAGAATTATAGTTGCAAACCAAACAAACCCAAAATATCTTTATTTGTCTTAGATTCTTGTGTCATGTCATATCTAAGACCTATTTTGTCATTCAAGGGTTGAGGCAATGCAAGGAGAATCTTCTCTAATTTCTTGAGACTCACTTCTAGGACAACTTTTAGCTATTTAGACTCTCACAATTATTTATTAAGATTCTCATTTTATGTACCTATCACCTCACATTCATGGGATGACTCAAGGAGTGTCAACCTTAACGTACCAACCTTTTCATGCAAAAGTTCAATTATTTTTCCTCTCTATCAACTTCTCGATGAGAGTATATTCTTTAGCCTTAAACTTTCCCATGATTGACTCATTCTCCTTTAGTAAACTATGCTCACTCTCACACTTTTTTAATTTTTTATAAGTTACTCATTCGCCTTCTCCATTCTGAGGGGAAAATCATGAAATTGGGTATATTTATCTTGAATTTCTTCCTTACTTCATTACTATAAACATCTTCATTTTCCATTAAGTATGTATCGAACTTGGAATCAACACAAATTTTCTTGACCTTATCTTTAACAAGACATATGGCAATACTATATGTATCTTCAATGGCAATGAATGTAGTAAATTTGCGTTCAACGAGAAACTCGTCGCAAGAGTTTGAGTCATTGTCTCTAATTGTCTATAAGGGTGGAATTCATATATTTCTTATCATGAACTCTCATACATTAGCCTAGTGGGACACTTATGTGTAAAATTCCTAAAACCTTGGCATTAAAATCACTTTCCAGAGCCTTCTTTCGACTTATCTTCACCTTGAGACTTAAGATCACATCAATCACAAGTCTTATCTACCCTAATGGTTATAGTGTTATCTAATTCCTTCTTGTTGGATCTAAAATATTTAAGATTAGATTTAAGAAACCTATTAAAATGTTTTCTCAACAGGTCAAACTCAACCATATTCTAAAAAGATTTGTTATGTAAGATAGAAGGATCATTATGTTTTGCCTTGAACTTTGTAAGGACATTGTCCGTCACATTTACTATGTCGTATACCGCTACAAGTTTGTCGAAGAATTAGAAATCTTACATCTACAATCGACAATTCCAATTTCAAGATGACTTCAACAATCATGGTCAATAATGACGAATTTGGTAAAATGTGTTTTTGTTCCATTTACATTTTACATAAAAAGTGTTGGGATATTTTTGAAACAATAAAATATTTTTCTATTTATGAAAAATTATTTTTGAAAAGATTTTAAATGATTTTAATCATAAAAGTTTTGGATATATGCTCCTGATCCCGTAAACAGTTTTGGTTTCAAGGATTCCAAGTTATTTAATTTTTAAAAGTTTTTTAAAGAGGAACAGTGACGGTCGTTCAAACAATGTCACATCTCATTTGAACGAGATGTAGTGTCACTCAAACGACATCGTGTTTCATTCGAATGACCGAGTTTATTTCTAACACGTCACCACCTTGAAGTTTATTATATAAAGGGTGTCTGGCTTCTGAATTTCGTGTGGAGAAAACACTGGTTTTAACATAATAGGATTTTAATATTTTTTGGTTTATTCCCCGTCTTTTTGAGGGTTCAAAACTTTGTTTTTACAATTCACAAATCCTAAACTTTTGTGTGAGTTGTTTGTGGAACTCAAAGCACAATTTTGCTGGGAGTTTTGCTGCTGAATCTAGGTGCCTTGGAAAGATACTGGGCTGACCATAGGTGCAACTTATGGGAGGTACTGGGTTGATCGACTGCGTGTCATAGGGAGTGCTGCGATATTCCTGGGCTGACGACTACGAACTGACACCTACGGGTATTTCGTGAGTCAAATTTTATTTTCGTTGTAATCCGATCGTAAGCCGTTTCTTTACAAATTATAGTGGAAATAAAAAGTTTTTGCCCTGCGGGGATTTTTTTTTCCTAAAATCTTCCTTTGTCAGCTTGTTCATCGCTTGATTTAATTTGAGATTTGAATTGTCATGTAGATACATGCTTAGGGGCTGATTTAATTGGTATTTGGTTTGAGCAAATTTAGACATCTAATTAAATAATTATGAATTAGAAATTGTGAATCTATTTGAATCAGTATCTCATACGGCATTCTCAAATTGGTATCAGAGCAAGTTACACTAATTTATCGCGTATTCCTATTTTCTGTAAACTTGTGTGATATTGATTTTTGTTTCCAAAATATGATTTTTGAAAGTTTGTCGCAATGTTTCAAAACGAGAACTTATATAATCGAATGCCTATTTTTGATGGGTCCAATTATGCGTATTGGAAAGTTCGTATGAAATCCCAGTTAAAATCCATTGACGAATGAGTCTGGTTGTTTTGTGAAAGAGGGTGGACTCCTCCCACTATCACGGCTAATAATGACACCTCTTTGAGACCTGTGTCAGATTGGATCGAAGATGAATTTAAAATGTCTAATTTTAATTCTCGTGGTTTGAGTGCTATTTCGGGAGCTGTCACCCCTGACGAGTTCCGTCGAATTATGACGTGCACCATGTCTAAAGAGGAATGGGATGTCCTCCAATTGACACATGAGGGTACGTACATGATTAAAGAATCAAAGTTATAAAATTTGGCCACCCAGTTTTAGACCATTATTATGTCTGAGTCTGAATGTTTTGATGAGTTTTATGCACGTTTGTCGGACATTATTAACTCGAGTTTTAATTTAGGTGAGCCTATTGATAACACGCATGTCGTTAAAAATATTTTGAGATCTCTTCCAAAATGTTTCATTCCTAAAGTCACTATTTTGAATTCATTGGGAAAGTTAAATTCACTTAAGTTAGAAGAGATCGTAGGAGACCTACAAATTTATGATATTGACACGTTTCCCCAAACCATTAAGGCTAAAGATAGAGGCATTGCTTTAAAGACTCAAGTTAGAAAGAAAAAGAAATAGAGAGTGTATGAGTCTGATTCTAAGGAAGAGTCTAACATTGACGATGTGGCCTTATTTGCAAAAAATTTTAGAAAGTTTCTAAAAATGAAAAAAAATAATTCTTTCAACAAAAACTCTTTTGAAAAAAATAAAAAGAAACAAAAAAGGCCCATAGGACAATGAAAAATAGAGTGAGAGAGAAAAAGAGGAAGAGAGTGGGTAAGATGAGATGATTTGTTTCGAATGTCAAGGCAACGGTCATAGGGCTTTTGAATGCGATGATAGGCTAAGGAGAAAAGGGAAGAAAGTAGCCATGCCCGCCACTCTTAATGATAGTGAGGGAGATGATGAGAAACACAAGTTCGAAAAAGGTTTACCTCATGGGATGTGTGTAGTTTTTTCGAGTTGTATGAGTGCACCCACTTTGTCCCATGATGATAGAGTTCACGAGAGCGAAGGCGATGAGTCGAGTGTTTCTAGTGGAAATGAGAGAGAGTTTGAGAGTGGAGATGAAAGTGAGATCCAAAAAGCTTTTAGGGATTTGTATATCGAGACCTTGAAAATGAACAAATATAATAGGGATTTAGGACGTCGGGCTTTGGATTTGGAGAGAGAGAAGGAAGTTTTAAGGAGGAAAAAGTGTGACTTGATCAACACGGTGTCTAGTCTAACTACAGGTGTATCCCAACTCGAGAGTCATCTCGAACGTGCCCGACAGGTCAAAGTCCCTTTAAAGAAAACATCTAAGAAAATATGGTTCTCAATCCCGTTTTGGATGGTGATGAGAGTTTAGGAAAAGGTCATGACGGTGCATCCACTTCTTTTATTTCACCCGAGTCGATTCCCACTTTGGTGATTGACTCACGTGTTTTTCATCCCAACCCACCTAGGCATCCCATTCCCGTTAGGAGAACGCGTCCTAGAATTTTTGAAAAATTAATTCCTAGGCCGGTTTATGTTTGCTCCCATTGCAAAAAGAGAGGACCCCTTAGGGAATTTTATTTTAAATTGGGTTACGTGTCATGCTTTGATCCTACATATGTTCACGCACATGCACCCACTCATGACACTTTGCTTGCACACAATGATAGGGAGTTTGCACATATTCGCGAGCAAGTAAAATTTTTGGTCAAAACTTCACATGATTTAATGGAGTTGTTTCAAAAGATTTTACCATATTTGGAGAACTCCATCGCACTTCCCGGTTGAGGTCTAGACATGTTTACTAGCATAGGGTGATTTATATAATGACACTTTTGCCAATTGCTAGTGTGTACCATTTGTATTCTATTTGTCTTTCTTATTTTTGGTACTATTTTAGCACTGTTTTGGAACTGTTTACCCTTTCCAGGAACTATTTTTTTATGAAATTTTCTACGGGACTAAATTGTATGGCATTATGTGTAATCTGGGAAATTTGTATTTTCTTGTTCTAACAAGATTGTCGGTCGTTCAAACAACATGGCATCTCATTCTAACGACCCTAGATTCTGTTTGTAGTCCCATGTTTCTTCCTGTTATATGTTATTGGTACTGCTGGGTTTTTTCTGAACAATGTTTAGAAATACAAAAAGATTTTCGATTTGGAAAATTTTTGAAAAATCCAAAAAGAGTTTGGTATTTTGTTTGCATCTTATATGAATGCACACTTAGGATGACCAAGTCACAACTTCATTCCATATCTATGTGACTGTTTGATAATGTTTTGAGATAATATATTGTGTCATTCATGTGCTTTACAAAGTTTGGAGTCTTTGAGATGATATAGTGTTACTACCTACATGTTTGACTCTATTTGTCCTTTATTGCACACATGCACGCATTTGTTTGACTATTGTTCTTGTTAATTACATATTGATTGAGTGTTTTCATCTCAATTCTGTCTATACAACGAACCAAATGTGATAAAACTCGATAAAAAGTAGTGCATGATATAAACCGTCTGTGATATTTTTGTATTTTATTTTGAAAAACAATGAAGGGATACGAAATTACTCATTTATCCTTTCCTATTAATCCACCATTTAAATGGACCTAAACAATTGAGGAATTGAAAATTATTCGGGGTCCGATGAGGTTTAAAAGAGCCTGAAAAAATTGAAAGGCAATAAAAAGAAAATTATGCCAAAAATGGACAAAATTTTGTTTCGTCACCTCATAAGAAAAATAAAAAGCATTATCTTTTAATGAGGGAGTTTGGATGGATTTTTCAATGGTTTGCACTTCCATGAAAGTCATGAAAAAGCATTACATAGTTTTGGAGGTTATTGGTGTGGAAATCATTTATACTTTGATTTGTTGATATGATTAAGAAGATGTCATCTAAATTCAACAATTTTACACCAAAGGACTACTTTTGATGTTCATTCGTTAGGAGTATACTTATGTATCGTGCACATATGATATGATTGAGTTGATTTTCCTATCGAATTTGATCACACCTAGTCATTACGTATCCATGATTTGGTTGTCTGAGTATAAATTCATGGTGTTTTTTTTGTAACATCATATTGTTGCATTTTTTTTATAAAAAATTGAAAAACTCAAAAATAGTTTGTTTGCTTTCTTTACCGTGACAATCCGATTTTCTTTATGTGATTTATTCTTTTCCTTGTCTATTTCAGACAAATAAAAAGGGGGAGAACTAATTATAATATTATGGGAGAGTTTTAGTATGGGGGAGATTTGATTATGCTTTCATGTTTATAATTTATGTCATTTCAAACTCGATATATCATGAGGTGTTTGATTTGTCTCATGTGTGTAGGTACAATTGAAGGTCCTTATGTTGCACACCCTGATGAGAAAATCTTGGAGTTTTGAAAAGTTGATTGTTGAAGAAAAGTTTAAACACTTGTTTAATTTATCTTTTCACGTTTGAGTTTTTGGGAGGGTCAATTTGTATTAGTCATTTGAGTTTGATAATTCGAATATTTTTATTTTGTACCGTCATAGATATATTGGAGATTTGTAAGGGCATTGTCCGTCACATTTAGTCGTCGTATACCGCTACAAGTTTGTCGAATAATTGGGAAGCTTATATCTACAATCGACAATCCGAATTTCAAGACGAGTTCAACAATCATGCCCAACAAGGAAGAATTTGGTAAAATGTGTTGGGATACTTTTGAAACAATAAAATATTTTTCTATTTATGAAAAATCATTTTTGAAAAGATTTTAAATGATTTTAGTCATAAAAGTTATGGATATATTCTCCTAGTTTTGTAAACAATTTTGGATTTAAGGATTCCAAGTTATTTAATTTTTAAAAGTTTTTTAAAGAGGATCAGGGACGATGGTTGTTCAAACGAGGTCACATCTCGTTCGAACGAGATGGAGTGTCGCTCGAACGACGTTGTGTTTCGTTCAAACGATCGAGTTTATTTAACACACGTCACCGCCTTGAATTTTATTATATAAAGGGTATCAGTCTTCTGAATTTCGTGTGGAGAAAACACTGGTTTTAATAGAATACGATTTTAGTGTTTTTGGATTTATTCGCCATCTTTTTTAGGGTTGAAAACTTTATTTTTATAATTCACAAATCCCAAACTTTTGTGTGAGTCATTTGTAGAACCCAAAGCATAATTTTTCTGGGAGTTTTGTCGCTGAATCAAGGTGCCTTGGAAAGGTATTGGGCTGACCATAGGTGCCACTTGCGAGAGGTACTGGGCTGATCGACTGCGTGTCATAAGGAGTGCCGTAGTGTTCTTGGGCTGACGACTACGAACCGACAACTACGAGTATTTCGTAAGTCAAATTTTATTTTTGCTGTAATCCGATTGTAAACCATTCCTTTACAAAGTATAGTGGAAATAAATGGTTTTTGCCTAACGGGGATTTTTTTTTCTGAAATTTGCCTTTGTCTGCTTGTTCATTGATTGATTTAATTTGAGATTTGAATTGTCATGTGGATGCATGTTTAGGGGCTAATTTAATTAGTATTTTGTTTGAGAAAATTTAGACATCTAATTAAATAAGTCTGAATGAATCAGTATCAGACACGACATTCTCAAACTTAATGCCCTCCTCTTTCATAGTTGGTGGACAATTTTCTAACTCAAATTCTTGGATCAAGTATATGATCATTTTTACTTCCATGTCATCTATAACTAATATGATGATTATGTTTAAGATATGAGGAAGGAATATAAATGTTAGCGACTTAAGGATTTTCTAACTACCCTATAATTCGGGATCTTCTCACCTGAATTAAAGTGAGAGTTCACAATATCAGACAGTTATCTTGAAACTCATCGAAGATCTTAATGTCAAGTATCTTTAATAAATTAAACAAAGTGGTGAGATATTTGATCTTCGAGAATTTAATAGTATTGGTACCCTCATGGTTGACTTCAAGAATGTCTCGTGTATGCTAGAATGTAGTACACTATATCTTGAGGAACTCTTCTTGGGTGACTACACAAAAAATCTCAATTAACCCCATGAAGTTCTGATTAGCTAACCTATTCTCATCCTTGGTCCGAGACACTTCAGTCTTAGGGAATTAGCATATCATTCCTTGGTCATTAGATTTTTCCACCCCTAACTTTGGTTAGCCAAACCCTATTATCTTAGGATTTTAGGGAAAAAACACATGTGCGCCTTTTAATACGCATTATTTCTACTGTCAAACACGGGTTGATGCATGATCAACTTAACCTCAATAGAAATACCCTAGGAATTCATCATAATGAAATGATTTTATACCATATTGAAATATTATGTTCCCTAGGGATCTAGTCAAATCAATTTATTATGTAATTAATTACGAGGTCATGACAAAATCAAATCCTTCTTATTTGAACAAAAAAATAATTTTACTAGTGATAGAAATCAGTTTCTCTATGCATTGTCTCATTTTACATAGTCCTTAAACCTAGGTATCTACTAATCACTTGATTATCGATGAGAAGCCTACACATATGATACGTGCTAATCACCAACACGATTGCTCGCATTGAAATCTTCTTCTAATGAAGGACACTAGTAGGGATCGTTAACTGAAAGTTTGCTTTAGGAGAAAGAAACTCACATAATCTATTTCTCATAAGAAAAATCCCTTAAAAACTCTTAGGGTTAAAAATTAGGTTGTGTTCTTAGAAATATGCGTATACATTGTTATTTGTACTTTACAACAATTGGATAAAGACAAACTAGTTTCCAAAAAACTACCCACCTTCTAACCAGGTTGAATCATTCGAATGAGGGATCTTCGCACGAGGGCCGCACATGTGATGCCTATATATAAAGGGAACTTTTATTTACAAATAAGTATTCTCATTTAAACCACATTTTGCACAAGGGCTCTCATTCAAACAAGAAAATGAAAATTTCTCCTTATAAAAATGCAGTAAAATAAAAAGTGTTTTCTTCACATTTTAAAAAGGCTATATTGACAACTTTCTACTTAAAAACAAACTTAAGGAAATTATAAACAAAATAAATGCAACCAAACATTCAATAGAATGAATCTCTATAATTGTTTTGTCGCGTATGTCTTTGTCTCATTGTTTTGCTTGTTTTCATTATCTCAAAATTACAACTCCAAAATCACTAAAAAGTATAGTTTGACTTTTGTTTCGAAATAAAGACTAAGCCAAAAGCATGAGAAGTGTAAAAAACGTCTTTAAAGCTTAGAAATTGAATAAAAAATAAAAAAATAGTCAGGACCTGTGGCCTATGACCCAATCTTGGATATATTGTGACACTTGTTGGGAGGATTTTTGTTAGATATTTAAAGCATAATTTAGTGCATGAATCTCATTTTCTCAGCCCTATAAAATTAATAAATTTTCTCCAAATTCTTCTCAAACCTAAACCTCCATTTATAAAACTAATTTAATAACATTTCGATAGGAGAAGGGGGGTTGATAACTTACTTCAAGAGAAAATAGGGATTTACTAAAGAAGAATTAAAAAGTAATTCCAAAATGAAAGAGGGATTCCAGAATTGGGTATTCATCCCACACAATATCTTTTGTGGAATTTATACCATCTATTCTATTCTTCCCCTTGAGCGAGTGTGTTTAATGCAAGTGTTCACCTCAATAAGCCTAGAGGGAGTGAATAGTTTTTTGTGAGCAATTACTAATTTAAAAAATTCTTGGCCAATTTTGAATGAATTCTACTAAAAATGCAACTAGGTGAGATAATGATACCATATAAAAACCCCAATATTTAGAGGGTTCTTAGAGCCCTAACCCATCTCATACTATGAGTAAGGTGTGACACCCCGACTAATTAAATACTGGGTACCTACTCCTTTATTAAATTAATATAAAATATCAAGTTTCTTTAGTCTTAGCATCACTATCAAAAATATTTAGTTAATTACTAGCCACCTAATATTTAAAATAGAGAGATGCCAAATTTTATTAATTAACTTAACAATTAACCTAGTAATTAAATCATCATCCATCAATCGCATAACCAGTCTCATACGAATAACCATCAAAATAAAATAAACTAAGTCTGGAGTAAACACTCCAACAATAATAATAATAGTACCAGAGTAAATAAAATCCGAATACAAGAGTCTGAATAAATAAACCAACATCTGAAATAATGAAAGTCTGTATCTACAATCTCTAAATAAGAATGAGCAAATGCCCTAACTAAAATGAATTACTCTGAAGGAACCAAGGATAAAGGTGGAGGCGTATAATACCGAGATCCTATAGCTTCCACAGCAGCTACATCACGTCATCAGAATGGAAATTTTATGCTTGGCTTCCCTATGGTTGGGCACCTAAAAGGTTTTTACAAAACAAAATAGATTTAGAGGAAAACGGGTTAGAGATCGAGGTTAAAACACTTTATAAGAAACAAGTGTTTAATTGCATTAAAACAATAAATATTATGTACATATTAGTTGCGTACTCTCACATGAGTTTCTCACCCCTCAACTAATGTGCACACCCAACGTATACCCTTAACCCATCCTAGTTACGCCACTATCTAACTAATCCGTACAAACTCCTGCTTTCACATTCTAATATAGGGTGCCTACTCGTATTACCCAAAAAAGTCATAGTTATATCCCACATTCACATTCATTAAATTACTTATCTCAAGTGTTATTTATATTTTTACATTCTTAACCCATTTACATATCTTAGTTACTCACATCTACTAAGCAACAGTGAAATAATCACAAGTATATATAATTCACTAGCATAATATATACAAATTCGTCACCCCAAAAGGATGGAACCTTCGGTGCACACATACTCTGCTATCAATCCCGATACATCACGCACATAAGGATTTACAGATTCCGAATCACTCAAGAACCGTATCAATACAATTCACACATATTGGAGGCGAACATAGTTCACATACCCATGGGTCACGCATATACCTACGCTCCCATGGTCAGCTGACTTATCAACTCATAGATAAGTTATTCACAGTCCTATGTCCTTAAGTTACCATTATAAATCCTGCCGAAGGAACACAAAGGTAAGATGGTCCTTTTTCCTAAAATCAACCTCCCGTGATAGCAATCATGGTACATATGTCATACATAGAATCATCCATATACTAGGCAATCACACCACCTAAGTATTTATCAACATTAATATAAGTACCCACTATCCTATATTAAGAGTCACATACACATTTTAATGTAAGCCCAAATATCTACGTAATACGTGCAGCGCGACTAATCTCTCGTTGTATAAATCCAAATACTCAAACCTATCTCAAAGGTTACTAAATCACCCACTTACCTCTAAGGTTATTTTAGTAATTCAAATTCTCTCTTTTACTGTTCCTAACCTTAAATTAACATTCATTTAATTTCAATCCGAATTTTATAAAATTTCTAACCGTACCTCACTCGTTAAACACTCATAAGTATTCCATTCAATCCCAAAAGATATAATATTTTTCAGGCATAAACTACAACCCTACTGTCCTTAACCAAGTCCCCCGATATTCTATTAAACTCCTTAAGAGTTCTTACAATATTGGGATTTGTCAAAACTTAAGGGGAAATAATCTACAAAAATCAGGAGGAGTCGATCGATCGAGGGAAAGGGGTCGATCGATAGATTGACATTCATGGGTCGACCGATCGATCAAACAGGTATTGCATAATTTTGCCTATGGATTTCATCAAACTTAACCCTGAAATCCTCTACTATAAAGTCCCAAACACCCAAATATTTATTCCTAACATCATACCAACATAAATACATAAATTCCAATGTTTTAGAATCATCAAATCATAATGGGAAATCAAATTCTTGGATCAAATCAAATATTTTTCATAAAAACCCTAGTTCTCCTATTTTCCTTAAGAACATTATATAACTCAATACAAAATTCATAATTCTCTACACATGGATCATAATTTCGTGGCTGCTATATTCCCAAAAGTTAAACTACATGCAAAACCTACCCATATTACGATTTTTAATTCTTTAAATCCATTCATTTATCATTTTTCAAGGTTATTCTCCAATTCTAAACTAACATGGATGATATATGCACTGAATTATTGTGAGTTAAATCAATTGCCTGGAAATAAATGTTCTAATCCTTTGGAGAAGATGATATGGAAGTAATCCTGTCTTCTTGATCTATCCGATGGTGGTGACAGTGGTGCAAAAAAGCCTAACGGTGGTGGTTCTCCTTTGGTAACTTCCTCCACTTCTTCTCTAATGGTCGTCTGTGAATTTTGGTGATGGAAATCCTAAGGATCCTAAGTGTTGCTGATATAATTCACTTAAAATTCGTGGGTCACTATTCCTCAAATAATAAAAATGACTAAAATGCCCTCTTGGACTGCCGATTAGGCCTAAAATGCCCCGGGACACAAATAAATCGCCGACTAGTGTTTTCTGACTATCTCGATCCTTTCAGACACGTTGGCGCACTCAAAATGATCATACGTATGACATAAAAATAAATTACTTTTAAATCCATTAAATTGGGTCCTGACACGACTGACTCCCGCGTCCCAACTTAATTACTGAAATTGTCGTATTTTCAACTGACGACAATATTAATAAATTCATAATCATATATTACTATACTCATTCAATAATATTAAACATAATTATCATAATAAAATACTAACTCTTGTCTCGTTAGTATATAAATCAGGATTAATTTCTAAATAATTTCCCAATTTTTAATTTAATTAATCCATAATTAAAAGCAATAAAAATACGGGAAATTACGTAAGGTCCTAAGGTCAACCAATGACCTCAACCAGACCAGTATCAAGTCTCTAAGACCTTCGCTAACTTCTAGAAGCATCACAAGCCTCATTCTCCTCTTCCATCGCCCATAATGATTAGTGGTTTGAATATATATATTTGTAACAAAGCTCAAAGACATCAATATCACTATCCCACCTTGTCTGATGTATAGAGAAAACCTCGTCCTGAAGAAAAATTACGTCCAGAAGTCATCTAACCATCAACCTAGAGGTATATCAATGAGATATACGTTCATGTCATCTTTTGGTCGACACTTGATGGTTCCAGACCTCTCACACATCTGGACGAACCCTTGTAGTTCATTTGGTCGGTAGGTGTAAATTACAACATTGTTCCACCTACCACCACCACTCAGATCCACTTGCATTAATGACTTCTATTAGCAATAAATGCACCCAATAACTACCTTACACCACGTGAAAAACCTTTTACCCACAATCCACTTGCATGCTGACGCCGTTAGACCTCAGAGATACCGTAGACATTCTATAAAAGTCCATTCATTCTCACTCCAAGAGTTTATATATATATATACACTACTCTAAATCCTGTGAATGGTCACCCCCATGGGGTCACGACCCAAAGCCGTGACCACATTACCTTTCGGTGTGACCATATCTATAACCCAGTGTGGTCATGGATGCTTTTAGGCGTGGTCATAGACCAAATCCCTGACCAACATGGGTCATGAACATAGGTCATGACTAGGTCATGACCCTTATGGCACCAAATTCGCTCTGAAGTTCCCACCAATTTTGGTCACGGTAGGGTCACGGATAAGGGTCGTGACCAAAGACAAAATTCACACCCATAGGGTCAGGGATTTGGGCAGTGACCATATCAATTTTTTCACGCGCGTCAGTCACGGCCCTTAGCCTTGACCACATGGTTGCCTACGCGTTGATGTGGAAAAAATTTAAGGGTCATGGTAATGGGTCATGACCACTCTCCTTATAATAAAAAACCCCACCTTCATTTCATTTCTTCCCACGTCAATCTCTGTCTCTCTCTTTTGGCGATTCTCAAACCCTAATTTCGACGATCTCTCGATCTCTAATCTCAATCTCCCTCTCAATCTCAAAGGTAAACCGAATTTTTGTCTTTCTGTGTTAAACCCTAATGTATATTCGTGTATATGTGTGTGTTAAACCCTAATGTATATTTATGTATTTATGTGTATGTGTGCGTTTGTGTGTTTATGTGTATACGTGTGTATTGATAAGTACCTAAAACTGTACATTTTATACCCCAAATAGATGTACTTTAGTAGCTAATTCTCGACAATTTGGGTCTTATGTGCTTAAATGCTTATCTTGTAGGTCGAACGTTCGTTTGCGGTGTCAAAAGCTATATATCGAGGCAAATGCGCGTTGAATGGAGCTAATTACCAATCCCGTAACCCGAGCCTACCCTAAACCGAGCCGTGTGTGTTTGATTTGTTCCCTTTCGTATTTTTTTGATTATTT
Source organism: Sambucus nigra (assembly GCA_949130495.1). Lineage (NCBI taxonomy): Eukaryota > Viridiplantae > Streptophyta > Magnoliopsida > Dipsacales > Adoxaceae > Sambucus > Sambucus nigra. Next base: position 126,797,681 of record OX422214.1, read on the forward strand.
TTAGATTTTTAGTTGAATTATTTTTATTTTTAGGGTTTATTTTAAATTTATTTAGAATTTTCTAGAATTCATTTACTTTTTTTATTTTTTATTTATTTTGATTTTAATTTTTAGTAGTTTTTAATTTTTATTTTATTTTATCTTATTTTATTAAGATTAGTTTTTAGGAGTTTATTTTTAATTTTATTATATTTTACTTTTTTTTACATCTTTAGTTTTTTTATTTTTATTAGGTTTTTAGTTTTATTTCTTTTATTTTAGTTTTATTTTATTGATTAGAAGTTTTATTTTATTTTAATTTAGGTTTTATAGATTTTATTTTTTGTAGGATTTTAGTTATTTTAATTTTCATTTTTTTAGGGTCAACTTAAATACACCCATACACACTCACACACACATATACAACCCCTCATCCCCACCATATCCCATACACCCTTTCCACACACAATAATACCCAAGTCCATCTTCAACCTCTCACCCTCTTTCTCCTCTCTCCTCTAAACCCATCTAACCTCCATAACCACCAATAGAAACCTAACTCTTATACCCCAAACAACCCCTACCCGAACCTTACCTCCCCTGAAACCCAACCAGTTGCACCCTTACCACGCTGCCAACTTCGGCGACCACCACCTCCTTCCGACCGGACCCTCAACCACCTCCAAAATCGATGCATCACCAGCGGAACCCCTCCGGCGGCGAGCAAAAACCCACCAGCGACCCTCCGACCTAACCCCCTACATCTGACCAACCTCCGACGTTCCATCTCACCTGTGGTGACACAACCCGGAACCCCGATCACAACCCCATACCCACCTGCTTCCAAACCCGGGGCTGACCAACCTAAAGCGCTCGGAAACTCGTAGGAACTCAAGCCCGGAACCAAACCCGACCTCCTCCTTTTAGCCCCAACCCGTCACTTGCTCGACCCATCTCAAAATATCCAACTCGACCTCCTTTCCAAACCCAAACCAAAAACCCATTTCCCATATCCCAATCCAATACCCATTTTCCTCTTCTAACCCATTTCACCAAAATCGTGCAACTACCAAACAACCAACCAAGACCAAACAAACAAAAAATAAAATAAATAACCCACATGTTTTCTAATATCTTTTACCCCACTTATACCCATTTTACCCCCAACCCCTTTTTTAACCAAATCAGATTATTATCTCCATTACCCCACATCCCAAATATCCTCACACCCCATGCACATGTGCTCACACCTCTCCCACATGTTCACCCTAGCCCATTACCAAAAATACCCCTTAGCCCATGTGTGCCATGCATCTACTATAAAAGAAGACTCAAGACCCCATTTGAGAAAGAGATCTTATATCATCAAATAGGAAGAGAATTCTAGAGAGAGATAGAGATAGTTTAATGTAGAGAATAAATTAGGATAAAAACATTTTGTAAATAGTTTTAGTTTTATTTTTTTAGAGATTTGGGAGGAGAAATTTTATATGAGATTTAATTGAGTGAATGTTATTGCAAATTACTTGGATGCTCAATTAAGAGGGTTGTATACTTCAAATTGAAGGATTGGAGTCAATTAAATTCAAGAGATTGGTTTGATTGTTCTTCTCTTTTATCTTTTATATTAAATGCCTATTGATTATTTGATTGTCATTGTTGATACCAAATTTAGTCTGCTGACGTGGATCAGTTAAGTGGAGACACATGTCAATCTACATGGCATTTACAAACATTTCTGAACAACACCTTGACTTCGAGGAACTCAACCTCCCCGACCAACTCAGACACTCGGAGCAATAGGTTCTCTCCGAGGAACTTTATTGTACCGAGCAACTCATATATACCGAGCTATTTAGGCGGTCCGAGCTGCACCTCGTACGGAGCATTTATAACTGAATAATTAAGAGATTGAATGCGCATTAAATGCTGATTATTATCATATAGATGTACACGCATATTGGACAGCTATGTAATATTGTCTCGCATATACAGCCTCAAGGCTATAAATACATTGTAACCTCCTCATTAGCAGGGGACTCGAAATTTCTTGGTAAACTCATTATCGAGAATTCAGTAAACAGTCAGCAATAACACAAACAGTGGACGTAGGCCATTCTTTTAAGGCTGAACCACTTTAAAAATCTCTTGTCTTATTTATTTTTTTATCTGTGATTAAGTTATTAGAGATAATCTAATTTTTTGCATCAACAGATTGGCGCCGTCTATGGAAAATGACTGAAACTATCGTTTTTCACCAAAATAATTCATCCTCAATGGCTGATAATCCTGAATCCAGTAATCGAAACGCTGGAAACCCCCCAAATCCATCTGCTCCACCAAATGTCCAAGATCTGGCCGGAATAATGGTTAAGCTGGCCCAAGGCCAAACACCCATGCAAGAAACTATGCGACAACTCATGCAAACTATCCAGGGTGGAGCATCGACCCATTCAGGACAACGAAGTGTTCAAAGAAACATCCGTTTACCTTCTTCATGTACTAGGCATACCTATTCATACCGCACTAAGAGATATGATGATTTTTCTTATCAGCCAGGTCGAACTTCGTCAGTACGAGCCACAGATACTGAACAACACATCACTCTCTCTCCATAAAGGACTAGTGCATTGGAGAGATTAAGTAGGGTGTCTCCTTTTGATCGATTGGGCCCTAGGAGGAACATAAGTCCTCCTAAGTCTATGTCGAGGAGCTTTCGACGACCATCAGACCTAAGGGAAGGTTCTGCCCAATCACGACCAGCTGCTCGTCATGTAAGATCCCAGGTGGCAGATTTAACACGATCGGTTGCTCGAATCAATAGTACCGAGGAGGGAAATGATGCATGGAAAGGGTCTATTCAAAGGCTGGAGGATAGACTAGGGGAAATGGCTAAGGCCAAGAATCCTCTACAAAAAACTTTCGTCCAAGGGACACCTTTTATCCAGGCAATTGTGAATTTTCCCACACCATCAAAGTTCAAAGCACCTGTTGTGACTCCTAAATATGATGGAAAAACTGACCCTGTCCTTCATATAGAACAATACCAAGCTGCTGCTGACATCTATGCTGTGCCAGATGAGATGAGATGCAGGGAATTTTTGGGAACTCTTTCCGGATCTGCTCAAATATGGTAAAATAATCTTCCTCGGGGTAAGATTTCAACTTTCTTTCAACTGGCCGAGCTCTTCATTAGAAATTTCTGTTTTGGAGCAAAACCAGTTAAACGAGTAGCACACTTGTTAAGTGTTAGACAAAAAGCGGGTGAGAGCACCAGGGAATATATAACTCGTTTCAATAACGAGAAGCTAGAAGTAATTGACTACGAGGAAAAGACAACGATTACCGCTTTGATGAGTGGGCTGCTTCCCAACAACTTGTACTATACTTTGGCCAAAGATCCACCCAGAACCATGTCAGAACTAATGGCAAAAGAGGCCAAGATCACGAATGCCGAGGAGGCTATGGCTGCGAAGAAGAACATGGACACCAAAGAGACCAATGTGGAGGTTGATAAGGCTAAAAAGAAAGAACATAAGTGAAAAACGTAACTAATGCCGTTTAATACAATGATTAAACTGTATAAGCAACTCCGAAATGTTTGTTGAAGAAACCCTTTTCTTTTGAAAATAAAAATGATAAACAACAAGATGTGTTTACAAAAACTTATGTACGAGAATAACTAAGACTTTGTAATCAGTTTTAAAACTAAGATAGTTTCAAAATATCAGCACACTATAGAATGAGATGAGCAGATAAAGATAATCAGAACACAATATTTTTAACGTGGTAAAACCTCTCCCAATAGAGGAAACATCCACGGTGACTTCTAAGTCAAAAGTAAAAATCCACTAAAAACAAATAGCAGTTACAAACAATACAACATACATGCACACAAATAAGCCTATTCTAAGTTTAGGAATATACCCCACTTGGTGTCCTTCTAACTTCTTGTAGATCTAATTGTGGATGATGTTCTTCCAGTTTGATAACTTCCCCTTTGCTTTAGCTTTCCTTGCGTCGACTCAATAATCTTTGATCTTATACCCAACACTTTTAGTGTGGTAGTGTGTCAAGTGTTTGTGATGTGATTTCTATTCACATGCATGAACTTACACACACTTAGTTTTTACAGACAATCCTAGAAAATTACATATAAAGACTATATGCTGTGATTTTCTTTTCCTTCTTTCTTACAGAACTTGAAACCTTTTTGACCTTTTAATCTATCCCAGATTCCACGGATATCTTGCTTCAAAATCGGTCAAAATCTTAATCAATCTCAGTTTTTAAAAATATTTTCGAGATTGAAAATCTCCAAGTGAGAATCCAACTAGGTCAAGGTTAAGTTTCATAAGAACAGAAAACATAAAATATTTACAGATCTAAATCAACAAATATTTTCTTAAAACGAGAATCAAATATGCAGATCTAGTGATATGTGATATGCAATAGTGTAGATCTAAGATTTCTATGATAAAGAAATACAGATTTCACCAAAAATGTCTATGTTGGTAACAAGATCACAGCTCAAGAGGTTACAGCTACAAACGATCAAACCAGTAAGACCACTCTCTCTCTCCAACACTCAAGGTTGTTTTGGGGTTTTGAATATTTGAAGGTTTGAAGATGGTTTGAAGTTGTTTTAGGGTTAGGGTTAGGGTTAGGGTTTCTCTAACACAGTTCCCTTTCTCTCTCTTCTCTCTTTTCTTTTCTCTCTTCTCTCTCACTTCTCTCTTCTCTCTTTTTTCTCTAAATTTGGACGACTGCCAAAAGTCTTGAAATGCTGAGAATGAGAGGGTTTATATAGGAGCCAAGGAAGGTTCTGGATCGCTGATAGGAATCAATGGTTGAGATTCAGTCTTCCTTATATTGACTTGATCCAAGGGTGGTAAAATAGCGGTGGTTAAAATGAAGGTGATTGGTCCACAGTGATAGCACATGGATAAGCTTAAAACACATGCAGGCCATAGATAGCGTTTGATCTAACGATCCACAATACACCAGGCAGTTCTCTCACAAAACAAACACAAAATGATATAACAGGAACATGACAAGTGTTGGCATTCCATTGGCTGGCAAACGCGCGTCCTAAAATAATTACATGCAACACCTTAAAGTCTCTGGCGCATTGATATTCTACCCAATCAAACATTCTAATGAAAAACTAATTTTTCATAATAGCATTTTAACCCCACAAAGTTTATAAACACACTTTTATTAAAGAAAACATTATTTTAAAAATGTTTAAAAATTCCCTAAAAATTATTAAAACAACATATTAAGGGGAATTTAACACATAATCAATATGAGCAATATATACACATGTATGCACTTCTAATGTGTGTAGTGTGATTCAATTTATACCTTGTTTGGATCATTGAAGAGGATTAGAGAGTGAATAATTCTGAGGTTCTTTGGATTCTAGGTTAGACAACAAATTTTGTCACTATTTCCAAATTAGTTGAACACTTATACAATATAGACTTAAGTAAGTCAAAGGTGAAGGTGCTTCAATCTCCCCCTTTGGAAATATGAGACAAAATCTCCTTTGAGTTAGCTTAAACTCTTAGGGAACTAAAAAAATAAAACCTAGTCCTATACAAAAGATACTATCTACCCATTTCCTAAAAAGTCAAAAATTACATAACTCAACTATTTTACAAATTTGTACACTAGAGAGAAATGGTAGGAAACCAGTAGAAGAGGTTCCTGCAAATATGCACACTAAGATCAAGAAGTTTAGATGAAATGTGAACAAAACATTGAACCTGTAAGACTCAAATTTCTGCCCCATTTTGTCTCAAATGGACAAAGGGTAAAAATTAAGGTCTTAAGAGATTACTCAGCACATACCATACCTATAGAATTACACAAATACATAAATCTTTTATAGTCTAGAGGTTTAGTGAACATGTCTGCGAGTTGTAAATCAGTAGGTAGGTAATGAATTTCTAACTCCTTATTCTCAACAAGTTCGCGTATAAAGTGATGTCTTATTTTAATATGCTTGGTTTGCGAGTGTTGAACCGGGTTTTTAGATATGTTAATGGAGCTTTAATTGTCACAATACAATTGTAACTGATCTTCTTTAATCCCATAGTCGCTTTACATTTGTTTTATCCATAACAATTGATCACAGCAACTTCCAACTGCTATATATTCGGACTCAGCCGTAGATAAAGATGTGCAATTTTGTTTTTTGCTACTCCAACCTACTAAATTATTTCCGACATAATAACAGGCACCTGATGTACTCTTACTGTCATCAGTACAGTCGGCCCAATCAGCATCAGTATACCCTATGATGGTGCTGCAGGTATCATTAGTGTACCCAAGTCCAAGATTAAGAGTGCCCTTTATGTACTTTATTATACGTTTTACACAAGATAGATGGCGCTCTTTAGGGTTATTCTGGTAACGAGCACACAGACATAACGCATACATTATATCTGGTCGTGAGGCAGTTAGATATAGTAGGCTACCAATCATACTACGATAAAGTGTGGAATCAACTGACTTCCCTTTTTCATCTTTACATAATTTAACAGTAGTACTCATTGGCGTTTTGGCAACTTTATCATTATCTAAACCAAACTTCTTAACAAGATCTAAGGCATACTTAGTTTGAGAGAAAAATAATCCATCAGAATTCTGTTTTACTTGAAATCCTAAGAAAAGCTGTAGCTCCCCCATAAGGGACATGTGAAACTCCTTATGCATAATAGCAGAAAAAGATTTAACTTCAGATGTTGAAGTAGACCCAAAGATGATGTCTTCTACATAGACTTGGGCTATAATAATCTTTTTGTCAAAATGTTTGACAAAGAGGGTCTGGCCATTTCCTCCTCTCTTAAAACCCTTATCCAATAAAAAGTTGGATAGACGTTCATACCAAGCTCTAGGAGCTTATTTTAAGCCATACAAAGCCTTTTTTAGACGAAAGACATGTTCTGGGTATTTTGGGTCAATGAACCCTTTGGGTTGTTCTACATACGTTTCTTCGGATAGAATTCAATTGAGGAAGGCAGACTTGACATCCATTTGACAAAGTGTAAATTTTAAGTGACACACTATGGCAAAAAGAAGTCAAACAGATTCAAGACGAGTGACTGGGGCAAATGTCTCGCTAAAATCTATTCCTTCTATTTGAGAGTAACCCTGAGCAACAAGTCTAACTTTGTTTCTAAGGATTACCCCATTTTCGTCAGATTTGTTCTTAAAGATCCAACGTGTGCCAATAACATTTTTGTTTTGAGGCCGCGGTACAAGATACCAGACATCGTGAATGACAAATTGTAAAAGTTCTTCCTGCATAGCAGAAATCCAGTGTGTGTCATCCAATGCTTCATTAACATTTTTCGGTTCCACAAGGGAGACGAAACATGCGTAATTAGCATAATTTCTTAACTGGGATCTAGTACGGACAGGCTCATTAGGATTACCGACCATGTTGTCAATGGGATGATCTTTAGAGACCCAGCCAGGTACTTCTGGACTCTCAATAGGTAATGAGTCATCTATTTCTGGTGAATCATTTTTGAAATCATTTTTAGATTCAACCGCAATAGGTGATTCAGATATCTTATTTTCGACAATAGTGTCGCTTACAATTACATTTATCGACTCCATAAGGGTCTTAGTACGCAGATTGTATATACGATATGCACGACTTTTTGGGGAGTAACCTAAAAAGATGGCTTTATCTCCACGCGTCTCGAATTTGGACAAATGTTCTCTGTCTCTACAGACGTAACACTGACTTTCGAAAGTTCTTAGATATTTCAGATTAGGCTTCTTACCATACCACAACTCATAAGAGGTTTGCTTAGTGTTTTTCCTAAGGTAAACTCGATTAATGATATGACATGCAGTTCTAATAGATTCTACCCAGAAGTACTTAGGTAGAGATTTGGCATGCAACATGACACGTGCCATCTCTTCAAGAGTTCAATTTTTCCTTTCGGCAACACCGTTCTGCTGAGGTGTCTTAGGGGCACTGAATTCGTGTTTGTAACCGTTGTAGTCACAATATTCAACTATTCCTGTGTCTATGAACTCTCCCCCTCTATCACTACGAATGCGATTAACTTGTGTGTCCTTCTCATTTTCAATTCTTAGTAAAATTTTCAAAAATTTCTGAAGCGTGTCAGATTTATGTTTCAAGAAGGCAACCCAAGTGAATCGTGTAAAATCATCAACCATGACTAGGATATAACTGTGTCCACAAAGACTAACAGTTCTAGAGGGACCAATAAGGTCCATATGGATGAGATCTAAAGGTCTAGAGGTGAGAATGTCTTTAATTTTTTTATGCGAAGTCTTAACTATTTTTCCTTCCTGGCAATGACCACAAACAACACTGGAAATCGGTTTAATTTTAGTAATTCCTCTAACAATCTCTTGACTAGAAAATCAACCAAGGATATCATAACTTAGGTGACCCATACGATTATGCCAGATTTCATTGTCATCCATTCTGACAATGTTACAGGTTTCAGAACTAGTCTTGATAATATAGCAGTTGTCAGGTGTTCTAAATCCGATAATAATGCATTCACCTTTATCATTTAGAATTTTGTAATTATTCTTTGAAAAGGTAACTGTATGGTCTTAGTCACAAAATTGTGATATACTTAGGAGGTTGGCTTTAAGGCCTTTAACTAACAGTACATTTTCCAAAACAGGCATTCCCTCTTCTTTTAGGATTCCTTTACCTATGATCTGGGATGAAACTCCATCGCCAAAAACTACTTTTCCTCCAGCAAATCTGGTTTTGTTTAAGAGTTTGGTTTCATCTCCTGTCATATGTTTGGAACATCTTGAATCTAAATACCAACCAGATGAAGTGTGTTCAGCTTTTAAGGCAGTGATGACAATATTACACTTCATTTGGGGTAAAAGATCATCTTTTCTAACCCAAATAGCTCTAGTTTTAATTTTGCGCAAGTTTGCTCTTATTTGATAAAATTTCGAGAAGCATCTTTTTGTCGAAAAATATTTGGCGCAACAAACTGATTTTTGTGGAAAAGTTGAGCTTTTGGTTTAGGAAAGTTTCTGGGATCCTTTCTCTTAAATGAACTCTTAGTTTTGGTCTTTCTATTCCTGTAGTTAGAGTTCTTGTCAGGTTGTCTTGGAAGGACATAATGGTTACGATTTTGCCTAGAATAGTTAAAGTTCTTGTAAACAGGAGTGTTGTACACAGGGGTGTTTAGACGCCTAGCATAAGAACCTTCAAAGGAATGACCATAAACGTCACATTAGGAGCAATATTGATTGCTTGAGGGATGTACTTCCTTAGGAAAACTTCTAAAGATGGGTTTAACAGGTTTCTGTTCAGAATTCCTATTCCTAGGAGGTATGGTTTTAAAGGTAGATTCAGCCTTTCTTATCAAAGGACAGATGTATTTAGTCTCAAGTGTACTGTCAGCCTTAGAGTTACTAGACTCTCCAATGTCTTTCTGTTGTTGCTTTTGATCATATTCCTTTTTAATAAAATGAAAATCTGGACATGTTTCGATTGGTCTTTTGCCCCCAGACACAAACTTGATAGGTTCAAAATTTTTAGTTTGTGGTTTATTCTTAGGGCAGAAACCAATACCGGTTCTATAATCAGAATTGGTCTTAGAGTCAACAACAAAGTCAGTGAAACAATTTGAATTGTTTTCAAACTTAGAATTTTTTTTGAAAACAATTGCTGTCTTTGTTTTTGCTTCTTCCAGTTCTAATAATGTTCCGTTGTATTTCATTACCAGGGTTTCATTAGTTTTAATCAACTCTTTTAATTTTTGATCAAAAGTTTCAATTTCTGATTGATGTGTCAGACACTGGTTAGTGTACTCTTCGGCATTCAGCTTCACAATAAGACTTAGATCATCTAATTTCTTAGTCAGGTCTCTAACAGTTTTCTCCAGTCTAGTGCCTTTTTTAAGAGTTTTAGCATATAAAGTATGAATATCTGGGAGGTCATCTGTGTCTGAGTCGCTAAGTGAAGTGTGTGCAGTGACCCTTAAGATTCAGTTTTAGTACTCACGCACCCATTTACATCGTCGTTATCGAGATCACTTTGACTCACACACACGGAACTAGAGCTAGCAACATTTTCAGATAACAAGGCATCTAGGCCAGTCAAAGTAGTATTCACAAAAGCAGGAGTAGAGGTATCATTATCACATACAGGCATATCATCATTATAAATGATCTTAGAAAAAAAAGGACATGCAAGGGTCAAGTACATTTGATGACTCAAGTTCCTCTTCATCAGAGTCACTTGAATCATCCCAAGTTTTACAGACATTGGCTCTATTGTGTGTGTTGGTTTTATTCAGATTAACTCTGCAATCGTGAGCAATGTGACCTAGTTTCCCACATCTAAAACATTCAATCTTTTTAAGGTCTTTGTTAGATCTGAAGTTATTGTCCTTAGGATGTTTGTCAAGACCTCTCTCATGAGGTTTGGGATTAGACACAGTTGGATAATTAGGCTTGCCTTGCTTAGATGCCTGTTTGTTTCTAAATTTAACAATTTTCTTAAATTGTTTGGACATTAAGGCAATCTTATTATCTAGATTGTCTATATCAGACTCCTCATCAGAGTCAGAGTTGATCAAATTAGTCTCAAGTTTAGATATCTTAGAGGAAAAACTCAAGTTAGAGTTGGGCTGTTTTCTTTGAGACTGATTTAATTGTTTCTTAAAGTCTAATTCCATTTCCACAGTCCTAAGTTTGCTACTGAGTAACTCAGGGGTGAGGTTTTGATCACTCATCTCCTCAATAGCATACCTCTTGTTGTCAATTTTTTGTGGTAATAATCTTAGGATTTTAGAAACAATCTCATTCCTATCATTTGTTATACCATTAGCATGCAACTTAGTAACTATATCAGTTAGGTTCATGTAAAATTCATCAAAAGACTCAGAGTCAGACATAATTAAAGAGTTGTACTGCTGGGTAAGCATTTGAGTTTTAGTAGCTTTAACTCTTGAGTCTCCTTCATGGGCAGTGATTAATGTGTCCCAAGCTTCCTTAGAAGTGGAACAAGATGAGATTCTCTTGAACTCATACTCATTAATAGACATAAAGATAGCATTCTTGCCTTTATTGTTATTACGAGAAATTGTTTTCTCTTCTTGGGTAAACTCACTTAAGATTTTCTTTACCCTCTCATCGCTTCCTTCAGTGGCTGGTTTAGTAGGATAAGTATATCCATTTTCAATAATGTCCCAGACATCATCTCCTAAAGTCCCTTGGATGAAGGCAACCATTCTTACTTTCCAGTAAGCAAAGTTGTTTCCATCAAAGAGTGGAGGTCTGGACAGATTACCAAACCTTTCATTCTTCTCGTCCATGGTTAAGATTTTCAGAAAACGATTTCAGAAACACAAGATCCTTTTTGAAATAAAAGTTTACAGGGCTCTGATACCAATTGAAAAACGTTACTAATGCCGTTTAATACAATGATTAAACTGTATAAGCAACTCCGAAATGTTTGTTGAAGAAACCCTTTTCTTTTGAAAATAAAAATGATAAACAACAAGATGTGTTTACAAAAACTTATGTACGAGAATAACCAAGCCTTTGTAATCAGTTTTAAAACTAAGATAGTTTCAAAATATCAGCACACTATAGAATGAGATGAGGAGATGAAGATAATCAGAACACACTATTTTTAACGTGGTAAAACCTCTCCCAATAGAGGAAACATCCACGGTGACTTCTAAGTCACAAAATTAAAAATCCACTAAAAACAAATAGCAGTTACAAACAATATAACATACATGCACACAACTCAGCCTATTCTAAGTTTAGGAATATACCCCACTTGGTGTCCTTCTAACTTCTTGTAGATCTGATTGTGGATGATGTTCTTCCAGTTTGATAACTTCCCCTTTGCTTTAGCTTTCCTTGCGTTGACTCAATAATCTTTGATCTTATACCCAACACTTTTAGTGTGGTAGTGTGTCAAGTGTTTGTGATGTGATTTCTATTCACATGCATGAACTCACACACACTTAGTTTTTATAGACAATCCTAGAAAATTACATATAAAGACTATATGCTGTGATTTTCTTTTCTTTCTTTCTTACAGAACTTGAAACCTTTTTGACCTTTTAATCTATCCCAGATTCCACGGATATCTTGCTTCAAAATCGGTCAAGATCTTAATCAATCTCAGTTTTTAAAAATATTTTCGAGATTGAAAATCTCTAAGTGAGAATCCAACTAGGTCAAGGTTAAGTTTCATAAGAACAGAAAACATAAAATATTTACAGATCTAAATCAACAAATATTTTCTTAAAACGAGAATCAAATATGCAGATCTAGTGATATGTGACATGCAATAGTGTAGATCTAAGATTTCTATGATAAAGAAATACATATCTCACCAAAAATGTCTAAGTTGGTAACAAGATCACAGATCAAGAGGTTACAGCTACAAACGATCAAACCAGTAAGACCACTCTCTCTCTCAAACACTCAAGGTTGTGTTTGGGGTTTTGAATATTTGAAGGTTTGAAGTTGTTTTAGGGTTAGGGTTTCTCTAACACAGTTCCCTTTCTCTCTCTTCTCTCTTTTCTTTTCTCTCTTCTCTCTCACTTCTCTCTTCTCTCTTTTTTCTCTCAATTTGGACGACTGCCAAAAGTCTTGAAATGCTGAGAATGAGAGGGTTTATATAGGAGCCAAGGAAGGTTCTGGATCACTGATAGGAATCAATGGTTGAGATTCAGTCTTCCTTATATTGACTTGATCCATGGGTGGTAAAATAGCGGTGGTTAAAATGAAGGTGATTGGTCCACAGTGATAGCACATGGATAAGCTTAAAATACATGCAGGCCATAGATAGCGTTTGATCTAACAATCCACAATACACCAGGCAGTTCTCTCACAAAACAAACAAAAAATTAGATAACAGGAACATGACACGTGTTGGCATTCCATTGGCTGGCAAACGCGCATCCTAAAATAATTACATGCAACACCCTAAAGTATCTGGCGCATTGATATTCTACCCAATCAAACATTCTAATGAAAAACTAAATTTTCATAATAGCATTTTAACCCCACAAAGTTTATAAACACACTTTTATTAAAGAAAACATTATTTTAAAAATGTTTAAAAATTTCCAAAAAATTATTAAAACAACATATTAAGGGGAATTTAACACATAATCAATATGAGCAATATATACACATGTATGCACTTCTAATGTGTGTAGTGTGATTCAATTTATACCTTGTTTGGATCATTGAAGAGGATTAGAGAGTGAATAATTCTGAGGTTCTTTGGATTCTAGGTTAGACAACAAATTTTGTCACTATTTCCAAATTAGTTGAACACTTATACAATATAGACTTAAGTAAGTCAAAGGTATAAGGTGCTTCAATAAGAACAATGGTGGTGACAAGAAGTCAAAAGCAAAGCCATCATGGGAAGTATTGAAGAAATTTGAGAATTATACTCCTTTGAAAGTAGACATAAATCACGTTCTAGAAGATATCAAGAACAACGAGGAGCTAAACTGGCCAGAGAAAATGAAGACAGATCCTGACAAGAGGAATAAGGCCAAATATTACGAGATCCACAAAGACCATGGCCACTCGACCAAAATTTGCATAGCTCTTCAGAATGAAATTGAAGCACTCATCAGACGAGGAAAGTTGGCCAAGTATGTTCATCGTAGAAATGAAAGAAAAATCAACGACCGAGCAAGACAGAGGTCTAGATCTCCTCGTCGAGCATAATAAAACAAGAAAAGAGACCATGAAGATGATCAAGAAGATGACCCCGATCTCCCCAAAAGACCGAGACAACCGGAGCATGAGGTATTTTCAATTCGTTTCGGATCATTTGATTATAATGTTATTACAGGTGGAGATGCAGGAGGTGGAGACCTCACTGCAGAAAGGAAAGCTTACCTTAATGAGGCTTAGGCTTGTTCATACCTTCAACTAATAAATCTAGCTGAGGATGATCGCCCGAGGAAGGTAAAAAAAAAAACTGGTCATCGGTTTCTCCAAGAACGACCTTGCAGGTGTCTTGTATCCTCATGATGACCCACTGGTGATCAAAATGAGGATGAAGGAAGTGATGATCTCAAGGGTACTAGTTGATAATGGTAGCTCGGAAGATATTATGTTCTACTCCTTTTTTGACAGCTTAAATCTAAAGTTGTCTCAGTTGGAACCTTATCACAGGCCCCTCCTCGGTTTTGCTGGTGAGAAAGTTTTTCCACTTAGAACAATCAAGTTGGATATGTTCATCGGTACATGGACTGCCTGTCGAACAGAAAGAGTGCGCTTTTTTGTAATGGATAAGAACATCCAATCAGCTTACAATATCATCATGGGAAGGGTAGGATTGAAGAAGTTCGAAGCAGTACCATCTACTGTACATCAATGCCTGAGATTTCTAACCAATTTTGGAGTGAAAGTTGTGAAGGGTGACCAAAAAGTAGCTCGGGAATGTTACTACTCATCTACTGAGCAAGAAGAACTGAAAGAATCTAGGAAAAAGACTACTACCTATCAAGTGGATGAAGGTGCATAGATTGAAATATTGGATCCAAGAGACGAGTCGCAGCTCGTGAAAGGTCAGGTGGTGGAAGCTACTGAAAATGTCATTTTGGATGACGAGCACCCAAAACGAACAACTCAAATAGGTTCGTCGTTAGATGCCTCACTAAAACAGGAATTGATAATTTTCCTAAAAAGTAGAAAACAAAGTTTTGCTTGGAGTCATGAGGATATGCCAGGAATAGACCCAAATTTCTTATGTCACGAGCTCAATGTGCATAAGGAGATCAACCCAGTGAAGCAGAGAAGAAGAGTGTTCAGCCTCGAGAAGAACCAAGCTATACAAGAGGAGGTCGAGAAACTCTAGAAAGCTTGCTTTATTGACGATGTCAAATATCCAGACTGGTTGGCAAATGTGGTAATGGTGAAGAAGAAAAACAACAAGTGGAGGATGTATGTAGACTTTACCGACCTTAACAAGGCATGCCCAAAAGATTATTTTCCTTTGCCCCGAATTGATCAATTAGTGGATGCTACCTCGGGACATGAGTTGTTGAGCTTCATGGATGCTTATTCTGGTTACAACCAGATTGAAATGAAACATGAAGACAGGGAGAGTACCTCTTTCATTACCCCTAGGGGAACTTATTGTTATAATGTTATGCCTTTTGGTTTGAAAAATACAGGTGCAACATATCAACGGCTGATGAACAAGGTATTTGCAGAACAAATCAGTTGCAATATGGAAGTTTATGTTGATGATATACTGATGAAGAGCAAGAGAGATGCTGACCATCTAATTGACTTAGGCTGGACCTTTGATCAATTAGATAAATATCAAATGAAGCTAAATCCCACCAAGTGTATATTCGGAGTACGAGAAGGCATGTTCCTCGAGTATATTGTCAACCAATAAGGAATCGAAGCAAACCCATAGAAGATCAAGGCTCTATTGGGACTACGATCTCCAACAACGAAGAAGGAAGTACAAAGTCTCACTGGGCGAGTTACAGCACTTAATAGATTTGTATCACGAGCAACAGATAGATGCCTCCCATTCTTCAAAACACTCTAAAAAACGTTTGAATGGAATGACGAATGCTAGAAGGATTTTTAAGAATCGAAGAAATATCTGGGAGCACCTCCACTGTTGTCCAGGCCAGTGATGGGAGAAAGATTGTATTTATATTTCGCAGTGTCGGAGAATACAGTTAGCTCGGCATTGATAAGAATAGAGGATGGAGTGCAAAAACTGATCTATTACACTAGCAAGGCCTTCCGAGGAGCAGAGATCAGATATCCAAGACTGCAAAAGTTGGCACTAACATTGATCGAGGCGAGTAGGAGAATGAGGCCGTACTTCCAAGCTCATACCATAGTTGTGTATACTGATATGCCATTGAGGCAAAATCTTCATAAACCAGAAAATTCAAGGAGATTGATGTACTGGGCAGTAGAACTTGGTGAATATGGCATAGTTTATGAGCCTAGATCGTCGCTAAAAGGGTAAGCAGTAGCAGATTTTATAGCAGAGTTCATCTATCCTGATACCTCCGAGGAGAAAAAGCTGCACACTGACCAACCGATGGATGTTACAGGATCATTAAATTTAAACCCCGGTCAACTTAAGGTGGTCGACGAGCAAGAGAAGATGGTCGACGAGCAGCAAGAAGTGCTAGAGGAGGATAAAAGGAAGCAGCAAATATTCCACCGAGGAACTCTGATTGATAAAAAATTTGAAAACGCGGTACCTATATGGAATCTATATGTGGATGGCTCATCTTGCACTACAGGCTGTGGGGCAGGGATTGTTTTGAATAGCCCGGATGAGGTCGATGTGGAGTATGCTCTGCGCTTCCAATTTAAGGCTTTCAATAATGAGGCTGAATATGAAACTATGATTGCAGGTCTTAATTTGGCAAAAACCATGGGGGAAGAGCAAGTTATTGTATTCAGTGACTCGCAATTGATCGTAAATAAAATGATGGGAGTATATGTAGCCAAAGGAGAATTAATGATCAAGTATCATGCAAAAGAAATGGAAGTTTTATCAAGCCTGATTGCAGTACAGATAATTAGAATACCAAGATTGGAGAATGCAAGAGCAGATGCCTTAGCTCGATTAGCTTCAACCACACGCACCGAGCTACGAAGAACAATCCCAATAGAAGTCTTGGCTAGTCGGAGCATAGATGAAGATCTGATGATGAACTTTATTACCCTTGATTTAGAGCCATCTTGGATGGATCCCATCAGGGCATATATTGAGGAAGGGAAATTACCAACTGATAAACTTGCAGCCAAGAAACTGAAGTTTAAAGCTGCTCGCTATGTACTAACTAATGGTATTCTATACAGACGAGGAATTATAGCAGGATTGCAAAGATGTGTGCATCCCTCCGAGGTGAAAGATTTGATTGAAGAGGTCCATGAAGGGTCCTGTGGAGCCCATGTAGCAGGTCAAACGCTTTTGCAAAGAATGATGACGCAAGGATACTACTGGCAAACGATGAGGGCTGATTGCATAGCCTATGCTAAAAAATGTGACAAATGTCAACGCTTATCCACTATCCGAAGAACTCCCCAAGCATTATTGACACCTATTACTTCCCCTTGGCCATTTTCCATGTGGGGAATTGACTTGGTCGGGCCACTTCCAACGACCATAGGAAGGTTTAAATATCTCATCGTCGCAGTGGATTACTTTACTAAGTGGGTGGAAGGCGAGCCCCTTATCGATATGACATATGACAAAGTGTATCAATTTATATGGAAGAACATCATTAGTAGATATGGTCTTCCTCATGCATTCATCACAGACCATGGAACCCAATTCGACAACGAGGAGTTTGTTGCGTATTGTCATCAGTCGAACATATTGAAAACCCACTCTGCACCAGGCCACCCTCAAAGCAATGGAAAAACTAAAGTGATAAACAGAATGCTGTTGAATGGTTTGAAGAAAAGATTAAATGATGCAAAGGCAAATTGGATCAACGAGCTGCATTCTGTACTATGGGCTTATCGTATTACTCCATGAGCAGCCACAGGAGAATCTCCATATATGCTGGCATTTGGAAGTGAAGTTGTTATACCTGTCGAGATGGGTCTCCCCACACACAGAGTGCTGAATTTCAACTCTCCTATCAGTGACCTGATGAGAAGATTAGATTTAGATATGCTCGAGGAAGTTAGAGAAGAAGTAGTAATCAGAAATGCTGCATATCAGCAACGGACAGCTCTGTTCTACAACAAGAAAGTAAAGAAATGTGATTTGAAAGTAGGGGACTATGTGCTAAAGAAAGTAATTCAAAAGCACAACAAACTGGAAGCTAACTGGCATGGGCCCTATAGAGTAAAAGAGGTTGTTCGACCAGGGACGTATAGGATTGAAACTTTAGAAGGGGAGGAGTTTAAGAATGCATGGAATGCAGAGCATCTTCGCAAATATTATCAGTATTTCAATCCCTATGTAATGAAGTTTTCTTCAAAATGAATAAAAGTTTTGGATGTTTTGCCCAATTCTCTCCTTTTGTTGAAAATTTTTTCGGAGTACTAGTGCTACACACTACGCATCAAGCCCAGAAACACCATCTACGGTTGGTTGGAAAGAAAATCCACTAACTATAGTTGGTCGCGAATGAAAAATTTCCCAGAAACACCAACTACGGTTGGTTGGGAAGAAAATCCACCAACTATAGTTGGTCGGGAATAAAAAATTTCCCAGAAACACCAACTACGGTTGGTTGGGAAGAAAATCCACCAGCTAAGGCTGGTCGGGAATAAGAAAATCCACCAACTATAGTTGGTCGGGAATGAAAAATTTCCCATAAACACCAACTACGGTTGGTTGGGAAGAAAATCCACCAACTAAGGCTGGTCGGGAATAAGAAAATCCACCAACTAAGGCTGGTCGAGAATAAGAAAATCCACCAACTATAGTTGGTCGGGAATGAAAAATTCCCAGAAACACCAACTATGGTTGGTTGGGAAGAAAATCCACCAGCTAAGGTTGGTCGGGAATAAAAATCCACCAACTAAGGTTGGTCGGGAACAAAAACCACCAACTCCGGTTGGTCGAAAACAGTTGGTTAAACAAATGAAAGTCATTTCAGGGCTTAAAATTAAAAAGTGATAAATTTCTTGATACTTATGACATTTTAAACTACCACCATAGTTGGTCAAAAATCAAAATATCACAAACTCTGGTTGATCGTCAGATGATTATGATCAATTCAGGATAATCAATAATAAGCTTTCACCAACTTTAGTTGGTCGACAATTTAAAATAACACAATATTGTTATCTTTTTAACAGATATACATGCACATTCATTAATAAATAAAAGAAATGTTTTACAGAATATTTTCAAGACAATGGTTACATCAAGATTGCAAAGAATTTTTTTCATTAAATCCAGAACAAAATACATTGAGAATGAAATACATATTACATAAAAAATTGTTACATCCAGAATCCTATTCTATTGGTTTCTTCCCCTCTGCCTTTGAAACAAGTTCTTCACCAGCGGGAGGATCGTCTAAGGCATAGGGGGAATTGATGAAATTCAGATCTTTGAGCATACTGACATTCATTACTGATGGCCGATCAAGTAGGTGTTCCGGGCGAGATATCTCTAAATTGGAATGAAGACTGTAGTCATCGAGATACTTTGAAATCAGACATTGAGGAATGGACCGAGCATGAATCTAGCTCATATCAAGTTTGAAAGGTGGAACTGGTAACTCGAGCAACCCAGGGTCATAGTAATTCCATAAATAGTGACCATGTTCCAGCTGCAGCACACCCAAGGCATTCAGCCATCCTTGTTTATACCCCTCGTTGTTCGACTGCTGGATCCGGTCATCGAGGTGATAAAGGGCTTCATTATAACCATCCATCCAGAACTCTCTGGGCTGCTTGTGGACTTGATAGGTTAACCTCTCCAGTTGCTCGTGGAGGTTCTTCGTTAACAGTTCTTTACTCTTCAAGGCAGACTTTTGTGCAGAGAGTTGCTCGTCCAGATTCAGAATCTTCTTGGACATCTCAGCTAATGCTTGATTTTTCGCCATTAACTGGAAGGCCTGATTCTCTAAAGCTGGTTGAGTTCTTTGTTCTTTAATAGTAACTCGAGCATCCCTTGCTCATTCCCAAGAAGCTCTTGCTCGTCCGTGAGCAGAGGTAGAAGGACCAGTTCTCATCAAGGTTTCCAATTCGTCTAAAAAATTAGCATTTTCGACCTCCAAGAAAGAAAAACCTTCATCATTGACAGGAACCAAGGCTCCCGAGGTAGAGGCTGCAGATTTTAGCTGAGATATCTCTCCTCGCAAATCATTATTTTCCTGCTCTAACAATTTGGCGATCTGCTTATGCTCTTCAACCCCGGTCTTCAAAGTCCTTTCCTTTATATCATAAGCAGCAACCAACTTATCATATCCCTTATTAGCACTTAGTTGCTGATACTTCTTCTCATATCCCTGGTGCAGAAGGATAGTATACTCCTTATACTGTTGTTAAAGTTCCTCGAGGGTACCCTGGAGATCTTCAATCATCTCATAGTATGCCACATTATTAGCAACTACACGGTCGAGCAGGCATTTCAAATACTGGTAGGCTTCTACTGCTCGCTCAGAAGTGCTGGACCGAGGATATCAATAATTTGAGCTTCATTCAAGTCAGCATGGCCAGCCTTGAAGTAGTCGTTACATTTTTTCATCAGTTCTGTATCATGGGCTGACAAGAGTTCCTATCTAGCCATAAACTAGTAAAGAAAAGAGATAGAAAGAATCAATAAAATGCAGACAGAGAAAGAAGAATAAAAGCAGAGCAAGAAAAAGGGAGTTAAGTTGCACAACTAAAACTTTAAATTTTATTACATCATAAAAGAAGTACATAGCCCAGAGTTACATTTAACAAAAAAAAAGCAAAGAGAAAAAGTCCGAACAACTCTACACCTTCTCCTTGTCTCCTAAAACTTTCTCGGGAGGCTGGGACGAAGAGGTAGGTTGCTCGAATAGCATAGAAGATTGCTCAGAAGGTGTTGGAAGTTTCTCGTTTGAAATGCTGGATGGTTGAAGTTGCTCGCAGGAGGTCTGGACAACTGGGGGATGAGAAATCTGATCTCCAATCACCATAGAGGATTCCTCGGAGGCAGCTTCATCCTCTTCTTCTTCCCTGTGAGAAGGAGGGGGGCCAGGGATGTGTCGCTAAAATAGGTCTGAATTCTCATCAACATTCATCTCTCTCAAAGCAGTAACCCAACCATCCCTGAAGTATTTGAGGCTGCCATACTCCATTTGTGAAATCATGGTAGCCAAACCCTTATTCCACCCCTTATCCCAACCAGTGCAGAAGGATTTCTTAACATCCTTTATCCTTTTTTATCTCTTCGGGGAGGTCCTTTCCCTAAGGAGCTCCTCGACACCCTTCAGCTTATTCTCAACTTCTTCCTTCTGACGACCAACGTTACGAAGCCTGTTTAACTCTTCCTCAGCAGACTTGAGCTTACTTTCAAGCTCTCCATCATTTTGGAGCTTCCCTTCGAGCTCTTTATTCTTACTTTCTAAGTCTTTTATCTTCTTCTCCAAACCCTTGGAGACTTCAATAACTCTATTTCTCTCTTTCTCGGTGGTTTTTAGTTGCTTCCTCCAAGCAACTTTGTCTTCGTCATACTTCTGACGAGAATCCTTTAAGGACTGTGACAGACCTACAAGAGCCTCCTCCACACCTGATGAGGAGCTCGAAGCTTTAATAGCCTCATCCTTTTTCAGAATGGTGTTGAAACAAGTTACCAACTGTAAAAAGAAAATAATTGTAAGTTAGTACAAGGACATAACATTGAAAAATGAAAGTTTAAAATAGTAATACTTACAGAGGCAATACGTTGAGCTGCCAAGGTAGTAACCCTCTCCCGAGAAATATTTTCTTCAACACCTTGGATCTCGGGGATAATCCAAGACTTCATCGAGCTCATGGCAGAGCTCGGAGCAACAAAAGTGGGAACACCACTTCCAGTAGTTAGAGGCTGAGAGATGGATTCAGCCAAATTGTCCTAGGAGATTTTCTTCAACTTCCTCGTGGGAGCAGGAACATTCTCGACCAAGGATATCGTCTTGGTCGGTGATGTAACTATAACCTCGCTTGGAGGGGAAACAACTGCAATCTTTCTTGGAGCCACAGGGGGCTTCTCAGCAACCTTCTTAGTAGCAGCTGGAGGAGGTGCATCAATTTGTCTTGTCCCTTCTTCTGGGACATCCTGCTTACTTTTCCTTGCCTCTCTAGCAGTAGAGGCAGACTTATCGAAGAGGGCAGGAGCTCTTCTACTCTTCATTCTGTCACTGAGAGGAATATGCGATTCAGGAGAAGAACCTTCAAAAATTAGTGTTGGTTCTATGTTACTTATCACTAGACGAGCAGTGAAAGACGAGGTGTAACTCTTGTACTGCAATAAGTAAGAGGCTGATCTGATATGTTCGTCAGTAACAATTCGATGCAAACCCTAGATAAGTTTCAGATGCTTTAAGTTAACTTCTGTCTCCTTTGGAGACCTTCTTTTACTGTCAACTGCAAATAAATAAAAATCAAATTATCAGTGACGCATTTTATCGAATATAAAGAAAACATGATTTCAAAAACTAAATAAAATAAAAACAACCTATCCCATTGCCATAGGGAGGGCATCTAGGACCCTGATATACGTCATTTTCAGTTAATGGAGCATGTTGCCAATTTTTCATAACAACCCCATGCTCGAAGTAATCCCTGTTGGCATCTGGGAGATTGACAACTAAAGCCCTATTTAAAAACCTAGTTTTCAAATAAAAAGTACTATCACTGACAGCCCATCTATAGCAAAACATAATCTTTGGAATTCCTAAACGGGTTCCATGAATCTGATTTAACCTATGGACTCCATTAACTATTCTCCATGTATTGGGGGCTATTTTTGCAGGTACCACGTCAAAATATTGACAGAATTCCAAACACAAGGGACCGGCTACAAAGAGACTGGGGAACCAATGTCCCTCAGCCAAATGAAAATAATCAGAAGGACCAGAAAGTTCTTCAAAAATGACCCAGTAAGGAATAGAAAAATCAAAACGAAATTTATCAAGTGACTCAATAAGGTAAACCATGATGAACAAAGAAAATAAAAGAGAAGGAAGAAGATCTTACAGAAAAAGGGAAGATCAGTTGATAACGAACGATGGAAGGAATGAACGCACAAGATGGAGAAGAAAGGGAGAGCTCAAAGATACATATTTGAAAAAGTAAGAGACGATAGGATTTTCTGCAACGCTTAAATACCTTACCTTGGGAAGGGGTAAAAATAATGATTACAAAGAAAGACGTTTGCGCTACCGGCGGCTAAAAGGATAAAAAAGGCACGAAGACCAAAGCAGTTAGAAAAATTCAAAAAGTCTGATTCTATGAATTCGAAAGGAAAAATAAATACAAGGAAAACACTCCTAAAATTCAGGATGACTATTTAATCCCGCCATATTTCGAGGAGAATGTTCCAGACTCCTCAACCTCGAACTGTGAAACATTGGGGGCTTCTGTTGATACCAAATTTAGTCTGCTGACATGGATCAGTTAAGTGGAGACATGTGTCAATCTACATGGTATTTACAAACATTTTTGAACAACACCTTGACTTCGAGGAACTCAACCTCCCCGACCAACTCAGACACTCTGAGAAACAGGTGCTCTCCGAGGAACTTTATTGTACCGAGCAACTCATATATACCGAGCTGTTTAGGCAGTCCAAACAGCTCAAGCAGTCCGAGCTGCACCTCGTACGGAGCATTTATAACTGAATAATTAAGAGGATTGAATGAGCATTAAATGCTGATTATTATCATACAGATGTACACGCCTATTGGACAGCTATGTAATATTCTCGCACATGTACAACCTCAAGGCTTTAAATACATTGTACCCTCCTCATTAGCAGGGGACTCCGAATTTCTTGGTAAACTCATTATCAAGAATTCTGCAAACAGTCAGCAATAACACAAACAGTGGACGTAGACCATTCTTTTAAGGCTAAACCACTTTAAAAATCTCTTGTCTTATTTATTTTTTTATCTGTGATTAAGTAATTAGAGATAATCTAATTTTTTACATCAACAGTCATGCTTTGTATTATGTTAGGCTAAATCCCCTTTCAAGGGGTGGGGGGAACCCTTATTTGATATTATTTTAGTTTAATTAGTTTGATTACTTGAAAATTCCCTTGGAATGATAATTTTGTTCCCTCACCCTTAAATTTACGCCTCGAGAGAGGGTAAATAATTTTCGAGAGAAAATCGAAATTCTAGTTATAATACCCATTTTAGATTCAAACTAGAGATAGGCATTTCTTAAGTGAGGTATTATTACTTGAATTTAAACTCTAAATTTATTTTCAAAGATTTACATAAATTTTAATTGATCGATCCTAGTGGGTGATTAATTAAAAGGAGTGTAGATATAGTTTCTAGAGTTGTGGGTGTTAAACTTAATTTTCTAAAAGATTACTATTAAAATTACACTTGCAACGAGAGTTGATTTGTAATTTTGATATTAATTTGGGAGAATTCAATTAATTAAATTAATTAGTTAGTATAGCTAAAATTTGTGGTGTAGACCCACTCCTTGATTGTTCTCACAATTATTTACCTCATTTATCTCTTATTTTAGTGTTACACTTTATTTTTCACTTTTAGTCACTTTCTAGTTAGTTGTTTTCATCTCACATTTTAGTTTAGTGTTATTTCACCTCACCTCACCCTATTGTTTTAATATTTGAAAAGATAAAAAAAATAGAAAAAGAAAAAATCTCAAAAAGAAAATAAAAAGTGAATTACAATTGAATTTGTCTCTAGCTTACCCCCTTGATGTGGATTGATACCCTTACTTACCTCTATACTTGAGATTGTTATATTTTGTAGGTAATTTGAGGATTTTAATTAACTTGGCTTTCAACAACGACATACACACAAAAAGCAAGTCAACTCTATCAAATGGCGTCGTTACCATTCTTGGGATCGTGAATCTCGGAGCGGATTTCAACTTGTAGTTCATTTATTTTTTTGCACTTTATTATTTTTTTGTACAATTTTATATTTTTGGAAGGCTTGTATTTAGGATTATTATATTCTTGGTTTGTATTGCGGTGCTTAGAGACACCATTTATTTTTCATTTAAATTTGTAATAATCGAAGACAAACCTGATAGGGAAATCGGACAAGGTAGAGAGAGGGCATCCAAAGGCGAGGATTTAGAAGACTCTCTACCTTGGGCCGGTAGGACTCTCGGCGCCGACTGAGATAGGCGTAATCTTCCCCCGGTCGACTCAAATCTTTCGGCAACCCACGACCTAAAAATCGTGGGAGGTATATCTCTAAACCCTCGTGCCTCTCCTGTTAGCGAGTCAATTCTTTTGTGTTCTTTGTGTGCTCTTACTTGATTTTATTCTCGCATTTATTTTCGAATGGTGTGATGAATTAATTGACTAAGACCTACACCCGGTCACTCACGAGAAGGGATTTCATCACCCGACTCACTCGCTTACCATTGTGTGCTACCCTAGCCATCACTAACTTTAAAATCAATTAACTAGGTAGCCCACTAGAGAACACTTTTGCAAGGGCGATCACTCAGAAAATTCCGTGAATTTTTATCGCCCATGGACTTAATTAATATTTTGTCTACCCCTTTCACTAAATTTTGAAGATAAAATTGGCTATGTGCTAGTTAGAATTTCTCCTTGGCTTGCGTGTGTCCAATTTATTTTTCGATGGTCAGTTTTAGTTGGTTCGTCCAAAATCAAGAGTTTATATTTTTCCCCACCTTTTCTTCCAAAAAATCCAAAAATATTTTCCACCTTTTCTTCCAAAAAAAAATCCAAAAATATTTTCTTTCATTTTTATAAAAAAAAAATCCAAAAATAATACCCATTAACCACCTTTTCTTCCAGAAATTTTCTTTCCTTTTGAAAAAAATTCAAAAAATCAAAAAAAAAATATGTCTCTTCTCATGGCCAAAGAACGTCCCTTATGGGACTACTTTGGTCATTTTCCATTGACACGTGATACGTGTGAGAGTGATCCCGAGCGGTCTCTTTATGATATTTTTAGTGGTTTCACCTCTCTCACGAGTGCCCTTGATACTCCTGACCCATCTATGCACGCACCTCCTATTCCATCACCCTCGGTGTCAAGTGTTAACGTGTCTCATCCTTTGTCGTGCACCCACTGTTCCTATGCCGATCACTTGTCCCATGAGTGTCCATATCTTCCTTATCCATCCGAACCCACCATGGAACATGTGTATCCATATGACACTGTTTCGAAATCCACCTCGGCCTATTATCTCGATATACCTGATCCCGAGTTATGTGAGTACCCCGTTTATTCGTGGAGGCCTACTCACCCTTCCACGCAATACGAATCCCAACCCTATGTTGTGGATCCTCACACGTTCCAACAGTCGTCATGGCAACAATGTGCACCCGTTCACGATCAGTTTCCTCACTACGTACCCCATGAGTATCAACCATTTGTCCATCACGAAAGCGATCCTTTCGTGTATAATGAACGTCGCCCCACTCCACACACTTCATTTGAGTATTCTTTATATAGTCCTATTAATAGTGAGTTGTGTCCACCTCAACCACCGCCACCACCCGTCACTCCACCACCATCATCATCCACCTTTGCTCTCGAAAGCCTCTTGTAATAATTTATCATCGAGCAAGGGCAAGCCACTCAAATTCAAACTCAATCTCTCCAAAGGTTCGAACAATGATTAAATGAATTGGAGTGTGCGAGAGAGTCGGACATTACCATGGCTCCACCCATCGTTGCAACCGAGTGTGACGATGATGTGTCCTCTTGTGACACCGATTTTGAGTGTGACCAAACCTACCACCTCGAGAATCTTAAAGTTGAGACCATTCCATGGTCTGGGTCCCAATTCAACAATTGTGTTGACTTACCTTTCGATATTGAGACTGATCCAATCCCACCATATCCACCTGAACCCCACTTTGAGGTTCATATTCCCACCCCCGCTGAATCCAAAAACATGCCCGAGTCTACACCTATTGACCCTCCCACTTGTGTTCCTGAGGAACCACTTCATTCTAGGTTACCTCCGGCTACGAGTGCTCACCATTTTCCTGAGATAAAATCCGTGATAGTCCCTAACTATCCAGATATGGATCCTGTTCCACAATTCTTGGCTCTTCTTGAGCCCATTATTTCTAGTGATTCCTCTATCTTCGATCTTGGCGCCTCGTCTTACCCACCCACCATATTCACTGATGCTACTCTTGTGGAGAAGTTTATCACTCACTCGTTTATTTCCGCACTTCCTCCTGTGAGTGCCCTTGAGGATCACTCTGTGCCTCATGAGGAGTGTGTGTCTCCCACTCTTGAGTTGCATCATCTTTCCCCACCATTTATCCCACCCGACCCACCCATTGTCCTATCACCTAGTTTGGATCTAGTTATTATACTTTTCAAGTTTCCATCTACATTTTTAGATCATCACCTGAAACCATCCTCCACCTTGCATGAGAGTATTTATGGTGCTACTCTCCACTTTCGTGACATCGAGCTTGTTCCTCCATGCACACCACTTCCTTATGGTGTTGATTTTTACCATCGACAGCTCCCTAGCGTGTCACGCCGCGACTGTTATCATTGCCCATTTATAGAATGGTCGTGTGATTTCTATGAGCCCCACCCCATTACAATTTCCAGACCATTTCTCCTCCCTCGCCAACTAGAGAATCATTCTTATAGGGCCGTTGTTGCCCTCACCTTTCGGCTCAATAAATCTCGAGACCGATGCCTCTTCACCCATGCCTTTACCACTTTTACCCTGATACCCCCCGCCCATGGTCCACCGATGCTTTGCATCGTGTGATGCACTTTGCCATACAGGTGCATTGACCACTTTCCTTTATCAAACGAGACTGGCGCTTCAATCTTGTTTGGGGGTGATTCTCATCACCCCAATTTTTCTGCCGCCATGCACTTTCCTAGTTCCTATCCTTAGGGTGAGATCCCTTCGGTCTGGCTGAAGACATTAAACTTAGCACTACCGGGAGGCAGCCCCCATTTCTTGTAATAGTCCCATCCTGTTTAGGCGTGATGTTTCACATCACCCATTGCTTTCCATGTTATAGACTTGTACACATTTTTTCTCTTATCATTTATTCAGGTTTATTCTTAGCTACATCTGTCCACATCATTAGCGGTTCATTCTGGTAATCTCTTTCCTACCTTATGCTCTCAATTTTAAAAATCATTTTACTTAACATCGAGGATGATGTTCCTTTTTGTTTGGGGGTGGGGAATTTTATCAAAATCGTACCTCTTTTGAAAAAATGATTTTTGAACCTGATTTTTAAAATTTCTTGGAGTTTATTTCATCTCAATCATTGATGTGAATTTTCAATCATCCATCTTTTTAAGTCTAGAAATCAAGGTAGAGAATATTTTTTCTAAATAGCTTATGTAATACATAACAAGGCATTTTGCACTATGAATTTCTAGACTCAACTACATTTGCGCACTTATCACGTCACTACGGTTTAGAGTTGAGGAATACTACAATTCTAAAGAGAACCTTAAGGATCACTAGTGGAGACTTTAACTCACTACAAGAAAAATGGTCATTTATATCAGTCAAAGACTGGCATAAATGACCATTTATGTCAGTTTTAGAAAACTTCCAAACTGACATATAAATCCCTGACATAAATGTTCGTAAAACTGACATAAATAAGATCACATTTATCTCAGTTTTTAAGAACACACATAAAAACTACGGTATTCACCATGTTTTTATTCACATTTTCATAAAAACCTGACATAAATAACATCATATTTATCTCAGTTTTAGTAATTTTATGAGAGTTTTATCAAAACTGACATAAATGTTGATATAAAAATTAAAAAAAAAAATCATTACCCCATCAATAGACAACTATTATTTGAAATTAAATCAACCTTTGCAAATAGATAATAAATAGTCGAACAACGTTCAAATAGTCTAAATTCATCAAACAAATTCATATATAACTTGAAATATACAATATTCATGAAAGGAATTCACATTGTGCCTCAAAGAAACAAAGTGTCAATTTTTTTATAAAAATGGACAAAGTCTCCTTTGTTTATTGGACTATCCACCCAAGGGGTAACAACGAATCCAACAAAATGTAAAATTGAAATACAAGGCAACCTTTTAAGAATTCTCCTACAAAAGGTATTTGCGGTCATCTTTGAATCAACACTTGGTAGTGCTTGGCCCCTTTTCACATGGCAGTGCCCGGTCCCTTTTCACTTGATAGTGCCTAGTCCGTTTGGTTTCACTTGGCAGTGCTCAGTTATGCTACTGCTAGTCCGGTTTCAGTTATTGGGCTTCTGGTCCATTCTTCCCCATTTGTTATCAGGTTGATCTTGCGTTGGTAAAAATTTAACAAATAAAAAAATGGGTAAAAATAGAATACACAAACTGCAGAAACATTACATGAGAAAAAAATTAAGCATACAAGTAACTCAGAATTTTTATAGAGCGGCTGATTTCAAATAAAGAAACTCAAAATGCGAACTTTTAAATTAAAATCTTTAAAGAAAAAGAAATAAAAAATAGAAGAAAAAATAATGAAAATCAATGAGATCATTGAGATTGGACAATGAAATAAATGTGAGAAATCTGTAACTTTTCCTATTTGAATATCAATTAGCTTCTTGTACACTAGTAGATTTTGGTGTGGCATGTGATGAATATCAATTATCAAATAACCCCTTATAACTTTAAAAGACTATTTTACTGTTAAGTGAGGTAGATGTGAATATATTTGGTGAGTCGTACAGTTGATGTGAAAACAAGATAGTGTAGGTACAAAAAAATGCTACGAAGCAAGCCAAATATTTAACATGCATTTAATAAAACGTATGAAAGTTGTATAGTAGACATAAATCTCAATACCTATATGAATGCAAGACGAACTGTTCACACCAAGTTTGGGACTCTGCAATGAATTAACCAAGACGAACGTAACAATGTTAAAATTTTGAAAGTCATGAAAGAATACAGAAAATTAGTGAATTTAGACCAAACACCCCCTAAAAATGCATTAAAACTTCATATACAAAGAGGGTAGGGATAGATCAAATTTCTACCAGTGTACAAAGCACAATCAAAACAATTTGAAATTAAAAATTCGATAAATTACAAAAATACACATAATGTAAGTAACATTACCCAACAAACATGCCAAATAATTCATATAATTAATTAGTTGTACCTAAGAGTGTGCAATAGTATAAATGAGTGCCTATAAATAACAAATATTTTGTCGTTGGTCCTCTCTACATATACGTGGCTTTGTCTCCTTTCAAATACGGAAAAAAAATCAACTAAGAGATCCCACTAACTAAAGCAGTTGTGGGATGCAATTAACGGTTATAGGACTTTTAACTAAGGAAAAAAAACATAGGACGACTCCAAAAAGAAGTAGTTGCAATAGGACTAAAGACAAAATATCTAATAAAAAAACATTGGCCCACACAACCCAACAAAGTAAATATCCTAACTCTTTACGTTTTGAAAAGTTTCGACAAAGTCTACTTTATTTTTACATGAAACCAACCTGCTCAATTTATCAAAAATATGTTCTTTAACTAAGGAATAAAATAACTATATAAACATCAATCATAAAGGAACTTGTGTCTATTCAATCTTTCTACTTTTTCTTTAGTGCCGTCGTTTTCAGATTAGATTTCCAAAAATTGTACAACATTAATCAAATCCACAGAATCTATTCAAAATCTAATAAGTTAATAAGCTAAGAACTGAGAAGATGCACCATTATGTTTATGTTAAATATGCAGTCAGTATGATAGGTAAGACATTAGAAAGAGGAGTGTGTTGCTAATGAGACACAACGTGATGTGGGGACTCAAACAGAGACATTGTAAAAAGTAGTTTGCCGTACCTTTTTAGTGACTCAAATTGAGTTCTTTTGTCACCCCTCTCAAGTTTTCCACAGTTTTGTACTTGCCACATGCTTTAGCCACAACTTCTACCTTGAATTCCTCTCCACAAGAACAATAGACCATATATGAAATTCCTTATAAAGAAGAGACATTTATATATAATATGGTTGTAAGAGTTTTCATAAAAACAAACAAGTGTCAGATGTCGGTGTACTGTAAGACACTATACTAGATGAAAAAAAACTCTTAAATAAGGATATCTAAGGGAATTGAAGCCAAACTTTTGTTCCAGTATGTAGTCACATCCCTTACTACTTATCTTATGCAAGAAATTTGTCAACACCTACATGTTCAAACAATAGCTTTAGATATACATAAATACATAGTGCTATACTCATGTAGGCTCGTAAATCGTACTGGGGGAGGCGAACTTGGGGTTACTCAGGCTAGGCCCGAAAATATCCTACCATCTCCCAAGCCCGAGCTTATCCCGAATTAGTATAGCGTACATAGGCTTAAGCTCAACTCACAATTATTACGAGCTTCGGACTAAGTTTCGGGCATACCCAATTTTAATTTTTGTATCCCCATTTCATAATATAAATTACCCTTTCCATTGGCACACATTTTTATCACACAAATTGACACTTTTTTAATAAATACTAATCAAATAATATCCAATAATACTTTTTTATATTCAAAACAATGTGTCAACACCTATTCTTTTTATACTAACCAAGGCAGCCAACTACTAAAATCCATATTTGCATTCACGAATAAGTACAAAAAGGTACCTATTGAAAAGAAAATGCAATATGCTTGTTGTTGCATCACACACACAACACACGTGTACAAAAGCTACATGTTGAAAAACATAAGAAACAACATGGTTGATGTTTCTTGCATCACACATTCACATGACCACGCCTCGCGCCTTTTAGAACCTTGCTCAACCTTGGAAAGAAGCAATGAGATACAAAACGGACTAAGAATGCGACTGTTAGTGCTAAATGCATTCTCTGAAGCAACGGAAGACACGAGAATAACTAAAATGTCGCATGCCATTCTCGATAAGACAGGAAACTTAGAAGAATAGCCAAACGGTTCACTGCATTTAATCTAACTTTCCCATAGATACAATCATATAAACAAAGATTTTCTTATATACACAGATTTTCTTACATACCTCAAATGAGTAGTAAGAAATAAAATGGCAGAATGGTTGAAGTCTTGAAATGAAATCTGCAAAAAAAAAGGGATTGAAATCTTGAATAAAATGGTAGAAATCTAAAAAAAACTAACTTCTTCTGTTTTCGGTTTCAATCGGGAAATAACTTTACAAAGTTTGGCCTAGGAGAGTATTCATTATTGTTATTACTAGGTGTGAACCCACGCGATGCGTCGCCTAAACGATTGTGATAGTCATTTCATATTTATTTTTATAATAAATAATAAGAAATAACAACTTGTAACGCTATATAAAAGTGTAATAAAAATGGCACGTTATAGAATTTGTTGCCTCCATCAGTTTCACATTCAATTACCCGCTCATATGACCATTTATATAACTATTAAGTAACTTATATATATATAAAATATAAAACAAACATTTAAGTGTATAAGGGTCCATTCAGTTTAGGGTATAATATGTTTCACCATGATGAAAAGAAAAATGGTGAAATATATTTTCACTTGTTTAAAGTTAAATTTTTATAATTATTTTAGTTTAAAGTTGCATAATTATATGGTGTGAACTTATTCACAATTTTAACCAAAAAAAGTAATTTTAAATTTATGAAAAAATATTTTACCATTTTACTTTTCACCATGAATAAAAGTATTTCACCCCAAACAAAACGGATCATAAAACTTAAAAATCTTGGTAAAACTTAGATAACATTCAAACCAAGAACAAAGAACAAAGAACAAAGAAATAAATAGTTCTCTTTTCTAATAATATTCGATTGAAAAAAATCAGTTGCAAAGTATTAATAGACTTAATAAATTAATCAACAAAAATCATTAAAACTATAAATATAGTTAGGTGAACCCCACCTTTCGAGAATCACAGACCAGATAACCAACATAAGCTCCCAAGAAGAGAGGAAAAAAAGGGTCAACCCAACAATTTTTCTTTCCTGGACGTTTTCAAGGCTGTCACTACCCTTCAAGACTTAAATCTTGGCAAACAGATACTGATCACCATTTTTACCTTTGGATACCACTCCTCTTCCTTGACTGTGGCCAATACTCTGCTCAATTTCTATGTCAAATATGGAGATATTAGTGATGTGGTTGGGAGTGTTGGGATTTTATATAGGGGAGAAAAGGTTGTAGAGAGGAAGGAGAATGGTCAGAATAAGAACATGTAAGAATGATGGGTTGTTTATACGAGTGAATTTTTTAGCTCCTCACAGTAAAACCTTCGCGGACAACCATAGAATTCAGGAGCCTTAACTCTCTGTATAGCGTTTTAGAAGTTATAAAAGATTATTATGAACGAGATAAGAACACAAAAAAAAAATACAAGTCAGAAAAACTAAGTCAGAAATGACGATCTTTTTTTTTATGATTCGATACAGTCAGTCACCTCTGTATATTTGAATTAGAGTAATTATCATACTTGGTCACATGCCATAAAAGGATTTTTACGAACCAAGAAGAAAAGTATCTTGTAAAGGACCCAACTACTATAGATGACACAAATTATGACGAATGGTTGAAGAGTATTATGGATAATCTAAGAGCAGGCCAAAACCTTAAAAAAACTTCTTCTTTCATTTAATATGAGAGATGTTTGATTCTAAATTCACTTCTGAAAAATCAGATATGAACCGGATGCAACTTGAGATTTCATCAGTCTTAGTCGAATCAGAGACTCTTGGAAACTCCTCATCTTATACCTGTTCCTGATACCTATAAATCTCACTATTGTATCACTGTTATGATTATAAAAGACCTATAGGTATATACATTCACATCTGCATAATTAATTGATTTTGATAATAGTTTATCTCCTAACGTCCTAATCACTTTGACGAACCTGGTTTTCTTCTACCGTGATCTTTAACAATATCAACAAATTTGAAAGGGGAAACTTACAGCCCGGGTTGATTACACAAAAGAGCTTCAATTAGATTTAGCTTCTACGGTACTTGAATAAGCTCATTTTCAACTTAAACAAGAAAGATATTTACAAAGACAAAATTTTTTTAGTAAATTCTAAAAAAAATCAATCAGTGATCAGAAAGAGAAGCAAATTTTAAACTAGCATTGCAATCAAAATCTCTCCTATTACTCAAGTGTAAAATAGTTCTCAATGTGATCCAATATTTAAGCATCAGCTATATGCAAATCAAACGACTAATAAAAAGATTTAAAAGCTTCCAGAATATAAAGCATTTTAGGTAGGGGAAAATTCCAATGCCTCCACTTAAATATACACCCCTATTGATCTTGGCATTGACTACCATCTCCACAAGACCATACATCTACTAAAATATCAATCAAAGATGTAAACTTCTGGTAGTACCACAGTTTTTTTTACACTGGAAAAAAAGCATGACTAAATTTATAAAGGAAAAAAGCACGAGTTTTGCATTTGAGTTTTGCTTACAAGAACAATGTTTGGCAAATTATAAAAATGAAAAAGAAAAAAGATTCAAGTCCGAAAAATACCTGAATGTTTCCAATTAAATGGGAAAACGGTATGAGCCCTAAGATTGCGATGAGAATAGCAAATATAGATTCCCCAATAATTGTGCTTGTGGACAAACTTTGGCCATATGAACTGCAAGATAACATCAATGCAAATAAAATTCATCAGTAAGAAGATGCTCAAAATATCATACATATTATTCCAATAGAAGTTCAAGGCAGCACCATATAATTAAAATATATATCAAAGCATATAGTTAATGTGATGGTTCCTCATGATTTATATTAATGGATAATCCACCATGCCATGAGTTAAACCAAAAACCATCCTAGAAGTTAAAGCATTTGTTGCCACCTAAGTATCCACACACAAAATAAACTAAACTAAAAAGTAACGAAGTGAGCATCTCAGAGGGCTTACTTCCTTTTAGCAAGCTGATTTCCAACATTATGTATTATTGTTGCCACCTAAGTATCCACATATCAGATCCTTTTTTTTATGTATTATTGTTTTGGATGATTATTTGAACATTATGTGATCGTAATAAGAATGAAAATGAAAATGTATCATGACCACAACAATCAAAACACAATCAAGTGCACATTAGGAACACTTCTATAAATTTGAATAGGCTAAGATAACTAGAAGAAAATTGAAGGCTGAAATACAAGTAAAATAGGGAAATTACATACATTACTCGCTAACATTTATAATCCGAGCATATCAAATAAGCAAGATAAGAATATGTGAGGTATGTACCTAACCACATTCTTATAGGTATGTTTTGTATGTTTGATTTCCATGGCTCCATAGTAATAATTTGTTGAGGTTGAGTAATAAAAAAGTTTTATAAGAACGTATTAGGTTAACTATAGGGAGATATATTAGATTTTGTTAAATCTGGTGGTGATATGCATTTTATATACTAGTGGAGTTTTAAACACCAAATCTTTTAAATTAAAACCATTTCAAGCCGACAAACAAATGATGGGATCAATGTTATATTCCTCCTATTTTATTTACCCACTTTTTTTACCCTATTTAGTGCTTTAACTTTTCAATTGCTTTTTATTTATTTAACTATAAATCGGCATATGACAGAACAGGTAAACAAAACATGTATTATGTATTAACATTAACTATGATATAACAGAACATGTATTGGTGTTGTGAACAGGTACTAGAATAGGTACTAGAACATGTACATAACAGGTACTAGGTATTTATCTATTTTTAATAGTACTTCTAAGTGTTCAGGCTTGTATCTCTCTCTCTTTCTTAATATAATTGATTTTTTGAACAGGTATAGAACAGGTTCTAAGTTTGTGAATGTAGTGGTCACTTAGAATTGTTTGCCAGGCATGTAAATAGATATATAACTCATTAAGGCCTTTTTATGTGTTCATGAGGTTTAATGTAGGTTACATTTCATGGACTTACCTTGCACAGGTGTTGTATCCATCTGATGAAGCCTTACCTTGCACATGTGACCACGCAATCGGTTCTTGCGAGTTGCATTGGTCCCCTGCAAGGTGTTTGCGCTTCTCGGAGGACCATTTGCTGGGTGCTTTGGCTTTTTTCCCTCTAAAGGCATGTTTGGTAAGAAAATCTGCCTTTTCTGGCCTTGCCAAATAGAGCATGTTGTAGGTCTCATTGAAATTATTTTGGAAAGGAGTCCCGGATAAAATGATGCGTTTTCCTGTTAGGAGTTTGATAGAGTATTCCAAATATGACTCCTCTCATTACGGTGTGTGTGGCCTTCATCAAGAACCAACAATATAGGACACTCCAATAGTATTTTCCCCCATTCTTGATGTTTTCGTTTATAACACTCCTTTTCCCTTTCTTTGAGTGTTCCTTCGTAGTGATTCTCTCATGTGAGAGTTTTCAAGCTCTTAATCTTCTTGTAAGGCCATCTTGTAATGTTGAGTTCCATGCACCTCTTTTGTAATGTTGAGGACCCTTTGAGGCCACCTTGTAACATTACAAAAGAGGTGCAGGGAACTCAACATTACAAGATGACCTTACAGGAAGATTAAGAGCTTGACAACTCTCACATGAGAGAATCACGGTGAAGGAACACTCAAAGAAAGGGAAAAGGAGTGTTATAAATGAAAAACATCAAGAATGGGGAAAAATACTATTGAAGTGTCCGATATTGGTGGTTCTTGATGAAGGCCACACTCCCTGTAATGAGAGGAGTCATATTTGGAATAATCTATCAAACTCCAAATGAAAAATGCATCATATTATTCGGAACTCCTTTCCAGAACAATTTCAATGAGGTTTACAACATGCTGCACTCGGTTTATCAAGTCTATGAATACGGCTGGAGCATTTGTGAGTCCAAATGGCACCACTTTGAACTCCTAGGACCCATATCTCGTAAGAAAGCAGTCTTCAAAATATCCTGCTCCCTAATCCGTAGCTGATGGTATCCTAACCTCAAATCTATCTTCAAAAAGAAACTTGCTCCCCTCAACTGGTCGAACAGGTCATCGATTCGAGGCAACGGATATTTGTTCCATATAGTGACCTTCTTCATTTCATGGTAGTCCACGCATAGCCTCAGTGAACCGTCTCTATTCTTCACGAGCAAAACTGGAGGGCCCCAAGGTGAGGTACTCCTACGAATGAAGCCCTGACCTAATAGCTGCTCTATCTAATCTCGTAACTCCCTTATTTCCGCTGGAGCCATATGGTACGGAGTGCGTGCTATCGGTCGAGTATTCGATAACAAGTCTATGACGAAATCTATCTCTCGACTGGGGGGTAGGCCTGGTATCTCCTAAAATACATTGGAATACTCATGAACAACTGGGATCAAGTCTAAGGGAATCACGACCTCCTTAGAGGTATCCTCCTCTATGTACTACAAATTAGCGGTAGAGGCTTCCTCTAGGCGAGGCATCGCCACTACAAACATCTCCTTCCCCGAAATGGCAAAGATAATACTCCCACCGAAACAATCTATCATGGCTCTGTATGCTGCGAGCACTTCCATGCAAATAATAACATTGTGCTCATGCATATCTAAGACTAACATGTATATTGGTAAGATTAAGCTACCAATCTCTACTCCCACACCTAGATATATAAAGAAAATTAACGACCCATTCCCTAGTGGTGAGTTTACGCATGTCACAGTGCTCTCTGCTGTGGCTAATAATCCTAAGGCCTTCACAAAATGAGTAGCTATAAAATAGTGTGTCGCCCCCGTATCAAATAAAACCCGACCCATAGTACCATGGATAGGAAACATACCCTCAATCGCGGGTGGTGCCTCAGGAGCTGCTGCCTGGTGGACGTTATAGACACGTATGTACTGTAATTGCCCCTGCTGTACTAGAGCTGTTGGGATGGCTGGTAGGGCTGGTGCCTGAGCCGGTGCTGGGAGGGCAGCTGGAAAAAGTGGCCTCTGTGGCTCATTACGGGCACCCTGCTGCTGTGGGGACCTATCTCCCTCTGGACAATCTTGGTGCCTATGGCCATTTTTATCACACCCAAAGAATCGGCCCTTGAAATTTCCTCCCCTTTATCCCTGCTGGTTACGTCCCTGCTAGCCGTTACCACCCCGCTATTGGCCCTACTGACCCTGCTGAAAATGTTGTTTGCCCTGATGGCCCTGCTGCTGACCTTGCGGCTGACGGTATTGGCCCTGCTGGCCCTGCCTAAATCCCCTAAATCCCTGCCTGGAGTCACCTGATCGGAACTGCTTAGCAGGGCCCCCTTGATGAGAACTCTGCTCATTATGACGAGTCTACCCCTGAGAAGTCAGTGCTCCACCAGTACTACTACCCCATGTCCTACCCTACTGGCTGGACTCTCCTGCTCATTTGCTTCTTGACAGATGGAAGCGGTGATCCTGGCAGTGTAACAAAGCAGTATTGAGTACATCCGTGTAGGCACTCAGTGACAGATTGCCTATGAGATGTTGACGGATCCTCCAGGCCAACCCATCCACAAACAACATTATCTTCTTCCCCTCAGTGGGTGCCTCATCTAGCACTATATAGAGAAGTCTAGTGAACTCCTCCTCGTACTCACCAACAGTCGTATTCTCCTATTTCAGATTCAGTAACTTCCGCCTCATCTCAATCTTCACGGCGTATGGAAAGTATTTGCGGTCAAACCGCGCCCAAAATGACTAAATAGCGATAATGTCCCTCCCCTCCAAGGTGGTGGTGGATTCCCACCAATGCAAAGCGTCACCCACTAGCTTGAAGGAAGCCAACAGCTATTTCTGCACGTCCGTGCACTCGTACATGCCCAGATGCCTCTGGATATCTTTCTTCCATTGGTTGGCTACAATGATATCCGAACAACCTGCGAACTCTAGGGGATGCGCCTTCTGGAAGGCATCCCTAAATCGCTCCCATGCAGATAGAAGTTGTGCTGGTACTGGCGCCACTGCCTGAACTTGGGGTGGAGCCTGTTGCACTACCGTTAATGCGGTATTCACCGCCTAAGCAATGATAGCGTCTACCTCGGTTACGTTCATCATTCCCTGAGCCGGAGCTGCTGGCTGCTCGGCTTGGGCATATCTATCCTTGGGTGCGCGTCTCAGAGGAATCTAAAATGAGAAGGAAATTTATTAGTCTAAAGTTATTAACAAATCTCGAATAGCTGAAGACGTAAGTGTAAATATGAGAATACAGCAGTCCTAAAAATAAGGCTCTATATCAAGAACGCCAAGCTGAAAGCGAAATAAGCCGTACAGATCCTAAAGGACACTAGAACCTGATGCTCTGATACCACCTGTGACACCCCGCCTAATTAAATACCGAGTGATCAGCCCTTTATTAAATTATAACCAAGGTGAACGGTTGGTTCATTCTTAGCATCATTGTTGCAAAATAACTTTTCAAATTAAACACCCTAAATAATTAAGCTAAGTGACAAAACCATTTTTTTTAAAACATTAATTCCATATTTAATTTAAAACAAAAAATAAAACCTTTCATAATTCATAGTTTAAGAGTCACACGACAACTAGACTGGAAAAGATAATCCAAGCAATTTAAGCATTCAACTAATTAATTCCAACTTTAAAACTTCAAAGGAAAAACATCCAGACAGTAAAAATCCCAAAGTATAAATACTGAAAGTAATTGAATCACAATATCTGATAAAAACCAACTGAATAAGGAAAAAGAGCGACACATGCCCAACTGGATAAAATAGAACTAGGAGTGGAAGTAATAATGAGGTCGTCTAAACAAAAGGCCTTCAACTCCCACCTAAGTTGCAGCACATTCCTTCCAAAGAATCCTAAGCATGACGCCCCTATGGCTGGGCACCTGTGATACATACAAGAGAGAAGAGATAACAGGAAACGGGTCAGAGCCCGATTGTAAAACAGTTTAAAATTTAGTTTAGCAAGTATTTAAAATGCTTACCGGCTAATGCAACAATCATGATAGTATGCGGCACTCTCTTGATAAATTCTAACCTCTCTTCTAATGTGCACACCTACCGCACTATTATTCCCCACATGTTAAACTTATCTTAAATTCCTCCTAAGGTTTCATGCCGTCAATTTCTAGGGCTAAAATCATTAAATTCTGAGAGTAAAGTTTTCATAAGGATTTCATTTCATAAAAAAATATCTTACAGTAATGCCTCCCACTTTTCAAACACTCATATTAACATTTAAATATTTATTAATTACTTAACTACTTTTAGTCACAGTAGAAAGTTTTCAAATTTCAAGTCTACAAATATATATATATTAATCACTCATATAATATATATATACTATCGGCACCCCACATAAAATTTATGGTGCTGGTATACTCTGCTATCAAGTCCCCGTATCACTCGTATTAAGGGAAATACTAGTTTGGAATCACTCTCGAATTGTATTAACACAAAACACATAAAAATTGAGGCGAAGCATAGTTCCAAGTCACTAAGAGGTCAGCACATACCCTCACGTCTCTTAGGACCGTCTGACTATCGATCCGATAGCATGTACCAAGGATTCCAATGTTCTAGGGTACAAGTCAATATCCCCCATAAAGGTCCCATCGAGATAAGACTGTCCTGACGTGATGATTTTTACACGTATATACTAGATGCACAAACACAGTCATAAATGTATATTACCATTCCCATTTCTAAATTAGGAACACCCACGACCCATACTTTATGATATTCATTCTTAGTACACATTATTAGATTATCTCGTATAATGGTTCGTCTCTTTTATTCTTATTTATGGGATTATTCCAAACTTACTTTGTATCACTTGTAGTATTCTATCTCCCTAAGTATGATTTCAGTAGGTACTTCCTTAATTTACGACGTAACTTCCTTACGAGTCTCACTCCTTTAGACACACGTTCCTATTATTCCTTAAGTGTAATTCACTCCCCGTTAACCTTAATTTAGTCTTACATTAAATGCTCCATTTTTTTATAAAGTCCTACTGGTCCTCTTCATGTCCCAAAATGTTTTAACAATAATGTCGAAAGATTTCTACTCATTTAAATTGAAATAAACCATTTAAAAGGGGAATTATGAGTTTCCTAGGAAGGGTCGATAGATCTATGGTAGGGGCTCGATCGATCGATCCATCGATCGATCGATGCTCTTTGGTCGATCGATCGATCAAGTAGTTATGGCGAACTGCAGAATTAACAGTTACGGGAATCCTATTCCAAAATCATCCAAATCATAAATTCTCATTCCTAAACTCCCAACAATTGATACTACAAGTCTTATATACCCAAATACATAACATTCTACGTAAAACATGCGAGTTTTCATCAAGTGTAATGAATCAAAAGGCTAAAATCCATATAATTATCAAGAACCCTAATATTTTCTTTAACTTAGTTCTTTCCATTCTTTTCCCAGATTTTTTGCTCCTAAATCAATGAAAATTGGTGGTTCCACCTCTACATATGAATCAGATTTCTAGAATATGATTATCACCTCTACAACATGTAATTTCTAGTCTCTAATAAATGCTCCTTCATGAAAACTAACTCTAATCAACCCTAAACTAATATAATTGAAGCATTAACTAAAATAAATCAAAATAGATACTTGCCTAAAAATATTTATCTCAGATTTGTGGAATAACTTGGTGTGGTTGTGATCCTCGTCGCGCGATCTACAATTTGGCGGTGACGGCGGTGCAAACAGTGGAGTTCTTGGCCTAGAACTCCTTGGAAAGCTTCTCCTCTTCCTCTTCAATGGTCGTACTTGGTTTTTGGTTATTCTAACCCTAGAAGACAAACCCTATCATCTGATATTTCCTTAGAAAATTCGTAGGTTTCCATGCCTAAAAATACAAAATGTCTAAACTGCCCTCCCGGGATGTTAATTAGGCTTAAAAATACCCCGAGACCCAAACTAAACCCCTGGGTACATTATTTTGACTATCTCGACCCTTCCAGACACATTGACACACTCAAAATGACCATACGGGTGACTTATAATTTATTCACTTTAAAAATCCGAATTTAATCTCGACACGACACAGGCGCGTCCCGATAAAATTTCCAAAATTATCAAATTAGATTTTTGTGATAATTTTACTAAATTTAATTACACATCTTACTTCACTCATAAAGTAATTTACAACAAAATTCCAATAATTACTAACTCTCATCACGCTAGTAAATATTTAAATGATTTTCGAATTAATATTAAATTAATATCTCTAATTAAATTTAATAAATCCCCAAAATTAAAAGTCATAAAAATACGAGGTATTACATACTTCCCCCCTAATAATGGAATTTCGTCCCGAAATTTGAAAAATAAGGTATTCTTGGTAAGAATAACTCTGGGTACTTCTCACGCATGTCTGCATCACGCTCCCAAGTGGATTCCTCCACATTATGATGCTCCCAGTGGACCCGTACAATTGGGACTACTTTCGACCTCAATCTCCTTTTATTATGGTCTAGAATAGCCACTGGCCTCTCCTCGTAAGAGCTATCAGGCGGTAAATAAATATCCTCAATCGCGATGTGGGGGTGGGCCATGTCATCCCGAAGGTAACGTCTCAATGATGAGATGTGGAATACATCGTGAATGCAGTGTAAATGCTCTGGCAGTCCCAATCTGTATGCTACCGACCCAATCCTCTCGATAATAGAAAATGGTCCCACGTCCCTAGGGCCAGTTTCCCTTTATTCCCAAACCTCATCACTCCTTTCATGGGAGATACACGTAGTAATACTTGGTCCCCCACATTAAATTCTCGGAAAAACCGTTTTGCATCGGCGTAGCTTTTCTGCCTGTCCTGGGCTACCCGAATGAGACTCCTGATAAGCTCAATCCTTGTGGAGGTTTCCTGAATCACCTCTGGTCCGAGAAAATTGTTGTCCCCCACCTCTAGCCAACAAGTTGGAGAACGACACGGCCTGCCATATAATGCCTCAAATGGAGCCATGCCAATCGTGAACTGATAAGAGTTATCATAAGCAAACTCCACCAGTGGAAGATGTGGCTCCCAACCTCCTCTAAAATCAAGGACACACATGCGTAGCATA
Source organism: Sambucus nigra (assembly GCA_949130495.1). Lineage (NCBI taxonomy): Eukaryota > Viridiplantae > Streptophyta > Magnoliopsida > Dipsacales > Adoxaceae > Sambucus > Sambucus nigra. The sequence continues at coordinate 126,840,343 of OX422214.1, forward strand.
TCTTCTAACATATGATTGGTACACTCTGTTTGTCCATCTGTCTGTGGGTGATAAGCTGAACTCAACCTCAACTCTATACCCATGGCCTCCTGAAAACTCTCCCAGAAATACGATACGAAAATCTTGTCTCTATCTGACACAATATCTAGGGGGACCCTATGTAGTCTAACAATCTCGGCAATGAACAACTGAGCATACTGGCCCGTGGTATAGTCTGTCCGTACTGGCAGAAAATGAGCCACCTTAGTCAAACGGTCCATAATCACCCAGATGGAGTCATAGCCCCGCTGTGATGTAGGCAACCCAGTAATAAAGTCCATGGAAATACTTTCCCACCTCCACGTGGGTATTTCCAACGGCTGAAGCAACCCCGACGATTTCTGGTGGTCTACCTTTACCATCTGGCAAGTAGAACACTTGTACACAAAATCAACAATGTCCTTCTTCATCCCACTACACCAGTATTGCCGCCTCATATCCTGGTACATCTTATCTTCCCCTTGGATGCACCGCAAATCGGGACCCATGAGGCTGTGTTATCACTGAATGACGTAAGTCTTCTCCTTCTGGGACCACTAATATCCCATTAAACCTCAAATCTCCATCAGAACCAACTGAATAGGACTCAACACCCTCAGCTAAAAGCCGTACAATCTGCTCCTGGAAAAATGAGTCTGTTGTCTATGCCTGTATTACCCTCGTAACAATCTCGGGTGTCACTGTCATGACAGATATGAAGGAACAGGCTACCGCATCCTGGTGACCCAACTCTTTCCACTTTATTCTCCAGAGGTCCGTCTCATAGTCTACCGGTCTACGGCTCAATGCATCAGCAACCACGTTGGCCTTCTCTGCTTTGATAGAACGGACCAATTCTGAGAATATTCGCACTTAGTCTTGAAAACGTGCCATTTAAGGGAAAAATCCCATAATGCCCCCCAAACGGCCCCACGAGCGGCACCAACACCTCGTACGGGACCAATATAACTCATAGGAACCGACCACGTGGTCACGAGACCCTCGATTTGAGAGCACGACTATTTTTTTTTAATATAGTTAAAAATGTCACATCCAAAGTCCATGACCATCTCTATTTTTTTATCACGTATAAAAAGGGCCACATATATGAACCGTGACCAGGAACGTGACCATCATTATATTAAAATGTTTGGGTCACGACCGTGACCAGTGGCATGACAAGTCGCATAAATTGAAGGACAAGTCATGGTCTAAGTCCGTGACCAGTGGCATGACTAGTTTCACAAATTAAAGGTTGGGTCACAACCTTAGGCCATGACAAGTGGCGTGACAAGTCTCATAAATTAAAGGATGGGACACAACCTTGGGCCCTGACCAGCTGTGTGCATGGGTCAAGGCTATAGTCCACGACCATGTGTCGTGACCCCCATGGTCTGTGACTCTTCGTTTGGTCAGGGATTTGGGTCGTGACCCACCAAAATGGTCACGACCTTTGGCCGCGACCCACAATCTTGGTCAGGGACTTTGGTCATTACCATTCGCATAATATGGTGTAGTGTATATACGTGCACAAAAATAGGAGGCTGGATAAATATTGAAAACATGTTCAATTCATCACACTCCTACATAACAAATGTCTTTTAGCTAATGCAAGTGTTCCCCATTGATCTATACACTCATAACACACTATTTTGAGTATAAAACCATAGTTTGGATTATTTCTTGCCATATTACTTATTGTATTAGTTGTTATGACCTAAATTAATGCTCAGGAATCCTTAGAGAAGTCTATCAGTTACTTGTTAAGGTCCTTTAGATTAGTGACAAAGGCCGCAAGGACCATTGACTCCCTTGGCCAAAGCCCAAGAGGTCGAGCAGATTATTATAACCCTTTGTTTATCCAATAGACGATATCAATACCCTTTCACAGTGACATAGGAACCTTTGTTGAGGTCCAAACCACTTTAATGTGACACCCCATAAAATTTAATAATATATTCATCGGGTCTAATACAAACACACAAAAATCAAACAATTGAATACATTTTTAATCATGAGTGTAATAAAAACTAAATGCATAAAATAAATAATTGAAAAATTCCATAGGTGAACCACATAACTTTGATACTGAACCAACCAACCGTACCAATACCATCATAACTACACTTGTATCAGCGTATATCAAACTACTGAAATGATCTCAGGGCAGAGGCGATAGGGATGCCTATGTCTCAAAAAGTAAAGTTAACACTAATGTTAACAACAAGCCTAAAAAGTATAAGAATATAATGGAGTTTGGGCTATATTATAATGACACATCTTCCTCTCATATTTTAGTTGATTTTAAATTATCCCAACCCAAACACCCTAGGTATCATTTGAATCTAATCCCAAAACCAAGTGAACCCCGTGATTACATAATATTCATTTGAATATATATAATTAAATGTTATATACATCTTGTGTGTGTGTGTGTATATGTGTGTGTGTATATATATATACATACATGTGTGTGTGTGTGTATCAAAGCAGAAATGACATCTCTACGTGCATCACAACATATGTACCATTCATACCAATTATTATATATTTAACTATCGGAGAAGTGGCACCATCGAATGACCCATGGTAATCCCATATCGCTCTCTCGATATTTCGAAGTGGCGCACTTTCCCAGACCAAGATACATCTCATGTCTTTTTACCTAAGTACCAAAGTGGTGTTGTCTCATGACCTAGGGTAATCCCGTCTCGCTCTCTCAGGATACTAAAGTGGTTCCATCGCCCACCTAGGGTACTATCATATGGAAGTTCTTACAATCGTTCAACCCAAGGTATAACATGTCTCTCTACTGGGGTACCAAAGTGGTTCTATCACATGGTCCAGAAGGATGTCCCATAGAAGATCTATTACACATATACACATAACCAATATAACGCAAATAATGTACCACATAATATTTTACATTTTAGATAAGGATATGATTCTTATTATCTTCCCAAGGAATTTTACATATATGATTAAAGGTCTTAGATGAGTAGTTTAATGGGTCTAAGTCTCCTAATTCCATTCCCATTTGCCCATTTACCAAATATGAAAATTCTCAATCTTTGGCCTATCCATGTGCAAGACCTTAACCCTAGCCATTCACAAGGCTCATGCGCATGGACCACAAGTGTGGTTGTTCAAAGAGGAACACCACGAAACACTCCAAAATTTTGTCTTTCTTCAACATGTGGCCCCTGTTATGACCACTCTGTCTAGAACCACCATTAACGTATAATTAAAGGTTTTAATACTTCAGTTATACCCTGAATTTTCCTATAAAATTCACAAAACTAAACTTCATACTATTTTTTATAATCTTATTTAATTTATATAAACTTTAGATCTATGTCTCAGATCTAAAGAGTTAGAACCCTAGAATTCATTTCATCCAAAAATCTCAAATTCCACTCAATTCATGAACTCATATAGGTGATTTTCCTCAATTATGAAAATGTAATATAATCCTAATATCAACTGGTCCATATACTCCAATTTCATGTGTAATTTACTAATTTCAGTTCATGTATATAAACTTAATTTTTCTAATTAAGTGATTCTAATTTTTTTCTTTAACCATCGGAATCAATTATTTCTATGTTTAAATTTAGAATTAAATACATAACTATATTTTAACGCCAAAAAATTATATTATTATATTAAGTAAACTTGTCACTAATTCAAGTAGGATGAACTCTAATTAAAAAGCCCCAATTCTTCTCTTCTCTAATTCCCAATTGCCATCTTTTCTTCTTCTCCATATAGGTTTCATCTTCTCTCTCTAGGGTTTCCTTTCTCAAAAGTTATAATGATTACTAATAACCCCAATATCCCTTTTTATATGCTTAACCACGAAATTTAGATTAACATACATATGGACCCTGACAAAGTAAGTTCAAAATCATTTATAATTAGTCTAAAGTCTAGCAAAAAATATACAAACAAGACTATGGGGTTTAAAACCCAGTATTTTAATTCATAATCCAACATTCTAAATGTCCCAAACATCAACTAAAGTATCAAACCAACTTCTTGATAATCTAATTTGTACAAATCCCAAAAATAATTATTTATTACTAAATTATTTATTTATTAAATAATATTAATTCATTCCCGTGATTTAAATAATATTTTAATATCGAATAAACTACACATAGCACAACACATATGGAATTATAAATGCTGACATCACATGTCACTACACATGCACATATAAATATTCGCTAAATCTATGGGGTATTCCATTCCTCCCCCCGAAAATATAGAATTCATCCTTGAAATTCGAATTCACTGTATTACTACTCAAAAATCTAAGATTATGTTGCCTGCATCGTCTTCATACTCTATACAAAATCTACTCATCTTATAACGTAATATAAACTAAGGTTTATCGTCATAACTCATGTTTATCTAACCCTCAACCACTAGCCCAACTATTGTGATATCAACTTATTCCATGGGGACGTCTTTCGTTGTCCACGGGTATCAACATCATGTGCGCACTAAGGTTAATAAGGTGTGGTAAAATGATATCATCCCCACCTTATCCACTAGTATAGGAAATGACCCATACATCGGAGTTCCAACTTCACTTTGGAATTGGAATTTTCATTATCCATCCTCAAGGAGATCTTTAAAAGGATATGGCCTATGTCTTAAGACCTCAAACCATGTTTTCATTCATCACATGAGATCTTTCTCCTATTATCACAATCTTCATAACCCCTATTATGAACACTACTCTTGTAGACTTGAGTGGTACTGACTGATGATATCAGTTTAGATGATATGGGCTAGATCATGGTGGATTTATTCGGACATACCGATGATATTTAGTGTATATCTGAGATACTTGATGCTTTGAAACTACAAGGGCGTCTAGTCCCTTTCTCCTTACATCTACCCATCGAATGGGAGGATTTATACGAAGAAGCCATTGAAGTTGTGGAGTGTATTGACTTTTCATGGAAAGATAATGTCGTTGCTATCGGATGGGGGACGAATTGAATGATTCATATCAGAGTCCAAAAAAGACTAGTTCGATAGTAAGCATATCTGGGATGATATCATTTGAGGAGCTACTAGAAGAGATAAATAAGGTAGCTGAACAACCCGAGATTGATAAGAAAATAGGGTTTCTATTTCCCCCTCTTTTGTGAACCACATGACCAGGTCAGGGAGGCATTACCAAATCCCAAGCGTGCAAACATCAACAAGAGATAAAGGAAAGGGTGTCGAAAATCTTCCTATGCCCGAAATAACCCTTGAGGAGAGCAAGATCCTGAATCAATTAATGAAAACCCAAGTGAACATCACTCTATGGGGACTCTTTATGTCTTCCCAACAGCACTGAAATGCCTTGATCAAGCTACTCACAAGACCCACAGTTCCTCCTTTTACCACGTCAGAAGAAGAAGTAAACGTGGTCGGATCTCTAACCTCTACTAGAATGCTCTCCTTCTCCAAAGAAAAAATCCTCAAGATTGGTCCAAACCAAAATTATTCTCTCAATATCTCTATCGAAGTCATGGTAAAGACCGACCCACTTTCACTTATCGATAATGGATCAACTCTAAATGTCTGCCCGTTAAGGACGAATTATTTGGGACTAAAAGTAAGCGACCTTACTCTAACGTATGTCGCCGTATGTGCCTATGATAATACCCGTAGAGAAGTGATAGGATCTATAAAGCTTGCAATAAGTACTGGCCCTATAAAATCGGTTGTTTAATTCTAAGTCATTAATATCCCAGCCTATTTCAATCTGTAGCTTAGACGACCTTCACTCCATAGCATCAAGGGGGTGTCTTATTCCCTTCATCAAGAACTAAAGTTCTTCGCTAAGGGGCATGTTACCATTAACTTGGGCGATGATGAAAATGCCTAGAATGTAAGAAATAGTAATCCAATACTAGAGATACAATATGGGATAAATGATATGCTTATGTCAAGTTTCTGGGTTGAACCACTTCTACTCCCAATAGAGTATGATTTTAAAAATAGGGTTTGTCTGAGTACAACCCCTATGGCAACATTAATGTAATCCAGGTGTTCAATATCATACACTTCATGCCCAGACTGGGGCTGGAATAAAGACAGCAAGGGATACTTGAACCCATTATATTGAAGAAAGATTTTCCTCTTTATGGCATAGGCTATCATCCGTCACTGGAAGATTTTCCTCTTTATGGAATAGGCCATTTTGAACTAAACCCTTAGAATTGTCTTTGACCCGCTTAATTGGTCTCCTTTACTTAAGCCTGCAGAATTAGCTTCGACCCGCAGAATTAGTCACCCCTATCTTAAAGCCCATAGAATTAGCTCCGACCCGTAGAATTGGTCGCTACAACTTGGGTCCTTAGAATTGACCTCGAACCATAGAATTGGACGCTCCTTACCTTTGACATCAGTCATTACCTCCTTTAGGTCCTTAGAAGTAGACATCCCCAACTTTCACTTTAGGTCCGCAGAATCGACCTTTTTCCAAAAACATCACGTGGTGTCTATTCGACGACTTTCTCTTATTCAAAGATCACCCATCGAGGGGTTCTATATACACCACATTCTAATACCCCCTCAGTCTCTCCTTAGGTCCCTATCACCTCTTCATTTCACTATAAACCATAGGTCTCACTCTTAGTACTGATCTAGAGGCCATCGGGCACCATTTGACTCCAGTCAATTCTATCATAAGAATGAAAGCTCTTTGAATCCTTGAAAGGCTATAAATCTCCTTTCTAACAGTCCACTCCATGCATGAATTCGCATAACGGTTCGGACAAACGGACCATTTTACTACCGAAAATTAATTCGGAGGCCACCGGTACACCCGAGCCCTGATTTGACCCCAATCAAATTTATTATCAGAATGAAAGCTCTTTGAATCTCCAAAGGGCACTGAAACCCCTTTCCAACAGTCCACCCCGTGTGTGAAACGGCATAACTGTTCAGACGAATAATCCGTTTTCCCATAAAAATCGATTCGGAGGCCACCGGGAGCTCCCGGACTCCACTTGACCAAAATTGACTATTCAAATCAAATGAGACTGAATGAATCCTTGAAGGCAATTGATTACCCTTTCCAACGGTCCATCCCGTGCGCGATTCTGACATACGGTGCGAATGAACGATCCATTTTACTCCGAGAGGTCACGAGGTGCTTTCAGACCCCGGTTGACCAAGGTCAACTTTTCAAATTGATAAAAACTCTTTTAATATCTAAGTACATCCCCTAAATTTTTTAACGGTCGCCCTGTGCGCGATTCTGACTTACCATGCAGACGAACGATCTATTTATGTTCGGTGATCTCCCATTCAAAGGACCAACGTACGCTTTCGAGCCACATTTGACCCAAAGTCGACGCCCAGACCCGGGAGAGGTCCAAAGGACTCTTGAAGGTATCTTAAGTACCTTTTTAATAGTATGCCCCATCGATGGTTCGGATTAATGGATTATATTCTACAACCATTTTTCCAGGAAAATCTGCAAGAGACTGCCAATTGGCAGGTCCAGCTCCCTACTTATCGGTAGTGTGTCTAGGGTCACCTGTAGATGGGAAGGACTAAGGAAGTACCGATTGGCAACCCCCTGACCCTATACAAGGAGGGAATGAACTCACTACCAATGGGACCAAGACCAGATATCCATCAGCATCAGTAATATCAGCAACATTCTCTCGAAATTAGCGAAGTTCCTCCATGTGAAGTTTTATTCAAGATTCCATTCCTATCCAATTCATACTCAATTTGGAAAAGCACATTCTTTATCATTTCACATTCAAGGGAGTTCATCCAAGATCAAAGATCAAGCTTCAAAGACGATCCAATTCTTTCTCTTTCTCTTTAAATTCTTTATTTTGCATAAATTTCATTAGATCCATAATTTAGTTCTTACTTTAGTTCATACACACTAAAATCTACATTTTTATTAGTATATTGCACATATTTTATTTTCTATAAAAAACCCAAAACAAACAAAAAGAGGATTACACCCATAAATTTTGAACGGGATTATCCATCACACTTTTACAAAACTAAAACATATTTTTCTACACACACACATATAATAAAACCCCGTTCGGATCTATGGGATAAACCTCACCCCTATGCCGCATCCGAATTACATAGAGTTTGATGCCTTTATAGGCTACGTAGGCATTTTGGATTAAAACCCGAAACTTGAGTCCAATTTTTCCAATTTTCCTAAATTCCTCATTTTATCATATTCTTGCATTAATATACATATTAGATCTATTAGCGTTTCATCCAATATATATTATCGTTTCATAATAATGATCAATATCGCGATAAATGCATAAATCATATTTTCTATATATATATATATATATATATATATATATATTATTTTGGGAGCACTCCTATGGATGACCTCACTCTACCTTTCCCATGGTATGAGTTGAACGATTCTGATATCCATTATATATACACGCCCATATACTTCACGGAGATATATGGGAAAATAATAACACAAGCTCATGAGAGACCGAAGGGGAAGGATCGGTGCCTAACACCTTCCCATTCGGTAACTTGGCCCCTGAACCTTTGAACTATTGGTTTCATATGCATCAGTTTGTATTTGATGTCGGTCTCTCGAGGCGACAACATGTTCTTTTGACTATTTTGTGCCAAAATAGGTTGGCGAATCAATCTTTTTACATTAACCCCGCACCGACGATGGACGAAGCGTTCCTAAGTAAAAAAGGGACGTGAGTCCTTTCAATCCCCACTCGGGGCACGATCTCGATCGGGATGTCTACACCTTTGATACCAAACCTACCTTAACCCATAAATCGGGTGTAACGTCCACCCCTGTGACAAATCTTTTGCTTCATCAAGATGTCATCGTTAGAACCAATGGCTATCTTATCACAACAAGACACTTCTCTTTAAATGATTGAATTTGTCATGATACGTGGTAACGAGCACTTGTTTCTCATATTGACCTAATGAACTCCTTTTGAGGTTAACAATATATATTCGAAACATATCTTATAGACGGACAAAGAACTGTATTCCTTCTCCTTCACCAACACGCCTCCTAATTCCTAGAGTGATGCCTTTGTATATGCCAAGTACTCAACACTGCCTTGTGGTAACATGAGGACGGGCATGGCAGTGAGCTTATCCTTGATCTCCTTAAATCCTCTCTAGAAATATATGCTACAAACAGTGGTACCCTCTTACGGATGAGGCGAGTCAATGTCCATGCCATCTTCGAGAACCACTGAATGAACCTCTTGTAGTACCTTGCTAAACCCAAGGAATTCCTACCATCTATAGGTATCGTCGACCATCCTCAATTCATAAAAATAGATACCTTACTAGGACTAGATAAAATCCTAGCCTTAGGTACAACGAAGTCCAAGAACTATACATCTCAAAGACAAAACTCATACTTAGAGAACTTAGCATACAACTTCTGTTCTCATAGTGTCTTCAAAACCAATCGTAAAGTCTCCATGTGTTCCTTATTCAATCAAAAATAAGATAGAATGTCATCAATAATGTAACGCCCCGATTCGGATTAGAGTTCCATTGGAATAACCCGTATCTGCACCAAGGTGTTAAGGGGAAGGGGGATAAAATATTTTATTAAATTGGAAAATAGTTTCCACATTATACTTCAAGAAAACCTTTGATTTCTTTTATTTTTAGAAGGTGAGGCCCATATTATGCAAGTTAATATTCAATTAACAATTTAATAAATAAACCTTTGATAATATTTAATCCATAAATAAAGCAAAAATCATTGTATTATTACAATTTCCAAAGAGTTCAAGTTCAAACCAAATTGTCTTAACATAACATGAGGGATTACGGTACAATATAAGTCCATTGATTAAAATCGGTTACAGAGCCTCTAACGATGACTAGCACTTTTCGCGGCCTTTCCAACGTCCTTACTCGACATACCACCTGTTGTACCTGGGGTTTTGGAAAATAGGGTATGAGCAAAATGCCCATTATGGTGGGAGATAATAATAATAGTTTTCAGAGCAAAATACTATACATATACAATGCATTTTAATAATTCTGAAAACCATCATTGTCCCATATTCATTAATTATCATGAATGATTATCTTAGTTAATATTTAACTATGTTAACAATATTTAAGATGTCTTCATTATATTTAACTAGGTTATTATTTATTTATACTAAGAAGATTCTTAAACTTAGTCGTAAATGCACCTACATGCAATGCCCTGGGCTACGTGCCCACTCACACTTACCATTTTCGGTGTCCCATGCCAGGGACGTAATTAATTCCAATTATGTCATCCATATAATTATTAATGAATTCTTATTCATTCAATAGTTTAAGTTTCATGAATTTTTCTCATTCATTACTTAACATTATTTTTGGGATTTTTCCAACAAACACTCACGGATTTTGTGGCCTCACACCACCGGTCTCCGCTGCCATATACTACTGCAGTTGGTTTGGGGTCTTTCACCACTAGAGACGTCATGCTCTCCTTAATTATTTTCTCTCGGCGTCATCTGAATATCATTTATCTTTCATGTGTTTAACATTATTCTCAATGTTCACATTCAACTTATCTGGTTTTATTATTAAAACTTGTTATTAGTCTTTACATCCTACGAGCCGAGGAGGCATTCTATTGTCAACGCCGAACACTAAAATATGTTAAGTCACCATTACTACACTTTGATTTACAAAAATGCCATCTTACACTTTTAATTTCTAAAAAGCATTTCTTTAGCATTTTTTCATGCAAAAATACCATTTAAGTGACTTTTCCTCATATTTACCAAATCTGCCACAAAGGCATTTTTTTTTTACCAAAAATCACTCTTCTAAGTGGATTTTAAGTACAAAAATTATTCTTTAATGTACTACCTGTTTCCACCAACATTTGACCCATTTATACTGATGAATAATCCATTTTAACATAACTGTGCATAATAGTCCAACTATACTAATGTTAAGTCATATATAATATGTTTAAGAAGCTCAAACAAACATTATGACTTAAATGAATTCGGGGTTGTTTTTATCAAATTTTTAATCACATGTTTAAACTAATATTTTTCATCATTAATCATCTTAAATCTCAAGATTTTACACATTTTACATATTCAAATGGGTATTCTACCTAAGAATATCCCTTATATGCACCTAATATATGTATTTTCATGTAGTCTTTCATTTTCATTGTTTATGTCATGAGATTTACATATTTCAAACATGATTTAAACAATAACAATATTCTGAAATTTTGTCAAAAGATCATCTTCTCTATTTTCCAATACTAACAAAATGGGTTTTCACATATATAAGAAAATAAGGAGAAACACTTATCTAGCATGGATTTAACAACAACTACACATGGGTTGCATTTAAAAGGGAGTTTAGAGTGGAGGAAAAACCTACTTGAAGTTCAATTTCAAAATCTTAAGTCTTTTTATCCTAAGGCTTTTTATCCTGGGGTAAACACGTTTCAAAGGTTTTAAGACCTTTATGGAATAATTTCTAACTATTAGAACCCTCACTTTCAAGTTAAATTATGAATTTAAGGTCTTAGTACATTTTACAAATTTACTTTTTAACTTATGCTCCCAAAAAAATCATGGGGAGAACTGTTTATGAACAAAAATTAGATGGCTTTGAGCCTTAAAAAAGTACAAGTCCTAAAGGTTTAATGGTTCTATAGTCTTATGACCCATTTTAAATCCTTAGTCTTAACTTGATAAGTTGTGAAATAATATAACAGATGTCTCAGGACCCTCAAGTCTACTTTAACAATATTGTTACCCAAATGATTTTGCTTTACCAACAAATCTTATGGACTAAGGTGGAATACGACTACTTAGCATAACCCCAGATTGAAAATCTTACTTGGCAATGCAAAAAAGTAAAGAAAAATAAATCTAGAAATCAAGAGTTTAAAACCAAAACCATTTTCATTGATGATCGGGGGGGGGGGGGGGGGGGGTACATAAAAAGGCCCATGGACTAAAAGAGTTTTTTTGCATATAAGAATTCTCAGGGCTTGGGGTTTATGGCTTTTTTTTCATAAGGGCCTCACTTTTTGGAGTGCTTGGCTCAAGATGAGGAGTGGGGGATACCTTTTAAACCTCTTATTATTCTACTCAAACAATGGAGGTAGAGGTTTCACATACATCACCATCACTTTTTTTGTCACTATCACAGTCGTCATCAACATATTGAAGGGCTTCACCTAATAGGCAATAAACATCCACCTCAGGAAAGAGATCATGGACCTTATTTTTGCAAGCCTTAATTCCAGAGGTATACTTCTAGAAAAGAAACTTATTTTAAGCCTCAAATTTAATATAGGCGTCAAGGTAACTCTTCACAATGGCATGAATCTTACCATGAAGCTTAATATGCCTCACCAGAATCTCATAATACTCCTTCTTCAACTCTTGATCCTTGTACATCAGTAAGTCCTTCAGGGCATTAATATTTACTATTTGTTCCTTCAAAATCTCCATGTCCTTATTAACCTAAAGAAGGTTATCCTAGTCACTTTGAAGGTTGAGAGTTTAGCCTTGACGTACCTAGACCACCACTTTATGATCGATATGTGCCAAAGTATGGGCGTTCTCAACCCTATCCAATGATACTAAGTCCCTTAGGGTCTTACCATTGAGAAGTCGATCATTTTTCAGTGAAGTGGTCTGCAAACTTAGTCCAACTATCCCATTCTCCAAAGTAGATACCTTTAGCCTCTAGTTATTAATTATCTAGTTCATCTATAATTGGGATAGGTCCCACTTATATGCCATCTCCAGAAACTTATTCCATCCCTTGCAACCATCAACATCAACCATAAGGGCCTCCATAAAGTACTGATCCTATAAAAGGGGAAAAAGCGTGAGAATAAGGCATATAATGGAATAATTCACTAAGTAAAAGTAAAAAAAAAATATGAGAGTACCTTGCCCAAAATATGGATCAATTCCTGAGCATTAGTAAAGGTCCCTCGACCCCTCAATGTGGTCACCATATCAGAACAGTTTGTTTTATCCATTGAATGAAGTGTATTCACGGCTGAGGCACACTCAATGCAATAAGAAAGGTTAAAGGGAGAGAATCATCAGTCCCAACAGTCGAGAGGGGTATTCAGTCAAAGACTTTAAAAGGGGAAACATTCTCAGCAGACATTTTTGTTTTAACAAAGATGGAAAGAGGTTGCTTGCTTGAGATTTCAAGAGAAAAGAGATAGATATAATGAAACGTGAAGAATTCAAACCAGGCCATGATTCCCCTATATCCCCCAAATCCTTGTGCTTCAGTCCCTTTAACCAAAAGGCATGTTGCATCAATACTCTCAACCACTAGAACACTCATTGAAGCCCCTTACCATTTATCAAATTATGGCATAGTCTTAGTGCTTAGCTACGATCCTATACCCAACTTATGTAGTGGATAAATGCTTTTCCTTGCCAACAAAGAGCAATAATAGGTTACGGATGATACAATATTTAACCCCTAGTTTTTCAAGAGCTCTTAGACCACCAATATCTTTCATAATATGATTAAGGTCCTAAGGTTAACCCCTGAGCTCAACCAAATCACTGTCAAGGCCTCAAGGCCACCCATCGACTTCAAGAAATTATCACAAAAGCATCACATAACCTAGAAAGATTAGTGTTTCAACATATCTCTATAAACAAGCTCAGAGACCTTAGTATCAGTATCATGCCATGTTTGATGTATAGAGCAAACCTATGTAGTTTTGAGTATGGGTTCTTAGGATGTATTTTGAGATGGGATAGCTTAGGATGGACCTTTTTTCTGGTGGCTTAACTCAATATAGTGTGAGTTCTAGTTCGATTAAAGATATTCATTAATAGATGTTAATTAAGTTATAATTTTTGGATTAAGAATTGATATCTTTTATGAGTAGAATTAATTAATTTATGTGAAAAAATCGAATATGCATGCCTAGGAATTTTATATTAGATGGTATATATTTAAGAATCGCGCGATAAAGATTACTATAATATTACGGAGCAACTTCGGTATCCCAAGAGAGCGAGATGGTATAACCTTAGTCCCCGTGATGACGCCCCTTCGATACTCCATTAGATAAACATGAGTTGTACTTTGGGTCGATCGACAACGCCACTTAGTTATCCCGAGAGAGCGTGATGGGATTACCCTAGGCCGTGTGGTAGTGCCACTTCAGTACCCAGGTGGATATACATGAATTTTATCCTAGGTAAATCGATGGTGCCACTATGGTATCCCCTAGATAGAGACGAGATTACCATGGGTCGGGTGATAGCACCACTTCGGTACTTTGGTAAATGAACATGAGATCTACCCTGAGTCGGTTAACGGCGCCATTTCGATGTCCCGAGAGATAGATATGAAATTACCCTATGTTGTGCGGCGGTGATATTTCGGTACTCCGATAAATAAATATGAGTTGTACCCTGGCTCAGTCGATGGTACCATCTCGGTATCCCGAAAGAGCAAAACGGGATTACCCTTGTTCGTGCTACAACGCCACTTCGTTACTCCATAGTTAATCATATAATAATTGGAATGGATATTATATATGTGTAATTACATGTGGAGATGTGTTTTTTGTTTAGATGAAAATACATAAGAAGTATAGAACAATTACTTATGAATATTCAATCAAAATGAATAGTATGTAATTATAGGATACACTTGGGTCTTAGATTAGGCACATGTGATATCAAGGATTCTAGGGTTGGGATAATTTAAAAGACGTTAAAAGATAAGATGAAAGTGTGTAATTATATTATAGCCCAAATCAGTTATATGGCTATATTAAATAGTCTTGTCGTTAACCTTATCATATTAACATTTTTCGGGATATAGGCCACCAGTGAAACCTCACCTTTGACCCAGTCGTGATCTTATTCTCAGTTGTTGATCTTCTAGGATGTAGGTGTCAAGCCTACGTGCAAATTATTTCATTCCATTTACTATTATGTCGAGCGGTATTATTATTATTTACATGGGCTTGGGATTTATTTTGAGACAGTCCGGTATGCAATGATTGTATTATGGTTACTGGTTTGGAGTTAGATATTGTGTGGTTCACCATTTTTATGATAAGTTCTTTAGGTATGCATTCAGTTTTAGTTATAGTCATGCTTTGAATGTTACCAGATTATTTTTAGACTCTTATTTTATTTACTTTAGACCTGATCATTCTAGTTTAAATTTTATGGGGTGTCACACCTTCCTAATCAAAATATGACCCAGATGAGGTGTCTTTGGTTCAGGTCGAACATTGGATGCATTTCAAATATCTTTGGCTACTTTTTATGATTGTGGTGAACATGTTTTCATTTCCTTCATTTCCAATTATTTCCAACAAAACACCTATTCTTCATAGTATTATTAAAACTCAAGGTCGTATTAACAGCAAAAGTCTATTAAATGACCTATATTAAAGCAATGATCATGTTTAAAAGTTCTAGGTCTACAAACATGGGAATGCTTAGTAGGAACAATCTTTCAAAATGTTGAATTTTCTTTAACATAAAACAAGAATCTTTTAAATGTTCCTTTTTATATCAATTTTATTTCCCCTTTTTTCAAGGGACAATTTGTCTTTACAAAATTTGGAAGAACAATATTCTTCTCCTGCAAATGTTTCACATTATAAAATTTCCTTTGGTTTCAAACGCTTTTGAAAATAGGCTAAAAATGGTGATTCATTTTAGGTTCAATCTTTTACATGCAAAGTTTCTCCTTTAGAAATTTCTTATTTGATAGAATCCAAGTATGTTAATTTATTCTAAAAGTTTGACATCAGCTTCTTCACAACTTTTAAATTCCTTTTTCATCTTGTCCAAAGAAATGGTCATATTAAATATTTCATTTATCAAGGCGGACATGAGTTCATCTTCAGTCGTAGGTAACTCCTTATACTTGAAAACATCATTAAGAAATAAAAAGATTTCATTAAATCATAACAGGGCCTTAGGTTTAGGGTAAAGAGAGTATCCATAGGCTTATATAACTTAAAGAGTTCATGATCTTGTCACACCCTATGTTTTTTATATGAATGTACAAGAGATAATATAAGCAATGAATTATAGTTCAGGCGAACAAATTGAACTTTATTCATTAAATAGTGTCACACAGTTTATTGTACCAACACTACAGGGGTGAATTACATTTTATTCTCAATATGAAAAATAAAGTATGTCATTAAAAACCGCCACTACTTGATCTCATCTTCTTTAGCCTCCAACCATATATTTTAATAAGAAAATTTGAGGCTTGAGGGGGGGAGGACTATCCTCTTTCTCCTGTAACATCTGGAGAAACAATAAATTAGTACAAATATGCTAAGCATATCTTACCAAATTTATAACATATTATATGTATATTAGAGCTTAGAGTGGGTATAAAAAAATTATTTTTTGATACAACCACATGGTTTAAAATAATAATAAGAATGCCAAGGAATTTAAGCTGATAATTCCATACTTATCAGATTTCAAGGGGGTGTAGAAATAAACAAAGTGTCGTCAATATAACCGATTTACAATCAACCTAAAACCTTTGGGAAAAATTTACCAGCTATGCACACAATTAAAATGGCACTCGTATGTATGTAGATAAAATCCAGGATCTCAATATCTTAGATCTTTGGACAAGTAGAAAAATTTCATGGGATAACACGATAGTCTACTACCTAGTTATTATTGATTCTTCTTTCAATAAATAATATGCACACAGGTGCAGGGTGAACTGATTCAATCACTACAATAATTTTCATGAAATTATCTATTAGGTGAGAAGGGTTAAATTTATCCTATTGATCATAACTAAAAATAACCAGTGATTTAATAACATATGATTTGGTAATTTCCACACATAATTATAATAAAATAGGGCTATCATGAAATGATATCAATAGCCGTTAAAATAGTATGCAAAAGTTTACTATTAAAAAGATAAAAACCTACTTGTACGTATATCAAATGACCTAAGTATGATCAAAAGAGGAGATCAGAAGGGCCTAGTACTTGGTTATCTGTACACAAATACTTGTGTGAGTAATTATGGTGGATAATAATGTTGATTTGATAATATTATAACAAAAAATGTGTTTGTTAATGTTTAAAAAGGTTAATTGTAAATATTTTGAGACTTTAAAATCGAAGGCTTAAGGTCAAATTTGAAACATAGGGAAGAAAACTTTTTCACTCAAAATCTATCAAAGTACTTGTAGAAAAAACTTAGGGTTAAAATTCAAAACTTGGAAAAATCAAAAGAGGTCAATTTTCAATTTAAAGATTCCTATTTTTTTATAACTTTACTCCAACCTTATACCATTTTGACCAGAAAAATAAAATAAAATATTGAAAAAAATCAGAATTTTTTTATTAGTCGCGCGCCCTCACATGCTTGGTCAATGGTTCTGATTGAAAAGTTCATTTTCAACCTCTCGACAGTTAACCTAGGGTTTGAGAAAACTTTTATCTTGCATAACTCTTGATTTCATAAACCAATCGAGACGATTCCTAAAACAATCCAACCTAATTTATCACAAGGAATCCAAAAATATAAGTTTAAAGGATTAAGGTTCAGTATTCATAGAGTTACAAAACTGTGTACTTTTCAGAAAATTTAACCAAACTTTCAAAGCTTCACTGAATATGGTAGACGGTCTTATGGATATGGTTGTGCTTTTGTTATCCTAAGGAAGCATTTGGATTTGGTTTGAAGGATTGGGGTGGTCTGGCTGTGGAGAATTTGAAGTTTTTATTTTTCTAAAACATATAACACCTTCGAGCAATTGAAGCTCAAAAATTATGATTTTTCAAAAATGATCAATGCGTTGGAGCTCTTGAGTTCATAAGGGACCATTCCTCACTTTGAATTTGGTTCAAAGTTAACGAAACATATTTCACCATTAAAGCTCAAGATTTAATGGAGTTTTTTCTTGTTTCATTGAACGGAGGCCATTTTGGACGTAAAACCTTGGATGCTTGGATTGATATGAGCCTATTAACAACATAGAAAACTATTGGAATTAAAAGAATGAACTTTAACACATAAAATAACATAATACCAGTTCAGAGAAAAATTTCAAACTTTTATTAGGTTCAAGGGGTGAGTTTTATTAGTTTTGGTCATGGGGGATTTATAGTAAGAGGTAAGAGAATTCTATTAGAGAAATTTGGAGGTGGATTATTCTTTTGTTTAAGAACATAGGAGTGTGGAAACTTGAAATTCACATGGTTACATGGTGTAACCATGTATTTTTGGCTTCTACTACCCATGTGGAGGCTGATGTGGCAAGGGGTAGTATGTAAGTATTGAATATTTAAGTTTTAGTCCTTAGTTTGAACTTTTTATATTTATTTGGCATTAAATATGGTATTTGTGTAAGTTTTAGGGGAATTTCTATAATTTTATGAAAATATTGGGGTTGGTGCTATAAATTTTTATTAGTTGAGGTATAGAGATTTGATTTATTGTAAAGTTTGGGTCTGGAGGTTAAGTATAGGTCAAGTATCATGTTATTTTTCAATAAGATTTTTATTCAAAAATAATATTAACATAACAAGTGAGTAAATCAACCTCTTCACTTTCATTTTGCACTAAAATAAACCATTTTATTGTTAAAAAAAGAATGATTTACTAAAATAAACAGGGTCACGAGTTCGGTAAGAGCATAACTATCATGTGCACCAATCAAATCACAAATACAATTGAACATGCTTAACTTTAATTTATATGCCTTAAATCAAATTTAAGATTATCAAACTTACACAAATAAGATCTATCTCTAATAGTTGATAGTGCATCTGCTCAAAATCGAGATGGAGCAAAAGTACCCAAATTACAATGTATTATCGTAATAGAGTTAACTCTTCTTTTTAATTTCTTTTAGTCACAAATAGAAAAACCAAGATATATCTGACATTATATTTAAAACACAAAATACATCAAATTTCATCTCTAACAAGGTGATGAATCTAAATGTTGTGAAGGTAGAGACCTACAAAACAAAACAACATCTAGAGAACGCACTAGTTTTATAATACAATGGGAAAAACCTCAAGCAAAACAAAACGAAAAAAATGAACTATTGTAGAGACTTACAAAATAAAACAACGAATTAATATCGGATGACTCACTACATTTACCAACCCTCTTTCAAACCATATCTTTCGCAACAGGAATGTGCGTACATTTTGAAAATGCTCCACAAATGTGATCGGTTTGGCCCGAAACTATTGTCTTGGATACCACTCTTTAGGATGTGACTCTTCCTAAAGGTTTTGAAAGTGTTTGGAATATTTTGGCTTGCCTAATCCTCACAATGTAGTTTTAGATATCACAAAATGTCTCACAAGAACAAAGATATGAAAATTTTGGTTAATGATAAAATAGATGTAATCAAACATCAATGAGGCTTTTAAATGAAACTTTGAAAAAAAAACATCTCAAAAATGCAAAGAGAGAAATGAAAAATAAAACTAAAAGATGTTTTCTCTTAATAATCTTGCAATCCTTAAAATGCACTCTTAAATTATTTTCTTCATTAGGTCTTATAGAGGTGATTTATTGGATATATTTGATAATGAGGTAAATACTCTCTTAAATGCACTGTATATATTATTGGGAATGCAAGAGGGGTATACGAGTGTAAGAGTAGCATATTCATCAAAATCTAGATAGTTAAGTATAAAAGATATACATGCAAACTTGGATTTGCATGGATTCCCATGAAAAAAAATGAAATATTTAAAAATGATTTGGTTTTCCAAAAAGGCACATGTTTAATGAAATAAGTTCATTGAAATGAACCTAAATCAAGTTGTTGTAAGCCTAAGTCAACATTTTCACAAAACCAATTATCCAGGCTCGCGACTAACGAAGGTAGTCTTCATTAAAGAGAGGTTTCCATTTGTCTAAGTGAACATTTCATCATTTTTTGGTACAAAGTATAAAAACGAGCTATGGTGTTTTAGACTACCAATATTTTTTATTTTTTTGAAGAAAGAGGACGGTACCTCTGAATTTTATTTATCAGGGGAGAAAACGCCTCTCAAAGGTGGAATGTATAAGCTTAAAGAAAAGAAAAAACTTTTTGTGAGCCAATTGCTAAAAAGATTGGACAAAACAAAACAAAACTTGGGGCTTTATGTAAGCCCCATCACATGAAGGATCCTAGACGCAATAAAGGAGGTCAAAGTTTTAAAAATCAAATGTAGTTTTTACCGCTTTTATCCATCTTGCAAGTGCCTCTAGCCATGAGAGAAAATTCATTATGGTTAGACTACCAATATAACATATGATATACATATGCAATTTTCTCTAGAAATATATCCGTATATGCCAACATATATTATCATATTTATATAAGAAATACCAAAAGAACAATACCAACACATAAATAAAAAATGATTTTCAAAATGATTAAAAGTTAAATTTAAATGTGAAAAAAGTGTTAAAGATGTTTATGTCCTTTTACCTTTGCAATACATTCATTTCCAGAAATATGAATAAGAACGATGCCGATAAGAAGTTTGATGAAGTCTAGTGAAAATGTCTTGAAACAAACATTGTCAAAATGACATCAATGACTAAAGACTCAAAGTATATTTTAGAATCGAAATAAGATCATCCAAATAAAGTGGGGCACATGAGTATACAAATACTACAACATAATCACTTGGCATTAAATTAAGAAGTTAAAACGGAACACGTCAAAAACCAAACCTTATCAGTTGTGGAGATTCAAAAATTTCATGATAACTTCCGAAAAAGATGGTTGAAGATTGGAATAAGTTGGGAAGACATCACACTTGATCGGAAACCAACCAAGGCAAGGAACTTGATTTAATTTTCAATTTTGGTTTTATTTAATATTACTAAAAATTATGTATTAGTTAAACAAATTAATATATTTAACTTATGACAAAATAGTATGATAATTAGTTAAATTGATGAATAGCTCAGCGGTATTTTTATGTTGGAAACCATGAATGACTACAACTAGAGTTTTTATAGTATCATGTGAATTAGATTTAACTGATATGTAATCAATGTTTTAAATTTGAATATCCGGATTAAACCATGTTAGAGTCATTATGACTAATGTAATTGGCTATTAATTTAGTTGAAGTATTGAGTATGATGAGACAAATCCATGAATGAGGAACCTAGAGCTTGTATGGAAGCTAATTGTATAATTAATTTAGTTTGGAGTGCAGAGTATGTAGAATTATAGGTTTAGATGTTAAGTAAGTTAACTTTTAATCCTAAATGCATATATCATTAGGAACTAATCTAGCTTTTTTGTATTCAAATTAATGAACTTTGTAAATGAACTTCATCATTTTATGAAGTTCAATTGAAGTTGTTATAGGGTCTGACTCGATTCAACTGGCATTTTTTATTAGTTTAGGCTTTTTGAAGGTTGGTTTCATCGACTGAGCTTGCGGGCTAAACTTAAAACCTATAAGAACTTATCTATCGAGTATTAAGACTGTTAGGGAAGCCTTATTAGGATTCACAAGTGATAAACCATGGGTTAATCTTAGGCCATGTGTACCTTTGTTCTATGATTTTATGTGTGTGATAAAACCATGGGTTTGTGGGTAGGCTTTTTGAAAATTTACTAGTCGGGGATTTGGTAAGCCACATGCGATGGCATTTTGTAATGCATCGTGGAGAATGGTGCAAGTTATCCATAGGTCATAATTTATCCCAATCATATGTACTGAGGTATATTATCCCAATCATTTGTACTAAGGTTTAGGGACCACTGGGTTCGGATCCTTCCATGCAAATGTTGGTATATGGTTACACATTTGGTTTGATGGTGTTGTGATTTTCCATTTTTGTGTTTTAAGACTTTAAGAATTGAGACATACTTTAGTCAGGACTATTAGTGGCACGAGAGATCCTCAGTTGTGTAGATATTCGTGAGTTATTTACTTGTGGGAGGAGTGAGTGTCCTATTATTTAAGGTCATGGGTTGAGCGTACTCATATTGTTAATATGACAACATTATAGCGCCTATGTTAGATTATCATTGTGGCCATCCCCGATCCTCATGGAGGGGGAGAGAGAGAGATGGGTGTCATTTCTTTGGTGAGAGGATCCTGGTCCCGCACATCCCTCTCGGGAGCGCTTCGATTGGCGTCAGCGATGTGTGAGGTGAAAAATATAGAGAGATGGAGTCGCCACTCTATTTTACTCAAAACAGACAACAGAAGGTCGAGCCATCCAAAAGGACAACATCCAAAGACATACTGATACATACGAAACCAAAAATGATTCGAAATGGATTCAGAGGCTAAGTTACGAAATGGGAAGGTGTTAGGCACCCATTTCGCCCTTGCGCTCTTTCATGAATTGTTGCTATTTTCCTTTATTTCCTCATGATATCTGTGCATGTGTATATGTAGTGGATATAGGAATCATCGACTTGTATCATGGGAGAGATAAAGCGAGTCATCCATAGGAATGTTCCTAAAAGTAAAAATAGGATTTACGGGATTATCCTCGCGTTGATCGTTATAATGGAATAATAATGCATACGAAATAATACGCCACTAAGAACAAATACATGTATATGTAAATATACAGAATCTAAGAGAATTAAGTTAAAGAATATAGAAAAATAAAAAATAATGGAAAGAATAGGACTCAAGTCTCGGGTTTTATCCTGAGACGCCTACGTAGCCTATACAGGCATCAAAGTCCACATAGTTCGTATGCAAAACGAGGGGAGGTATTTATCCCATGAATCCAACCGGGGACTTCTCTTATACGTGTGTGTGTGTGTGTGTGTGTGTGTAAAAAAAGTGTTTTATTTGTGGGAAACGTGTGAGAATTCCCATTTGGAATTTATAAGCAAACCCTCTTTTTCTTTTTTTTTGGGTTTAATTTATATGAAAATAAGAGATGTGAAATAATACTAAATAAAAAGTATATTAGGATATGTGAGACGGAGAGAATAAAAGTGCTAAGTAATAAAACAAGTTAATGCGAATTTAGGAGAATTTGAAGAGAGAGTTGAGAAAGAAAATTTGAAGAGAGAATTTGAAGATCTTGAACTTGATCTTGAATGTTATAGAGAAGCCCTTGCACTTGGATGATGATGAAGGGTAGTTAATTCACCAAATTTGGTGAAAAATACAAAGAAAAGTGAGGGTTGGAAAGGGATTTGGATGTAGAAATCACGCTAACTTCGAGAGAGATTTTCTGAGTTCGCCGAGAGTGATGGATCTCAGATCTTGGGTCCTTTGCCATGAGATACGACCCTCCTTTTTATAGGCCCAGGGAATTTCTGATCGGCATGGGTCTGGTCCTGCTAATCGACAGGTGTTTTTAGGCACACTGCCGATAAGTAGGATTTTGAACGTGTCGTATGGCTGTCTCTTTCAGGTTCCTTCGAAAAAATGGTCGTAGAATGCGAACCGTTGATCCGAATTGCACATGGGGAGAATCGATGGAAAGCTACTTCATAGACCTTAGAAATTTCTTGGGACTGCTCCCGGGTCTGGGAGTTGTTTTTAGGACAAATGTGGCTTGGAAACGCTCGTCGATCCTATGGACGGGGATCGTCGGACGCAAACGGATCGTTCGTCCGTATGGTAAGTCAGAATCGCGCATGGGGTGGACCGTTGGAAAAGTTAGGAGATGTAATTCGACATTACAAAGATTTAACCCGATTTTGGGAGTTGACTTTGGTCAATCGAGGTCTGGGAACGTTCGGTGACCTTTCAGAGTAAAATAGATCGTTCGTCTGTACTGTAAGTCAGAATCGTTCACAGGATAGACCATTTGAAAGGGGTTTCAATGCCAATTTATGATTCATTCAGTCTCGATTGAGCTTAAGAGTTGACTTGGGTTAAACGAAGCCCGGGAGCATCCGGTGGCCTTTTGATCAAGTTTTGGGGGAGAATGGGTGGTTCGTCTGCATCGTAAGTCAGAATTGCGCACGGGGTGGACTGTTAGAAAGAGATTTTAGTTCCCTTTGAAAATTTATTCAGTCTCAGTCGAGTTGAAGAGTTTTACTTTTGGTTAAACGGAGCCTGGGAGTACCTGATGGCCTCTAGGTCAGTACTCGGGGTATGAATTAGGTTTATAGTGATGAAGGGAAGTGCTAGGGGCCTAAGGAGAGGTTTAAAGGGTGTTACAATGTGGTGTCTATAGAGCCCCTCGAAGGATGAGTTTGGAATAAACGATAGCCGTCGAATAGACACCGCATGATGCCTTTGAAAGTGGATGACCAATTCAGAGGGTCAAGGTTGATTCAGAGGACTTGGGGATGAGAATGACCGATTCAGAGGGTCGAGGCCAATTCTTTGGACCTAAGGGTGAGGATGACCGATTCAGAGGGTCGAGGCTGATTCTGAGGAACTAAGGGGGAATACTGGGGATGGTTTGAAGGAAGTGATGATAGAAGATTTAGGTCAATTTCTAGGACCTAAAGCAATGTTGGGGTTAACCAATTCTATAGGTCGAAGCCAATTCCGAGGGCTTAAATTGTTATGACCAATTCTATGGGTCAAAGTCGATTCTGAGGGATTAAATTGTGATGACCAATTCTGCGAGTCGAAGCCAATTTCAAGGGATTAAATTATGATGACTAATTTTACAGGTCGCAGCCAATTCTGAGGGCTTAAATTGTGATGACCAATTCTGCGGGTCAAAGCCAATTCTGAGGGCTTAAATTGTGATGACCAATTCTGCGGGTCGAAACCAATTTCTGAGGGCTTAAATGGTGATGACCAATTCTGCAGGTCAAATCCATTTCTGAAGGCTTAAATTAAGATGTTATCGTATAACTCTGTATGGGAAATTACCTCTTGATTTTGATTTGAGTTGGGGAACTGATTTTTGGGGGAACTTTCATGTCTTCCGGATACTTTGCAAAGGAATAGACAATTTGGTGTTGTAAATTCCACTGGGGAAGAGATTAGGTGGTCCAGGGTTTGGATGTTTTGCACAGAGAAATTTGAGACTTTTGGGGAATAGAAGATAACCTGGGGTTTGGGATACTTTAGGGGTCCTCTGGGGACGTTGCCGGGGGGAAATTCACTTGGCTTTTGATGGTTCTTCTAGGGGAATAGGGGCTCCTCTTGAGGGAGTGTGAAATTTTCTTGATGAAATTGTTCTAAATCCTCCTCGGGATTTTTAGAAATTTTCTGAGGATTTTTTTAGTGTTTTCTGGTATTTTCTAGGAGTTTTTGTACGGAAATTAAAGGGGGTGCCGATCGGCATGGTGTGGAGGGTGCCATTCGATAGAGGCACGGACTTTTGGACTGCCTTGAGAAGGTAAAAGGTCAGTGTCAATCGGTTGGTTTGGGGTTAGTGCCGATCGGCATGACCCTTGGCTTCCTATGAAAGGGGGTGGGTTCCCCTCATTTTTCACACCATCTTTCCTTCTCTCTCTCTCTGCAACTTTCTTCTGCAAAACGTTCTAACATTCCACAACCTAAAATATGGTCGCTTTTATAAGCACTTCGGTACACCAGGAGTGGTTGGCTGTTGATGATTGGGCGAAGGTGGAGTGGAGGGCTAGGGCACCTCTTGATTTGGGGAGTGAGAACTCTTTTGATGCATTCGAGCAAGTTGCAGATGAGAGGACTTTACTGCGAGAACCTTCGCGTCATCATTCTTCTAGAGTGGTGAACCCTGGTGGTTATGTAAGTACAAAAATGGCTTTTGGCATTCTCTTTTGGTGATTTCCTTTTTTCTTTTGTTTTGGATTTTGACAAGCCTTTTTCTATGGGAGTCTGATGTTTCTTTGTCGACTATGCATGCCCGCGGGACGAGGGGCTTAAGGATATATGGGAGCACCTTCCACCTGTGGTGCATTGGGTAGTATCATCAGCAGGCTTTGGGAGGTTGGCGCCTGTGCTGGATGAGACGCCTCGTTCGATGGTGGTCTTATGCGCTCTGGGGGAGAGGTGGTGGGACACTACCCACACCTTCCATTTTGGCTTTGGGGAGATGACTGTGACTCCCATAGAAGTGCAACAGCTATTGGGGCTGGATTGTGATGGAGAGCAAATAAAGGTGGATCGTTCCTTGCGGGTGACGCCGGAGGTGGTGCGAGCGGCATTAGGTGATGTGGGGAGGATAGTATCTGGGGACTCTATATGTCTATCCCTGATGAGGGATGTTTTGCTGAGTAGGGTGATTGATGCGGAGGACGAGTTGCATGTGAGGCAAATGGCCCGGCTATTTATTCTGCTAGTTTTGGGGGGAGTTTTGGTGGCATCGAGCAGTGAAGTTGTCCACTTATGGTTTTCACCATACTTGATGATTTTTTCGAATATCCCTCTTTATGACTGGGGGAGCCTGACTTTAGCAACCCTTTATTTTTCTCTGGATGCATTTAATCGGTACTGTCGATAGTCTTTCAGTAGAGACACATATCTTCTTGAGGTATTCTTTAGTTTGCATATTTTCTTTTCATGCATTCACATTTTCCTTGTGCGTCTCTTTTTTTATTGCGAATTCTTATCTTTGACAGAATTGGTTCTATGGGGTATTTAGGTGTAATACCCAGCTGATTTCTTCGAAGGACGAGACTGTTGGGGACTTTTGCCGGTTGTATCGATGGTGTAAGGCCAATCGATAGTCAAGGAAGTCTCTTTCTCTCGAGGCGGTGCGTCAGGTCTTGAATGGCCTAACCAGTGATAGGGTAAGACTTTTCTCTTATTCAGTCTTGGACTTTGTGTGCTCTGATTCCATATTAACTAATATCTATTGGGGACTTTTCAGGTGAACTTTTACCATTGGGGTACGGCTATTCAAGACACGTGGTCGACTGGGGTGAATGCACAGATGAGGAGTTTACTGGCGCATGAGATTGGCCACTCTTGGTATCTCGGGGAGAGGGTGGTCCGACAGATTACTGAGGAGGAAGTGGTGGTGCCACCTGCGAGACCCCCTATGTCTATGAGGCGGGAGCGAATGTTGCCAGAGGACTCGAAGATTGGGGCGATGATTGGCGAGTCCTATCTGTTGTATAACGACACAGTTATGTCATATGATTATATGGACTTTGTGACGAGTTCGCTGATGGCGCCCAGCATATATGATACACTGCCTTTCCCTCCTGTGGGTTCGAGTCGGCCAGTGGGGTCCTCCCACAGCGGTGGTCGTCCATCGACATTTGTGGCGGTGGCAACTCTGGAGGTTCCCTTTGTGCGATTGCATACCCCTTCTTATAACATTTGGAGGGATGATGGAGGGATGGTGCCTATGTTGCATCGTCCTCATGCGACGGACCCGGAGGAGTTGGGCTTAACAGATGACGTTCTTTGTCCTTTGGTCTACCTTTATGTTCTTCTCTTTTCCTTCTTTTTGGTTTCTTTTGATTTCTCTGGTTGATACTGACTCTGTCTTTTCTTTCAGTAACTCCGGGTGTCCACCACTTGGCTGAGGGACATTAGGGACTATATATCTTCAACGACTGCCCATATTTGGGACGCCATTCCTGTTCCTTCTTGCTTGGTGCCGTCTTCCTCATTTGGGAGGGAGTCTGGTTAGGGTAGCGGTGGTGCGTCATCTCGTCGCAGGGGAAAGAGAGCGCGTCGTAGGGCTAGAAGCTCTTAGGAGGAAAGGTCAGGTGGGATTGAGAGGGAAAGGGTAAGTGAGAGAGAATGCGGGTTCGGGCTGAGTCCTGTTATTTTTTTTTGCTTTTCTTTATTTGCTGCAAAATCGATGTAACACGGAAAAAATATCTATGCAATGCAATGGAGTTTTTTATTATCTTCTGTTAGTAATGAATGAATGCATGCATATGCGCTTTTTTACTTTGTTGCTGAGGCTGTAAAAAGAAATATTTTTTGAAATTTTGAAAGAAGGTTTATTTACAAAGAGAAATTACATAAAGATGGAAAGGAATTTTGAAATTCTGTTGAGAATATCAATTTATTTTCACTAAATTATTATTATTATTTTTATTTATTTTAGCAAATGAGGAAAAAGGTAAGTTTCTAAAAATAGGGGTTTGTCGATTGGCAAGCTCCTTATCCTGCCTATCGGCAGGTCAATCCAGTCTAATCAATCAAGGCATTGCTTGGTACTCTCTTCAGCCTTTGTTACCTTACGTGGCAGGATTCCCTCTGATTTCTGCAGGGGTTGTGTCTCTTGTGAGGGTTTTCAAGTATAAAAAGGGGTAAGGGTGAAGTATTTTCATCACACCTTCACATTCTAACTTTCTTATTCTGTGAGATGGCTCTCCCTGGTAGTGTTGAGTTCGCCAACTACCTCGAGGCTTTGGAGGCGATGTGCTCCTACAACGTCAACTACGATGCTTTCAACATGCGTCGAGTCTCTTTATGGCATAATCGACCCATAGAGTGGAACATGCTGATGGCGGCGGTACAATTTTGCTACCCCGAAGACCATGTATTCCACTTTGGCTTGGAAGAATTCTGTCCGACTTATGAGGAATTTTCTACCATGTTGGGGGTAAATCATAGTGTGGCAGCTGCTATGCCTGAGTTTTCCCGGTCTCCCCGAGAGCTATTGGCTAGACTTCTCTATATATCGCCTTCGGCGGGTAGACCTTTGGTTACTGGAGGAATGATTTCCCTCCTGGCGGTGCTGCAGTCTATGCATTTGCAGGAGGTTGATCATGTTAGGTATGCCGAAGACGTCGTTCTGGGCTTGGTTTCAAAATTACTACTGGTGACTGGGGAACTACTGGTGGACCCGGAACTTGCAGCCATTACTTCATGGATGTCATACAGTCTCAATCCTGCGGCGGTGATATTGGCTGAGACTTTGAATGGCCTGGATGCCTGGTGAGAAGGTCGTTCTGAATTTCTGAGGGGTAGCCCTGTGATGCTATCTATGTAGTTGTTTGAAATATTCTGCCTAGTGACGCCTTCAAAATATCCTTTGTCAGCTGTGCCTAACTTCTTCTCGCGCCATTTCGTCAGTGTTGGCCTGGATATCGTGAGCTGGGAGAACTGGTTTGTGGAGCATAGGGCTTTAAATCTGCACTGGTCAGTGCCTTGGTGAGGATAGCTGTTTCCTATTCTAGAGTTAGGGGCATACCCGTACGTGCGGCTGGTTAGTCTCAGATAGACCTCTTTCTATTTTCCTTGGCGACTTCTGCACCAATTTGGTTGGGAGTAGGTCGTGCCATCTCGAACACTAGACTTCTTTCCAGTCAAAGATCTGACAGAGCGTCTGCACATGCAACTTGACCCTTTGTGGGAGAGTCGGTGTCCGTTAACTCGTCCTTCTCAGTTATTTGGGAGAGTCTAGCACATCCCCTGGGATTATATGAAGTGATTATGGAGAAGAGTAGTTAGCAAGATGTTGGTAGTGGAGGCTGGTTCGAGCTTATCAATTTATGGGGCATATGCGACACTCTATTTGGGAAGAGGAAGCTTGGGGACCCTAGGATGTAGATGATGACGGAGAAGGATCCTCTGGTAGCTGTGGGTAGGACTCGTGGGGAGTTTATTTTGTAATGGGGGATAAGTTTGGGGTTTTATTTGGCTTTTTAGGAAGGTGGGGGAGGGAGTTATTCGTTCCTTTTCTTATGTAATTGCACTGTAACTTCTTATTAGTGAAATAAATAAGTTTTTGATCATCCAGCTGTGCCTTTTAATGAATTTTGTATTTTGAATTATCTATATCGATCGGTAAGGCATACATAATCCTTTCGTTCAAGTATATGTTAGAGTGAACTGTCCTTCTCGGAGGTAAGAAAAGAATAGTTTTTTATGAAAAAAGAAAGGTTCGTGCTCATATGGGATGCATGAGCTGCCTATGTACCTATGGGGATTTTAAAAAGTTTTAATTTTCTCAAAGAAAATGGTTTTGTAGAGGATTAGGCCCACGTAGTTCTAGGTAGAGGTAAATGAAGATTTTTTTTTTAAATTGAAGGGAGATGAAAAGATTCGTAGCTCACCGAGATTTCGAACTAGGGGTAAAAATTCTTGAGATGGTCTAGGTTGACTGGACGATCCATCTCTTCTCCATCTAGGTCGATGATCATGGAGGCACCGCCGGACATGATCTTCTTCATAATGTACGGGCCACTCCAATTGAGCTTGAATTTCCCTCTGGGGTCCCAGATGGGTTCTACTATTTTTTAGGGATAAATCCCCTTCTCGGATACCGTGGTCCTTGACTCTCTTATTAAATGAACGTGCTATTCGACGATGGTACCCTTGTATGTGATACAACACTTTCAGTCTGCTTTCTTCCAAGAGTGACAGCTCATCGAGATGGCTTTGATGCTAGTCCTCCTCACTAACTTGGCTTTCGAGTATGACATGAAGTGAAAGGAATTCTATCTCCATGGGTAGGACTGCTTCCATGCCGTAGACTGGAGAGTAAGGGGTAGCCCTAGTAGAGGTTTGAATTGAGGTTCGGTATCCCCAAAAGGTGTAAGGGATTCGATTGACCCCATCTCGATAGCTTTCGATCATCTTACTGATGATGGATTTGAGGTTCTTATTGGCTGCTTCGGCCGCACCATTGGTCTGAGGTTGGTAGGGAGAATATTTGTATCTCTGAATCCCGTACTCATTGACCAATTATGTGACTTTTGCCTCGAAGTGTAACCCGTTATCTGACACTATCTCACGCGGGACCCCATATCGACAAATGATGTTCTTCCTGATGAATTTGGCCACTTTCTTGGCATTCAGAACTGCGTATGACTCGGCTTCAACCCATTTAGTGAAGTAATCAATGGAAAATAGGATGAATTCATGCCCGTTGGAAGCTTTTGGTGTAACCTTCCCTATTATATCTATACCCCAGGTGGAGAATGGCATGGGAGAAGTCATGTTGTATAATTCTCGCAGAGGTAGGTGTTGAAGGTTGGAAAACTGTTGGCATTTTAGGCATCTCCGAACATAGGCGGTGCAATCCTGGATCATGGTGGTCTAGTAATAGCCTTGTTGAATGATCTTCTTGGCAATCATGTGACCGTTCATGTGGGGCCCTCATTCCCCGTTGTGGATTTTCTGCATTACCTCTTCAATGTCAGCCACTGCGATGCAGTGTAGATGGGTTTCATAGAAGTTTCTTTTGAATAGTGTTTTGTGACAGATGATGTACTGGGCGGCCAGTCTTCGGAGGGTTGCTTGGTCTTTCTTGTTGGAACCCTCGGGATACCTACCATGCTTGAGGAGGTGCCAAATATCATAGTACCAACAATTGGATAGCCTGAGATCTTCTTAAGTAATGAGCTCAATGTGGTAGCAGTGGGTTGGTTTGTCTTTCTTTTGGACTAGGAAGGGGGCCATTATTATTCCTTCGAGCATGTCGACCATGGAGTCCAAGGTAGCAAGGGCATCGGATAGGTTATTCTTTTCTCGAGGTAAGTAGTGGAAGGTGATATCTTGGAATTGGGAGGATAATTCTTCTAAGTGGGCATGGAAGGGTTGGAGTTTCTCGTCCCTAACTTTCCATTTTCTGAGCACTTGACCGATGATGAGGGAAGAATCCCCATTTTCGAAATCACTTGTAGATAAAAATAACTTTCTTGAAAATTTAACAATTTCGGATCCCTGGCAACGGCGCCAAAAACTTGACGCGACTAAGAATTTGTCTCAAAAGTGCGTTTTACTCTAGGCTCAAGTGCAAGCCTGTCGCTCAAGTAATAACCCGGTAAGTCGGGATCGTATCCACAGGGATATAGATTGCCAAATAGTAATAAGAAAAATTATTAAATCTTGAAATGATTTCTTAAAAGAAACAAAAAGATGATTAATGATTGGGAAAATTTCTAGTGAAATAAAAATTTACTTAAGAAAAACAAACTGAAAATTGCAAAAAAAAAAAATTAGATCTGACAAATGGGAGAAAATAGGGTAGGGTACAATCCCTCAATCCTTAACAAATTACCATATAGAATACTAGAATTGTAAATTAAAATTATTGACTAGATCCAGTCTTTATATATCCTAAGCATTACGTATATGAGGTTCAAGCCCGCACCATACGAAATCAAAGGCAAATACAAAGCGGTGAATGGAAAATTATACTCGCAAAGCATTCTTAAACATCTCAAGTACCTAGGGCAAGAGAGATTAAAAGATTGACAATGTTTGTATGAGTTTCTTTCACGATTCAATCAATATTTTAATTTAACCTCTATTTTCTACATAAATAATTTACCTTGGATTGAGTTTATGTACCCCAACCCTTGGGAATTTAGCTACTCATGATTTGATTCAAGAATAAATTCACGTATAAAATTATGGATCTACAAAACATGATAAATAATTTGCAAATAATAAAACTAGAGAATGGAAAGATTTTACTTGAATGCAGCAACAAAAACGGAATTGGAATTCAGAATTTCTTACAAACTAGGGTTCATGAAAACTCTTGAAGGAATAGAAATTTTTTTCTCAAAATCTAACCCTAAAATTCAACCTCTAATTCTCGCTAGAACTCTAAACCTAGCTATTCTAACCTAGCCTCCTCCAAATGATGTAGGTCATGGGCTTTTATAGCACAAAGTCTCGAAATTGACAGCTCAAGTTGCTTGTGGCACAAGTTTTCCAAGAGTTGCACTGCATTAACTGCATAATTAATTGCCAGGATTTCGCATGATCGGACCGGTCCGGATTACCCTCGGATCGGTCCGATATCCACCGGATCGGTTCTTTTATTTCTACCGGATCGGTCCGATTGTCTTCTACTTTGACTTTCTTCTTGCAACTTTGACTAGCCATATCTTTTGATCTTGAACTCCGATTTAGGTGTCGTTTCTTCCTATGCTCTTGTGAGCTCATGCTCTTCAACTTCACTTTTGGTGTCGCCTTCGATTTTTGAGTGGAACTTTACTCTTTTGCCCTTTGACTTTTCTTCTGATTTTCTTCTTTTCCTTTCTTGCATTCCATTCCTGAAAACTTCATCACAATTACACAAAAACTAGGGAATATTGTTAAAAACAGACAATAGATTGATATGGACTAAAAATGATTCAATTACCTTGTTCGAGATATTAAAATCACCGAAATTAAGGGGATAAATATGAAGAATATGTGCCTAATAACACCCCCTAACTTAGGACTTTGCACGTCCCGGGCAATGTAACTGAATCTAACCAAAATTCTACCCTTGAAAATTCTTTTATTGGGATAGAATACCTTTTTCGCGGGCAAGCGATTGCATTTAGCATATGAAAAAAGCCTTTAAACCTCTAGGTTACCCTAGTAGGATAAGTTTTGTCTCGTGAGGGTTTGCAGTGAATATACCCACAAAATTCTTTATTGACTCAAATAATTATCAAAATACTTAAAAATTTTACAATTTAAACTTTTCGAAAAATAATCACCATAAATTCATATTCAAATGTCTCAAACCATAGTGTGTGTGTGCAAAGCCAGAAATTAAACCTCAAATTTCCACCGATTGAGCATTACGTTACTTTTCGAAAATTCGTTTTGATTCAAATTCTTACGGATTCACTCACAAACGAATCACTCGTATTGTGGTTGTTTTCTCTCAGTATGCATGATAAAAAAGTAAATATAATGGACACAAATTCACGCATACAAAATTAAAAAGAAGGAAATATATGGTGAAAATATCTCATCATCGGAATACAGTTATTAGGAAATGGGAAACATCATCTCTTAATCACACCATTTTAATCTCTTGTATTATATTTTCATGTCTTATCTCTCCATGCAGTAATTAATTTCGTCATTCGGACTCGGTAAGGACTTTTCGAGTTAAAAGTGTAAAGGGTAAAATTGGGAATAGGCGGAATGTTCGAAATTGGAAAATTTCCTTATGACGTCCATTAGTGCTTTTTCGAGCATTTGCTCATTTTTCTCTTTCTTTTTCAATTTTCATTTTTTTTCTCACTATTTTTTTTCTTCTTGCCCCTTTTTATTGCACAATTTGGACTTACTTGATGAATTTTCTCAATTTTCACAATTCCGGGCTATTTGGGTTTTTCGGGATATCAAACGAAAGGAAAATATTTTATAGGCTCAAATTGGGTTATCAAAGGGATTATTTTTCACATCTTTTTATGGCCAATATTTTTGGGTAACAAACGAGGGCCTACTTCATTGTCCAAATTGCTAATCACATTACCATATGCATCTCGAGATTAATTAAGTTTAGAGATATATTTAGCATGCATTTCGAGACAACATTTCACACATTTTCCATAACCGATCAAAACAAAGGATTGATATCATCAACGACTTATTAAAATGTTGAAAAGAACTTTGAGTTAATCATAAACTCGGATTGATTTAAAAACTCATAAAAAATTGAAAGGCTCGAAATCTCACCGGGTCTGATCAATCTCCACACTTATTCGTTAAGTCGTCAATTTTCTTTCAATTTCCATCTTTGGTCAATTTTGGCTTAGTGCATTATGAATTTTACAATTTGAGACTTCAAACAGAATAACGGTGATATTTTTGATAAATTTAAATTCCAATTTTTATTTATTTTGAAGAAAAATATTTTTGACTTTTTTTTAAAAAAAACACTTGGAAAGAACATGTGATCGAATCAATGAATCTAAACAATAAATGGGAAGAATATCCCACACCCCCTAACTTAAATGTTGCATTGTCCTCAATGCGAATCAAGAACTCAACATAAAGAGAGGAAAAGAAAGATATTACCCAAATGGAGCGATCCCCGATAAGTGCAAGTCCATTGAATCTACAAAACATGTTAGAACAAAGCATAGCGAAAAGAATAACAAAAACTCTAACTAATTACTCTACACTATTAAAAAAAGAAAAGAAAAAGAAAAAGAAAAAAAAACTAATTATGTACAACCTACGATTTGAAATTCTAATAACTCATATAGTAAAAGTCGAAAAATTTGAGGGTCCACCCAAAATACAATTTGACTTTGAGGGATTAATGGTGTACCCTCACTATAAAGCATGCCTCCCGAAAAATAAGAATTTCGTTTGAAAAACGGAAGGCATGTGCAAATGTTAAAAAATGAACCATCACCAATTAAAAAATTTAGGGGGATAATGAGGGATTTGGGTGCATAGGGGGACAAGTACCATTGGGATCCAAGAAAAATAGAATCACTTCCCAAAGATTTTTTAAGAATTATGGGAAGCGGAGAACACAAACTAAAAGAGTCCATCTTGGAAAACAATTCAAGCATTGAGTCCTTGTCCTCAAAATCTTCTCCCTCAAAATTTTCAATTGAGTCTGGTGGAGTGACACGTCTGAGTGTATGGCCCGTAAGATGAAGCATCTCAAAAAAACATTCTCATACGAGAATCGGATCAACATCCTCAAGACATTCATCCAGTTCTTGTGATGGATTTAATGGTTCGATAATAGTGGGGTCACAAGGAGACAAATGATCTTCAACCTCAATAGGTTTTGAAATATTTATAAGAGGTTGATATTCAAAAGAACTTGGATCACTCTCAATGATTTCATTCTCAAAAGTATTAGGTGAAGCGCAAGTCTCGACCTTCTCTAAGGTGTCCAAATAATCATTCAACTCCTTGCAAGTTGCTAGAATTTTCGACTCGGTAACAGCAAGGTCATCAGATTTCTTTTTTATATCAAGCAAGAGTTCTTCCAAAGTAGGCTTCTTTGGTTCTAGCACCTCGAATTCCTCATTTGGTTGAAAACTTACTTCATCTTCAAAACTATCGAAAGAAAAATCCTCATTGGGTTCAAATAATGCATCTAACTCTTGCTCCCAATAACGATTTTTTTCTCGATATTCTTTTTCAAGTCTTTCTTCTTCAAGCAATTGATTTTGATAAATTTGGATTTTATTAGCACTAGGCTTGTATTTATGAGACTCATTTTTAGTAATATTGATCCAATGATCATAAATCGTGAGTTCATTCTCCTCATTATTAGCATAACAATTAAAGCCACCAAAAGAGTTAAAATAAGACATTTCAAATTGGGCAATTCAAGAACGTGACACTCATATTTTTTTTTTCGAAATCACTTGTAGATAAAAATAACTTTCTTGAAAATTTAACAATTTCGGATCCCCGGCAACGTCGCCAAAAACTTGACGCGACTAAGAATTTGTCTCAAAAGTGCGTTTTACTCTAGGCTCAAGTGCAAGCCTGTCGCTCAAGTAATAACCCGGTAAGTCGGGATCGTATCCACAGGGATATAGATTGCCAAATAGTAATAAGAAAAATTATTAAATCTTGAAATGATTTCTTAAAAGAAACAAAAAGATGATTAATGATTGGGAAAATTTCTAGTGAAATAAAAATTTACTTAAGAAAAACAAACTGAAAATTGCAAAAAAAAAATTAGATCTGACAAATGGGAGAAAATAGGGTAGGGTACAATCCCTCAATCCTTAACAAATTACCGTATAGAATACTAGAATTGTAAATTAAAATTATTGACTAGATCCAGTCTTTATATATCCTAAGCATTACGTATATGAGGTTTAAGCCCGCACCATACGAAATCAAAGGCAAATACAAAGCGGTGAATGGAAAATTATACTCGCAAAGCGTTCTTAAACATCTGAAGTACCTAGGGCAAGAGAGATTAAAAGATTGACAATGTTTGTATGATTTTCTTTCACGATTCAATCAATATTTTAATTTAACCTCTATTTTCTACATAAATAATTTACCTTGGATTGAGTTCATGTACCCCAACCCTTGGGAATTTAGCTACTCATGATTTGATTCAAGAATAAATTCACATATAAAATTATGGATCTACAAAACATGGTAAATAATTTGCAAATAATAAAACTAGAGAATGGAAAGATTTTACTTGAATGCAGCAACAAAAACGGAATTGGAATTCAGAATTTCTTACAAACTAGGGTTCATGAAAACTCTTGAAGGAATATAAATTTTTTTCTCAAAATCTAACCCTAAAATTCAACCTCTAATTCTCTCTAGAACTCTAAACCTAGCTATTCTAACCTAGCCTCCTCCAAATGATGTAGGGCATGGGCTTTTATAGCACAAAGTCTCGAAATTGACAGCTCAAGTTGCTTGTGGCACAAGTTTTCCAAGAGTTGCACTGCATTAACTGCATAATTAATTGCTAGGATTTCGCATGGCTGGACCGGTCCGGATTACCCTCGGATCGGTCCGATATCCACCGGATCGGTTCTTTTATTTCTACCGGATCGGTCCGATTGTCTTCTACTTTGACTAGCCATATCTTTTGATCTAGAACTCCGATTTGGGTGCCGTTTCTTCCTATGCTCTTGTGAACTCATGCTCTTTAACTTCACTTTTGGTGTCGCCTTCGATTTTTGAGTGGAACTTTACTCTTTTTCCCTTTGACTTTTCTTCTGATTTTCTTCTTTTCCTTTCTTGCATTCCATTCCTAAAAACTTCATCACAATTACACAAAAACTAGGAAATATTGTTAAAAACAGACAATAGAGTGATATGGACTAAAAATGATTCAATTACCTTGTTCGAGATATTAAAATCACCGAAATTAAGGTGA
Organism: Sambucus nigra; assembly: GCA_949130495.1. Taxonomy (NCBI): domain Eukaryota; kingdom Viridiplantae; phylum Streptophyta; class Magnoliopsida; order Dipsacales; family Adoxaceae; genus Sambucus; species Sambucus nigra. The sequence goes on from OX422214.1 coordinate 126,877,810, forward strand.
TAAATATGAAGAATATGTGCCTAATTAATAGGATCCATTTAGGATGCAAGTTTTATTGGGAAGGCGGGCATGTAGTGTCGCAACTTTTGGGTGACCCAGGCAAGCGCAACACATGCCTTTTCTAAAGCGGTGTAGTTGACTTCGTACCCGATCAATTTGCGACTTGCGTAATAAATGGCTATTTCTTTGTGGGAATATTCAAGGTATTGGTCTAGAAAAGCCCCATTTGTAGTGTCGATTATGGTTAGGTATAGGATTAAGGGGAGACCAGGCTGTGGTGGCATGAGTATCGGAGGTTGGGTCAGATATTGTTTGATTCGATCAAAAGATTCTTGGCATGCCTCGTTCCAAACCTTGGTTGAATCCTTTAGGAGGAGTTTGAAAATAGGTTCGCAAATGGAAGTTAGCTGGTAGATGAATTAGTTGATGTATTGCAATTTCTCAAGGAAACCACGGACTTCTTTCTCCATTCGGGGAGATGGCATCTCAAGTATGGTTTTCAGTTTGGCAGGATTTGCTTTTATCCCCTTAACTAACCATAAATCCCAAGAGTTTTCCCTTTGTAACACCGAAGACACATTTCTGTGGATTGAGTCTCATCTGATACCGTCACATTTGTTTGAATAACTTTCAGAGAGCGGGTTCATGACCTTCTATAGTTTTGGATTTGATAATCATATCATCCACATAAACCTCGACTTCTTTATGATTCAGATCGTGCAGGATGGTTGTGGAAGCCCTTAAGTAGGTAGTCCCAGGATTCTTGAGACCAAATGGCATAATAGTGTAGCAAAAGGTTCCCTGCGGTATGATGAACACTGTTTTTTCTTGGTGATCTGGATGCATTTTGATTTGGTTGTATCCGAAAAACCTGTCAACGATTGACTTAAGAGCATGACTGGCTATGTTGTTCGCGATTATGTCGATGTTGGGTAACGGATAATCATCTTTTGCAGTGGCTTTGTTCAAGTCCTGGTAGTCTACACACATTCGAACTTTCCCTTTAGATTTCGGCACAAGAACTATGTTGGCTAGCGATGTGGGATATTCGATCACACGAATGAATCCGACGTTTAACTGTTTGATCACTTTTTCTTTGACTTTGAGCGACCATTCGGTGCGGAGCTTTCTCAACTTTTATTTAACCAGCTTGTAATCTGGAAGAATGGGGATCTCATGTTGAGCTATTTCAGGATAAATACCGAGCATATCGTCATAGGACTATGTGAAGACATCCACGAATTCCTTTAGTAATTCTTCGAGTTGTGTGTGCTCATCCTCGTCAAGGTAGCCCCTATCCTAATCTCGCGCAGTTAGCTACTAGAACGGAGGTTAATAATAACAGTTTCTTCTTCATTAACTTGAACGCGATTATGTTATTTGTTATAAACCTTATTTAGATCAGTTAAGAATTATTCATTTACAAAATCATCATCATCAAAAGTTTTATTAGAATCTAAACAATTAATGTAAGGCAGAGCAAGATACTCAAAATCTTCATTTATTTCATTGATAGGAAGAACAACATTGAGAACCTCATCAAATGAGGCCTCGGTTACATTAGAGCAAGGATGGACAATAAAGTAATATATGGGTTACACATTGGGGTTAGGTGGGATTTCAACAGGTAGAACTGGCGCAGCATGTCAGTTGAGGAGAGGTGTATCAGCAGCTTTAATCAGGTGGGATGGATCCATTGATGTAGTGCTTGAATGAAATATGCGGAGTGTCATCCCCAGTGTCTGTAAGTCAAATGAATCCTCAGAGTCACTTCCCTTGGAATCTACGGTATCTTTGATGAGTGGTTGAACATGGTGTCGGGAACTTTTTTGCCCATGGGTAGTTATCTTGAAAAAAAATCTCCATTCTAGGCTTCATCTTCTTATCTGTATGGTCATACCATAGTTCCGAAAAGTCGTAAAAGAGGAAGTCTTTTCCCTCTTTGATGAATCGTCCATTCAAGGAGTCACCTAGGATAGTCTGGATGCAGTCTAGTCATCTCTTTGGTCGAGACTGGTGGATCATTCTGAGCTCTTATTCTGGTGGTTAATACCCCAAACCATAAGGAGGGAAAGTGTTTTTCAGTTCAATGGGCTCAATTATCCGTTGTTGTATTTATCCAAGCCCCAATCCGGGCATGAAGTGCATGTTTTTGAACATCAGAATCACATTGACATTGCCATGAGGGTCATGTTCTGGATATACCCTTTATCTGAAATCGTCCCCTTCCGGGAGTAGAAGTGGATCAACTCGGAATCCTGATAGGAGCATATCATTTGACCTGCGTTTTATCTCAAGGATTGGATTGCTGGTACTTGCACTCTCAGAATTGTCGTTATCGCCTAAAATGGTGATGACTCGTCCGTCGGTGAAGAACTTCAACTTCTGAAGGAATGAGGAAGACACACTGTAAGGACAATTTGTCCATCATTATGTATATGATATGTCATACGCCGTTACAAGAATGATAGTTGAAAAGATCACATCGTCATCAACAAAATCCGAAGATCAAAAGAAATGAAGAATTCAGAAATTCAGACAGCCGGACCGGTCCGCCAGATATTAAAACGAACCGATCCGCCTAGCCGGACCGATCCGCTGAGATCCGGACCGATCCGCCTTACTCGTTTAAGACCAGTGAGCCCCGGACCGAATGCGAACTGAATCAGCCTCAAAATAAAAGAACCGGTCCGCCATCGGACCGATCCGCCTAAGGTCCGGACCGGTCCACCCTGGATAACCACGAATAGATCGTGTGCAGATTTTTAGGGCAAATGAATTCTTATTTATACCACGATCGGGGAGTTGGTTTTCTTAAGACTTACACACGATTTTCTAAGTTCCATAACTCATAAGTCTTCATGGTATTTGAGTCCATTGATTCATACCCTTGATTCACACAAATTCCATACATTTGTGAGTCACTTTTGGTAACCCAAGAACACCATTGATGTTCAACCCTTTGTGAAGTGGAACGTTTCTTCCTCTTCATTGCAGCCCTACTGGACAGGGATAGTTCCAGCCGCCAGCCCTACTGGAAAGGGTTTCTTCCAGCCGCGACTACAGAATTCGATACCCGAGGGTAATTCTTAGTCAAACTGTATTTCATTGTAATCCGATTGTAAACCGTCTTTTACAAATTATAGTGATATACAAATGGTTTTGCCCCTGTGGGGGATTTTTCCTTAACTTTGTGTGTTGAATATCTTGTGCATGATTTCATATTGTTTCAATCACACCTAGTTGCATGCTTAGGGTTAATTTGGGTTAAAAATGGCAGTTATTATATTATTTCTTAATTGAACGCAAGCGCCAACTCTTACAAATTGGTATCAGAGCAGGTTACGCTAATCTATCGCGTATTCCTTTTTCCTCAAAATTTTTCTAAGATATCAATTTTCTGAATAAATTGATTTTTGAAAAGAGCGTGTTCAAATGGAGAAGTCATATTATAAAATGCCTATTTTTGACGGGTCGAATTATGCCTATTGGAAAGCCCGTATGAGGTCGGCTTTAAAAGCCATTGACGAACGTGTCTGGATTTTGGTTGAACGAGGGTGGACTCCTCCAACCGTGACTGTTGATAATGTGACCAACTTGAAACCTGACATCACTTGGACTGATGATGAATTTAAATGGTCATCTTTTAACTCTAAGGGTCTAAGTGTTATTTCTGGGTCTGTCACTCCTGATGAGTTCAAACGCATAATGACGTGCACCACGTCAAAAGAAGCATGGGATATTTTGCAACTTACCTATGAAGGAACGAATGCTGTTAAAGAGTCAAAATTGCAAAATTTAACAACTCAATTTGAAACCATCACCATGCATGAAAATGAATGTTTTGATGAATTTTATGCTAGGCTTTCTGAGATTGTTAATACTAGCTATAATCTTGGTGAACATATTCCAAATGCTAGAGTTGTTAAAAAGATTCTTCGTTCCCTTCCTAAGAGTTTTATACCTAAAGTCACTGTGCTAAATTCCTTGGGTAATTTAAATACTCTAAAATTGGAAGAACTGGTAGGAGATTTACAAACTTATGAAATAGACATGTTTCCTAAATCTGCCAAGTCAAAAGATAAGGGAATTGCCCTTAAAGCCCAAGAGAGAAAAAGTGAGGGGTCGGCAAGAAAGAGAGTCGAGTCGTCTAGAAAGATAGAAACTTCTGATTCTGAATGTGAGTTTGACCTAGATGATTTGGCACTTTTTGCTAAAAACTTCAAGAAAATTCTGAAATTTAAGAAAAATGGGAATTTCAAAGATAAAAAGATTTTTCTAAAAAATAAGTTTGAAAAGAAAGATTTCAAAGAACCCCCTAAAGACAGTGAGAGGTGTTTTGAGTGCGACGGTAAGGGACATAGAGCGTTTGAGTGTGCCACTCGTCTGAATAGGGAAAAGGGTAAAGCTGTCCTTAATGCTACCCTTAGTGACGACAGTGAGGTCGAGACGGTGGACTCGGGAGATGAGTCACCGCATGAGCGTAACTTCACCGCGTTCATGGCTTGTCATGTGAGTACTCCTAGTGCATCTCACGACGATGAGATTGCTACTTCACAGGGACACCTCGACAGCGAGAGCGAAGAGAGTGAGGGAGAGGAGGAAGGTAGTGAGGACGAGAGTAACCTTCAACGCGCGTACGCTGAGTTATATAATGAATCATTTAAAACTAAAAAGCGTAACAAAGCCCTAGTGCTTAGGATCACCGCTTTAGAAGAGGAGATAGGAGAAACGAGAGAGAGAGAGTCCTCCACCTGCACCGCCATGAGAGAGAGAGAGTCTGCCTGGGTTAGTAAAGAGAATTTGCTTAAAGAGAGAGAGAGCAGTTTTGAGAAAGAGAAAGAGGACTTAACTAAACAAGTGGATAGTCTTATGAGTGAGCTCCATTCCTCCCTGGAGACTCGGAAGAAACTTGAAGCCCTTGTTGCCCAGATTACTCATGACCTTGAGAGAGCTAGGAAAGTCAAGGTACAAATCGAGGACAGATCTGGAAAGATGGGAAAGATGCTCCTCGGTCCCGCTTTAGGTTTTGGTGACAGGCAAGGAATAGGTTTTGATGGTGCCTCCACATCCCAAATTGCACCCGGACCAATTCCTGAGTTCACTACGACTCCTTATGGCCGTCATAAAAAACCAAGAAGGAGAGTTCGACCAAGAAAAGCAAACCAAGGTCCTCCAAATACTGTGCCCTTTTGCTCCCATTGCAAAAGAAATGGACACCTTAGGGATGATTGCTATAAGTTGGGTCGGACACGACATACGTTTGCTCCACCACTTCAGACTGATGAGTTTGCCAGTCTGAGAGAGCGTGTTGAGTTCCTAGCCGCCACATCACAGAGTTTGATGGAGGAATTCCGACGGATGACCTTATCATCAATGAATGCGCCCCGCATTCCGGCTAAAACCAACAACAACAAGGGAATACAAAAAGGTACCTACTCTTGGGTTCCTAAGAAAGAGAAAAAGGCCCTTGTTGTCCATGTCACTCTCAAAGCCCATAATACCTGACAGTGGTATTTTGACAGTGGTTGCTCCAGACACATGACAGGTGATGCCTCATATTTTACCCATTTTGAGGATTATAATGATGGGAGAGTCACCTTTGGAGATGGTAGCAAATCTAGCATAGTTGGACGAGGTACAGTAGAGTTACCAGGATTTCCAAAGCTAGAGAACGTGTTGTACGTCAAAGGTTTGAAAGCAAACCTTCTTAGCATCAGCCAGCTGTGCGACGATGACTTTGCAGTGAAGTTTGACCGGGAAGCTTGTAAGGTCTATAATCAAGCCGGTAAACTTTTAGTGCAAGGGGTGAGGACAGAAGATAACTGTTATGGGACTGGGCCCAAATCCTCACTTGTCTGCAACAGCGCCACGATCACTCCTATGGATATGTGGCATCAACGTCTAGGTCATGTGAACGTTAGAGACTTATCTCGTTTAGTCAAAAAGGACCTAGTACGTGGCTTACCATCACTTGGAAAGTCAACTTCCATGATTTGTGGACCCTGTCAGTTGGGAAAACAAATCCGTAGCCCTCATAGGAAGTTGAATTCCATTACCACTTCCCGTGTTCTTGAGTTGATTCACATGGATCTTATGGGTCCTACTCGCACGGAGAGTCTAGGTGGTAAGAGATACATTCTCGTAATGGTGGACGATTTCTCCAGGTACTCCATTGTAGGTTTTCTGAGAGAGAAATCCGATGCTGTAGAATTCCTAACGACCAAGTGCCGTGTCCTGCAAAATCAACACGGAGTCACTATTAACAGAATACGTAGTGATAACGGCACTGAATTTAAGGAAGCAAAGGTGGATTTGTACTGTGATAGCCTTGGGATCAAACATGAGTTTTCTGCTGTGAGAACTCCTCAGCAAAATGGGATTATTGAGAGAAATAATAGAACGATCCAAGAGATGGCTAGATCTATTCTTCTAGGTCGTAAGGTCTCTAGGAGATTTTGGGCAGAGGCAGTGTCTACTGCATGCCACACGGTGAATAGGGTCTATCTGCGTCCACACACACTTAAGACGCCTTATGAATTGTGGACAGGCAAGAAACCCAACCTGGCATATTTCCGTGTCTTTGGGAGTAAATGCTACATCCTACGGGATAGAGAGCAATTAGGAAAGTTTGACTCCCGGAGCGATGAGGGAATATTTCTAGGCTATTCATCGAACAGTAGAGCATACCGGGTTTTTAACCTGAAGAGCTCTAAGATTATGGAATCAATAAACGTCACCGTGCAAGATGACGAACCTTCAACGATTATTGATCCTAATCTTCAGTGTGAGAATGAGGATTGTTCTGACAGTGATTTACCTGTTCCTATCTCACACTCTGTGGACCCTACTCCTGTGTTAGGGGACACACCTGCTTGGGTTCGCAAGAGTCATGATCCTTCAGCCATTGTTGGTGATCCCACTCTAGGGGTCAAGACTCGTGCTCAACTAGAGAACGTTGTTAGTCATCATTGCTACACGTCCAAAGTCGAGCCCAAGAATCACAAAGAAGCACTCAAAGATGAACACTGGATATCTTCTATGCAGGATGAGTTGCTTCAGTTTAAGAAGAACAATGTCTGGGAACTTGTCCCCCGACCTAGTGATACTAATGTTATTGGTACCCGGTGGATTTTCAAGAATAAAATGGATGAAAATGGTACCATAATCAGAAATAAGGCTAGGTTGGTCGCTCAAGGCTACACACAGATAGAGGGTGTAGACTTTGGGGAGACATTTGCTCCTGTTGCGAGGCTTGAGTCCGTCCGTTTACTACTCGCCATCGCATGTCATCTGCACTTCAAAGTATACCAGATGGATGTCAAGAGTGCCTTTCTGAATGGCATTCTACAGGAAGAGGTTTATGTGGAACAACCAAAAGGGTTTGAAGACCCTAAGCACCCTGATCACGTCTACTATCTGAGGAAAGCCTTGTATGGTTTGAAGCAAGCATCCCGTGCTTGGTACGAGAGGCTTACTTCCTATCTCTTAGCCCGTGGCTTCAAGAGAGGGGGAGTTGATATGACGTTGTTCGTCAGGAGAGATGACAGTGCTATCTTGGTTGCCCAAGTCTATGTGGACGACATAGTCTTTGGATCCACATGCTCCCAGCATGCTCACCACTTTGAGGAGGAGATGAAAAGTGAGTTTGAGATGAGCATGGTTGGTGAGCTTACATTCTTCCTTGGTCTCCAGGTTCATCAGCTAGAGGATGGGATGTTCATCTCTCAATCCAAGTATGCTAGAGACCTAGTGAAGAAATTTGGTTTAGACTCCGCTAAGCATGCTCGTACTCCTATGAGTACCACTACCAAGCTTAGTAAGGACACTTCAGGCAAGGACGTAGAGCAAACCTTGTATCGGAGTATGATAGGCAGTCTTCTCTACTTGACTACTAGTCGTCCCGATATTGCCTTTAGTGTTGGAGTCTGTGCGCGTTATCAGGCGTCTCCTAAAGAGTCACACTTACTCGCTCTAAAACGTATTATCAAATACGTGAGTGGGACTCTCTCATACGGTATTTGGTATTTCTTTGATACCGATGACCGTTTGTCCGCCTACTCGGATGCCGATTGGGCAGGGGACGTAGATGGTTGTAGGAGCACTTCTGGTGGATGTTTCTACTTTGGTTCTGCTCTTGTCTCTTGGTTGAGCAAGAAGCAAAACTCCATCTCTTTGTCCACTACGGAGGCGGAGTACATCACCGCCGGGAGTTATTGCACGCAACTCATGTGGATGAAGCAAATGTTGGAGGATTATGGGATTTCACAGGACACCATGACCATTTCCTGTGATAACACGAGCGCGATACACATATCCCGCAATCCTGTCCAACATTCGCGCACAAAGCACATCAGGTTACGTGAGCACTTTATACGTCAGTTAGTTGAGGAGAAGGTCGTAACCCTGAGTTTTGTTCCTACCGACCGTCAGTTAGCCGATATTTTCACGAAACCTTTAGATGCCCTTAGATTTGAGAGTCTTAGGAAGTCTTTGGGGATTTGCACAGTTGACTGAGGGGTTGGTCTATGTCTAGAATAGGATGCTTCTTCATGATCATATCATATGCTTCCTATTGCTAGTCTGTTTATATGTACTATTGTTTGTTGTACCGCTTATCTTTACTCTTTTTGCTGTTTATATTGCTTTTAAAAAAAATACAAAAAGATTTTATTTTGATAATTTTTTTTTTAAAAAGCCCCAAAAGAGATTTGCCTTTTATGGATGAGCATTTAAGATAGCCAAGTCACAACTTCATTCCATATATCCTTGTGACTGTTTGATAGAGATTTGAGGGGCTACATCATTTCATCCATGTGCTTAACATTGATTGGAGTCCTTGAGATGTAATTAGTGATATTTCCAACATGCTTGACTCCTATATCCTTTATTGCACACATGCACGGCTATATTTGATTGTTGCGCTTGTCAATCTCATGTTGGCTTGAGTGTTTCCATCTCAATCATGTCTATACAATGTATAAAATGCGATAAAACTTGACAAGATTGGATTGCATGTTAAAACCGTTTTGGTGAGACTGTGTGTACATTTTCATAACGGGGAGGGGCTGCGAAAGTTGATTCTTATCCTTTGCGCAAAAGCCACCGTTAAAAGGACCTAAAAAATGGAGGAATTTTTATATCCGAGGTCCTAAGAGGTTAAAAGAGCCCGAAAAAATTGATAAGGCAATAAAAAGCTTTTCATGCCAAATATGGGCCATTTAGGTTTCACCCAATTCTCCAAAGTTTGAGAATTTAGTATACCTCTATTCAAAATATAAATCTGAGGGAGTTTTGTTGGAGATTGAAAAACGGGTTTGCACTTCCTTGAAAGTCCTGAAAAAGCATGAAAATCATTTTGGACGTTATTGGTGTAGAAATCACTTTGAGCTTTGATTTGTAGATTTGATATAGTCAATGTCGTATATTTCCAATCTTTTACACCAAAGGAAGCATTTGAGTTCATTCGTTAGGAATATCCAATATTCATCGTGCACCTATATCATGTTTGTATGCTTTGATTTTCCTATCGAATTTTGATCACACCCATTCTTTTACGCTATCACCGACTTGGTTGTTTTATGTTCATTCATGGTGTGATTTTATGCCTTGTGTCACCCCGGTACTTGATTGCTTGATTTATTTCTCTCATTTGTCTATTTGGGGACATCATAAAAAGGGGGAGAATGAATTATCTGATTATGGGGAGTTTTGAAATTTGAGGTTCTTCATAAATCTGATATATATTGCTTATGTTTATCTCATTTCAAACTCGATACGTCACTTGGTATTTGCTTTGTCTCATGTGTGTAGGTACATCCTTGAGCCATGATGCACACCCTGATGAGAAAAGCGTTGAGATTTCTGATCTGAAGATTTGCTGAACAAACGATGCAGCCTTAATCATTTGTACCTCTTTAAGTTTTGGGTTCATGGAAGGGTAGATTTGTATAGGCATTGTTTCATACTTGATAATTCGGATTTTTTATGTTTGTTCCGGCATAGACATAGGGGGAGATTTGTAAGGACAATTTGTCCATCATTATGTATATGATATGTCATACGCCGTTACAAGAATGATAGTTGAAAAGATCACATCGTCATCAACAAAATCCGAAGATCAAAAGAAATGAAGAATTCAGAAATTCAGACAGCCGGACCGGTCCGCCAGATATTAAAACGAACCGATCCGCCTAGCCGGACCGATCCGCTGAGATCCGGACTGATCCGCCTTGCTCGTTTAAGACCAGTGAGCCACGGACCGAATGCGAACCGAATCAGCCTCAAAATAAAAGAACCGGTCTGCCATCGGACCGATCCGCCTAAGGCCCGGACCGGTCCGCCCTGGATAACCACGAACAGATCGTGTGCAGATTTTTAGGGCAAATGAATTCTTATTTATACCACGATCGTGGAGTTGGTTTTCTTAAGACTTACACACGATTTTCTAAGTTCCATAACTCATAAGTCTTCATGGTATTTGAGTCTATTGATTCATACCCTTGATTCACACAAATTCCATACATTTGTGAGTCACTTTTGGTAACCCAAGAACACCATTGATGTTCAACCCTTTGTGAAGTGGACCGTTTCTTCCTTTTCATTGCAGCCCTACTGGACAGGGATAGTTCCAGCCGCCAGCCCTACTGGAAAGGGTTTCTTCCAGCCGCGACTACAGAATCCGATACCCGAGGGTAATTCTTAGTCAAACTGTATTTCATTGTAATCCGATTGTAAACCGTCTTTTACAAATTATAGTGATATACAAATGGTTTTGCCCCTGTGGGGGATTTTTCCTTTACTTTGTGTGTTGAATATCTTGTGCATGATTTCATATTGTTTCAATCACACCTAGTTGCATGCTTAGGGTTAATTTGGGTTAAAAATGGCAGTTATTATATTATTTCTTAATTGAACGCAAGCGCCAACTCTTACACACACCCTTGATACTGTGGAGCTAATGTCGTTCGAGCAACAAGTTAAAACGAGCTAGGATGTCAATAACTTGGAATTCAATGATAGGGTTTATAGGGCCAGCCCCTCTTACAAGTTTTATGGATCCCATCACCTCTCGACGGGTATTATCGTAGGCATGTACCGCAGCAGAGGTTGGAGCGAGGTCACTTTCCTTCAATCCTAAGCATTTGAAGGTTCTTAATGGGAAGACATTCAAGCTAGATCCATTATCGACAAGAGAGAGTGGTATGATCTTCCCCACAACTTCGACGGAGATGTTGAGTGCATAATTGAGGTTTGGCCAAATTCTGGGGATTTCTTCTTCAGAAAATGATAGCATTCTAGTAGAGGTCAAGGATTCGACAAAATTTATCTCTTCTTCTGGTGTGGTAGAAGAAGGAACTGTGGGTCCAGTGAGAAACATGATCAAAGAATTTTTGTGCAGCTGGGAAGACATGAAAAGCCCTCATAGAGTGATGTTAGCTTGAGTTTTCTTCAGTTGATTGAAGATCTTACTTTCTTCGAGGGTCATCTCTGTCATGGGAAGATTTTCAATGCCTTTTTCTTTGTCATTGGCTAATGGTAAGCTTGGGATCTGGTAATGCCTTCCTGATCTGGTCATGTGATTTACTAAAGAAGGGAAGAACATGAACCCTATTTCTTCATCTATCTCGGGTTATTATGCTACCATATTTATTTCTTCGAGGAGTTCTTCAAATGATATCATCCCACACATGTCAGCTACCTGGCTGGTTTTCTTTGAAGCTTGCTCTTCATTTGAATATTCAAATTCTTCCACCCATCCGGTGGCAACAATTCTGTCTTTCCATGTGAAGTCAATGCATTCCATAACTTCAATGGCTTCTTCGTATAGGTCCACCCATTCTGCCGGGAGATGTAAAGGTGAAGGGACCGGGTGCCCTTGTAGCTTCAGAGTATCAAGTAACTTGGTTGAAAGAGTGCCCAATATGTGTGTGTTTCAACAAAACCAATTTTTCTTCGAAAAAGATCTAATTTTTAATTATGCACCTAACCAAGTTGTGAAATCCCAGTTCTTACTTTAAACCATTTTTATCTTGATTAATCCTAAAAATGCATCTAGTGATTAAAGCAAGTAAAGCAAAGTAAAGAATACTCACAATGCCGAATGTACGAGGAAAAAACCCGAAACGGGAAAACAACCTCGGACGGCCCAAGCCAGACAATCACTATGAACAATGGTTTTACAAAGACAGATTAGCCCTACACTAAGACTCGATCCCCATGGGTCTTGACGCTCCTTCTAATCTTCAACCATTCTTCATTATTGCCCACGCAGAAATTCCATCTTCTACGATCTCTGTCCACAACACACGCCTCCATGTATGTCTCGGTGTCCACCGATATGGCTTTGATATGTCTACGATGTCGAACACGATGTCCGTCGCTTCTTCACCGCAAAACCCTTTGTGTTCAATGTGTAGAACAAACAACTTTGGTGCAGCAAGATCACGTAAACATATAAGAATGATAACACGAATCTTTGCAAACTCTAAGGATGTGTTTAAACTTTTAAACCTTAGAAAACATGTGCAAACAAGGTTCTAGTTTGTAAAATAGTTTTCCAGAAAGCACACTTATGAAATTATGATGCAAACACTGTTTAAATAGGATTTAAATGCTTCCTCGAAAAACATGTCATTCGAACGACTTAAGCATGTCGTTCGCGCGACATTGTATCTCGTTCGAACGAGATCCAATGTCGTTCGTGCGACCTCGCGAAAGTTTGACCTTCTTTAACTTTCAGATGAAAACGTCTCTTAATAAGAGATTCAAATTAGTCAAACTCTATTTTGAGCTTATCATCATAAAACGAAGTTTAAACCATAAAAACACTTTTAAAACATTGAAAAACATTTTTCTATATAAAAATTACATCCTTATCTTTTATAAAATAATTCCGAGCACCATCAATTATACGCATTCATACCTGAGTGATCTCGGAATGAAATTAACTTTGAAGACGAGTAAACTTGCACCAAATAAACATCGGCATGATTTAATCTTTGAATCTTTGTCGCAACGTCTTCAATTTCTTCAATACGTCATAGACCAAGTGGGATCGTGACAAAATAAAATTCTCCCTATGACATATTACAAACACAGTTTTGTTCACGGAATTAAGTCAAAACAATACAGGGACTCAATTGGAAATTTATGCCCTTACAAATCTCCCCCTTTGACTATTCCGGGACAAAACTATACAAGTGAAATGCCTAACTGGGTCGTCAAGCCGTATGATGCCTAAATCCCATCCCATAAACCCAAAATCAAAAATAGAAGACACGGACTAGTATATATAGAATCGGCAAGCATGAACTGTCTGAATGTGATGTAGACTTGAAATGTCGAATCGCTAAAGCATACCTACACACATGAAACAGACAAACAAATACCAAGTAGTGTATGGAGGAACAAATGAAACCAATTTATATAGTCAATAAGAACATATCATTTGAAACATGTGAGCAATTATTTGATACCAATTTTGATGATGCTGGGAATCAGCACCACCAGGTAAGGTGTTTCCAAGCTCTATATGTATATAACAATGGCAGTACAGCTATAAAAAGATAAGAGAATGAGGTGAGGATATGAGGAGATCAACACCGGAATATGGGTGGTTCAGCCTGTCTGGCCTACGTCCACAGTGAGTGTGTGAGTAATATCACTGAAAGATGGTACTAATGACCATGGATACAATTCCCTCAAGCTCTCTCTCTACTGTATATTTTGACAGGATTTCTGCTAGGGTTGCCTGAATGTGATCCTTTTGCAAGGTTGGGGATGACCCCTATATATAGTGTCTAGGGGGTGTAATGTACCCCCCATGCATGCAGTGAGCATGTGTGTGATATCCTCACCAATGTGGGAATGCCACATGTCCTTGTCACATGTAAGCAATGATGATGAAATATTCTCCCCCATGTGGAGAATAATCTTGTTACAACTGATTTGTGCCCAGGTGTCTTTATCCAAATGTTAACAGATGCTCGGCAGTCATGTTGGTGAATGACCTTGGCCTGGGAGAGGCCGAGCTGTAGAGGCTTGGTATTCGCTCAATCCGAGAAGTTTCATAAGGAGTCTCGCCCTGATCCCAGTCGAGACATTATGCTGGGGTCGGCCCGAGCCGAGGTTGGACATGCAGCATGCTGATGATTATTAATACCTCTGGTAGCCTCGGCCTAAGCCGAGGTAGGATCCGCGTTGAAGATGAAGTGGCTTCTTATCCTCTCGGCCTACTGATGGCCGAGGTTGCTATTCCTGGGTACTTTAGGATGCTGTTGATGTCTGCGACGTGCGTAGTGTCCTTGGGGAGGTGTAAGTAGTAGTGTCGGCCTGGGCCGAGGTAGTCCTGGCCGAGGGATGATATCGTGGGCCCTTACCCCTCATTGGGTCGATCAATGTCTCGGCCATTATCTCGGCCGAGGTAGGTATCCCTGAGCCGAGGTTAAACTTGGGTATATCAATCACCCCCCAGCCCTTAGTAATTTGCGAGAGCAGGGGGCTAGGGGATTCTCACCTCCGATGCCTGTTCACCCCAAGGCCAACACCTGCGCGACACCTGTCCCAGGCTAAGGCGTGCCCACTTGGCTTGCGTGCGCTGTCAGTTGTCCCTTGGGTTTCCCAAGGCAATGATGAGCCTTGGGAAGTGTGCCTAGGTATTTAAGGGTTAAACCCTTTCTTTCTCTTTCTACTTCCTCATTTCTCTCTTTTGCGCGCTGTTTTCTGCAACTTCTCTCTCCGAGGCCTCTTCGTTCCACCGCCCTTTCTGCAGAGGATCCGCCCCGTTTCTTGCGAGATTTCTTCTTTTCCAACCATCAACTCATCTTCAGGTACCTCTCCCTCCCCATTTCCTTCATTTTTGGCATTTTGATTTGAATTTTTCGGTGAGGTTTTGAGTTTTTCTTATGTTCTATGAGTTTTCCAGCGAGTATTTGAATTTTCTGGTGAACTAGGTTTTCTGAAAAACTCCTTAATTTGATCTTTGGGCTCCATTATTTTTCAAGCCAAACTTGTTTGTAGTTTTAGGAGTTTTCCTCAAGTTTAGGGTCGATCAAAGTTTTGGGTCGTCCCCTGATGCTCAGACCCCTGTACCAACTTCTTGAGGACCTCCCTTCTCTTAGAGAAAAGACCTTAGAGAAAATTAGGCAAATAGAGAGAGCTCAAGAAGAAGCTCGTAGGTCACAGGAATTCCCTGTCAGACCCCTCTTTCCTCCACCTCTCAAGGTGGTATACCCTCGTCCACCTGAGGATTTCTATCAGACAGACGTCTCTGCCAATAACTTGCCGATGTCCGAGTCTGAGTCTTCCACCTTCAACCCAATGTCTGTGGACTCTTTCCAAGAGGCCATGGATTTTACTCCTCAGACTGGTCAGGACCCTGACCAGGTCGAGGTCTCCAGCCGCGCCTCGTCTCAAAACGGCACAGGTACCTCAGGTTCTTCTTTCGAGGTTGAACTTATCGAGCCAAGTGTGGCTGTGCCACCCATTCTAGATGCTATCCCCTGTCGGCCGTTACCGGGGACGAGTTTGCTCAGAGGTTCCCTGGTAACCCGTCTACGTCTGCTCCAGCCGACGTTGAGCCTGACGATGATGAGGACGCCGAAAGTGATGTTTACGTATCTGAGGCGGCCGAGTACGAGAGCACGGTCACTGAGGTGGATCTATTGCACTTCAGATACCTATACTCCATCAGTCCCTCAATCCAATTAAGGCGACCTCTGAGGGAAGAGAGGGCCTACCATGGTCAAGATGGAGAAGTCTGCTTATACGAGAAGATGTTCAAGCTAGGTTTTCGTCTTCCCTTTCACCCTGTCATTAGGTCCATTCTTTCCTTCATTAATTTGTCCCCCTCGCAGCTCTCTCCCAATGCTTGGAGAGTTATTATAGGGGCCATCATCTTGTGGAGGGCAGTCCACCACTCTGACCTCCCAGTTCAGGTCTTTGCTGGGTGTTACGTTCCCACTTCGGCCAAGAATCATCCGAGCTACTATCACTTCGTGGCTCGGAGGCCTGAGAAAACGATTCTCTTGGTCACTCAGACCTCGAATCATAATTGGAAACCTCGGTACTTTTTCGCCTCAGGGCCGTGGGAATTTGGCCCATCTATTCCCTCTTCCATTTTTGAGCCGAGAATACCCCTCAAATGGGGTAAAGTCACCATGTCTGCAAGGGCCGATCCTGGACTAAGTGTTCAAAATAGCAAAAAGGTGAAGGCCCTACAAGACCAAGGGGCACATGGGCTGTTTATCAAGTTCGAGCATCTGCTGACCCCCCAGTATCTCTCGGGGACGAACTTAGGTGGAAGTCCCCTAGTTGACTTTGGTAAGGATTTTTCTTTTTTGCTCAAGTCTAGCCTCTGATCATTCATATTTGATTCCTAACTCTTATCTTTTCACTTTTGCAGAGAGACCACCAGGCGTTCCGGACGAGTTGTGGGAGATGGCAGCTCCAAGTTTGGCTAGGCTCGTCAAGAAGACTGGTTTGAGCGCTCCTCCACCCGCTCCCTCAACATCCAAATCCAAGAAGAGGGCCCCTGAGGTCCATGCCTCTGAGGATCAGAGGCCGACCTCTAGGCAAAAGAAGACTACAGACGCTGCGATCCCTATCACAGCCGACACATTATCGGCTCGTCTGGACCAGCTAAAGCTTACCGACAGCGTGGTCGGCAACAGCAGGCAGGCCATGGATGCCCTTGCCAACGTGATGACTGATGCCGACAAACGTTTTTACAGGGCCATGGACACTCATATGATGGTTGAGTTCGGCCTCCACAGAGCCGTCCAGGTATGGCTTGTTCCTTTTACCAATAATTTTGCAAGTGCAACGTCTGAATTTATTTCCCTCTAACCTCTTTATTGTCTGTGCAGGGTGTGACCGCCATGTACCAGCTATCTAACTGGGCCCTGAGGAAATTACCTCTGATTCAGAAGAGGCAAGATGATGAGAAGGTTGAGAGCACCCTGAAGGCCGAGGTTGACCGTCTGAGGTCAGAGTTGCTGAATGCAGAGACCAAGGCCCAGAACTCTGAAAATAAGGCCCAGGGTCTAGAAAAAGATATCTTTGCACTCGTCTAAAGCCATGCCAAGGCCCTGAAGGACAAGGACGATGCCCTGCAGAGGAAGGTCAATGCTGTTGTGAAGGCCTCTCTTGCAGATGCCTCAGAGAAAATAATTGCTGATTACAAGGTCTCTGGGGAGTTCGTAGGTTTTGGTCTTGAATACCTTGAAAGAGGTATCAAAGCCACCACCAAATGGGCCGAGGTCAGGGAAACCGAGGTTGGAAATATAAAGGCCTCCGACTTTGTGGGCCTCGGCCTCGCCGACCCTCAGTTTGCCCAGGCCTTGCAAGAGATAGAGGATGAGGCTGCTGCCCCTGGTCAGACTGTTACTCTAGAAGGAACTGATCTCGGAGGGACCGACCCTGCCGATGAAGTGGCTGAGGTGTCCAATGCCAACCCAGATGAGACATTGAATGTTCCTCCCTCAGAAGCTTAACTTGGCCTTGTATTTTATACTTTTTGATTTGTAACTCTGGACTTGTAATTTATCAGACACCCAAATGTTGTAATTTCTTCCTTTTATTGAATGCCAATGTCTTCCTTCATCTTGATCTCTGAATGTATTTGAATGCTATGCAATCTCTGAAGTCATTACTTAATATGATGTTGTCATAACCATTACTTAAGGGTCTGAGGTGATCTAACCTAGGTGTCTGAGCTCAGACCTCCTCACCAACGAGTGATGTTATAAGGGTCTGAGGTCATCACCTAAGAGGTTAGCCTCATAAATGAATATCACCAAATCAATGATGTTAAGAGTCTGAGGTCCTCTAACCAAGGTGTCTGAGCTCAGACCTCGTCACCACCGAGTGATGTTATGAGGGTCTGAGGTCGTCACCTAAGAGGTTAGCCTCATAATAAGTATCACCAAATTAATGATGTTAAGAGTCTGAGGTCATCTAATCCAGGTGTCTGAGCTCAGACCTCGTCACCACCGAGTGATGTTATGAGGGTCTGAGGTCGTCACCTAAGAGGTTAGCCTCATGATAAATATCACCAAATTAATGATGTTAAGGGTCTGAGGTCATCTAACCCAGGTGTCTGAGCTCAGACCTCGTCACCACCGAGTGATGTTATGAGGGTCTGAGGTCATTACCTAAGAGGTTAGCCTCATAATAAGTATCACAAAATTAATGATGTTAAAAATCTGAGGTCATCTAACCCAGGTGTCTGAGCTCAGACCTCGTCACCATCGAGTGATGTTATGAGGGTCTGAGGTCGTCACCTAAGAGGTTAGCCTCATGATAAATATCACCAAATTAATGATGTTAAGGGTCTGAGGTCATCTAACCCTGGTGTCTGAGCTCAGACCTCGTCACCACTGAGTGATGTTATGAGGGTCTGAGGTCGTCACCTAAGAGGTTAGCCTCATGATAAATATCACCAAATTAATGATGTTAAGGGTCTGAGGTCATCTAACCCAGGTGTCTGAGCTCAGACCTCGTCACCACCGAGTGATGTTATGAGGGTCTAAGGTCATTACCTAAGAGGTTAGCCTCATAATATAATCACCAAATTAATGATGTTAAGAGTCTGAGGTCATCTAACCCAGGTGTCTGAGCTCAGACCTCGTCACCACCGAGTGATGTTATGAGGGTCTGAGGTCGTCACCTAAGAGGTTAGCCTCGTAATATAATCACCAAATTAATGATGTTAAGAGTCTGAGGTCATCTAACCCAGGTGTCTGAGCTCAGACCTCGTCACCACCGAGTGATGTTATGAGGGTCGGAGGTCGTCACCTAAGAGGTTAGCCTCATAATAAGTGTCACCAAATTAATGATGTTATTTCCCTATAATATCTTTGCTCTAAGAATGGAACAAGAATTTTCCATGGAAACTGATCTTTATTAACAACCTCTTCTCGATAAGATGATACATTTACAAATTACAAATCCTATGCAACATCATATAAAATATCTCTTCAGGTGGTCAACATTCCACGGGTTGGTGAAAGGTTCTCCCTCTAAGTTCTCTAGCCTATATGTGCCAGGCATAACCTCTTCCGTTACTTTGTAGGGGCCATGCCAGTTCGGGTGTAACTTGTTTGCCTTCTGTAGGGTCTACTTAAGCACTAGGTCTCCCACCGCAATGGGTCTTGACTTCACCCTTAGATTGTAGAATCTTGCTTCCCTCTGTTGATAGGCTGCTTTCCTGACCTCTGCGTCTTCTCTTCTCTCTTTAATGAGATCCAGGTCTAGCCTTCTCTTCTCCCCATTGCTGTCAGGGTCGTAGGTCTGAATCCGATGAGTCGGGAGTCCTACCTCCGTTGGTATGACTGCCTCGGAGCCATGTGCCAGCATGAATGGGGTTTCTCCTGTGGGTGTCCTTGCCGTAGTTCTGTAAGCCCATAGCACAGCGTAGACTTCTTCTATCCATATCCCCTTCGCGTCTTCTAACCTCTTCTTGATTCCATCCAAGATAGTCCTATTTGTGACCTCGGCCTGGCCATTTGCCTGAGGTCGACCAGGAGATGAGAAGAACTACTTGATTCCCACACTTTGGCAATACTTCTCCAAGGAGGAGTTCTTGAACTGGGTCCCATTATCCGAGATGAGCGTGTTTGGGAGGCCATACCTACATATGATGTTCTTCCAGATGAACTGAAAGGTCTTCTGCTCCGTAATTGTTATCATTGGTTCGGACTCTACCCATTTTGAAAAGTAGTCAATGGCAACTATCAAGAATCTATAGTTGTTGACAGCTCTTGGCAAAGGTCCCACCAAGTCAATCCCCCATACCGCAAATGGCCATGGAGAAGAGATCGACGTCATAGGCTGATGGGGTTGGTGAGGGATAGTGGCGAACCTCTGACATTTGTCACACCTCTTCACATAGTCGGCAGCGTCCCTAGACAAGGTGGGCCACCAGTATCCCTGAGTGATGATCCTCTTGGCTAAGGGTCTTCCTCCTATGTGGCTGGAGCAGGAGCCTTCATGAACCTCCTGTAAGATCCGAGGTACCTCCACAGGATGCACACATCTGAGGAGGGGCAAGAGAAACCCCTTTTTATACAAGACGTCTCCTACCAATGAGAAATTTGCAGCTCTGTATCTCAACTTTTTTCTTTCCATCTTAGACTCAGGTAGCTCCCCCTCTCTTAGGTATCTGACAATCGGGTCAATCCATGAGTCTCCCAGGTTTACATTGTGACAAGGGTTACATACCTCGTCCTCCTCGATACTTGCCTTTCCTAAGACTTCGATTGGGATGGTTCTTCCCAAGTCTGTCTTCATTGCTGAGGCCAGTCTTGCCAATGCATCAGCGTGATTATTGCTCAGTCTAGGCACTCTCTTCAATTTGGCCTCTTCAAAGTACTCTAGCAACCCTCTTACTTTCTTTAGGTATTTGGCCATCCTTTCATCCTTGGCCTCGTATGCCCCTAGCACTTGATTGACAACCAACCTCGAGTCGCTATGGAGTAGGAGCCGCTTTGCTCGAAGAGCTATTGCCAACAAGAGACCTGCTATCATGGCCTCATACTCAGACTCGTTGTTGGAGGCCTTAAAGTTGAATCTCAAGGCATACTCAATGTTGGCGCCATCTGGAGCCGAGAGTACTAGACCCGCGCCGCTTCCATGGTCACAAGAAGAGCCATCAATGAAGAGGCTCCATACGTCCGCATCGGATGAGAAGACCCCTTCACTCATAACCCCCTTCTTGAAGAGGTACCGATCCTCTTCGTTCTTTTTCACTCTGCTCCGGGTTTTTCCTGGTACAACCTCTTCTTGGCCTTGGAAGACGTTTGGTGCCGCCTCTTTCGAATTTCGGAAGACACTACGGTTTGTCTCTTCGCCATCATCCAGGCCTTTCTCTATTTCGGCCTCTTTCGAACCTCTATCTGCCTCTTCCCAGGTGAACTCTGTGACAAAGTCTGCGAGGGCCTGCCCCTTGATGGTTGTCCTGGGCTGGTAGGTAAGATCATACTCTCCTAGCTCGATGGCCCAGGTCATCAATCTTCTGAACTTTTTAGGCTTGTGCAGAACCTGCCGTAGTGGTGAGTCGGTGAGGACTACCATAGAGTGAGCTTGAAAGTAAGGCTTCATCTTCCTTGAGGCATGTATCAGTGCATAAGCCAACTTCTCCATCCAGGGATAGTTTGGTTCAGACCCTTGAAGGGCCTTACTATTGAAGTACACGGGTCTTTGAACCCCATCCTCTTCTCATATGATGGCCGTGCTAATGGCTGACTCAGAGACTGCCAGGTACACAAACAACCTCTCTCCTGCGACGGGCCGGGACAGCAGCAAGGGAGACCCCAAGTAGGACTTAAGTTGATCAAAGGCCTTTTCACACTCTTCGTCCCACTGGAAGGCCTTTCTCAGAACTTTGAAGAACGGAAGACACTTGTCTGTGGCTCTGGAAACAAACCTGTTAAGGGCCGCCACCCTTCCAGTGAGTCTCTGAACATCCTTGATACTCCTAGGAGTCTTCATGTCGAGTAACGCCTTGATTTTCTCCGGGTTTGCTTCAATCCCCCTCTGATTAACGATGAACCCCAGGAACTTCCCGGCTCCTACCCCAAAGACACATTTTGTCGGGTTGAGCTTCATTCTGTAGGAGTCCATGACATCAAAGCTCTTCTCAAGGTCCGCTACGTGAGTACATGCTTTCAGGCTCTTCGTTAGCATATCGTCCACATACACCTCCATGGTCTTACCTATCTTCTCCTCAAACATCTTATTGACAAGACGTTGATTGCCCCAGCATTTTTCAAACCAAAGGGCATCACCTTGTAACAGTACGTCCCCTTGTCAGTAATGAAGGCTGTCTTCTCAGAGTCCTCGTCATCCATGAAGATTTGGTTATAACCTGAATAAGCATCCATGAAACTCATAAGCTCGTGCCCTGCTGTTACATCCACCATCTGGTCTATCCTAGGCAAGGGATGGCTGTCTTTCGGGCAAGACCTGTTCAGGTCTGTGAAATCTACACACATCCGCCACTTTCCATTGGCCTTAGGCACGATGACTGCATTTGAGAGCCACTCTGGATAAGTAACCTCTCTTATGAACTCGGCCTCTTCCAACTTCTTCACCTCTTCCCGGATAACCTCATACTTCTCTCTGGAGTAAATCCTTCGCCTCTGTTTAATAGGCCTAGCATCTCCATCCACGTTGAGCTTGTGGGTCATGATCCTAGGGTCGATGCCAGGCATGTCTGCAGGACTCCACACGAAGACGCTCTGCCTCCTCCTGAGGAAGTTTATCAGCTCTTCCTTGATCCCTTGCTCCAGGGCCTTGCCGACCTGGACGGTTTTTTCCGGCTCGTCCTCATTGAGGACGATGGATTCTACCTCTTCCGCGGCCTCGCCCTTCTTTAATTTTATTTCATCTCTAGGATCAAGTGTGTTAATGTTGTAAGTGGCGGTTGCTCTCTTATGGGCCTCTCTCTCTTCGGCCGAGTTGAAATAACACTCCCGCGCCGTGGTCTGGTCCCCTTGCACTTCCCCTACCCCATAAGGAGTCGAGAATTTTAGCATCTGGTGGACCGTTGACGGCACGGCTTCAAACTCCTTGAGGGCCACTCTTCCGATGATGAGGTTGTAGGCCGAGAAGACATTTTTGTCCATGACAAAAAAGTTTATCTTCTTAGTCAGCCTCTTAGGCCACTCATCTCCCATCCGTACATCCATTTCATACATGCCCAATGGGTGTACCTTCTCACCACTGAAGCCTATCAATGGGTGATGGTAGGGCACCAGCCTTGCCCTACTAAGACCCAAGCTCTTGAAACAAGGCCAGAACATCACATCTGCTGAGCTTCCCCCATCTATGAGGATTCTCCCTACATCTCACCCATGCACCCTTGTTGTTATGACTAGAGGGTCATCATGGGGGGCTAAGATGCCCTTGAAGTCAAGTCTGGAGAATCCCACCACTAGGGTGTCCATGTCTACCTTCTTTCTCTTCTGTACTGCATCAGAAGAGGTCAGATTCACAACCTCAGTCTTGACCACTGACTTAGCCTCCGCTACATGAGCCTTCCTATCGGCTACCTCAGAGCCACCTCCCGTGAATACCCCACATATGGTGCTAACACCAAAGGAGATCATCCCTACCCTCTTCACTGGGGCGTTGTCATCCTTAGGGGGGAGATCCGGGTCATCTCCACCATCACCCTCTGAATCATCATGCCTTCTAGCCGGGACATCACCACGGCACTTGTCATCTCTTCTCTTCCTAGGGTCTTCTCTTCCACCCTTCGGGGCCTTGCCATCCACATACTTTCTTAGCTTCCCGGATTTCAGCATCTTCACAATCTCATCCTTCAGAGAAAAGCATCTATCTATGACATGGCCGTGATCCTGATGGAACTCACACCAGAGGTTCTTATTCCTCTTATGTGGTGGGGCCTTAAATTTCTCTGGCCACCTCAGAGCCCGGCCAGTCTTGATCTCATTAAGGATGTGCCCATAGCTCACAGTCAGAGGAGTGTAATGAGCGAACTTGTCATCTGCTGACCTCTTCTTCCCCTCTTTCTTACCCTGGGACCTCCCAGTGATACCACGGTTCTCCTCCTCATATTTGGCAGCCATTGCCTCTTCCGCATTTATCACTTTCCCTGCGGTGGACAATAGTTCGGCCATAGACTTGGGGGGGTCTTCCGCCAGCTTCCACAATAACTTCCCCTTCTGGAGGCCTCCTATCAGGGCAGTCATGGCTATGCTCTCCTCGTAATCCTCTACCTCCAACTTCTCCTTGTTAAATCTTGCTATATAGTCTCTTAGGCTTTCTCCCTTAGCCTGTTTGACATACAAGAGGTGGGTAGTCTTCTTCTGAGGTCTTTCCCCAAAGCAGAAGTTGTGGATGAACTGCCCTGCTAGGCCCTTGAAGTTTTCAATCGAGTTCTTTGGAAGAGAGGTGAACCAACTATGAGCTGCCCCTGTCAAGGTCCCTAAGAAGGCCCTACACTTCATCTCATCAGGGATCGAGTAAATATATGCCGTCGACTGATACATCTCAATATGGTGCACTGAGTTAGTGCTGTCATCGTATTTATGAGTCACTGTAGGAGGCTTGAACTTAGCTGGGGTTGGGAATCCCACTATCCTAGCTACAAACGGGGAACCCTCCGAGTAGCCCCTCTGCAATGGGTCCCTACTCTTGATGAGGTCCCCTATCTTCTCTTCAAGACGTTGGATTGAGTCATTCCAGGGTCTTCTCTCTTCAGCTAGGCCGAGGTTATCCCCTGCCACCTCCCTACGATGGACAGAGGGTTCCCCAGCCACAACACGCTGACTATTGACCTCTTCCTGCTCCCGGGCTCTTCTTTCCAAGGGACGGCCTTGATCTGGCCGAGCCTGCATATTCCCTCTTTGAGAGCCTTCCGCGCTTCTTTACCTCGATAGCCTCTGCCTTAGGTCATTGACTGGGCCTAGCCTCTCGAAGGCCGACCCTCTGCTCAACCTGTTAAAGGCCGATCCTCTCCGCTGAGCCTCGTCTCTTCCTCGACCGATGCATCCTTGACTCTGCCTATCAAAGGCCGACCCTCTTTGTTGGGCCTCGTCTCTTCTTCAGCCGACACATCCTTGGCTCTTCCTAAGGGGTCGTACGGTGTTATCTGACACCTCATACGGCTCCCAGCAGTCTTCCGAGGCCTGTTCAGCTTCTAGGTCATCATACCTGTCCTCTGGGAAAGGGTTTCCCTGCCTCCCCAGGCGTAAGCGCCTAGGGTCAGCAATGTCCCTCCTCCGCTGGGGTGCAGGTTGGTCCTTCATGGGCGCCTGGGGTGGTCCCCTGGCATCAGGATGGGGTTGAACTTCCGCCGGAGTTATCATGTCCGGGAAGACTCCAGGTGGCCTCATCATCATGGTTTGGCTGAGCTGGGCAAATTGCTCCTTCATGGCTTGTTGTGTTGCAGCTAAAGATTTCAAAGATGCTGCCACCTCCGCCATTTTGAATTGGGGAGGAACCTGACTGGAGCTAGACCCTCCGCCTCCGGGCGGCGGAAGAGGCGGTGGTAATTCTGGTGCCATGTGTTAATAATAAAGAGCTTGAACATCAAGTGAGCTTAATACCTTAAAGGACCTCTTTGAATGGTGAAACAGCTCCACACAAGGGGTGGTTCCTGGTTCACCACCAGAGTCTCCGATGAGGTAAAGCAGAAAAAGAGCAAGAGATAGCCTCTCGAATTCCCACAGACGGCGCCAAAATGATGATGCTGGGAATCAGCACCACCAGGTAAGGTGTTTCCAAGCTCTATATGTATATAACAATGGCAGTACAACTATAAAAAGAGAAGAGAAGGAGGTGAGGATATGAGGAGATCAACACCGAAATATGGGTGGTTCAGCCTGTCTGGCCTACGTCCACAGTGAGTGTGTGAGTAATATCACTGAAAGATGGTACTAATGACCATGGCTACAATTCCCTCAAGCTCTCTCTCTCTACTGTATATTTTGACAGGGTTTCTGCTAGGGTTTCCTGAATGTGATCCTTTTGCAAGGTTGGGGATGACCCCTATATATAGTGTCTAGGGGGTGTAATGTACCCCCCATGCATGCAGTGAGCATGTGTGTGATATCCTCACCAATGTGGGAATGCCACCTGTCCTTGTCACATGTAAGCAATGATGATGAAATATTCTCCCCTATGTGGAGAATAATCTTGTTACAACTGATTTGTGCCCAGGTGTCTTTATCCAAATGTTAACAGATGCTCGGCAGTCATGTTGGTGAATGACCTTGGCCTGGGAGAGGCCGAGCTGTAGAGGCTTGGTATTCGCTCAATCTGGGAAGTGTCATAAGGAGTCTCGGCCTGATCCCAGCCGAGACATTATGCTGGGGTCGGCCCGAGCTGAGGTTGGACATGCAGCATGCTGATGATTATTAATACCTCTGGTAGCCTCGGCCTAAGCCGAGGTAGGATCCGCGTTGAAGATGAAATGGCTTCTTGTCGTCTAGGCCTACTGATGGCCGAGGTTGCTATTCCTGGGTACTTTAGGATGCTGTTGATGTCTACGACGTGCGTAGTGTCCTTGGGGAGGTGTAAGTAGTAGTGTCGGCCTGGGCCGAGGTAGTCCTGGCCGAGGGATGATATCGTGGGCCCTTACCCCTCATTGGGTCGATCAATGTCTCGGCCATTATCTCGGCCGAGGTAGGTATCCCTGAGCCGAGGTTATACTTGGGCATATCAAATTTGTTACCTATTTTGAAAAAAATATCATAAAGAAGCGCTCAACAAATCTCCCCCGACATCACATACCAAATCTCTCCCCCTTTTGTCACGAATAGACAATCCGGTGAAAAGATAAACCAATATGAAATATCTAGCATGAGAATAGGATACCAAATAGAATCAAGTTGGTACCAATTGTGAAAAATGAAAACCGCTAGATAAACATGAATCGACCAGCTAAAAAAATCGAGAGAGGACTAATCAGTAGCTAGTAAACCATGGAATCACACAAAGAGTATACCAATAAAATCAAGTTTGATAAACGGTATATATGCCAAAATACCAAATTGGAGCGCTTCTTTATGATATTTGTTTCAAAATAGGTAACAAATTGGTATCAAATAATTGCTCACATGTTTCAAATGATATGTTCCTATTGACTATATAAATTGGTTTCATTTGTTCCTCCATACTTCACTTGGTATTTATTTATCTATATGTAGGTATGCTTCATCGATTCGAGATTTCAAGTCTATATCACATTCAGACAGTTCATGCTTGCGGGTGCTACATATACTAGTCCGTGTCCTATATCTTTGATTTTGGGTTTATGGGATGGGATTTAGGCGTCATACGGCTTGACGGCCCGGTTAGGCATTTCACTGGTTTAGTTTTGTCCCGAAATATTCAAAGGGGGAGATTTGTAAGGACATAAATTTCCAATTGAGTCCCTGTATTGTTTTGACTTAAAGAAACGCAAAATCTTTTTGGATTTTCAAAATTTTTCTCAAAAACAAAATCTTTGTATTTTTCAAAGAAGATTCAAACAAAAGAGAACTATAATACAAAATGATACACATGTCATAATACTAGAAATGAATATATCATGAAGAAAACTAGCATATGACAAACATGCAAGCAACTAACCATAAGAAATAACAAGAGATGAATCATGTGCATGCATGTGAGAATCAACCAACGAAGCATTTAGCATCTCCAAAACGGATTTCCTAACCCAAACAGGTGAATACCTAACACAACGGGTTTTGGGAACCGATGGGACACTACGTTTAATCTTCCTAGGGTCTTTTCTAAGATAAAAAAAAAACTCCTAAGGTGACCTTTCCTACCACAATGCGAACATGTGAAAATACGACGAGGAACGGGACCTTTAGGTTGACCTTTTCTAATACCCTCGGATGTGGTTGACGCTATTAAACAAACTATGGTTTTGCCTTTTACAATCGAACCACTAGAACAAGATAAGCCTATACCATCACTACTCGAATCATTTAAATCATTTTTTAACTTCAAAACTTTTGACTCAAGCAAATGATTAGACTCCTCAAACTTTCGGGACTCCTTCTTTAAATTTTCGATTACCCCTAGAAGGTTATCTCTCTCCCCCTCAATGTTAGCAAACTTATCCCTAAGAGCCTTTTCTCATGCCACAAAATCATTAATCGAAATATTTTCCTCAACGGCACAAACACGAGAATTTCTCAAATCCTCTAACTCTTTTTCTAAAATGAGGACTCTTTCATCACTCTCCTTTTTTCCCAATTTTAATATATTAAAATCTTTAAACAAGGAACTAAAGTTCTCACGACAAATATCTCTTTGAATTTGAAACCTTTGCAAATATTCAATCTTATTTTTAAAACTGGAATTTTCTTTTTCCAAAACTTCAATACGTTTTGCAAACTTTAAATTCAAACGATGGAAATCATCAAAGATTAGAGAATCCATCGAGAGAAAACAAACACAGGAGAGGTAAACAAACACATGGGATCACAAAACAAATAAATAATGTTTTCTAGCTCTGATACCAATTTGAAAGAGTGCCCAATATGTGTGTGTTTCAACAAAACCAATTTTTCTTCGAAAAAGATCTAATTTTTAATTATACACCAAACCAAGTTGTGAAATCCCAATTCTTACTTTAAACCATTTTTATCTTGATTAATCCTAAGCATGCATCTAGTGATTAAAGCAAGTAAAGCAAAGTAAAGAATACTCACAACGCCGGATGTACGAGGAAAAAACCCAAAACGGGAAAACAACCTCGGACGGCCCAAGCCAGACAATCACTATGAACAATGGTTTTACAAAGACAGATTAGCCTTACAATAAGACTCGATCCCCACGGATCTTGACACTCCTTCTGATCTTCAACCGTTCTTCATTAGTGCCCACGCAGAAATTTCGTCTTCTACGATCTCTGTCCACAATACACGCCTCTACGTATGTCTCGATGTCCACCGATATGGCTTTGATACGTCTACGATGTCGAACACGATGTCCATTGCTTCTTCACCGCAAAACCCTTTGTGTTCAATGTGTAGAACAAATAACTTTGGTGCATCAGGATCACGTAAACATATAAGAATGATAACTCGGATCTTTGCAAACTCTAAGGATGTGTTTAAAACTTTTAAACATTAGAAAACATGTGGAAACAAGGTTCTGGTTTGTAAAACAGTTTTCCAGAAAGCACACTTACGAAATTATGATGCAAACACTGTTTAAATAGGATTTAAACGCTGCCTCGAAAAACGTGTCGTTCGAACCACTTAAGCATGTCGCTTGCACGACATTGTATCTCGTTCGAACGAGATCCAATGTCGTTCGAGCGACCTCGTGAAAGTTTGACCTTCTTTGACCTTCGGATAAAAATGTCTCTTAACAAAGAGATTCAAATTAATCAAACTCTATTTCGAGCTTATCATCATAAAACGAAGTTTAAACCATAAAAACACTTTTAAAACATTTAAAAACATTTTTCTATATAAAAATTGCATACTTATCTTTTATAAAATAATTCCGAGCACCATTAATTATACGCATTCATACCTGAGTAATCTGTGAATGAAATTAACTTTGAAGACGAGTAAACTTGCACCAAATAAACATCGCCATGATTAAATCTTTGAAGCTTTGCCGCAACGTCTTCAATTTCTTCAATATGTCATAGACCAAGTGGGATCGTGACAAAATAAAATTCTCCCTATGACATATTACAAACATAGTTTTGTTCACGGAATTAAGTCAAAACAATACAGGGACTCAATTGAAAATTTATGTCCTTACATTGGTCATACTGCAAATGTTATTGGTTTGCCTGAATAATTTAATGTCATCTAGGTGGACTTCATCGGTCGGTACTTCCCAACTGTCTGACTCTCGGGCCCATTTCTGTGCTTCCAAGAATAGCGTACTAAACCTCTAGCAGTCAATGATCATCTATGAGTGCAATTTCAGCCCAAACTCTAGGACTTGGTTTAACACTTCTAATAATTCCATACTTACATTTTCAGAATAGGTACGAACAGTGATGCATGCTCTGGTAAGGAGTGACAGTGCCTGATCAGCAAGGCTAACAGGGTGTATGAGGAAATATGGGTAAGTTTGGAGAGGTTTGGGAGAGTATATGGGCGTGATTTGAGTTGAGGGATCAAATTCTGGGTTCATTTCTAGGAATATAGCATTGGCATGATTTGGGAGTGGGTTGTGAGTAGTGTTTGGCTTTGGATTGGCCGGTGGGGCAATGGTACCCCGGTCAATTAGACCTTGAATTATGTTTCAGAGGTGAAAGCATTGGTGGGTGGTATGGCTAGTAGTTTGGTGAAAGGTGCAGTGGGCATCTTCCTTGAAGTTTCTGGAAAGTGGATTTGGCAAAGGACGGGAGTCCAAGGGTTTGATGAGGTTTCGGCTTAACAGGGCTTGATAAACTTTAGAGAGGGGAGCATGGAGCTCAGATTATTCCTTTTGCACTGGGACAGGGAAGCTTTCTGATGCCCACGAGATAGTTGGTTGAGAGATGTTGTTAATAGTTGAGACTGCAGCACTGACATGCTTATCATATTTTCTGGAAGTGAACTATCCGGACACTTTCTTTGGTTTAAATTCTGTTTTAGTAAGACCCTCCTCGAAATCTACTCTGGAATCTTTGAGAGATCTAAAGTGGGGATAGTATTGTCCTCCCATTATTTCTCGAACATGGGGTAAGAAATTCTTCTTCACTATATTGACTTGTTCTTCTTCGAATGGCCGATTCGTCATGGTGGCTGCTTTTTCCTCCATCGGGCTATGAAGTTACTGACTGATTCCCCAGAGTTCTGTTTGGGCAGCTCTAAATCACGATGGGTGACCTCAAGCTCTTCGTTATATTTGTACTGTGACATGAATTCTCGGGCTACACCCTCCCAGCTACGAATTCTAGATTCCTTGAGAGATAAAAATCATCGGAGGGCGCTATCCTTCAAAGTTTGTTGAAATAATTGGGTCATCACTTTTTCAGTATCCCCTAGGAGGGTCATAGAATGGTTATAACTACGAAGATGAACAATCAGGGTCCACTTCCTCTAAATTTCTCGATATTTGGCATCTTGAACTTCTCAGGTAACCTCGCCTTAGGATAAGGAGACATGTAGGTGTAGTCCATGTAATTTCCAGAGATTCTGACTCGGTAAAATTTCTTAGTTAGCATCTTGAGATCTTCTTTGACCTTGTTCAACTCTTCCTCTTTTGTATCAATGATCATAGGCAAGTTAGCCCTAGGCTGGGCAAGGTTTGGCATAAGAAGCTGGGCAGGCGGTGACCCATTAGTAGGAGGGGCACGTGGAGTGTGCTGATACTCTTAGGGAACATAGAAAGGCTTAGGTGGAACCATATCATGAGGGAATATGGCCTTGGTCTCTTGAGGAATAATTTGGAGGTTGTCAATCTCAGACATGAGCTGAGCTAAGACTGCCGTCAAATCTGGCTGCACAACTGGTACTTGATCAGTGTTCTCCATGGAAAGCGGATGGATTTCGAACTCGAAATAAGTAGCAAGGAAATGGATTGAACATCGGGGTGATTTGACTAAAGATAGAATCCAATAAGGAGCCAGGCCAAGGGCTTGCAATTGACCTAAGAAGGCGTAAAATGTGTTTTTTTTTAGAAAACGAATGAAAATATTTTTTTTACATTTTCTTTTTCTTTTTGAGGTTTATAGATAAGATATTTTTGGATTTTTGATAAAGAGAGGAGAAATGTTTTTGGATTTTTGATAAATATGGGAGAAATATTTTTGGAAGAAGGGTCTCAGCATGATTATTATGTTCTCACTGGTATTAAATTCTCCTAAATGCAAAGTGAAATGCCGAACGGGACCCGAGCCTGGAAAATTTGGGTTTGTAAAATATACAAAGCTATGGTTGGACTTGTGACCAGTCTCACGGGCAAGGTTCCATTTTAAGAATGTGCAAAAATTTGGGCGGCAGGTCGATCCAAAATTTCGATAGAGTTTCGGGTCAAAACCGGCAGTCTAACACATGTGTCCTAGTCTTGACACCTATATGTGGGTATGAAGTTGGTTGGGTGATTTGGAAAGGGTTCCCCCCTTGGCGTGACTTCCACGATATACGTCTTTGCTTTTGAGGTAAATCGGTACATGTGGACAAGTCATTTGATATACCTGAGTGTACGTGAATTGCCTCACTATATACCTCGTGGGGATGGTACTTGTGAGGGAAAATTCGATATACTCGGCGTATGTGAATGAGTTCCCTATGATATACCTCCCGTCATGACTTCGGTCAAGCGGTACGATGCAGGGGAACCATTCGATATACGTCGAAGGTACTTGGCCACTGGAAGGAGAGAGTCATATCGCTTAGGCTGACTGCACCCTGTCGGACCAGCGCCCATAATGAAGTGATCCTCTAGTTACTAGACAAAATTTGGTAAATCACAATACTCTTTGGTGATGTCATGTAAATCATGCATGATTATCTTATTAGTATCATATGATGAGAGTATCTTTCTTGATCATGCCAAACAGGGAGCAAAATATAAGTTCCAATGGTATACCAAGTATGGATAGGTGATGCGTGCAACATGTGGACGTGTGTGATCTTAGGTGCACGTGGTGCAAAGTGCACATATAGAATTTTCTACAAGTGTGTGAATAGAAGCATAAGCATGAGGTACACATGAATAATAAAAGGGGAACATGCAAAATAGGGGAATATATAAGAAAATAAAATACCCATGTAAATAGAGTCTAACCCTCATGAAAACAAATGTCCCCAGCGGAGTCGCCACTGTGGCCATCCACGATCCTCGCGTATGGAAAGAGAGAGAGATGGGTGTCATCTCTGTAGTGAGAGGATCCTGGTCCCGCGCATCCCTCTCACGAGCTCTTCGACCGGCGTCAGTGATGTGTGAGGTGAAAAATGTAGAGAGATGGAGTCGTCAGTCTATTTTGCTAACAATAGATAAAAGAAGGTGGAGCCATCCCAAAGGACATCATCTAAAGACATATGGATACATACGAAACCAAAAAATGATTCGAAATAGATTCAGAGGCTAAGTTACGAACTGGGAAGGTGTTAGGCACCCATTCCGCCCTTACGGTCTCTCATGGGTTGTTACTATTTTCCTTTATTTCTCCTTGATATGTGTTCATGTGTATATGTAGTGGCGATATGAATCATCGAATTGTATCATGGGAGAGATAAAGTAAGTCATTCATAGGAATATTCCTAAAAGTAAAAATAAGATTTACACGATTATCCTCGCGTTGATCATTATAGTGGAACAATAACGCATACAGAATAATACACCACTAAGAACAAATATATGTATATGTAAATATATAGAATCTAAGAGAATTAAGGTAAAGAATATAGAAAATTAAAACAAAAAATAAAGAATAGAACTCGAGTCTCGAGTTTTACCCCGAGACGACTACGTAGACTATAGAGGCATCAAAGTCCACATAGTTCATATGCAAAATGAGGGGTGGTATATATCCCATAAATCCAATCGGGGACTTCTCTTATACGTGTATGTGTGTAAATAAAAGTGTTTTATTTGTGGGGAAATGTGAGATTTCCCGTTTGGAATTTATGAGCAAACCCGATTTTTCTTGTTTTTTGGGTTTTATTTATATGAAAATAAGAGATGTGCAATAATACTAAATAAAAAGTATATTAGGATATGTGAGATGGAGAGAATAAAAGTGCTAGGTAATTAAATAAGTTAAAGCAAATTTAGGAGAATTTGAAGAGAGAGTTGAGAAAGTTGGACCTTCTTGAAGATCTTGAACTTGATCTTGAATGTTAGAGAGCAGCCCTTGCACTTGGATGATGATGAAGGGTAGTTAATTTACCATTTTTGGTGAAAAATATGTTGAAAATTGAGGGTTGGAAATGGATTTGGATGTAGAAATCACGCTGACTTCAAGAGAAGTTTTCTGAGTTCGCTGAGAGTGATGGATCTCGGATCTTGGGGTCCTTTGCAATGACGTCAGACCCTCATTTTTATAGGCCTGGGGGATTTTTGATTGGCATGGGGCTGGTCCTGCGATAGGTGTTTTTAGGCACACTGCCGATAGGCAGGATTTTGAACCTGCCGTTTGGTAGTCTCTTTGAGGTCCCTCTGGAAAAATGCTCGTAGAATGCAAACCATTTATTCGAATTGTGCATGGGTTGAACTGATGGAAAGGTACTTTATAGACCTTCGAAAGTGATTTGGACTGCTCCCGGGTCCGGGAGTTTTCTTTGGGAGAATTGTGGATTGGAAACGCTCGCCGGTCCTTTGGACCGGGGATCATCGGACGTAAACGGATCGTTCATCGGTATGGGAAGTCAGAATCGCGCACGAGGCAGACCGTTGGAAAGTTTAGGAGATGTTATTCAACATTCCAAAGAGTATGATGAAGCACCTTATACCTTTGACTTGCTTAAGTCTATATTGTATAAGTGCTCAACTAATTTGAAAATAGTGACAAAATTGGTTGTCTATCCTAGAATCCAAAGAACCTCAGAATCATTCTCTCTAATACTCTTCAATAATCCAAGAAGGTATAAATTGAATCACACTACACACAATTAGAAGTGCATACATGTGTATATATTGCTTAAATTGAGTGTGTGTTAAATTCCCCTTAAAATGTTGTTTTAATAATTTTTTGGGAATTTTTAAACATTTTTAAACAATTTTAAAATAATGTTTTCATTAATAAAAATGTGTTTATAATATTTGTGGGGTTAATTTTCTATTTTGAAAACTTTAGTTTTCATTGGAATGTTTGTTTGGGTAGAATGTAAATGCGCTAGAGACTTCAGGGTGCTGCCTGTAATTAAGTTTGACGCGCGTTTGTGAGCCACTCACAAGCCAACACTTGTCACTTGCTTGATGTATCTGTTTGTGTTTGTTATGTGAGAGGGTTGGATGGTGCATTGCTGATCATTGGATTAAAACTTATCGATGGTCTGCATGTGTTTTTAATCAATCCTGGTGCTATCCCTATGAACCAATCACAATCATCTTAACCACCGTTATTTCATAACCCTTGGATCAAGTCAAAGTTAGAAAGACTTGAGCTCAGCCTTGATTGCCTTCGTCGTTCCAGAATATTCCCTCACTCCTATATAAACCCTCCTCGTCTCAGCCTTTCAAGACTTTTGGGCATTCGTCATTTCTGAGAAAAAAAAAAGAGAAGAGAGAAGTGAGAGAGAAGAGAGAAAAGAAAAGAGAGAAGAGAGAGAAAAGAAACTGTGTTAGCCAAACCCTAACCCTAACCCTAAACACTTCAAACTCTGAATCAAACCTTCATTTTTATAACACCCCAAACACAACCTTGAGTGTTTGAGAGAGAGAGTGGTTTGTTCAAATTGAAGTTGTAACCTCTTTGTCTATGATCTTGTTTACAACTTAAACATTCGTGTGAAGATCTGTATTTCTCTTTCATAGAAACTATAGATCTACACTCTGCATGTTACATTTCACTAGATCTGCATATTTCTTTCTTGATTTAAGAAAATCTTTACTGATTTAGTTTTGAAAATGTTTTATGGTTTCTATTCTTACGAAACTTAACCTTGACCTAGTTGGATTCACACTTGGAGATTTTCAATCTCAAAAATATTTTTAAAGCCGGGATTGATTAAGATCTTGACCGATTTAGAAGCGAGATATCCGTGGAATCTGGGTTATATTAAAGGTCAAAAAGGTTTTTAGTTCTGTAAGAAAGAAAGAAAACAAAATCACAGCATATAGTCTTTATATGTAATTTTTCTAGGACTGTCTGTAAAACTAAGTGTGTGTGAGTTCATGCATGTTGATAGGAATCACTTCACAAACACTTAACACACTACTACACTGGAAGTGTTGTGAATAAGATCAAAGATCATTGAGTCGACGTAAGGAAGCTAAAGCAAAGGAAGTTTTCAAACTGGAAGAACATCATCAACAATCAGATCTATGAGAAGTTAGAAGGACACCAAGGGGGGTATATTCCTAAACTTAGAATAGGTTGATTTGTGTGCATGTATGTTGGATTGTTTGTAACTATTATTTGTTTTTAGTGGATTTTTTTACTTTTGTGACTTAGAAGTCACCGTGGATGTTTCCTCTGTTGGGAGAGGTTTTACCACGTTAAAAACTGTGTGTTATGATTATCTTCATCTCCTCATCTCAGTCTATAGTGTGCTGATTTTTAAAACTGTCTTAGTTTTAAAAACTGATTACAAAGTCTTGATTACTCTCGTACATAAGTTTTTGTAAACACATCTTGTTGTTTATAATTTTTATTTTTCAAAAGAAAAGGGTTTCTTCAACAAACATCTCGGAGTTTCTTATACAGTTTAATCTTGTATTAAACGGCATTAGCAACGTTTTTCATTTGACCCGATTTGGGAAGTTGACTTTGGTCAACTAGGGCCTCGGAGCATTCGGTGACCTTTCGGAGTAAAATGGATCGTTTGTCCGTACCATAAGTCAGAATTGCACACAGGGCAGACCGTTGGAAAGGGGTTTCAGCTCCCTTTGAATATTCATTCACTCTCGATCAAGCTGAAGAGTTGACTTAGGTCAAACGGAGCTCGGGAGCGTCCGGTGGCCTCTTGATCAAGTTTTGGGGGAGAACGGGTCGTTCGTCCGCATCGTAAGTCAGAATCGTGCACGGGGCAGACTGTTGGAAAGGGGTTTTAGCACCTTTTGAAGATTCATTAAGTCTCAATCGAGATGTAGAGTTTTGACTTTTGGTCAAACAGAGCCTGGGAGTGCCCGATGGCCTCTAGGTTAGTACTCGGGGTATGACTTAGGTTTGTAGTGATGAAGGGAGGTGCTAGGGACCTAAAGAGAGGTTTAGGGGGTGCTAGAATGGGTTGCCTACAATCATTAATTGTAGCTATGTGACTAGGGTTGCTAGAGATAGGCTTATCCCTATTTCGAATAGAGTATATGTTAGACTTTAACAATACTAATGGGTTAAATTTTGTTTATTTTAAAGGATATATTTTTACCTTCCCTAGGGTTAGGTTAGACACATATTACCTTATATACGGTAAGGACAACATGGTTTCTATTATAATTGAATCCTATCTCTTGAGGGAATCACATAGAAACTTTTTTTCCTGTGGGTCTGATCCACGTTACATTATTTACTTTTAAGACCTTAGGGAACAACATATAGCAAGGTTGAGGATGCAACATTTCTAAGATGATCTTCCTATCTTTTTAGTTTATTTAGGTGTTCAGATTTGAATTTTTCATCTTTTTTAATCTTGAATATATTTAAGATATTTGTTTATGGTCCTTATTGCAATTTATAGAGTTGTTATGGAGTTTATGTTATTTATGTATGGTTTATGGATTTATAGTATTTAAGGTAGATATTTATTATCATATTTATTCAAGTTATTGGTTTTATTTCAGTTATCATTTGCATCTTATCTATCTTATTTCAGTCTTTTATTTCTTACTGCATGATTAGAGAAGTATTAATTATTTGATAGACTTTATTTACTATGCATAAGACTGGTCACCTTATGTGTGGGAAATAGGGGTATCAAATTATTCAATACACCTCATTAGTTGGAACCCACATGGTAAAAAATATAAAAATTATTAATCTTCATTTCAACTCATTTTTCGTTCTTCTCTCTAACTTAAGTTATTCCCCTTTATTTAACTTCTAATAAACTTACCCCTAACTTTTAAACTACCATCACTCATAAAAATGTACCATCGCGACACCATCACAACCCACTTAATTCGTGACGATGCCACCCCGACCAATACTACTACTATTGTGTACATTTAAAATGAAAACCACCACCATTTCCCCCTCTCTCTTGCTCAAATATATTCAAGAATCATGAATTTGTTGTTTCTTAAATGATTAAGATTTTAAAAAACTTTCGATAATATTTTGATCGAAAATAATAGCAAATTAAATTAAATGCTTCATAACAAACTCAAATCATAAGAAAACGTCAATAATCACCTTGTGACACCCCATGATTTTTCACGCCCGGTTGATTAGACTACACATGAAATACCAGGGAAGTACAATTAATTTATATCATTCTCGGCATCAACATAATCTAAAAACCAAGGTAAATTGAAACCAACACAATAAATAATTCAATAAGATATGATGAACAAAGATACAAAATTGTGAAAACTGAATCCACTGTATAAAAACATCTGACTACAATTGTTCAACTAAATAAAATAGTACAATTAAACTTCCTCAAACGACAAAATCCTAACTTAAATACCAATAGACTACAAAAGTAACTCTTCCACGTAACTCTAAATATGTTGACAACTATAATGAACCAGTGACTCCAACTCTATAAATACCAAGTTGGATCACCTAGTCTTGTTAACATGTTTATACAATAATAGTATGTGGGGAGAAAAATATTTTATAAGTTGGGTCAGCGCACTAAAGTTTCAATAATTAACTTGCAATACTAATAAATAAGGAAGCAGCCAATTCACAATACATGCAACCCGTCGTCTCTCAAATGCAATGAGTATCGCACCTCTTACCTAAGTGAGATACTATGCACATGTCCTAACCCAAGACCTAATTATGCTAGAAGTCTTCATATCTAGATAATATATCACTATCATGTAATGAACAACTGCCATAGAATGTTACTAACAAACTAAATAGGATGTCACTCAGGGGTCCATGCATATATTTTTATTAAAGTATTCTTAACCTCATAAACATAATGTTTGGCTTGTTTAAATATCTTTTAATTAAATTAATTATTTTCCAACTACCATAAGGGAAAGATAGAAACAATATACCATGGACAAAGGAATGTAACTAGCCACACATGGAAAAATACAATCAAAAAATTTACCCCCGCACTGTCACTCACAAGCGACATATAAGTAAACCACATAAAATACATAACATGCCATAGGTTCATTATTAAATTCTATCCTTCGACTACATAAATTCTTACGCAATATATATATAAGCATTTACCCTCGGTGCCCATATCGTGCCTCTATCGGGAAGTCCATTGGAAGCCAACACCTAATAGGCTTAAGAAAAACACACAAAATTATGAAGGCAATCGTATGCAGTAGCACCACTAATGGGCCCATACCCGACTCATAACATTCTCTCATCATTAAGGGGACATCCCTAAACGCATGATCTAATATAATGACCTCCACTACGACAGCACATCTCAGTCGACGTATGGTACATGGCCCGACATCGAACGCAACCCACAATCGAAGATTCACATCGAGTATGGATATGTCCACATAATCACACACACACACACACACACACACACACACTATATATATATATATATATATATATATATATATATATATATATATATATATATATATATATATATATATATATATATATATATATATATAATGTTCTTGTGCGGACAAGTCCGCATTTTAAGAATGCGGACTGGACATGTGTCACCTAACGGTGCCCCTAGAAATTATCGCCTAAATTATAGGCACTCTCTCTCTTTTCTGGGCTCACCGCCAGGTGACACATATCCGGTGCGCATTCTTAAAACGCGAACTAGTTCGCACAAGAGCAGGACTGTATATATATATATATATATATATAGTCATAGCACGCATACACTTGAGAATATCGAACCTCGATGGTCCCCACATTGTTGGATTTTTATTTAAATTCAAAACCAAGTTAAACATATGTAAACAAGTAGGATACCGCACATAAACTCAAGCATACCCAAAGTCAATTAAATCCCTGAACAACGGATTATTCTTATGTTCTTGGGATCATCAACTCTAATCCTTATTAAATTTAGGGGGTTTTGGAGAAGGGCCCAATCTAACTCAAAGTGTATAAAAATGTGACACTCCACATAATTTTATAAATTTAGTCCCTGTACTAAACACAATATGAAAAATGACCAATATGCCCTTTGACAACTCACACAAAAAAAACATCTAATTTTTAAAAATCCATAACTTTAAATCAACAAATCTAAAATTCACAAAATTTATATATTTGAAATCTAATCGTCGAGATCTATCCAACAACACCCATATTTGATATTTTTTTGACAAGAAAATTGAAATCGATAAATTTACTATTTCACTAAAAACTTCATTTTTCCGACGAAAACTCCATTTTTCCGATGACAAACCTTATTTTCTGGCGTTGGCAATGGTGCCGCGAGCACGGATAAAAAAAATGAAACAAATAGATGAAGGGAGAGTGAAACAAGGAGAGAGAAACAATCCGACAAGTATTCCGCGGTCTACAGCGAGGATTTCGACATTTCGGCGAGGATTCCGGTGGGTGGGGTGGGGTGGGGGTAGAGATGAGGTTACGTGTTTATTTTTATAATGAGTTTTAAATGAGTATGACTAAGGGTCTAAATATTAATACCTCTTTAATTAAAACAAATGAAATTACCTATTTTGTGTACTCCTAATTCTAAAGGGACCACGTAAATAAATGTTATTGTACCAAAGGGACGTGATTTATAAACCCGAAAACCACTATCCTAAAAATCTAAATATTGGAAGGAACATGACCCTGACGTTAATTCTCTATTAAATTTAACTCTTAGTTTATTGTGTCTTTAAATTATGAGTACATATATCTCTATATGTATACACACCCTCCCGTAACACACACACACACACACACACATATATATATATAAAATTTACTGCGATTAATTTCTTAAGAACTGAACTAAGCAGAATGAGTACACACGTCTATAGGATATCGCTCTCTCGCATACACTTAGTCTCATCCAATCCTCAGTGTCAGATAGTAAAGTTAGTAATATCCTAAAAATTCTTCTACCTTAATTAAAATAACACACTTTTCCTTGTTGTTTACATAATAATCAACTTAACTTCCTAGTTATGCCAACCATCACTTACTTAGATAACCTCCCACATACTCGGATGAGATCGTAAAAATCCCACAAACATTTCCACATGCCAGACCCGACTAAACTCCAAGGGTCAAATCGATTCTACCCCGAAGTTGAATCGATTCTCCCTAGATCAAATCAATTCTCTTAAGAGGCCGAATCAATTCGGGTCAGGCAGTAAACCCAAATTTGACTATCATTAAAATGTGGTCATCTTCCCCAATCTCCGTTAATGACTTCTAAGCTTTGTAAACCTAAATCTCATCAACTATGAATTCACATTAACTAAGGGAATAAATCCACAAGGTTTTATTATCATTCTAAACACAATCTTTCCTACAATAAAGTCCATCCCAAAATCACCAACTAAAGATTTCAGTCTCGTGCACAATTTTGAAGAAAATTCATAACTAATTCAAAAAAAATCACAAAAATACAAAACTAGTGACTACACATTCGTAATAATGATGTTTTATTCTAAAAAATCAATTATATTTTACACCTACATCCTTTAATCCATAAATTTCATATTTTAATCATCAAGATACAATTACTCAATGCAGGACAAATTTATATCATTCTTAATTGACCTAAATCATAAATCGTCATAAGAATTAGTCTCCAATATAATCAAACCCCTAAATATGAGAAGGGATGATTACAAATCAAGAAACACATTATGAAAGATATTGCAAGAAAATTATTGCCTTAAAAGATGAATCAAGGCTCCTCCTTTGAGATTCTCCTCTTCTTCTCCTTTCCAAACTTATTAACCTCTTCCAGAATGTTTATGGATACTAGGTTTGATTAAAATTGGATTGAAAACCTAATTAGGGTAGCTTATATTATAAGTAAACTCCCTAATCATGTATCTCCCTATAAGGCCTAATTTCGAGCCCTTAAAATAACCCAGAATGCTACCCGAAATAGCTCAAAATCTCTCCTAAGGGTATACTACACCTCGGGACCAATTTAAAGCGATAAAAATACATAAACGGACATCCATGTCATACCATATTTCATTTTCAATGATATTACCCGCATCTCATGGTAATACCTCATGTCATCAAAGATTTATTCACTTAATATTTCTACGCATACGCATTTTCAATTATCATCTAAAACTGTGTCGATTATTATTACTCAGCCACACAAGTAATAATTAATTCCATTTACTAATTTATTAATCACTAAATGAATTATAATTATAGTTCGTGAAAATATGAGGTATCATATTCTTCCCCCCTAA
Organism: Sambucus nigra; assembly: GCA_949130495.1. Classification (NCBI taxonomy): domain Eukaryota; kingdom Viridiplantae; phylum Streptophyta; class Magnoliopsida; order Dipsacales; family Adoxaceae; genus Sambucus; species Sambucus nigra. The sequence goes on from OX422214.1 coordinate 126,919,435, forward strand.
TAATGGAATTCCGTCCTTGGAATTCGCTAAAGCATAACGTCAAAACATAACCTACACAAATATCATAGGTTTATGTGCAATTAGTATGTACCTGTATCCCACGAGATATGAAAAAAATAATCAAATACTCCTACCATAGTGTTCCACAACTGAGACGCCCATATACACACGCACAAACATCACATATAAATGACATATATACGTACAAAAATTAACCACACATACCATACACTACACCAAATCTGCCGAATTATCACGGTCATTGACCTTGACAAGTTGGACTTATCAAGGTCAATGACCGTGACAATTCTGGGGGTGATAACTTTTTTTGTCACGGTCATTGACCGTGACAAGTTCATTAGAATTGTCACGGTTATGCCATGGTCTGTGAACTTGACAAGTTTTATCACGGTCATAAATCGTGACAAACTCATGACACTTTTTAAAACATTGTCACGGTCAATGACTAGGACAATTCTGGGCAGAATTAAAAAAATATGTTGGGAAGAATGGCCACTGCCATTGCCCAACAGTATATTTGTACCTGTTATAGCAATATTGTACCTGTTCAAACATCATATATCCAAATAAAATAGAGATATTGCAAATATACATTCAAAACAATATGCATCACGATATAATCCAAATAGAATTCAAATGTAACAACTTAAAATAATTCAATTTAAATAATGTCAATACATGTCTGGGGTAAGGTTAGCTCTGAGTAGGTGAGAAGGACACACGATATACGAATTGACACACCCAGCAATATACATCGTGCTCCATTATTCCTACAACCACAAGGGGGAGTTCTCCTTCCCAGGTATCACATGCATGACGAGCACCTTGGACACGATGACTTGAAGCAAACGTCCATGAACTGGCATACCCTGGACTGTATTCGGGTGCCTCAACCCCCGCCCTATCCGTTGGTCATAAAATATGTCCATTATAAACACGCTCGGCCAACCAAGTGTCGAGATAGGTCGGTTGAAGGGAGCCAAATAGGGGAGTGGATCATCAAAGTCCACACGTATCGGTGATGAAGCAACGAGGTCCACATCCTCGTCGTCCTGAACCTCCTCCTCCTCCACCGCCTTCTCCTTCCCTTTCCCCTTACGGTTTTTTCTCAACGAACGCTTCATGAATGAGAACATATCTTGGACCGTCTCCTCCAAACGGGACAGCTTCGCGTCATGCGAGTCCACCGTTTGAGCCAACACGGTGTCGGTCGTCTCCAATTCGATGATCCTAGATTTGGCCACCCGCAAGCTCACCCCCTTGTCCTCCCTTTAGATCAGTGCCAAGCACTTGGCTGAGTGCATTTGTGAACAAAGATGCCTTGTCGGCATCAGACTGCGACTCATGCACTTCCTTAAGCTTTGCCTGAAACGACAAAAAGCACAAGATTAGTAAAATAGGTACATAAAAAAATTATAACGTAAGTAACAAAAAGTAAACTTTCGAATTACTTACAATCGTGGTCGCGACGCTCGAGGACACCTCTTTACCCTTCCCCTTCTTTGTCCAAATATCCGCATAAGTATCGAACCTATGTGGCCTACCCCTAGGGCCACTCTCTGTCCCCTGAAATAAAATAAAGTAAAATTAGTATCGGCCCCGCAAAGTAAAATAATGCAGAATAATATATTTTTGTAGTTATAGAAAAATTAAATCTTACCATCATCCTATGCTCCACCTCGACGTTAGACTTCCAGCCGGAGTAGTGCACGTTCGTCTTTTTTGCCCGGTTTTCCCTCCCCGATTGGCGAGATGCCAATTGTCGCTCCCCGATCTCATTGTCAATGAACTTTTACCATTGTTTAAATGAGATTGACTCCTTCGGCGGGACAGATTTGCGCATTCGCATAACGGACTCTCGAGTCTTCCCAAAGTATCGAGTCCACATATTTTTCTTCCACGTCTTGTGTTGCTCCCTCAACTGCTCCAAGACGGAATCGCGTAGCTTTGGATCCAGGATGAATTGTTCATGTCCAACAAATACAATATTAGTTGCGAATAAATATAAATATAAAATGAAATCGAAATCAAAATCGAAATTGAAATATTCATATAAATATAAATATAAATTCATTACATGTAGTGCCACCCAAATATCTAACTTGAGCTCATTTGGAACCTCCCTCCAACTAGTGTACCCCGGGCCGATGATCTTATTTACCAGTTCGTTGGATCTCGCTAATAGCCTCATCTTGTTCTCGATATCCATCCCCAATTTTCCATATTTGGGGAGCCTAGGTGCCGAGGAGCCCTTCTCGCCTCCGCTACCACCGAGCCCAGACGACATCATCACAATCAGCATCATCATCCTCGCCTTGATACCTGAAAGAGACATTTGCTCTAAAAAATGTTGTTATTGTACAAATCAAAATGAATTAGAAGAAGACATGCAAATATGTACAATTACTACAAATCCAAATGAATTGTTACTATTTAACACCTCAATTCTGAATTCCAAAACAACAGCATGTAGCTCATAATATGTCCAATTACTAAAAATTTGAAACATCCCCACCCCCACCCCTACTTCCCACACACACGCACACTACACAAGAGTGAAAATGATAAAGTGCAAATTAATTAAGAGCATTAAAAATGGATTGATAAAGTACAATTTGGAATATTTATTACAAATTGAAAAATTATTTCAAATTCGGGTTATCATAAAAAATGGATTGATATTCGGTAGGAGCAGCCAAGTCATCCACACTACTATTTAGACGCTTTGGCGCATGTAGGACAATTGACCACGGCTCGTTGTTGATATACTCCAAGTAAAACACTTGGTTAACCTTTTGAAATGCGTAAACAAACGGGTCATCGCTCACGTGGTCATTGCTCTTCAACTTAGACAAGTCAACCATGATCAAATTGGTGACAGGATCAACTTTACAAGCATTTTTATCCTCAACTCTTATCCAGTCACAGTAAAATACAAACTTTTTTAAGCTTATATAATCCAATTCAAATATATTTCGAATTACACCATAGTAAGTCATTTCAGCTTCAACTAGGTTTCGAACTTTTGCGCTCGCTCGAAAGAAAGTAAGAGCCTTGTATGAAATGCTCGAGTTCTGTATATTTGTACTTTCCTCGTACACTTTTCCGCCTTATACGTAACCGTTCAATCGATACTTTTTGTACTCTTGTTCCACGAATAAGGGTCCAGTGGTTAGACGAGCAAGCCTTGATGTCGCATTACCCGTCTTTAAGAGCTGAGAATATAGATAAATTAATTAGATTAGATGTAAATTTTGATGTAATGTAACGTTATATAATGACCATTTTCATTATAATTATCTCTTATGACAACCACAGCCTAAATTCGCTGTCTGATTGTACCATTGTTTTTCGTCTTTTATTATTTTCACAGGATTCATATTTTCTGCATATTACAAAATTAAACTTACTAAAATATTCTAAAATAATGTTAAACATTAAAATAATCTAAAATATTCTAAAATAATGTTAAACATTGAAATAATTTAAACTTACTTTTTCTATTCTTCGACATCTTCATGTCTGTCAAATAGATAACGAGCTACTTGTTCATGTTGCAAACTCGTTAATTTCACTCATTTTCCCATCACATGACCACCATCATCAACTAAATACTCTAACATATTATGATCTAGGTACGCATCATCAACTAAATCCTCTAACATATTATGATATACGTCGTCCCCTTCTACCTCTAACATATTTGTATATAATGCCAACTATATATACATCTACACACCTCAACCGAACCATCCTTGGTCATACACTACCATTCCTAAAATCCTCATCCTAAACCTTATTAATAAATAATACATTAACAAATACATGTCTAGAATGCACAAGAAACTCCATCTCATAAAAATTTCATAAAAATTTCTAAATGAATCATCTCAACTCGAACCGATAGGAAAATTAATACTCTCCTCTCTAATTTTCACCCACTAAGGACCCTAAGAAGATCCCGAACAATGCACTTCAAATTAATATCGATAAGGTCATAACAGTGGTGGAAGCCTTTTAAATTGACACCGCCAAAAGCCAACCTGGAAAACGCAGGCGGCTAGAGGGTGTGGACTACAGCAAGCATATGGTCTATATGGAAGACGATTTGATTGAAGTATGGACACCACAGCACGATGCATTAGTATTCACTCTCAGAATTAAAAACTGGGACATAGATAAGATACTAGTGAAAAAGTTAGCTCTTCTTATTAATGTATCTAGAGATTTTTCACAAGCTCAAATTGAAAATGACAAACCTAAGGGGAGTAATTGTCCCTTTAGCTAGATTCTTTGGAAAGATGACCATGCCATTGGGGAAAGTAGTTCTTCCAGTAAGGGCATGAAACATATCTAAACTCATTAAGTTTATGGTAATAGACATTGACTCACCCTATTACACTATCCTTGGAAGGGGTGGACGCACGTCATGAGGGCAGTCCCCTCAACCTACCATATAAAACTCAAGGGAATTATAGAGTAACGAATAATGGAGACCAGGGTCGATCAGGCCATTGCTCGAAAGTGTTTTATTATTCCCATCAATACTAAGCAATAAGAGAAGAAAAAGAAGGAAGCCATTCTCGAAACATCTCAGGATGGAGCTACTCCATCCAAATAGTAACTAAAGTTTGGCAGGCCAGGGGTAGAAGAGACAAAAGTTAACCTCACAAACAGAGTCGTGGAACGATTGGAGGAAGTAAGTTTTGATGAGAGCTGACCATAAAGGAAATTTTAATCGGCATCACACTGTTCGACTAAGAAAGGAATGAATTAACAAATTTTCTAAAGAAAAACCTAGATGTATTTGCATGGGAACCGTATGATATGCATGGGATCGATCCCAAATTCACCTGCCATTAAATTCACACACTGCACCAAAACAGCCGATTTGTAAGTGTTTAAAACACTTACAAATAGGCGCGTTGCAAAAAAATTATAAGTGTTCATAACCATTGCAAATATCATTTGCAAGTGTTTATTGGGAACACATATCCGTGTCAAACAACCGTTACAAAAAAAATTGTAAGTGTTCTGAACAATTACATATTAAAATTTTGCAAGTGTTTAAAACACTTACAAAATTTTTGTTTGCAAGTGTTCAGAACACTTGCAAAATTCAGCGACCTTTTTTAATTTACAACGGTTATAAACACTTGCAAAAGAGAATATATATATTTTGTTTTTGACGGTTCAGAACACTTACAAATATGAATATGTAAGGAAATAATGTTCATTTTGTAAGTGTTATCAACACTTACATATATTAAAATATTAAAAAAAATAAAAAAATTCCACCACATACCACCAACCTCACATATAACAAACAATAAAAATAGCTAAAAACATAACAATTATATCGAAACACTTTCATACAATACTTCATGATATGTTCGACATAAACAAACACTCATCAAGAAAGCAAGCAAGAGCACCAAAGGTATATATTGAGTATTCTCCTTAACAAACTTCATACTTCCATTGAAGCTTCTCCACGAACCTTTGAGTACACCTGCCAATCATTAACATAACAACTTCAATATTCTTAATTCAATCACGGTGATAGAAAAAAAATAGAGTTACAAATATGGTATATTGTAGTTTGATTAATATCACAATTCATGTAGTACGGTATATGCAATAATGCCAACATATATACAACAAACAACATATTCTTTGTGTATGCAATAAGACCAACAATTAGTAGCATGACAAAAAATTGAATATATAGTATAATAAATTGTCAATGAAAACTCTTTCCATACTTGGTGTAGTAATATTAGCAGTTGAAATATCCCGTTTAAATGGGGTACCTGCTGCCTGGGCCATTGAGAATGGAGCAGAAAATAATCGTTTGATTTAAGATTTTAGTATATCCAAAACATTTTCACAATGCACAGAAAATGCCTTCATTAGCATATAAATTGTTGAACCTTCATCGAGACAAAACTAAGAACAGGTTATTCATCTCATGGGAACAAGATAAGGAATATATATAGCTTGTACAATCGTACAGAAAATGTACCATTGTGATTCCTGATACTAACACCTTCCTAAGAAAATTTTACTAAATATATAGCTCATTTTATTTTATTGTAGAGTGAAAACAAATGAATCTTTAAAAATTAGACTAAATAACCGTGATCACATATTTATATAATACTCTCATACTTCTTATTTTAAAGTTCAGAACATCTAACTAACATAAGGGTACATATTAATATTTTCCTTTTATCTAAGGTAATAATAGTCAAGATGTTTGGGTACTAGTGCCACTCGTTACAATTGTTGCTCGACATATATGGAACTCTTGGTGTTGCCGACACTCTTATTGGTTGGGTGCCATTAAAATTACCCTGAGACTGAATTTGATGAAAAATATTGCCCGGCGGTTTAATTGTTGTTTGAATTTCAGTCGAGGACCGGATATTTTGGGGAAAAATGACTCAGAATTTGGATGGAGAAAGGCTAATTTGAGTCCAAGTTAGCCAATCTGATTTTAGTTTCAAGGGTTGACACTTTAGACATGATTGTACAAATAGGTCACATAATTCCACTACAAATGACATGAACCAACTATAATGATGAAAAAACCACTGAAACACAATATGAACCGTTATAACACAAATCCAACTCTACAATAATAGATAGATCGGGTATGAGTGGTGTTAATTTAAGCACTAAAATAATATATAACTCATTTTAGAGAGTTCACAGATACTCTGAAGCATCACAAATTAGTCAACAAGAATACAGGCACTGAACAAATAACATTCTCAAGTATTTGAATATATAAGGGTAGAAAAAATACCTCCCAGTTTGTACAAATTGGGAGAACGCGCTTTAAATTTCCACATTGGGCTGAATATACTGCTATTTCATATTTCCCACCCTCCTGTGCCGCAATTTTCTTCAATATATCCAGAAGAAAAAAAATCCATTAATTTCATAGAAACAGAACCACCCAATTTGCATTATATTCTTGAGATAAGATTATCAGACAGGACATCTTCAGGAAGCATACATATATTTATCAAAATATGACAAACTATGAAGCTATGTGTATACGACTATTTTTTTAACTTGAAACAAAAGCATGCAAAATCTTCTAAATAGGTTGCTCACATTGAAGATAGCCTAAATTAGGTATTGTGGAGAGCCTTTCTAGTTACCATGATGGGAACATTAAGGCATTGGTTTGCTAAGATCAAAACTTTGACCATCAAAAACTTGACCATGTTATTCACATCCTTTGTACTCCATTTCATAGGATCTCATAATATGCACAAACCCCACCTCATATCTCAATTTCAAGCAATAGCCAGGAGAAAGTGTGCAAGAATATGCCAAGATATTCAATATTGAATCTCTATAGGTATATGGCCTCAATGATATGATATGTGTTGTTGCCTTTATTGCAGGTCTCACCTCCAAAGGCCTCCTGAGGCCTTTCAGTAATAGGCCCCCTCTTTCCATGATTGAGCTTATAAAAAGTTTATATAAATATATGAATGTGGTGGATACGATCTAGACTAAGGTGTTTGATATCACTCGAACCTTGAAGCCTTAGGAGGAGAATATAAATAATTTGTTCTCACATTTAGGATAAGTCTCCCAAGAAAAAAGTGAACATGCATAAAAGAAGGGAACAAAAATGGAGATCCAGAGGCCAAATGCTTTGCCCCATTCACAAAAACCATCCAGGAAATATATCATGCAAAAGAGGTACATTATATTCTCTTAGAACCTAAGCATTCGAAGTCCTGTGAAGAGAATATGGATAATTATAAGCACTGTCACTTCCATAGAGTTCATGGACATTACATAAATGACTTCTTTTGCCTCAAATAATAAATTGAAAAGGTTATTAAATGAGGATATCTTAAGAAATTTATGATCAAACTAGGAGACTCTTATAAGGAGGGTAATAAGAAACTGACTTTAGTCGACATGAATACCATTTCAGGTGGTTTCTCTAGAGGAAGGAACTCTGCCTCAACACAAAAATCCTACTTTAAGGAAGTAAACCAAATCTACCTATTTGGCAACCCTAGAATTCAATTCCCAGTGATGATTTTTCTAGAGACCAACCTCAATAGAGGTTCCTTAACTCATAATGACCCTACGGTCATCATCATGGTAATGGGGGATCCAAAGATGCACCAAATTCTCATTGATACGGGTATCTCAGTCAACACCATATTAATCAATGCTTACAAAGCTATGGATTTGATTGTAGAATACGTACTACCAATTATGACCCTTTTTATGAAATTCAATGTAGAAAGAAGTTACTCCACCAGGTACATCACTCTTCCTCGCACAACTAGGTTAAATTATTGATTCATAAACACATGGAATAAGTTTTTAATCATGGACATACCCTCCGCATACAATGTAATATTTGGAAAACCTTCTCTCAATCAGTTCAATATAGTGGTTTCGACGAGAAGGATGATAATTATTTCTTTATTTAAGCTTCAATTACAACATTTGGAGAGTGCCTCACCTCACCAAATGAATAACATTGTCCCTTGATGGTATGGTACAGACGAGGGACCTGCTGCCCCTGCCCCTATGTCATGTCCTGGTGCCTCTGACCTTGGAACTATTGGCCCTACCCCTCTGGCCCTTTTGGTTGTACTATCCCTGGCTCGAGTGGCCTTGTCCCGAGCATAATACCCATAAAAAGAAAGATAATATCCATACAATGACCAAAAACTATCCAAATATCTAAATATAGCCAGTCAAGTTACTCACATGATAAAACTAGAATTACAGTTACAAATTTACATTCAATCAAGCATGTTAGGAATTATGTTTTATGGGATAGTTAATTAATGTCTTCAATAGATTTAAGAAACTTGAACAATTTTTATGATATGCAAATATTTATATCCCTTCCAATTTGAGTAGAAGTTCTGTATAGCATGTACTAATCTGAATTGACTCATGAACCTCAAAAACAACCCCACCATTCCTTGAGGCATTTAGAGATTCATGGCATTAACCACTTCATCAAGCAATTGTTGTGCTGACTTGAGATATTTAGAGCTAGAAATCGTGAAAATAAGGCCCGATGGCTCAGAGACTGATTGGACTTCTTTGGGGCTTATTGAGCATTGACGGTTAATTGTATTCCTCACATTCTCACCCAAATTAATAGACAAGTATTCATCATTTCTTAATCTTTTACTTCGAGAATCTGTATCCCCTGGAAATTTAATAGTCTTGTATTGTATATTAATCTTCAATTTAATGCATATTATGAATGAAATTACATTAATAAACTATAAATTATGAATCTAAGAAATTACCTATCAATGCGAGCCATAATGTTTTCCAAAGACATGATCACCACAGGTATGTTTCTCAATGATGATGACGTCTGCTGAATAATAAACAAATCCGTTAGAAAGTTAACAATCGGCATTAGTAACGATCATTACATAGCAGCAACCAATTTATAAAATACCTTTACAAGTAGTTATTGTAATAATGCCAATTCTCTGAATTTCTGCAGATATAGGAATAACTCTATGAAGTAATTTCCATATAGACGTGTAAATTGTCATTGGAAAGCTTCTTCGCCATTTCAGATTCAGAGAACAGGTTACCCATCTTGTGGGAATAAGATAAGGAACATATATAGCTTGTACAATCATACAAAAAATGTACCATTGTGATTCCTTATACTAACACCTGCCTAAGAAAATTTTACTAAATATATAGCTCATTTTATTTTATTGTAGAGTGAAAAGAAATGAATCTTTAGAAATTAGACTAAATAACTGTGATCACATATTTATATAAAACTCTCATACTTCTTATTTTAAAGTTCAAAACATCTAACTAACATAAGGGTACATATTAATATTTTCCTTTTATCTAAGGTAAAAATAGTCAAGATGTTTGGGTACTGGTGCCACTCGTTACAATTGTTGCTCGACATATATGGAACTCTTGGTGTTGCCGACACTCTTATTGGTTGGGTGCCACTAAAATTTCCCTGAGACTAAATTGATGAAAAATATTTCCCGGCGGTTTAATCGTTGTTTGAATTTCAGTCGAGGACCGGATATGAGACACCATCTTCTAGTGAGCAAGATTATACATTAAATGATGCAACTGTCCCATTACTTGTAGTTGCTCCAACAGCTGGGGAGGAATGGGACTTCCCCAACACCATACCTATCATTGTCTCTATATTGCTTAGTTTATTATTCATGCCTTTGATATCGGATTCCAATGTATCGAGGCGACCTTTCATTTGGTTCCCATTGTCCTTTTCAGCTGCAAGCAAAGATAAAGATGGACCTGACGCCTCAATGGATGATAGTAAAACTACGAAACCCACACCACGAGTACGCCCTCGCTTGTCAATACCAAATACTTCAGACAATGCATCATTTCTCAATGATTGTGGCTCATTGGTGTTATCACTACAACTTTCTTCTAGTTCTTTTTTCTTCGCGAGCACCTTGTCCTGTGAAATGCCAAACATATAGAATTGTCAAGGCTAATCATTTGAATGTATAATGTTTTCATGTAACAATCATCATTCACTATTTATAGAAAATCACCATGATTGGATCAATGCTCTCTTTTACTGACCCATCTTTACATGTGTGGCGAGCTATCCATACATCAACACGCAATGGGTTTTTATGCAATTTCTTTGTCTATAAATAAAAAACATAACATATATTATCTTTAAGGTAATAGTAATCAAACAAAGCAGTAAAACATAGTTGTATGTACCATATTGTACTCGACTTGGGCATGACCATCACGCCCACTTGTGTGAGTGGCCCCAATCTTTGCCCTATTATCTTTCCCCGCTTTCCTCTTTTTTTTAGCCTCTTCCGTATTCTCATCCTCTAGGAACTCTTTCCACTGTTCTGTCTTAACACCTGGAGGTACATTGGCCAATCTTTCGGCATCCATTGAATACTTATCATAATAGCTCTTCCGTAACGTGGATTTATATGTTTTAAGTAGGTTGCACATACTTTTGTAGCAACTAATCTTGTAACTATCCGGGAGTCCAAATGTTCTCTAACAAGACAATTGATATTTTTAAATTATATGAAATGTGTAAAGTTATACAAAAGCAAATATAATAAGCAAATTAAGTATACATAAGAAGTCTCACTTTCATCTCTTTCCAAACATCTTCCTTGTATATTTCTGGAACCTTACGCCAATCAGTATATGATATTAGGACCTGTGCCTGGACCACTTTACCAAGTCGAGACATAAATCAGCCTTTCTCGCTACCTATTACCTGATTATGTTGATTAATCTCAACCGCAATTATGGTGTCTATAGATCATCCATTTGGACCATCGTGTGGGTTGGAGACATTAGCTTCATTTGACATTAATGAAATTCAAATAGTGTTAGATATACCATGCATAAATATTCTGCATTAATAATATGTCTAAATGAATTATTCACATATTATGTCCAAAATTACTAAAAATATATAATTTGTACAAATGCACAATCTGTCTAAATTTACTAAGAATTGGTCCATTTGTCGCATGTTACAATATAAGTGAAGCATTAAAGTAGTACATAAACATAATAGATTACAAGAAACAAAATCTTGAAGCGATGTCTAAAATTATTTTACAACGTAAGTGAAGCATTAAAGTAAATAAAATTAAGGAAAAATTATAAAAATCAGCTTTAGCTTTAACTAAAAGTCCTAAAGAAGATTCTTCAAATTGGGATTATCCTCAAGAATAGACTGATACATTGTAGGAACCTCAAGTTTGTCAACACTTGTTGTTAATCTCTATGGTGCATGCAAAACTATAGACTAACCATTGTCTTCAAAATCCTTTGAGTAAAATACTTGAGATGCTTCAGATGCAAGAATGAATGGCTCATCGTCGATTCTATCCTTACTCTTCAACTTACTTAAGATTACCATCATTAAGTTCGATTCAGGATCAACATTGAAACCATTTACTTTGTCCTCAACTCTCACCCAGTCACATTAAAACACAAATGTTTTGAAAGATGTATAATCCAACTCAAATATTCCAAGAACAATGCCAAAGTATGTTGTCTCCGCTTCCTTATAATTCATACCTTTTTCTCTTAACCTGAACTTTGTGATGGCCCTCATTGACACGCCACTATTTTGGGTTACCCGTGACTCATCATACTCACGTGTGCAAAATTCAAACCCATTCACCTGATGCCTCTTATATGATTGTACATCATATAATGACCCATTTGCTACCCGCCAAAGTGCGGTATCAATCAATCCTGCTTTTAATAACTACAAAAAAGATTTCATAATATGATTATATATATACACACACACATGAATAAATGTAAAATTTTATTATGTAGTCGAATTAAAAGCGAACCTCCTTAATCAATCATGGGATAAAACCCTCGGTCTTTTCCTTCAACGTAGTCGCTCTTCGATTACGCCCAAATGTGGATTCCCAATAAAGATCATATTTCCTACACCAATTCAATACCCACACTTAGGCATCCTACTTCCCGCACCAATCTACATAAGCGGTATTTTTCAATTAAAAAATCTCAAATCATATTGATATACTTACTTCTGCCATTCCTCTACTTCATTTGATTGGTGTAACACCCACTTACGTGCTTGTGCAAATTGTAATGGAGTTAACTTCACATTCTTCCCTTGTACTAAAGGACCCCCGCGTGCGCATTCATCATCTTCATCTTCATCAAGAAAATCTTCACGCGTATATTTGTGATTTCCTTCACTAGGGTTTGGCATGTACTCCATGCAATATAAGGTCGATTCTTATACGATATATATCTCTGCAATGCTCCCTTCAACATACCTCTTATTATTAGCATACTTCTTGTAATCTTTCATCAACCTATGCATAAAAAATATATCGATTACAAAAAAAATATTTGTTGAAATAAAAAAAGTTAAGCAAATCATTTACTATTTAATTACCTCTCATAAGGATACATCCACCTATATCTTACCGGCCCACAAATCAACACTTCCTCTGCTAAGTGTATAACGAGGTGGACAGTAATAAAAAAAAATCTAGGCAGAAAATATTTCTCCAAAACACACATAGCAACAAATAATGTGTTCCTTGCCGACTCCAAAACATTCCTCTTGATCACTTTGGAACATAACACATTGAAAAATAAGCTTAACCGTTGAATTTCTATTCGCAAGTCCTTGTTTTTGGATAAACGTTTTTAAGCAGCAATGGCAACAAATATTGCATAATTACATGATAGTCATGTGATTTGAGCCCCTTCAATCCAAGTGGTTGTAAACTCACACAATTACTCAAGTTAGAAGAAAAACCTCTTGGAACTTTTAGCTCCTTTAAAGTACGAAAAAACTATTCTTTTTCTTTTTTGTTTAGAGTGAATGCAGCCTTTAGTTTCACAGTTTTTCTTGAACTTTCGTCTGTTTCCATCCACATATTCTTCTTGATCCCCATGGTCTTCATATCTTTATGGTAATTTTCGTTATCTTTCGTTTTGTCTTTAACGTCTAGAATGGTTGACAAAAGATGATCGGTGATGTTCTTCTCAATGTGCATAACATCTAGATTATGACGAACACTATGCTCTTTCCAATAGGGAAAATCAAATAAAATAGACCTTCGATACCATGGAGTGGTAACATCACTAACCACATTCTTATCCCCTTTACGTTTTCTTTTATTCCGAAAATCTGTTTACCAATTCTCATCTTGATACATTTCACCTTCTTCTCAACCTCCGAACCAGATAACCTTCGTGGAGCTTTACGATGTTCAACCTTGTTGTTGAAATTACGTTTCTCCTCCCTGAACTTGTGATCATGAGGAAGGAATCTTCTATGACCACGATAACAAATTTTTCTACTACTCGTAAGTCGTTCAGATTCAACTTCTTTCGCACAAACTGGGCACCCCTTATAATCATGAACCGTGCAACCTGATAAAGTTCCATATGCAGGACAATATATGGATAGCCCACAACAACATCTCTCTCAAAGAAAAATTAGTTTTTGTATATGAGTCGTATGCCATTACACCTTGAAACCATAATTCCTTTAACTAATCTAGCAAGGGGGCCAGGTAAATGTCAATGTCTTTGCTCGGAGCATTCAGCCCGGATATTAAAATTGACATCATTGAAAACTCCCTTTTCATGCATAAAGACGGTCCCATATTAAGAGGAGTAACAATGATAGGCCAATAACTGTAACTAGAGCTGAGATTGCTGTATGGATTAAAACCATCAGTGGCTATACTAAGACGGACATTACGTTTTTCAGCCGCAAAGTCTGGACACTTCACATCAACAGATTTCCATATAGACGAATCAACAGGATGACGCATGATATTTGTACTACACTGCGCCCTAGCATGCCAAGTCATCTCATTTGCAATCCATAGTATGGTGAATAATATCTTCAACCTTGGAATCAGGGGGAAATATCTAACTCTCTTCAGAGGTACTTTACCCTCCCCATTTATTCCCAACCTATACCTGGGTAGGTTGCATACTGGACATTTTACCTTCATTTAATGTTCTTTTCTATATAAAATACAATCATTTTTGCATGCATGAATTATATTATAATCCAGACCAACTTCTTTGATTATCTTCTTCATGGCTGGATACTTGGATGGTACTGTATTTCCTTTCAGAAAAAACTCTTTAAACACCCCAAAATTTCCGTAACACTATTATCTGACAAAAAATATCTTGTCTTAACATTATTCAATTTGACAAGAAAATATAGTGTCGTTTATTTCTCAAGACTTGACGAGTACAACGGTTCACTGGCCTTGCCACGTAACTTTTTGTATTTTAACTCCTCATTAATCTCGTCACGATTGTCACCTCCCCCCATTCTAACAGGCTCACTTGATAAATGATCTACTTCACGATTAAACATTTCGAATGCGTAGTAAACAAGATCTTCCATTCTTGGATTGTCGAGGACAGGGTCATTACATTCAACACTTTCAGTGGGTTCTTTTTCTTTTCTTTTAACGACTTCCTTTTCACCATGAAAACGCCGAAACGTGTAAGACTTGGATATACCATAACGAAGCAAATGAAAATGGACATCTTCAAGCTCCAACAACTTTCCATTTTCACATTTTATGCATGGACATTAAAATAAGGTTTCGCCACCACAATTATTCTTCACAAAATCAATGATCGTAGCAACCCCATTAATGTATTTTGCACTTCCTCTTTCACGTTCCTTCATCCACTCTTTGCTAACTTCCGATGACATTCTGTATGTTGAGATACGTTAGTAAAAAATTAATATATACTATTTAATATCTAAGGGTCAGGCAACATGATATTAAAATATCATATAATTGAATTTATAACCAAATGAAGTATAAATAAAATATTTTTATGGTTGAAACTTGAAATAATCTTCTCTATATTCGAAAGATAACATAAACACACCCAACCTGAAACCCAAACACGTCAAACCCCAACTCAACATTACTTCTTGGTTTGAAAAAAGAAAAGAAAACCAAATTTTTGTTTCGAGGAGTACTTACAGGGAGTTTATATCACCCTATACATATTAAAGGTTTACCTTGTTAATGACTCTGACTCTCCAAGTTTTTTTAATAATTTTTTTGAAACGTGGTTGACAGACCCAAATCTCTGAACAATTATTCAAAACCCATATTTGGCAGACCCAAATCATTAATTTAATTGCTAATCCCCACTTGAGGTGAAAATCACAAATTAGACATACGCACTATTATTCCAAACCATTAATCGTGTATGAATAATACGCGCCAAATATTTAACAGACAGTTATCAAATTAGACATACGCACCAAATAGAATAATACGCACCAAATATTTAATCGTGTATGAATAATATGCACCAAATATTTAACAGAATAAGACATATGCACCAAATGAAACCCTAAATCGTATCTTTAATAGTATAATACGCACCAAATAATTAACAGAATAAGACATACGCACCAAATAAAATCATAAATCTTATCTTTAACAGAATAATACGAACAAAATAAAACCCCTATTCGTATCTTTAACCCTAAACCATTGATAGATGATCGCATGAAAATATTTAACAGAATAATATTGATCGCATCTTTAACCCTAAGCGAAGGCTATGACAGTTGATTTGTTAAAACGTTTGAAATACTTAACAGAATAAATACATTATGTATTTATGAAATTTTTTTATCTTCGAATTTAACAATATTGATAATGAAAATACATTCAGAATAAACAGGGAAAAGGATCAAAACTCGATAGGTTTCCTAAACAGCCTCACTGATAAAATTTTCCCAAACAGCCTCACTGACAAATAATCAAAACTCGTTACCAAAAACTCTCGATAGTTTGATGAAAGATTTACCAAAAACTCTCGATAGCTTGATGAAAGAGTTTCAATCATTAATTACCTTCGAAAAAGTTAAAATGGAGAAATCAAGAAAGGAGAGATACGCACCTTCGAAGGTTTGGTTTGGAGAAGATCGCACGAAGATTTCAGACTAAAAAGAAGGAGGGAAATTTTGGAGGCAGAAATTTAGTTTCGGAGTAATTTTTTTTTAGTATGCAACCCTTTTAGGTTATCCCACGGTCCCAACTACAAATTAAGTAACTATCACAAATTTTACAATGGTTTCGAACACTTACAAAATTTATAAGTGCTCAAAACCGTTGTAAATTATGTAAGTGTTTTAAACACTTACAAATTAAATAATCAACTAGTTGCTAAATTTTCATTATGGTGTAGTGACATTGACCCAACATTTCCATCGATAACACCAAAGGTTCACCGCACTTACCCAAAAAAGTTCAAGGCAGTGGAAAATGAGGTAGGGAAACTTCTGGAGCAAGGTCCATCGGAGAAGTTTAGTTTTCAAAATGGATCTCAAACCCGGTGGTGATACGAAAGAGCAACGATAGATGGAGAGTATGTGTGGATTTCACCAACCTCGATAAGTCTTATCTTAAATACAGTTTCCCTTTTCTAAAATATAGATTTATTGGTCAATGCCACGCCAACCCATGAGCGGATGAGATTTCTGGATGCCTAGTTAGGGTACCACCATATCCCACTATTCGGCCTCGACTAAGATAAGACTACATTAATAACTCCCTTGTGCTTATACTGTCATAGGGTCATGACTTTAGGCCTCAAAAAAGATGGAGCTATATACCATAAATTAGTCACCAAAATGTTCAAGAAACAATTGGGAGAAACAATAGAGGTGTACATTAACGATATGCTCGCCAAAATCGAGCACAAATTCAATTATTTGAATGACTTAGCGGAGACATTTAGAATACTCAAACACTACCAAATGAAGTTGAACGTCAGAAAATTATCCTTTGAGTCCAATTCAAAAAATTCCAATGCTACTTATTCAATAAAAGAAGGATTGAGTCAAACCCTGACCAAATAGTCGCGATCAATAATGTTCATCCTCAAAGGCCTCACCTGAAATTCCCAAGCAAATTCGGATGTTGGCAGCTCTCAACCGTTTTATTTCCATGACATCTAAGCTGTGCTGAACATTCTTTCAACTATTGAAGAAGGATAAAGGCCTCACCTGGAATGACGAATGCTCAAAGGCTGTAGACACCCCATTTTGTTACCCCCTAACTTTCCTTGGGTCCCTAGTACCTCCCCTCATCACTAAAAACCTAGGTCATGTCTCGAGTACTGACCTTGAAGCCATCGGGTACTCCCCGAATCAGTTTGACCAAAAAGTCAAACTCTTCGTCTTGATCGAGACTTAATGAATCTTTGAAGGGCACTGAATACCCTTTCTAACGATCCACCTCGTGCGCGATTCTGACTTACCATGCGAACGAATGATCCGTTTGCATCCGAAACTTAACCCAGAAGCCACCGGGCGCTCCCGAGATCTGTTTGACCTATGTCAACTCTTTATGTCGACCGAGGCTGAATGAATCTTCAAAGGGAACTGAGTCCCCTTTCCAACGGCTCATACCGTACGCAATTCCGACTTTCCATGCGGACGAACGATCCGTTTGACTCCGAGAGGTCACCGAACGCTTCTCGGGCCTAGTTGACCAAAGTCAACTCTCCAAACCAGCCCAACTTTTTGGAATGTCAAAGTAAATATCCTAACCTTTCCAACGGTTCCCACCATGTGCTATTCGGACTTACCATACGGACGAACGATCTGTTTGCGTCCGAACGATTCCCCATCTAATGGACCGATAAATGCTTCCGAGCCATATTTTACCCAAAGTTAACTCTCGAACCCGGGAGCGATCCAAAGGACTTTCAAAGGTATCTGAATTACCTTTCCAACGGTATGCCCCGTGCACGATTCTGACCAACGGTTTGCCCTCGGTGACCGATTTTCCAAAAAAGCGTGAAGCGCACTGCCAAATGGCAGGTTTCAGACCCTGCCTATCGGCATGCATGTGTCGATAGGCAGGAAGGGGTCTATGCCGATCGGCACTGACCCGGGCCTATAAAAAGGAGGGCTTCACCTCATTTGCAAAGAGAGCCTAGATCTGATAAAAATCTCTCAGAACGAGTCCTAGAAACCTCTGTCGAAGGCAGCGTGATTTCAACTTCCAAATCCCTTTTTTACTTCCACTTTTCATCACCCTTTTCATCAAACTTAGTGAATTAACCACTCTCCATCATCATCCAAGTGCAAGGGCTACTCTCCAACATTCAAGATCAAGCTCAAGATCTTCAAGAAGGTCCAACTTTCTCAAACTCTCTCTTAAATTCTCTTAAATTCCCAATAACTTGTTTTCTTAGTTAGCACTTTTATTATCTCATCTCACACATCCTAAATATACTTTTTATTTAGTATTATTGCACATCTCATATTTTCATATAAATAAAAACCTAAAGAACAAGAAAAAGAGGGTTTGCTCATAAATTCCACGTAGGGATTCTCATACTTTTTCCACACTTTTCTTATAACTAAAACACTTTTTTCTATACACACACACAAATACACAAATAAGAGATCCCCCGTTTGAATTTATGGGATAAACCCCACCCCTCATTTTGTCACTCGGACTACGTTGACTTTGATGCCTTTATAGGCTAATAGGCATCTCTGGGTAAAACCCAAGACTCGAGTCCTTTTTCTCACTTTTTATCTTATCTTCTGTCTTCTCTAAATCCATTTCCTTATATTCTATATACTTGTTATTAGTAACGTCTTACCCCATATGCATTATCGTTCCATTATAACAATCAATGTAAGGGTAATCACGTAAATCTTATTGTTCTAATATTATTCGTATACCTTCCTACGGATGACTCGCTTTATCTTTTCCATGATACAATTCGAGGATTCCTACCTCCATTCTATATATACACATGCACACATATCACGGGGGGAAATATAAAGGAAAATACCAAATATCCATGAGAGACCGAAAGGACGAAATGGGTGCCTAACACCTTCCCATTTCGTAACTAAGCCTCCAAACCCTTCTCGAATCATTTGGTTTCGCACGCACCAGTATGTCTTTGGATGCCATCCTTCTGGGTGGCTTCCCCTTTTTTCTTTTATCTGTTTTGAGTAAAATAGACTGGCAACTCTGAATCTCTCTAAATTTTTTTACACCACATCTCAAATGACACCGGCCGAAGTGCTCTCGAGAGGGAAGCGCGAGACCCGAAGGATCCTTTTCTTCTGCGGCGGGGATCGGGGATGGCCACAGTGGTGACTCCGCTGGGGATATGTGTTTGCTTATGGGCTTGACTCTATTTGCATAGATGATATATTTGTTTATGTTTCCCCCTCCCTATATCCGCATGTTCCCCTTCTCCATGTGTATCACATGCTTATGCTTATATTCACACAGTTGTAGAAATTTATGCATGTACACTTCACACCACGTGCACCTAGGATCACATATATCCCCATGTTGCATGCATCACCCCTCCATACTTGGTGTACCTTTTGGGGTACTTGTACTTTTCTCCCTGTTTGGCATAATCAAATAAAGGAATTCTCATCATAAGATACTAATAAGAGAATCATGCATGATTCACACAACATCACCAAAGAGCATTGCTATTGACCAAATTTTATCCAGTAACTTGAGGGTCACTTCGTGATGGATGCTGGTCCGGCAGGTCGCAGTTAGCCTAAGCGATATGACTCTGCCCTTCCATTGGCCAAGTACCTTCGACGTATATCGAACGGTTCCCCCACATCGTACCGCTTGACCGAAGTTATGACAGGAGGTATATCGCGGGGAATTCGTTCATGTACATCGAGTATATCAAATTCGCTCACACACGTACCGTCCCCATGAGGTATATGGTGAGGCAATTCACGTACACTCAGGTATATCAAATGGCTTGTCCACACCTACCGATTTCCCACAAGAGCAAGACGTATATCGTGGAAGTCATGCCAAAGGGGGGAACCCATGCCGATTCACCCAACCAACTGCATACCCGTATATAGGTGTCAAACCTAGGACACGCACTTTAGATTGTCGGTTTTGACCCGAAACTCTACCGAAATTCTGGGTCGATCTGTCGCCCAATTTTCATGCATTTTTTAAAAATGGGACTCTGTCCGTGAGCCTGGTTACAAGTCTAAACCATAGCTTTGCATATATTAATAACCCCACTTTTCTAGGCTCGGGTCCCGTCTGGCATTGCATTTAGGAGAATTAAATACAAGTGAGAACATAAAAATCATAATAATCATGCTGAGTCCCGTATCCAAAAACATTTCCCCCTTATTTATCAAAAATCCAAAAATAGTTCTTCCTTTTTTCTCAAAAATAAATCTCATCCTACGCCTTCTCAGGTCGATCGCAAGCCCTTGGCCTGGCTCCCTACTAGCTTCGATCTTCATTCAAATCACCCCAGAGTTACATCCGTTCCTCTACTACTTCTTCTGAGTCCGAAATCCATCCATTATCCATGGAGAATACAGATCAAGTACCAGTCATGCAGTGGGATCTGACGACAGTCCTAGCTCAGCTCGTGTCTAAGATTGACAACCTCCAAACTAAGGTCTGAGAAATGCAACGAAACCAGGTTCCAATTCCTCAAGAGCTCGAGGCCCTATTCCCTCGTGCTATGGGTCCACCCGAGCCTATCTGGGTTCCGAAAGAATATCAGCACGCTCAACGTGACCTTCCTGCCAATGGGTCTCCTCCTACCCAGCTTCCAAAATAGGAGGAGTTGAATAAAGTCAAAGAGGATCTCAAGATGCTCACCAAGAAGTTCGACCAAGTCCGAATCTATGGGAATTACATGGACTACACCCACATGTCTCCTTCTCTTAAAGAGAGGTTACCCGAGAAGTTCAAAATGCAAAATATCGAGAAACTCGGAGGGAGTGGACCCCCAATTGTTCATATTCGTAGTTATCATCATTCCATGACTCTACTACGGGATTCTGAGGAGGTGATGGCCCAATTATTTTAGCAAACTTTGAAGGATAGTGCCCTATGATGGTTCTTATCTCTTGAGGAATCCAGAATCCGTAGCTGGGAGGATGTAGCTCGAGAATTCATGTCACAATACAAATACAACGAAGAGCTTGAGGTCACCCGTCGTGATTTAGACTGCTCAAACAGAATCCTGGAGAATCAGTCACTAACTTCATAACTCGATGGAGGGAACAAGCAGCTACCATGACTAATCGGTCATCCGAGGAAGAACAAGTCAACATAGTAAAGAAGAACTTATTGCCCCATGTCCGAGCGACGATGGGAGGACAATACTATCCCCACTTCCGAGCTCTCAGAGAGGCTGGAGTAGAAATTGAGGAAAGTCTCGTTAAAATAGAGGTTAAACCGAAGAAGGTGTCCGAACAGTTCACCCTTAGAAAGTATGACAAGCCTGCTAGTGCTACAGTCTCAACCATTAATAACATCTCTCAACCAACAACATCATAGGCACTAGAAAGTCACCCTGCCCCCGTCCGAAGGGAATACACTGAGCTCCATGCTCCCCTCTCCAAAGTTTACCAAGCCCTGTTAAGACGAAACCTCATTAAACCCTTGGACCCACGTCCATTGCCAAATCCACTCCCAAGAAACTTCAAGACTGATGCTCATTGCGCCTTTCACCAAACTGCTGGCCATACCACCGACCAACGCTTTCACCTTCAGAAATAATGCAAGATCTCATTGATCGGGGTACCATCGCCCCACCAGCCAATCCTAATCCAAACACTACTCACAATCCACTCCCAAATCACACCAATGCCATATTTTTGGAAGAAAACCCAGATTTCTATCCCTCAACTCAAATCACACCCATATACTCTCCTAAACCTCTTCAAATTTACCCATATTTCCTCCTACACCCTACTAGCCTCACTGATCAGACACTATCACTCCTTACCAGAGCATGCATCGCTGTCCGTACCCGTTCTGAAAATGGAATTATGGAATTATCAGAGGTGTTAGACCAACTCCTAGAGCTCGGGCTGAAATTGCCCTCACAGATGGTCATCGATTGCCAGAGATTCAATACAATGTTCTTGGAAGCACGAAAATGGGCCAGAGATTCAGACAAATGGGTGGTACCGACCGACGAAGTCAGCTTAGATGATGTTGTCCAGATTATGGCAGAATTATTCGAGCAAACCAACAACATTTGCAGTATCACCGGGTTACTTGACACTTTGAAGCTATAAGGGCGTTTGGTCCCTTCAATCACACATATCCCCACAAAATGGGAAGACCTGTATGACGAAGCCGTTGAAGTTGTGGAATGCATTGACTTTACAGGGAAAGACATAATTGTTACCACCGGATGGGGGGAAGAATTCGAAGACTCGAGTGAAGAATAAGCTTCAGGAAGAGCTGGCCCAATAGCCGATATATGTGGGATGATCTCATTGAAAGAACTCCTCGAAGAAATAAAAAGGGTGGCATAACAACCTGATATTGATGAGGAAATGGGATTCATGTTCTTCCCTCCTTCAGTAAATCACATGACCAGATCAGGGAGACATTACCAGGTTCCAAGCTCACTACCAGCAAATGACAAAGGGAAGGGCGTTGAAAACCTTCCTATGCCAGAGATGACCATCGAGGAGAGAAAGATCCTCGATCAACTGAAGAAAACTCAAGCTAACATCACTCTATGGGGGGCTTTTCATGTCTTGCCAGCTGCACAAAAATGCTTTAATCAAGTTGCTCACTGGACCCATAGTTCCTCCTTCTACCACACTAGAAGAAGCGATAAATCTGGTCGGATCCCTGACCTCTACCCGAATGCTATCATTTTCTGAAGAAGAAATCCCCATAATTGGGCTAAATCACAATCATGCCCTCAACATCTCCATCGAAGTTATGGGGAAGGTCGTGCCACTCTCCCTTGTCGATAACGGATTCGCCTTGAATGTTTTCCCTCTGAGAACCTTCAAGTGTTTAGGCCTGAAAGAAAGTGACCTCTCTCCAACCTCCGCTGCTGTGTGTGCCTACGATAATACCCATCGAGAGGTGATGGGATCCATAAAACTTGTAATAGTGGTTGGCCCTATAAACCATGTCCTTGAATTCCAAGTCATAGACATCCCAGCTTGTTTCAACCTGTTGCTCGGACGCCCCTGGCTCCACAATATCAAGGGTGTCTCTTCCTCACTCCATTAGAAATTAAAGTTCTTCGCCGAAGGGCGAGTCATCACCATTTTGGGTGACGACGAAAATGTCGAGGGTGCAAGCACCAGTAGTCCAATTCTTGAGATACAGCACGGGTCAAATGATATGCTCCTATCAGGATTTCGAGTCGATCCACTCCTACTCCCTACAGTGGACGGTTTTAAAGAATAGGTTTGTCCATAATATGACCTTCATGGCAATGTCAATGTGATTCAGATGTTCAGAAACATGCACTTCATGACTGGACTGGGGCTAGGGCAAAGGAAGCAAGGGATAATTGATCCCATCGAACTGAAGAAAGCTTTTCCTCCTTGTGGCTTGGGGTATCAACCATCAGAACAAGAGGTCAGAATGATCCGCCAGTCTCAACCAAAGAGAAGATTAGATTGTATCTGAACTATCTCAGGAGACTCCTTAAATTGACGATTCATCAAAGAAGGCGAGGACTTCCCCTTTTGCGGTTTTCCAGAACTATGGTATGACCACACAGACAAGAAGATGAAACCTTGAATGGAGATCTTTTTCCAAGATAGCTACCCATGGGCTGAAAGTTTACAACATCGCGTACAATCACTCACCAAATATACCAAAGAAACTGAGGAAAGAGATTCCGAAGATTCCTTTAACTTGCAGACACTAGGGCTGGCACTCTGCTTGGTTCATTCAGGCACTACATCAATGGATCCATCCTGTCTGATTAAAGCTGCTGATACACCCCTCCTCAACTGGCATTCTGGGCCAGTCCTACCTCTTGAAATTTCCCCTGACCCCAATGTTTACCCTATTTCTTCTTCTGTTGTCTATCCCTGCTCAAATGCAATCGAGACCTCTTTTGATGAGGTCCTCAATGTTGTTTTTCCTATCAATGAAATAAACAATGATTTTGAGTATCTTGATGTGCCTTACATTAACTGCTTGAATTCTAATCAAACTTTTAATGATGATGATTTTGCAAATGAACAATTCTTAATTGATATAAATAAGGTTAATAATAAACAACATAACCGCGTTCAAGTTAATGAAGAAGAGACTATTGTTATTAATCTCGATTCTAGTAACCAACTGCACGAGATTAGGATAGGGGCCACCCTTGACGAGCATGAGCGCGCACAACTCAAAGAATTGCTGAAGGATTTCGTGGATGTCTTTGCATGGTCATATGATGATATGCCCGGTATCGATCCTGAAATAGCTCAGCACGAGATCCCCACTCTCCTAGATTACAAGTCGATTAAACAAAAATTGAGAAAACTTCGCACCGAATGGTTGCTCAAGGTCAAAGAAGAGGTGGTCAAATAGTTGAACGTGGGTTTCATTCGAGTGATCGAATATCCCACATGGTTAGCCAATATTGTACCTGTGCCGAAATTAGGAGGGAAGGTTCGAATGTGTGTCGATTACCGAGATTTAAACAAAGCTTCTCCAAAGGATGATTATCTGCTACCCAATATCGACATGATCGTGGACAACACAACCAGTCATGCTCTCAAGTCATTCGTTGACAGATTTTCCGGATACAACCAAATCAAGATGCACCCCGACCACCAAGAAAAAACCACATTCATCACCCCCATGGGGAACCTTTTGCTACACTGTTATGCCATTTGGTCTCAAGAATGCTGGGGCTACCTACCAAAGGGCTGCCACAACCATCCTGCATGACCTGATTCTCAAAGAGGTCGAGGTTTATGTGGATGATATGATTATCAAGTCCAAAACTAGAGAAGGTCATGTTACCGCTCTTCGGAAGTTCTTCAAACGACTGCGACGGTATCAGATGTGACTTAATCCACAGAAGTGTGTCTTCGGCGTTACAAAGGGAAAACTCTTGGGATTCATGGTCAGTGAAAAGGGGATAGAAGCAGATCCTACAAAACTGAAGGCCATACTTGAGATGCCACCACCCCGAACAGAGAAAGAAGTTCGAGGTTTTCTTGGGAAATTGTAATATATCAGCCGGTTCATCAGCCAGCTAACCTCCATCTGCGAACCAATCTTCAAACTCCTCTGAAAGGATTCAACCAAAGTTTGGAACGGGGCCTGCCAAGAAGCTTTTGATCGAATCAAACAATACCTGACCCAACCTTCAGTGCTCATGACACCACAGTCGGGTATCCCTTTGCTCCTATACCTAACCATAACTGACACTGCAGCTGGGGCATTTCTAGCCCAATATCTTGAAGACTTCCACAAAAAAAGAGCCATCTATTATGCCAATCGCAAATTGGTCGGGTACGAAGTCAACTACACTGCTAAAGGCATGTGTCGCATTTGTTTGGGTCACCCAAAAGTTACGGTACTACATGCTCTCCTTCCCCATTAAACTTGTATCCCAAATGGATCCCATCAAATACCTGCTTGAGAAACCCGCCTTATCCAGTCGAATGGCCTGATGGTTGATGCTCCTAATCGAGTTCGATATTGTGTACGTCACACAGAAAGCTGTTAAAGGAAGATCCATCTCTGACTACCTCACTGATTACCCCATAGATGAAGCGGATGTCCGGATCTCTGAATTCCCAGATGAAGATATCCTCTGCACCACTCAAGACTGCCTTCGATGGAAAATATTCTTTGATGGCGCTGCCAACAAAAAGGGATATGGCATTGGGATACTCCTGATCACCCCAGATGACTCCCACACTCCCATCGCCATTAAATTGGATTTCCCTTGCACTAATAATATGACAGAATATGAGGCATGCACAGTGGGCCTCCAAGTTGCTCTCAAGAAAGGTATTCAATACCTTGATGTCTACGGGGATTCTTCCCTTATCATCGGTCAAATGCTCAGAAAGTGGAAAGTCAAGGACAAAAATCTCCAACCCTTTCATGCCCAATTAGAAGAGTTAGACTCCCGATTCCTAGATATCACCTTCCATTGCCTACCTCGAGCAAAGAATAACCTAGTCGATGCTCTCTCTAACTTGGCCTTCATGGTCGACATGCCTGAGGGAATAACAATGACCCCCTTTCTAGTTCAAAAGAAAGACAAACCAACCCATTGCTACCATATTGAGCTTGTCTCCACCGAAGATTTTGAACTAGCCGATTGCTGGTACTATGATATTTGGTGCCTCCTCAAACATGGTAGGTATCCTGAGGGTTTCAACAAGAAAGATCGAACAATCCTCCGAAGACTGGCCTCCCAGTACATTATCTGTCATAAAGCCCTACTCAGAAGGAACTTCGATGGAACTCATCTACATTGTATTGCTGGGGCTGATATTGAGAAAATAATGCAGAAGATCCACAGCGGGGAATGCGGACCCCACATGAATGGTCACATGCTCACCAAGAAGATCATTCCTACAGGGCTACTATTGGACCACCAAGATCCAGGATTGCACCGCCTATGTTCGTAGATGACTCAAATGTCAACAATTATCCAATCTTCAACACTTGCCTCCACGAGAGTTATACAACATGACCTCTACCTAGCCATTCTCCACCTGGGGTATCGACATCATAGGGAAGGTTACACCAAGGGCTTCAAACGGACATGAGTTCATCCTAGTCGCTAACTATTACTTCACCAAATGGGTCGAAGCTGAGCCATACGCAGTATTAAACGCTAAGAAAGTGGCCAAATTCCTCAAGAAAAATACCATCTGCCGATATGGGGTCCCGCACAAGCTGGTATCAGATAACGGGTTGCATTTTGAAGCAGAAGTCACAGAAGTAGTCAATGAGTATAGGATTCAGAGACACAAATCTTCTCCCTACGACCTTAGACCAATGGTGCAGTTGAGGCCGCCAACAAAAACCTCAAAGCCATTATCAGCAAGATGACCAAAAGTTATAGGGATTGGGATGACCGGATATCGTACGCCCTATGGGGCTATCGAACCTCAATCCAAACCTCTACTGGGGCTACCCCTTACTCCCTAGTCTACGGCATGGAAGCAGTCCTACCTGTGGAGCTGGAAATACCCTCGCTACACGTCATGCTCAAAAGCAAGGTTAGTGAAGAAGACTGGTGCCAGAGCCGTCTTGATGAGCTAGCCCTCCTAGATAAAAGAAGGTTAAAAACACTGTACCACATACAGGGGTACCATCACCGAATAGCGTGATCATTCAACAAGAGAGTCAAGGACCGCGGTGTCCGGGAGGGGGATTTAGCCCTCAAGGAGATAATAGAACCCATCTAGGACCCCAGAGGAAAGTTCAAGCCCAATTGGAGCGGCCCCTACATTGTGAAGAAAATATAATCCGACGGTGCCGCCATGCTCACTGACCTAGATGGGCAGGAGATGGCTCATCCAGTCAACCTGGACCGACTCAAGAAATTCTACCCCTAAGTCCGAAATCTTAGCGCGCTATGACTCTTATCATCCCCCTTCTATTCTAAAAAAAAACTCTCTTCATTTCCCTCTACCCAGAACTACGTGGGCCTGATACTCTACAAAAAAACTATTTTAAAAACATTCTCATGCACCTCACATGAGTGCGGCCTTTTCTTTTTCACAAAATACTATTCTTTTCTTACCTCTGAGAACGGCGTTTCATTCTAAAAATACTTGAACAAAAGGATTATGTATGCCTTAGCGACCAGTAAAGATAATTCTAAATACAAAATTCATCGAGAGGCACAGCTGGATGATCAGAAACTTGTTTATTTCATTAATAAGAAAATTCAGCAAGGATTACATAAGAAAAAGGAACGGATAACTCCCCTCCCCATTACCATGAAAGCCAAATAAAATCCCCACATCTGTTACACAAATAAACTCCCCAAGAGTCCTACCCACAGCCACCAAAGGAGCCTGCACCCTCATCACCTACATCCGGAGGTCCCCAAGTTTCCCCTGCCTGAATAGAGTTCCGTAGACATTCCATGGATCGATGAGCCTTAACCATTTTGAAAAGACCACAACACCCCCTTCCATGATGTTAGATAAAATAAACCATCTTTGTCCAGTCTCCACTGCCAACATCTTGCTGACTACTTTCCTCCACAACCACTTCATATAATCTTTGGGGACATGACAAACATTCCCGACAGACTGAGAGGGACGGGTCGACGGACACCGACTTTCCCACAGAGATCCAAGAAACAGACGCAAGCGCTCAGTCAAATCTTCTACCGGAAAGAAATTTGAGGTCTGAGGGGGCACGACCTGCGCCCAGCCGAATTGGCGCAAAAGCCACCAAGGGAAATAAAAAAAGGTCTGTCTGAGACCAACCAGCCGTACATATGAACACTCTCCTAGATCCAGAACAGGCTGCAACTGTCCCCACCAAGGCACTGACCAATACAGACCACGAGCCCCATATTCCATGAGCCAATTTTCCTAGTTCTCAACATACAGGCCAACACTGATGAAGTGGCACGAAAAGAAGTTGGGTACAGCCGACAAGGGATACTCTGGAGGAGTCGCCAAGCGGAATCTTTCAGACAACCACATGAACAGCATCACAGGGCTACCCCTCAAAAAGTCAGAACGGCCTTCTCTCCAGGCATACAGGCCATTCAGGGTCTCCGCTAGTATCACCATCGCAGGATTGCGATGGTATGACATCTATGAAGTAATGGCTGCACGTTGCGGGTCCACCTGCAATTCTTCAGTCACCAAAAACAATTTGGAAACCAAACCCAGAACAATGGCTCCAGCATAGCCAGCATCACCTACTTCCCGTAAATGCATGGATTGCAACACCGTCGGGAGGGAGATCATTCTTCCGGCAACCAATAATCTGGCCGCCGAAGGTGAAATACGAAGAAGCTCGGCTAATAAATCCCTGGGAGAATGGGAAAATTCGGGCAAAGCCGCTACAACACTAGGATTTACACCCAACATGGCAGAGAACTTGTAGGTAGGACAAACTTCTTCCAAACCAAAGCGGAATAAATGGTCTTCGGGGTACCAGAATTGTACCGCCGCCATCAGCACGTTCCACTCAAGAGGCCGATTGCGCCACAAAGAGACCCGACGCATGATGAAAGCATCATAGTCAACATTATAAGAGCACATAGCTTCCAAGGCTTAGAGGTAGTTGTCAAACTCGGCCCTACCAGGGAGAGCCATCTTGCAAGGCTAAAAGATAATGGACAAGTGGGTAAGAATGCAAAGGTGTGATGAAAACACTCCACCCTCATCCCTTTTTATACTTGAAAACCCTCACAAGGGACATAATCCCTGCAGAAATTGGAAGGAATCCTACCCCACTAGGTACCAAAGGCTGAAGAGGGTACCATTCAAAGCTTTCAATTGATGGGACTGGGCTGAACTGCCGATAGGCAGGTCAGGGTGCTTGCCGATCGGCAACCCCCCCCCCCCCCCCCATTTTGGAAATTTCCTTTTTTTCCACTTTTCTCAAATCAGAAGATTGAATAAAAATAAATTGATATTCTCAAAAGAATTTCAAGAACTTCCGAATCACACCAATGCCATCTTCTTAGAAGAAAATCCAGATTTCGATCCCTCAACTCAAATCACACCCATATACTCTACAAAACCTCTTCAAACTTGCCCATATTTCCTCCTACGCCCTACTAGCCTCGCTGATCAGGCACTGTCACTCCTTACCAGAGCATGCATCGCTGTTCGTACCCGTTCTGAAAATGGAACCGCATCCCGAATATAGGCAGTCATCGAATATATCCAGTCTCTGATGTCCCTGAGCCAAGTGGTCGACACCCAGACTTGCTGTAAGAAAAGGCAAAATCAGTATCAAAGCAAGGATGACCAAAACAGAAAAGAAAGAGAGAGAGGAACAAAAAGGTATACCACAGGTCGGAGGACCTCCTCTGTCAAACCCAACTCCTCTGGATCCATCGCATGAGGATGGTGAAACATAGGCACCATCCCCCCATCAGCCCGCCGAATGTTGTACGAAGGGGTATGAAGCCGCACAAAAGGGACCTGCGAGGTCGCCGCCATCGCAGATGCCGATGGACCACCGCCGCTGTGGTAAGAACCCACCGCCCGACTCGAACCCGCCGGAGGGAAAGGCAGTGCATCATATATGCTGTGCGCCATTAACCAGCTCATCATAAAGTCCATATAGTCATACGACACAGCCGTATCAGTATACAACAAGTAAGACTCGCCAATCATCGCCGTAATCCTCTCATCCTCTTACAACAGTCGCTCCCACCTCATAGACGTAAGAGGTTACGCGGGTGGCACCACCACCTCCTCCTCAGCAATCTAGCGAATCACCCTCTCCCCGAGGTACCAGGAATGGCCGAACTCATGCTCCAGAAAGTGCCTCATCCGCGCATCCACCCCGGTCGCCCCCGCATCCTGAATGGCTATCCCCCAGGGATAAAAGGTCACCTAAAATCTCCAAGAGAGCATAAATCAATACAAGATCAGAAGGAGAAAAAACCAAGACTGAAATGGAAAGAGTCTTACCCTACCACTGGTCAGGTCATTCAAGACCTGACGCACCGCCTCCAGGGAGAGAGATCGCTTGTACTGCCGGTGGGCCTTACGCCATCGATACAATCGACAGAAGTCCCCAACAGTGTCGTCCTTCAAAGCAATCAGCGGGGTATTGCACCTAATCACCTCATAGAACCACGTCTGAATTCACAAATAAAAAGAGACGCATAAGGAAAATGCAAATGCATGAAAGGAAAATGAGAATTCATGAAAATAAAATGCGCAAATTAAAGAATACCTCAAGAAGATACGTGGCGCCAGTAAAGGTCTACCGGCAGAACTGGTTGAATGCATCCAGAGAGGAGTAAAGGGTCGCCAAGGTCAGACTCCCCCAATCATAGAAAGGGATGTTCGAAAACATCCTCAGGTACGGCAAGAACCACAAATGAACGACGTCGCCGCTCGACACCACCATAAAACCTCCCAACACCAGCAGAATGAATAACCGGGCCATTTACCTCACTTGCAGCCCGTCCTCCACATCAATCTCCCTACCCAACAGAACATCCTTCAGTAGGGACAACCAGATAGAATCTCCATAAACTATCCTCCTTACATCACCAAGTGTCGCATGCACTGCCTCCGATCTCACCCGTAAAGAGAGATCCACCTCTATCTGCTCTCCATCACAATCTAGCTCCAGCAGCTGTTGCACATCTATGGGAGTCATAGTCATCTCCCCGAAGTCGAAATTAAAGGTATGGGTAGTGTCCCACCACCTCTCTCCCAGAGTGCACAAGACCGCTGTCGAACGAGCGTATCATCCAGCGTCGATGCCAACCTCCCAAAACCCGCCGAGGATATCACCCAACGCACCACAGGTGGAAGATGCTCCCAGACATCCCTAATCCCCATCGTCCTGCGGGCACGCATGTTCTTCAAAGAAATATCAGACTGGCAAAAAGAAAAGTCTCATCAGAAGTCAAGAAAGAAAAGCACCAAAAAGAGAAGAATTCCAAAGGTCGGGTTACTTACATAACCATCGGGGATCACTCTCGAAGAGAGATGACGCGATGGCTCCCGCAGTAAGGTCCGCTCATCCGCAATAGGCTCAAACGCATCAAAGGAGTTCTCACTCCCTAAAGCAAGAGGCGCCCTGTCCCTCCAATCCACATTTGCCCAGTCATCAACGATCAACCACTCCCGATGGACTGCAGTGCTCACAAAGGCGGCCATTTATTGAAGATCGGAATGCTAGAACGATTTGCAGAAGAATCGCAGAGAGAGATAAAGCAAAAGAAGGTGTGAAAAAATGAAGGGATTCACCCCCTTTTTATAGGATGCCAAGCGCCATGTCGATCGACACATCCCCCTAGCATACCAATCGGCACTGACTCCTCACCTTCCCGAGGCAGCCCTAAAGTCCGTGCCACTGCCGTATGGCACCACTCTTCCATGCCGACCGTCACCCACCTTAAATTTCGTACAGAAATTCCCAAAAAATACCAGAAAGCCCCGAAAAATCCTCAGAAAATTCCTGAACATTTTCACCAAGAAAATTTCGGGTTCGCTCTAGCGGAACCCCTTATTTCCCTAGTGTAACCCTAAAAAACCAAGTGAAACTCCTCCCGGTAAAGCTCTGGAGGATCTCTATGGATCGCCTGATCACTTCCCCCAACGAAATTCTCTTACATCACCAAAATAGGTTGTTCCCCCCTACGAGATCTCCTAAAGGCTTCCCCAGCTATCAACTCCCCAGCTCAGATCAAAATCACAAAGCACTTTCTCCAGCAAAATCAAAATCAAATCTTTATCCACTCTTGGGTCAGAATTGGGCCCGATCTTGGATCGTCACCTGAGTTAGGTCAGAATTGACCTCGGTCCTTGATCATCACCACTCTTGGGTCAAAATTGGCCTCGGTCTTGGATCGTCGCCTGAGTTAGGTCAGAATTGACCTCGATCCTCGGTCGTCACCACTCTTAGGTCAGAATTGGCCCCGTTCTTGGATCATCACGTGAGTTAGATCAGAATTGACCTCGGTCCTCGGTCCTCACCACTCTTGGGTTAGAATTGGCCCCAGTCTTAGATCGTCACCTGAGTTAGGTCAGAATTGACCTCGGTCCTCGATCGTCACCACTCTTGGGTCAGAATTGGCCCCGGTCTTGGATCTTCACCTTAGTTAGGTCACAATTGACCTCGGTCCTCGGTCGTCACCACTCTTGGGTCAGAATTGGCCCCGGTCATGGATCGTCACCTGAGTTAGGTAAGAATTGACCTCGGTCCTCGGTCGTCACCATTCTTGGGTCATAATTGGCCTCGGTCTTGGATCGTCACCTGAGTTAGGTCAGAATTGACCTCGGTCCTCGGTCGTCACCACTCTTTGGGTCAGAATTGACCTCGATCTTGGATCGTCACCTGAGTTAGGTCAGAATTGACCTCGATCCTTGGTCGTCACCACTCTTTAGGTCAGAATTAACCTCGGTCTTGGATTGTCACCTGAGTTGGTTCAGAATTGACCCCGGTCCTCGATCGTCACCATTCTCTAGGTCAAAATTGACCTCGGTTATTAGACCTTCACCCTAAGCCCGCAGAATTGGCTTTGACCTGTAGAATCAATCACCCTCATCACTTAAGCCCATAGGTTCGGCTTTGATCCGCAGAATTGATCATCCCTAGCACACTCCTTAGGTCCTCAGAATCGGCCTCGACCCTCTGAATCGATCATACTCCTTCAAAAGTATCATGCGGTGTCTATTCGACGGTCATCATTTGTTCCAAACTCACCCATCGAGGGGCTCTATAGACACCCCATTCTGTTACCCCCTCCTTGGGTCCCTAGTACCTCCCCTCATCACTACAAACCTAGGACATGTCCCGAATACTGACCTAGAAGCCATCGGGCACTCCCCGGCTTAGTTTGACCAAAAAGTCAAACTCTTCGTCTTGATTGAGACTCAATGAATATTCAAAAGTCACTGAATACTCTTTCTAACGGTCCACCCCGTGCGCTATTCTGACTTACCATGCGGACGAACGATCCGTTTGCGTTCGAAACTTGACCTAGAGGCCATCGGGCGCTCCCGGGCTCTGTTTGACCTATGTCAACTCTTCAGCTCGATCGAGGATAAATGAATCTTTAAAGGGCACTGAATCCCCTTTCTAACAGCTCATCTCGTGCTCGATTCTGACTTTCCATGCGAACGAACAATCCGTTTGACTCCGAGAGGTCACTGAACGCTTCTCGGGCCCGGTTGACCAAAGTCAAATATCCAAACCGGGCCAAACTCTTTGGAATGTCGAAGTACATCTCCTAACCTTCCCAACGGTCCACCCCGTGCCCGATTCAGACTTACTATACGG
The DNA here is from genome assembly GCA_949130495.1 of Sambucus nigra. Taxonomy (NCBI): domain Eukaryota; kingdom Viridiplantae; phylum Streptophyta; class Magnoliopsida; order Dipsacales; family Adoxaceae; genus Sambucus; species Sambucus nigra. The sequence continues at coordinate 126,953,781 of OX422214.1, forward strand.
ATGAACGATCCATTTGCGTCTGAACGATTCCCCCTCCAATGGACCGATAAATGCTTCCAAGCAATATTTTACCCAAAGTCAACTCCCGAACCAAGGAGCGGTCTAAAGTACATTCAAAGTTCTCTGAATTACCTTTCTAATAGTATGCCCCGTGCGCGATTCTGACCAACGGTTTGCCCTCGACAGTCAATTTTCCAAAAAAGCATGAAGCGCACTGCCAAATGGCAGGTTCTAGACCCTGCCTATCGGCAGGCATGTGCCGATAGGCAGGAAGGGGTCTATACCGATCGGCACTGACCTGAGCCTATAAAAAGTAGGCCTTCACCTCATTTGCAAAGGGAGCCCAAATCTGATAAAAATCTCTCTAAACGAATCCCAGAAACCTCTCTCGAAGGCAGCGTGATTTCAACTTCCAAATCCCATTTTTACTTCCACTTTTCATCACCCTTTTCATCAAACTTGGTTAATTAACCACTCTCCATCATCATCCAAGGGCAAGGGCTTCTCTCCAACATTCAAGATCAAGCTCAAGATCTTCAAGAAGGTTCAACTTTCTCAAACTCTCTCTTAAATGATCTTAAATTCCCAATAACTTGTTTTTTTACTTAACACTTTTATTATCTCATCTCACACATCCTAAATATACTTTTTATTTAGTATTATTTCACATCTCATATTTTCATATAAATAAAAACCCAAAAAACAAGAAAAAGAGGGTTTGATCATAAATTCCAAGTAAGGATTCTCATTCTTTTTCCACACTTTTCTCACAACTAAAACACTTTTTTCTATACACACACACACACACTCACACGCTCACAAATAAGAGATCCCCCATTTGGATTTATGGGATAAAACCCACCCCTCATTTTGGCATGCAAACTACGTGGACTTTGATTCCTTTATAGGCTACGTAGGCGTCTCGGGGTAAAACTCGAGACTCGAGTCCTTTTTCTCACTTTTTATCTTATCTTCTATCTTCTCTAAATCCATTTCTTTATATTTTATATACTTGTTCTTAGTGACGTCTTACCCCATATGCATTATCGTTCCATTATAACGATCAACGTAAGGGTAATCGCGTAAATCTTATTGTTCTAATATTATTCTTATACCTTCCTACGAATGACTCGCTTTATCTTTTCCATGATACAAGTCGAGGATTCCTACATCCATTCTATATATACACATGCACACATATCACGGGGGAAATATAAAGGACATATAGAAAATATCCATGAGAGACCAAAAGGTCGGAATGGGTGCCTAATACCTTCCCATTTCGTAACTAAGCCTCTGAACCCTTCTCGAATCATTTGGTTTCGCACGCACCAGTATGTCTTTGGATGCCATCCTTCAGGGTGGCTTCCCCTTTTTTTCTTTTATCTGTTTTGAGTAAAATAGACTGGAGACTCTGAATCTCTCTACATTTTTTTACACCACATATCAAACGACATGGACCGAAGCGCTCCCGAGAGGGACGTGCGGGACCCGAAGGATCCTTTTCCTCCACGGTGGGGATTGGGGATGGACACAAAAGCCCTTGATGAAATCAAATCCTATTTAAGAAAACCTTACCTGCTGTCCATCCGAGACCCGGATATCCTCTCTATATTTACATAGTAGTTTCCAGCCACGCGATTAGTTCAGGCTCGGTTTGCGAAAAGGAAGGAAGACAATCCCTTGTTTACTACGTCATCAAAACGCTTCTCGATCCTGATCAGTGATATCTCCCACTAGATAAATTGGCCACTCTTTGGTCATCGTGTCTCATAAAATTCTACTTTGAGGCTCATTCAGTAATAATCATCACAATATTTCCCCTAAAAGATATTTTTCATAAAATTGACCTATCTGGACGCATATCAAATTATCAATCAAACTTGGGTGGTTTGATATACATTATCAACAAAAATTAACCATTAAGGGACAAGTGTTGGCTAATTTTATCACATAATTTATGGGGGAAGAAGAACCTATAGACCAACAGATTGCCTATCAATTGAAATGCCATGGGATTAACCATCTAAAAAATGGACACGGTATGTGGATGGAGTCTTTAACTCGAAATGGGATGAAGTAAGAATTATGCTCACCACACTCAAAAATGGCATGATCGAGCGAGGAATTAGACTGGGCTTTGAAGCATCCATCAATGAAGCTGAGTATAAAGCCCTCATAGCCGGAATACGTAATGATCACTTATTGAAGTCAACTTATCTTAATGTATAATGTGGTTCAAAGACGGTATCCAATCATATAACAAGGGACTTTAATGCCAATAATGAAAGGATGGTAGCATACATATAGGTGGCCCATGATTTAATGTTATAATTCGAGGAAGTACACATTTAATAGTTCCACTAAAGGCATAATGGCCATAACGGCGCTTTAGAAGCCCTAAGCTCAGTAGTGGACTCCAATCTAAAAAGAACAGTTGAAGTGGAGTCCTTGCCAAGCTCAACATTATAAAGATAGTGATCACCGATCACGTTCTCTCCATACAAAAAAGTCCCAGTTGGACGGACCCAATAAGTGTTTATCTGCAAAATATTATCTTGTCGACTAATAAAAAGAAATCTCATAATGTCAGGGTTAAAGATGGGCAGTTTTATCTGGGGATTGAAGGAAAACTTTATAAAATGTCTTTCACAATTCCTTACCTCCAATGTGTGCATCCAAATGATGTATGTTGTCATCCGGGTCGGATTCCTCCAGCGTGGGCCTCCCCTAAAATCAGGACGAGGGGGGAAGGAGGAAAAGGATCCCCCTCTCTTTTCATTTCTTTCCATGCACATCTGGGTGATTCGTGGACAGGAAAGTCCTCTTTCTCCACTTTCACTCTCTCATTTCTTACCATGGGTGTGTTAGACGCCCATTCTGCCATTTTGGTCTCTCATAGGCTATGTTAATTTCTTCTTTTTTCTCCCTGACGTGTGTGTAAATGTGTATAATATTAATAACGAGAGAATGGAATCATTTGACTCGAGTCATGGAATGGACGGAGTAGATTCATTCGTAGGAGTGTACCTGAAAATAATAATAAACATATGATATAAGTGTTCGTCGAATCACGAATCGCTATGAAAGAGCGAATGTGCATGTCAAACGAGACATAAGTATGTAGGAGTCCAAGACTCACAAAATAGATATAATAGAATACAAAAGACAAGAAACAAAAAGGCATGAGTCGAATCTCGGTATTGGCCCAAGACGCTTACGTAGCCTAAGGGCCATCAAAGTCCACGTAGTTCGAAAATAGAATATGGGTGGGGTTTTATCCATAAATTCAATATAGGACTCCACTTTGAGTGTTTTTGGAGTAAAATGTGTTCAAGTGTGAAAGTGTGAGAAAATTGAAGTCTTACTTCTGGAATTAATGAATAAACCCTCTTTTTCTCTCTTTTTTTTTTAATTTTTATGAAAATAAGTTGTGTGCAATACTAATAATAAAATGGTGAATATTATTTGATGTGATACAATGAAACAAAACTAAAATTTATCACAAAATAAGAATAAAGTGACTAATAACACTTAAATGAATAAGACTATAAAGGGGTGAGGAATGGACCTCCGTGTAGACCTTTGTTGCTAGGTTGATTTTGTAGTGTTATGAAAGTAATATGATAAGATGAGGTGGATAACTAAGTGTGATAAGAAAGTGAGGTGAGGTAATGTTGGTACATGGACTTTTTTGGAAAAGGTAAGGCTTTGATTTGGAGAGAATGTTTATTGACTGCTAAAAGGGACCTCCCTCAGGGGTGAGGTCATGAGCCCTTTATATAGTGCCATTTAGGGTTGAGGGTGCCGATCATCATGGTCCCTCGTCTTCCTATCGGTATAGAGCCTGCCTGGCTGGGCAAGGAAAAGTACACCATGCTGAGAGGTAGGGGGTTTGGGGTGCCTATAGGCACTTTGGAACAAACTTTTCAAAAAATAGGCATAATATGAAAACTGTAAGACGAATCACTCACAGATAGGACCGTTGGAAAGTAAATTTAGATCCCTCAGAGAATCCATTGAGACACTCCCAGGTCCGGCAGTTGAATGAATTTAAATGGATCTCGAAAGTGCCCGACAGTTTCCAAATGGGAGATCACGGAGGAAATGAGTCATTTGTGCGAACTATGTGGCCAATTTGAGCATGGCATGGACCGTTGGAAAGGGGATTTATATACCTTAAATATTTCACTAATCTTAGGTCGATTTAGAGAGCTGACCAAAGTCAAATGGGGCCCAGAAGCGCCTAGTGTCCCTCGGAGTAAAATGGATCGTTCGTGCGAACCGTGAGGTTGATTCACGCATAGGATGGACAATTAAAAAGGGTGTTCAGAGCCCTTCATGGTGAGATTTTCTTAGGTTGGAGAATTTACCAGAGTCAAACAGGGCTTGGGAGTGCTCGGTGGCCTCCAAATTAGTACTCGGAGTGAAATGGATCATTTATGTGGACCATGAGAATGGTTCATGCACGGTAATGACCGTTGGAAAGGGGATTCAGATCCCTTCAAGGTGTTATTGAGATTCACTGAGGTTGGAGAGTTCATTGGAGTCAAGCAGGGCACGAGACCACCTAGTAGCCTTCAAATCAGTACTCAGAGTGTGACCTAGAGTTTATAGTGAGTGAATGAGTGTTAGGGACCTAAAGAGTCTCTTAGGGAGGGGATAAGGTGTCCACAACATTGACCAAGTTAATTACAAACTACAAGATGGGATATGTGGAAGACAGACTGAAGGAAGGTCTCTTGTCATATGAGTAATTAAAGAAGGGTATTAGTGGTCGTATACATAAAAAGACAAAGCCTCTTATGTCCATAAGTGTGAAAAGTGCCAAAAGTTCCCCCATGCTTCATTAACCATCCAGCGACTAGAAGTAACTAACTAGTCCATTGTCATTTTGCCTAGTGGGGGTTTGATATTGTAGAACCACTACCAACAATACCAATAAATCATAAGTATCTTTTAGTCAGCACAAATTACTTCACAAAGTGGATTGAAGCGGAGCCTTATAATAAGCTTTGGGGTTCCTAGGATAATCATCATGGACAACAACACACAGTTTGAAAGTAGACCCTTACAAGGTTTTGGCGATAACCATAGCATCAAACACCATTATAGCTTTGTGTTCTATCCCCAAAGTAATGGCCAAGTAGAGGATTCCAATAAAATAATCCTCGACTGCATAAAAAGAGATTATAGAAGGCAAGGGGAGCTTAGGTGGATCAGCGTCTTCATGTTCTGTGGGCATATTGTACTACACCTATAATGCTTATTGGGGAAATGCCCTTCGCTCAAACAAATGGGATAGAGGATGTTATTACTTTGGAAGTTAGTCTGCCAACCATGAGATCCACTATTGTCGAGCAAGGTTTGAACGATGATGCTATAAGTGCTAAACTTGACCTAGCAGAAGAACGAATGGAGTCTGAATGGAGCATGCCATGATATAATTGGCCTCCTATAAATAAGAGTTATCCAAGAAGTACAACAATGGCGTTAATCTGAGGAAATTCCATATCAGCAATTATGTCCTTTAAAAAGTCCTCATTAGTCCCAGAAAGCCTTCAGACAGCAACTTGGGACGTAATTGGGAGGGACCATTCAAAGTTATCAGATATGATTTGCAAGGAGCCTATCATTTGTAAATTAGGGAGGGAAGGTAGATACCCAAAGATTGGAATGAAGACAATCTCAAGAAGTCTCACTTTTGAGTTCACTCTTGTTTAAGTTATTTCTGGCTTAAATAGTTTTTACATTTTTTTATTTTAGAACTTATGGTGCTCGCGGCTTGAACTAGCATTTTTAATAAAATCCCAAGTGTCCCAATTAGTTGCTTAACATTATTCCAAAATGGCAGGTTTACATTTAAAGTAAACGATCATAGTATTCATCAAGATTACCTTAGTCTAATTTCAATTGCAAATTGTTTAATTATTATAGGCCCCCTTTTCAACTTTCTTTTTGTATTAATTATGTCAAAACCAACTTTCTTTTTGTAAAAACCTTTTTCCAAATTTTAAACCACACCAATTATGTGAACCAATTTTAGTTAAGGGTAATTTTATCTTGTTTAATCTTAAACAAGCATCTAGGTCATTAAAGCAAGTAAAACAAATAAGTTCACAAAGGCGACACCAGATGTATGAGGAAACCACTAAGGGAAAAAACCACGGGCGACCCAAGCTAGAAAATCACTATGATATGGTATTACAAAGTATAGACGATAGAATTAATCAACAACTCGATCACCCACAAGTATTGACGTTCCTCTGATCCTTCAACCACTCCTCCACAGTGCAAATGCAACAGTCCTTCTATGATGCTCATCCATAACACATGTGTCCACGTATGTCTTAATCTCCATAGATACAGCTTGGCAACGTCTACGATGTTGAACAAAAAATACTTTGCTTCTTTACTAAACAACCCAGCGTTCAAAGTGATGAACAAACTCTAATGGTGCAAACCGATCTCTATAGCATAAGAGTATGAAAGCTCAGATCTTAAAATTTTAAGGATGTTTTTTTTTAGACTTTGAAAACCTCAGAAAACTTGCACAGAAAATGTATTGTATGTAAACTAATTTTCTGATTCTGCAACTTATGAAATTATGAGAGAAACACACCTTAAATAACAAACTTAATTCAGTGCATCGTTCGAACGAGATAAGCATGTCACTTGAACGAAAAGGCCATGTCACTCGAATGACATGTTCATCTCATTTCAACGACCTGCAATGTCGTTTGAACCACTAAAGACGCGAGTTTGTTATATAGATAACTCTAAATGATCCTTATCTTAGAATAAATGAAGTTTAACATTTTAAAAATATTTTTTTTATAGAAATAATATCCTAAAACATTTTTTTAGTCCCTTAAACATTACGCATTCATACCTGAGCGATCTCGAAATACAATGAAGAAGTGAAATGTGCACCAAATTAATCTTGGTATGATAAATCTTTGAAGCTTGGTTGCAACGTCTTCAATAAACTTCATATCATGGACTGTGTGGGATCGTGACAACAAAAACTATATTTATGACTCAAAAACATATTTTGTTCCCAATTGAAAATTTTGTTCTCACAAATCTCCCCCTTTGACTATTCTGCGACAAAACTCAAACAGTGAAATGCCTAAGTCGTGCGGTCAAGCTGTATAATGCCTAAATCCCATCCCATAAAAATCCAAGTCAAAAAATATTGGACAACAAGAGTAAAGATGGTTCAACAAGTATGAGTTGTCTGAATGTGATGTAGACTTTAAATCTCGAATCTCTTAAGCATACCTACACACGTGAAATAATCAAATACCCGGTGAAATATGGAGGAACAAATTATATAACCATTATGATACCAATATGAAATATCAATACCAATTTGTAAAATTAAAATCAAATCATTTGTTAAACATGTGAGGGAAATATTTTAATACCAATTGTGAAAATAAACATTGAAAAAACATGATATCAATTTTTGCAAAAATTATGTGCTCATTAAACAAACAAAACTCCCTACATCACATACATTTCTCCCCCTTTTTGTCTCGAATAGACAATAAGTGCAAAATCTTAACAAACATGAAATATCTATCATGTGATAACCAATAAATCATCTCTAGATAAACATAAACTGCCAATTAAAAGTAATCACCATGTACCAAATCGTAGCTAGAAAACAAAATTCACAAAATATGAATCATCAAAATCAGTAATGATGTGACTGAACAAATAATTCATAATCATCAAATAATGCATATAAACTACCCAGAATTAACCAAGTAGTGTCAAAAATTATATCAACACGAATTAGGTACTGAAACAGAAGAATCCAAAAAATATTCCCAGAGGTCGTTCGAACGACCATGCACTGTCATTAGAACGAATTTACATGTCGCTAAAACCATTCATCAAACGACATCAATAAATGAAAAACATTATCATCTCGCGCGATACAACCCTTCGAGCGACACTTCTCGCGACCTAGACCTGACACTTTTCTTTCTGTGACTCGAACCTCGCGGGAACAAAACATCGCGCGACATCAACTTGTCGCTCTAATGAGGTCAATATGTCGTTTGAACCACTTTAAACTTTCTCAATTCTAATTCAATAAATCAAGAATTTTCGTCCAGTGAAAAAATATCCTGAAAATGTTAATTGGAAAGAGCAAATAGCAGCAAAACAGACTCAAAACAGGAAAAAAATAAAACTAGTAAAACAATGTGAGTTTCATGCCTACATAGAATCAATGTGCGCAAACATGGATATGGAGTGAATGGGCGTGAACTATAACAAATGAATCGCAACTCCAATACGTTGAAACTGTCAAGAAGCTCGAATTGATATCTAAATGTCATCAAACTTAGTTTTAGCCATATGTGACAGTTAATATAATGAGCTAAATGAACTAAACAAACATCACGCACACAAATTTAAAATTTTGACGTTCTACAAACAATAGCGTCGTGATACGTTTTTCAGCATAAGGATTCATGGTGCAAACCCGTTTTATATTTTTCCATCCAAACTCCCTCAAATATACATACATATATATATATATATATATATTCTTTTTTCCAATCACTTTTGAGGTTTTTATTCTTCTCAACTTGGAGAAATCCTATTGGTCCAATTTTGACATATGATTCTCTTTATTGACTAAATTTTTTCTTAGGCACTTTTAAACGGTGGCTTTCACGACGTGATTATTCACTCACAGCCCTTTCCAATGAACACTCATCATTTTTTTAATTTATGCATTATCAGTCCTCATAGAAAACAGTTCTTACATGCACACCTCCTCCTTAGTTTACTTACGCATAGATGACAAAATTTAGATTAGAATGTCTCACCAAACTCAAATATTCATGATATGATAAACATTCATATCATGCAAGTGTGCAAAGATGGCATATATAAAAAGTCGAATTCAAATCCATATCAACTTCGAAACAACCCAATTAAGACAATGGTTAAGATCATTCAATGCATCAATAATTCTGACCAAATGTCCTAGCCACATGAATAATGAATCAAAGCACACTAATATGCCACATCAAACATGAAACACTCACGACACAAAAAATAAACCGAAAATCTTTTTGTGTTTTTCTAAAAAAATATTTTTGGCCGAAAAATAAAATATTTTGTATTTTTCAAATAAGTTTCAATAAAAGAAAAGAAATAATACAAAAGATACACATGATATAACGCTAGCAAGATATAAATCATGATGTAAAGACTAGCGTATGACAAGCATATCATGCAAGAAATCATCCATAAGAAATAGCGTGTGATGCATCATGTGCAAGCGTGTGAGAATCAACCAATGAAGCATTTAGCATCTCCAAAATAGATTTCCTAACCCGAAACAAGTGTGTACTTAATAAAAACGGGTTTGGGGAACTGATGTGACACTACGTTTAAACTTCTTAGGGTCTTGCCAAAGATCATAGTAAAAACTACTAAGGTGACATTTCTTACCATAATGCGAACATGTGAAAACTCTACGAGGAACGGGACCCTTTCTAACGCCCTAGAATGTGGTTGGCGCTCTAAAACAAACTATGGTTTTGGATTTAACATTCTAACCACTAAAACACGATAAGCCACTACCATCACTACTTGAATCACTTAAATTACTTTTCAACTTCAAAATTTTGGACTCACTCAAAGAATTAAACTCCTCAAAATTTCGGGACTCCTTCTTCAAATTTTCAATTACTCTTAGAAGGTTATCTCACTCCCCCTCAATATTAAAAAACCTATCCCTAAGAGTATTTCACATGCCACGAAATCATTAATCAAACTATTTTCATTAATGGCACAAACCCTAGAATTTTTAAGTTCTCCAACTCTTTTTTTAAAACAAGGACTCTATTATCATTCTTTTCCTTTACTGCAATTAAAGATTTAAAGTTATCATGCGAAGTCGCAAACTTATCAAGAATGATATCTCTTTGAGTTTGAAACGTTTGTAAATACGTAATCACATGTCTAAAATGATAATTTTCTTCTTTAAGAATTTCAATTCGTTTTGTATACTTCAAATTCAAAAGATTTAGTTCGTCAAAACTTTGAGAATCCATTGAGAGAAAAACAACCCAAGAGAGATAAACAAATACGCCTACCAAAAAACACAAAATAAGGATCTACATAATAAAATAGTGTTTCTAGATCTGATACTAATTTGTAGGTCCCTTTTTCTTATGTTTTAAGGATGTCAAAATCAACTTTCTTTTTGTAAAAATCTTTTTTCATATTTCAAACCGCACCAAATTTGTGAACTAATTTTAGTTAAGCCCAATTTTATCTTGTTTAATCCTAAGCATGCATCTAGGTGAAAAAATCAAGTAAAATAAATAAGTACACAAAGGCGAAGCCAGATGTACGAGGAAATAACTAAGGGAAAAAATCTCGGACGGACCAAGCCAAACAATTACTACGATATGCTTTCACAAAGTACAGATATTAGACTTACTCAACAACTCAATCCCACACAAGTCTTGAAGCTCCTCTGATCCTTCAACCACTCCTCAACATTTCCCACACATAAGTCCTTCTACGATGCTCGTCCACAACACATGCGTCCATGTCTCGGTGTCCACCAATATAGCATGGCAACCCCTACGATGTTGAACATGAAATCCTTCACCTCTTCACCATAAAACCCAACATTGAAAGTGATGAACAAACTCCAATGGTGAAAACCAATATCTCTATAGCATAAGAGTATGAAAATTCGGATCTTGAAACTCTAAGGATATTTTTAGACTTTGAAAACCTTAGAAAACTTATATAGAAAACGTATTATATGTAAAATAATTTTCTGGTTCTGCAACTTATGAAATTCTAAAAAAAACACGCCTTAAATAATAAACTTAATTCGGCGCATCGTTCGAACGAGATAAGCATGTCGCTTGAATGAAATGGCCATGTTGCTCGAACAACACGTTCATCTTGTTTGAACGACCTGTAATGTCGTTTGAACCACTAAACACAAAAGTTTGTTATATACACAACTCTAAATGATCCTTATCCCAGAATAAACGATGTTTGACATTTTAAAAACATTTGTTTAATAAAAATAACATCCTAAAACATTTTTATAGTCCCATAACGTTATGCATTCATACTTGAGCGATCTCAGAATGCAATGAAGGCGTGAGACATGCACTAAATTAATCTCGGCATGATAAATCTTTGAAGCTTGAACGCAACGTCTTTAATAAATTTTATGACATAGACTGTGTGGGATCGTGACAATAAAAAATCAATCTATGACTCAAAAACATGCTTTGTTCTGGGAATAAGTCAAATACATACAATGGACTCAATTAGAAATTTATCCCTACAATTATAATTAAACATAAGGTCTCAATGCCTTAATCATGAAAAATAGAAACATATAACGAATTGCCTAAGAAAATAAAAGACCTACGAGGGATCCCTAGGCACTGAATGAACCAAACTTTGGTTAAATAAAAATTCTAAATGGGTGGATGGCCCTAAAATCAGATGCATTTTTTCTGTAGTCTGCTATAGGCCTAAGGTGGTTTGATGACACAACCTAAAAGGTAAGAATAGATAATAAAACACATGCTCGGCATAATAGAAAGGAACAATGCAAAACAATGATATTATACTAACAACTTGATACAAAAAGTTATGGGTTACAAAAAGTTTATTTGCAATAATAAAGGACAAAATAAACAATCATTATTATCGTCTAGAAAGAGAAGCAGCAATAGCTCTTCTTTGACTATAATCCGAATTTGGTCAGAACTTGTTGTCTCTCATAAGAAATTAAGCAACTCTTGGCCAACTGGAGAGGGATAGCATCCAATGGAACACTTCTTTCTTCACTGCCAAAGGGTGGATGCCTATAAGTCAGACAATTAACTTGGTAGATATACCAAAGGTAAGAGTCCTTGGGAACTTTATATATTCCCAAGGCATTTAGCCAACCATTTTTGTAAGCTAATTTCTTTTCCTCATCTAGCTTGATGGGGTCATCTATCCACCCTTCTTCATACCCAGTAGACCACACCGCCCGAGGACGTATCATGAAGAGATAATTCAGTTTGAGATGTCCTGGCTACAACCCATTGTCATGGCATGAGTCCTTTTATAATCATCCTCTGCCTTAACAAGTTTTTTCTTAAGGGAGTCATTATCATCTTAGAGACGGTCCCCAACATCCCAATATCCTTAGCATCAGAAAGATGCTTGTTCAAGGAGTTCATCTCTTCCTTTATAAGAGTGCCAATATCTCCTAAGTCTTTCGCATCATCTTTCATCTTGGATACTAAGGCAGATTGGCCATTGTAGGCATCAGTTATCTTCTTAAGGGATTCACAAATAGAAACAATTGCACAGTGAGCCTGGGCACGAACCTCCCTAACACGAATGACATTAAGATTTCCAGAAGATAAAGAAATCTCTTCCGCAACATTGGTATGCTATAGAAAGTAAGAATAAACTGAGCAATAATTCAAGACGGATTTTAAAATTCAAAACAAAATCTTTTATTGATAATCAAAATGGTCAAGGCCCCTACAATAGAGCCAAAAAAAAAATACAAGTGTATGTAGGCTAATTATTTCTAACTAGTCTCATTGCTCTTATTCATCTCTTGGGTCTCTAGGTCTTTGCCTTTAGTAGCTACAGAGGAAATCTGGCCAGCTGGGGCATTGTGGTAGCATCCTCCTCTTCTTTTGGTAGGGAACTAAAGTTGTGCTTTCCAAAAATCTTAGAATCATCAGGGACATTTACCCTTCCTAAGGCAGTATCCCAGCCCTTCTTAAAGCTGGACTTCCTGATATAAGCCAGCTAGCATTTGGCATCCTCATAGGCTTAAGCGTATCCCTTATTATAGCTGGCCACTTTGGCTGAAGAAAGATCTTTGTAGTATTTTTTAAACGATCACGTTCGGCCAAAAACTGGTCATTAGCGACCTTCAGCCTGTCGTAATCATTCTTTAGCATGCTCATGGCATCATTGGTCGACTTCTTCTCCATATCATACACCATCATTGGTTGTATTTTTTACACTGCTGGTCCCAAGCTCGGATAAAGGAGGAGGATTGCGTTAGGTAGCTGACAGACAGCGTAAAACTTTTTCATATCTTTATGAACATGAATCCTATGAATATACGTGCTAATGCTAGGGCATTCCCCTTAAGAGATGCGTTGCGCCTGCCACCGGGTGTCTCGAAAAATAGGCAAGGGGCGTCGCATCCGCGCTCAGATGCGATGATAAATATGCAAGGGTTCCTGCAACAAACTGGATGTGTGCGGGTAAAGAAGCTAGTCCAGGATACTAGACTTAGGTTAGCGACTTGGAACATAGGAACTATGACAGGAAAAGGAATGGAGTTGGTAGATACCATGATAAGAAGAAAAGTTAGCATAGCTTGTTTATAAGAAACTAAATGGGTCGGTGAGAAAGCTAGAGAAATAGAAAATACAGGATTTAAATTTTATTATACAGGAAAATAAAGAAATAAGAACGAAGTTGGAATAATAGTAGATAAGAACTTTAAGGACGATATCGTAACCGTTATTAGGAAAGGTGGTAGACTTATACTTGTAAAATTGATATTAGGCGAAAACATAATTAATATTGTTAGTGCTTATGCACCTTAAGTAGGATTAGATGAACACACTAAGTACAATTTTGGGAACAAATGGATGAACTAATTCAAGAAATACCCGTAGGTGAGAAAATCTATATAAGGGGAGATTTTAATGGCCATGTAGGAGAAGATCGTGGAGGATATGAGATAGTGCATGGAGGATATGGTTTTGTAGATAGGAACGACGAGGGAGAGTATATCTTAGATTTTGCGATGGCTTGTGATTTTGTACTAGTAAATACATGTTTTAAAAAGAGGCTTGAACACTTATTAACTTATAAAAGTGGAACTCATAAGAGCCAAATAGATTTTTTATTACTAGAAAAGGAGACCGATTAACATGTAAAGATTGTAAGGTTATCCCGGGAGAGATATTAACCTCACAACATAGGATAATGGTGTTGGATATAAATATTAAAAATCAATCACGAGTGCGAAAAGTGAAGATTAACCCACGAACTAGGTGGTGGAACTTAAAAGGAGAGAAATTAGAACTATTTAAAGATAAATTATTAAATTAAGCAACATGGAATACTGAAGAAGAGTCTAACATAATGTGGAATAAGATGGCCACATGCATTAGGAGAATATCAAAAGAAATTCTTGGAGAATCAAAGATCAAGGGGGCACAGTCTAAAGAAACTTGGTGGTGGAATGAAGAAGTACAAAATATAGTAAAAATTAAAAGGGAGTGCTTTAAAACATGGCAAACAAATAGAAATGAAGAAAATTCCGAGAAATATAAATGGGTTAAAAGGGAAGTTAAGAAAGTGGTAAGAGATGCTAAGTTAAAGGCGTATGATGATCTTTATACAAAATTAGGTACACAAGAAGAGGAAATAAGTATTTATAAGCTCGCTAAACTTAGGGACAGGAAAACAAAAGATTTTAAATAACGTTAAGTGTATCAAAAGTGATGATTCGAGAGTCCTAGTCAAAGATGGTGAAATTATGGAGAGATGGAAAAACTACTCTGAGAGGTTATTAAATGGAGATAATGGGAGTAGATTCGATATAGAGGAACTTAGGGGGACATGAGAAAATATATTTTTTTGCAGAATTAGGACAACAGAGGTCAGGATTGCTCTAAAAAAGATGAAAACAGGGAAGGCTTTAGGACCAGATGGTATCCCTATTGAGGTTTGGAAGTGCTTAGGGGAGGATGGAGTATCATGGCTTATAAAATTATTCAATAGAATTTTAATGACTAATAGGATGCCCGATGAATGGAGAAAAAGTGTTTTAGTACCTATTTATAAAAATTAAGGGGACATACAAAGTTGTTCAAATTATCGTGGTATTAAGTTAATGAGTCATATAATGAAACTTTGGAAGAGAGTGATTGAATATAAATTGAGATTAAAGACAACAGTACCTGGGAATCAATTTGGGTTTATGCCTGGGAGGTCAACAATGGAACCAATCTATTTATTGAGGAGATTAATGGAGAGGTATAGGGAGAAAAAGAAGGATCTTCATATGATTTTTATAGATTTGGAGAAGGCATATGATAGGATACCCAGAGATATAATATGGTGGGTTTTACATAAAAGAGGAGTGACTCGCAGATATATTGATGTGATTAAGGATATGTACGATGGTGCGATGACTACAGTAAGAACATCAGCCAGAGAAAGTAGTGAATTTTCAATTACGGTAGGTCTACACCAAGGTTCAGCATTAAGTCCTTATCTCTTTGCTCTTGTTATGAATGAGTTGACTGGACAAATACAAGATGAGGTGACATGGTGTATGCTATTTGCAGATGATATTGTTTTAGTGGATGAGACTAAGACAGGGATTAATGCTAGGTTAGAATTGTGGAGAAAAACTTTAGAAACAAGAGGATTTAAAATAAGCAGAACTAAAACAGAATATGTGGAGTGCAATTTTAGTAGTAATAGGAGGACAAATGGAGATGTGGTGAAATCGGAGGGTCAAGAGATACCTAGAAACAATCATTTTTGTTATTTAGGATCGATTATCCAAAAAGATGGAGATATTAGTGATGATGTTACTCATAGGATTAGAGCAGGCTGGGTTAAGTGGAAAAGTGCTATCGGTGTTTTGTGTGATAGGCGTATACCTTTGAAGTTAAAAGGTAAATTTTATAGGACGGCCATTAGACATGCTATGTTATATGGGACAGAGTGATGGGAAACCAAGAAACAAAATGTGCAGAAAATGAGTTTGGCGGAGATGCGAATGCTAAGATGGATTTGTGGTAAAACTCGGAAGGATAAAATTAAAAATGAACAAATTCATGAAACGGTAAAAGTAGCTCCAATAGAAGATAAATTGAGAGAAAATCGACTTAGATGGTTTGGCCACGTCAAGCGTAGACCCATGGATGCTCCTGTAAGGAAGAGTGATTTAGTTAGTATTGATGGTAACACAAGGGGTAGAGGTAGGCCCAAATTGACTTGGTGGGATATTATAAAAAAGGACATGATGTCATGTGGTTTAACCGAAGATATAGCACTAGACAGAATGGAATGGAAAAATAGGATTCACGTAGCCGACCCCAAATAGTTGGGAAAAGGCTTTGTTGAGTTGAGTTGAGTTGTAGTTGATCTGATCGACTCTTCAAAATGGCGACAAAGTGCGCTACAAACAGGAAATAGATAAATAAAAAGTATATCAAAACACATAATGAAGAATCCAAAAACTCCAGGCAGATAAAAAAGAAATTCGACTTACCAAAATAATGCCTGAGTGGAATGAGTTGAGAGTTGGTCATAGGACAGCTGGCTAACCATCTCATTGTCAGACGCGAGCACGCCCTCTTTAGTATACCAAAGGCCAATGAGGGTTTCTTGGGCATCAACATCACCTGTTGAGTTCTCTCAGAGGTGGGGACTATGTCAATAGAGTGTTACATCGGCGAATTGGTATAATTTATGAGTGATGCATAGGGTACGCACATGTCGGGTTTGATTAATGATATGTTATAATATTTAGAGTTTGGTGACTCGAATGTCCTTTTTGAGTGCACCATTGATCTAAGAATGGTCGAAATGGTCAAGAATAGGTACCCGGGGTTATGTTTGGGTTTCGGGTGCATTTTAGACATAACACGACTCATATAAGGGTAAGAGGGTCATTTTATACTTAGGGCTAAGAAAAATTGGATTATGTTAATCAAGAGGATATTTAAGAGATTAGGACGGTGGAGGGAAGCCCACCTTACATATTTTATAAGATATTAAGAGAGAGAGAGAGAGAGTAGGAAAAATAAATAAGAAAGAAGAGAAATCTTGGAGAGGAAAAGAGAGAGGACTCAACCCGTCATCAAATTCGTAGAAAACTTTGAACTCTAATCCCCAAGGCAAGTAGTTACTTGCTTTATGTCTCAAATTTAGTGTAGTTAATTACTTTCTTGATTAAAAATATAAATCTGAGATTTAAAGCATGAAAGATTGAAACTTGATTAATTGATGTATAAATCTAAATGACAAGGGATTATGGATCCTAAACTGATGATTAATTGAGATTAACCACACTTGTATTTAGAAATTAATTTTAGGATTTAAAGGACGAACATGTATAACATGGATAGAAACATTGAACCTTTAAAAATCAATTAGATAAAAGTTACGATCTTGATTTTTTTTTTTTTTGGGGGGGGGGGGGGGGTGGAGTTTAACATGCGGGGATTGAATATACAAAGGATGTAATCATGTTTTCTTGACTACAATGGGGTTATAATTCTTGAATTTAAGTAGTAAGAACCATATAAATGAAATTGGATTTTTGGGATTGAAAATCATGTAAAGAGAACAAGCAAATCTGGTCTTCTGTCTTATTTCGAATCGATTAGGCCTCCCAGGCGAATCGATTAGGCCAGGAGAAGCCGAATCTATTTATCTCTGGAAGCCGAATTAATTGGGCCCATGGGTTAGGCAAAGTTGGGATTGTGGAAACATTCAGGGGAGTTTTATGAACCCAAGGGAGTATGTGGGAGGTTATCCAAGTGAGTTGTTATTTAATTAAAAATATTTTTGTGTCTTTGTTCATTATTTGGGGAATTTATTAATTAACCAAGGTGTTAAATCTTGGGATAGGGGTTAGAACCTAGGATACAAAGGAGTGATGAATTGATTAATTAATCAGGAAGTTGAGTTGAACTTCGGTATTAGCTGAACCGTGTGATGTGGGATATATATATATATATATATATATATGGATATTGTTATGCTAGTTAATTTATTAAACATACCTGCTCGTGAGTGCTATCGTAGGAGGTTGTGCAAAGTGGGCAGTCCACCCTGACATTGACCAGCAGGTGTTGGATTGATTCCCCAAGTCATAGTACTGTTGCATGGACACTATCCACATGTGAGGATATGTGTTGATTTCAAGTCCGGATGGTCATAATGTGGTATGACTGCGACCCCAGATGTATGTCTATGATTGCCTCCATTGTATATGTTTTCATTTGGGATCAATGGTGAGATCTCGACCGGTGTTACGGTGTCAGGTGTGATGTCGGGAATCGAATAGCGCACAAGGGATGCATTCGCAAGGTCTTAGCTCTGGGGATATGGTTATACGTATATAGTGAGTGATATATATGTATGTTTATATGATATAGTGTATGTATCTATTTATAACACGAATGTAGCTATATTATGTTCATTACGTATATATGTACTTAAAGTAAGTGTGTTGCTACAATATTGTTTACGACCGTATACCATGTGAAGGAAGTTATTATTAGCTAATAGAGATTATTAGAATGATTGGGTTTGGATAATAATTGCATGTCCTAGTTAGACCGAGTAGTTTAATTGGGATAATAAATGAATACGCTAAGTGCGTACTATAGTTGAGAGGTGAGGTTTCGCACATGTAAGTGCGACCGATTAATCCTGAAAGTCATACACTACTGTTTTAATCAATTTAGAACAATTATCTACTTGAAAAATATTTTCTACTTTTTAGGCTTTGACCCGCAGGCTTTTGTTTTCCCTTATTTTTCTTTTTACACCCAGGCTTGCAGCAGCAACAGTCGGGACGATAAGGATAGATCCATTCTTGTCATGCAGTAGTTCTAGACGCTATATCTTTATTTAAGAACCTCACCTTATTTTACCTAGATAGGATTAGTCATTTTAGTTTCTGTTTTGTGTGTATTGTTTGTAAATGGATAGATTTTTATATTACCGTCAAACATTTATATTTCAATATTTTATTTTATTATTCAGTTCTATATTGTGGATGTTTGATTTGGTGTCAAATGATTTATTCAGATCACTCTTATTATTTATCTGTGCATGAGAATTATTCATTCATCTTGATTTTATGGTTTGTTTATATCATTTATATTATATTGTTATTGAGACAATGATGCTGAGAATGAACCATACTGAGATTCATGTTTTATTTTAGTAGAGGATTGATCACCCGATATTGTCACAGTTAGTATCAAAGTATCAGGTTCTGGTGTTCTTAGGATCTGTGCGAACTTGCTACGTTATCAGCGATGCATTTCTCTGATATAGAGTCATATGCTTATAACTGTCGATTCACATTACACTCTTACATTTGTTTGGTACGGTATATGGTTGAAGTGAATCTCATACAAATTTTGGTTTAGTTTCATATGAAAAATTCTAGGAGAGGTAGACGAGCACGTGCTGCGAGGAGGGCCACAGAGGTGGAGGCTTATTCGGAGCCACAAACTGCCCAAGGGACTTTAACCGCATCAGAGGTCGCAACCATTATAGTACAAGCAATTAATTCCTTGAGGAATGACTTAGCACCGCATTTTCCCCAGGCACAGCCACCATAGCTAGTGGCACCAGTTCAGGCTCACCCAATGCCATCTATTTGAGAGAGAGTTAGAGAGGATTTTCAAAAGGGTCATCTGTTATAGTTCCAAGTGAGTGAGATTGTAGTTGCAGCTAGCCAATGGAAGAAAGACATTCAAAGTCATTTATGTATAGTTGAATGCAGTGACACTCAAAAGCATATAATAACTATATTTAAGCTATTAGGAGTAGCAATTAAGTGGAGGGAGTCGATCACCACAGTAGAGGAGAGAGACACTGTGACTATCCAAGAGTTCTGGGTATGTTTCGATCGCAAGTTCTTTTTGTCAGCAGCTTATATATAGATAAGGAGGAGGTTTTGACACCTTTCACAAGAGGTCCACACTGTGGCTGAGTATGAGGATGAGTTCACATGCCTGGCAAACTTTAGGCCAAACTAGGTGAACACGGAGGAGAAGATGGTCCTCAAGTTTTTATGATGGACTCACTTAGAGTGTTCGTCAGCACTTATTGGGGAACCCGACATTATAAACCTACACTGAGGTTATTAACATTGTGTTTCTCCACTATCAGGACCATCACTTCTATTAGAGATAAGAAAAGAGGACAGGATAGTCGAGCCTACAGGGCAAGACTGAAGCTAAAG
This sequence comes from Sambucus nigra, assembly GCA_949130495.1. Lineage (NCBI taxonomy): Eukaryota > Viridiplantae > Streptophyta > Magnoliopsida > Dipsacales > Adoxaceae > Sambucus > Sambucus nigra. Next base: position 126,973,834 of record OX422214.1, read on the forward strand.
GTACTAGGGGATGCCACTGCAACAACAGTAAAGAAAACATGAGCGAAGTTCTCAATAAGGGGACTTAACTAAGAGGTTTAGTATGGGTAATGGTAGTTATAAATAGGTCAATCAGGGCCAAAAGCAGGCAAATTTTATAGGGCAATATTTTGAATGTGGGGAGCAAGGACACATGAGACGCGCTTTCTCAAATAGGGCTAGGGGTTAGTAAGAGGAAGCCAATCTAGGGCAAGAGTTATAGCATCTTCAAGCCCCACCAGCAGTTCCACCATTGCCACCTCCATAGGGGCAGTTTAGGTATGTGTATCACATCCGTGGACAAATTTTACGGCCAACGCCATTAGTGATTTAGGGTATATTTTCTATTCATGAGAACTTAGAGTAGGTGTTGTGTGACACGAGCACGTCACATTATTTTGATATCACTAGATTCTCATATGAGACATGTTTAGTGGATACAGCGCTAGATATTATGATCGTAGATTTACCATTGGGTAGCGGGGCTCTCATTCGTTTGATCTACATGGGAGTTGGTGTGGACATTGGGAGGTTATATTTTTAAAAGATGTACTCGTTTTAGTGATGTACGAGTATGATGTTACCCTAGGTACTATTCCATGGCAGGATAGGTTTCTTGAGGCGATGCCTCGTCAGGAGGGAGGTGGAGCACGCGTTTATATTTAATATCGAGGATGAGACTTCAGAGAGTATAGTTGTCTTGTTATATTTTATCCCTATTTTTAGGGACTTTACTTACGTCATTTTGGAGATACTGGGGTTACCACTGAGTTAGGATACTAGGTTTGTGATCGACTTAGAACCAGGGACTATAGTGTGAGCATCATATTGTGTGAACCATTTAGGGATGCGAGAGTCGAGATTTCAGATTTAGTATCTTTTAAGGGTTGATTCCGTAGGAGTACATCACCTTGAGTGCCTCGATACCGTGTCTTAGGCTAAGGGATTTAGATAACTGATTGAGATAGTTAATAATGTGTCAAAAGAGTTCCTTGTTTGGATTTTTCTTGCAAGGCGTCCCACATTTGAAGCTTAGTAACTTTGGGGAGTTGAGAGATATTTGGGCCCTAAGACATTGGTTTAGTACGTTAAGCATTACATGTGTGAAGATATAATGCTTAAAGTAGAGAGCTATTATATTATTAAGGATAGCAGAGCCAAGTAATAATATGTAAAAAGCACTGGGGGATGTTTGCACCACTAGTTGAATAAGTGGGATAATTTCAAGAAGAGTTGAGTCACGATTAGTAGGGTAACTGGGTATACCTTTATTGTATTGTCATGCATGGTATGTATGGTTGATTTTTAGATGTATGCGAGTTTCATTAGTAAAATTTTTGCGTGTATGCACGTGGTATAGGGTGTATGGGCACTCTAGTCAGTTCAAAATTTAGTATCATTCAAGAAAGGATAATGTGGTGGAAGATATGTCGAGCCATATGCTTGCAGGGTAGTTGGCATCGGTGTGAAAGATGAAGTAGGATTAACTCCTTTAGGAGAAGGAGGTAGTTTGGGTCTATATAGTAGTGATAACTATCATGCCCAAGATTATTTTAAAGGTTGTGAAGGCACAGGCAGGGGATCCTTTTTATCAATAGAGGATAAAGTTATTGACAAACAGAGTGGAGTCTTACTCAGGAAGTTTTAAAGGTTTCTTATGCTTAAATGGGAGGTTGATAGTCCTAGAAAATAAAGACCTATAGCACGTGGTTAAGGAGGAGATGCATAGGTCATGGTTTTTGGTGTATCCCAGAGGGTGATAAGATGAATGAGATATTAAGGAATCGGTATTGATGAATCACTATAGAGCGAGACATAGTAGAGTTTTTCTCCAACTTCACCACTTCTTAGATGGTAAAGGTTGATCATAGGTGACCAATCGGGGTTTCACATCCATTGGAGATTCCATTATGGAAATACGAGTGTATATCGATAGATTTCATTTCTAAGTTACCAACGCCACAGAGGGGTCACGATTCAATCTGAGTTATTGGGATCGATTAACCAACCTGGAGCAATTCTTACCAGTTTGGGGGGATTACACAACAGGGTGGTATACCCAACTTTTCATTACAGAGATAGTGAAATTTTAAGAGGTGATTCTTAACATTATTTTGGATCGAGATAAGATCTTCGTGTCCAATTTCTGGTAGAGTTTCAGATGGCACTGGGGATGGAGTTGAATTTCGACATGGCGTATCACTTGTAGATCGATGGGTAAATAGAGAGGGTGAAGAAGTTATGGAGGATATGCTGAGGATGTATATTATGGACTTTAAGGGTAGGAGGGAGAAATATTTTCCTTTGGTAGATTTTGCGTATAATAGCTCGTACCAGTTTACTATTGGCGTGGCGCCTTTCAAGGCTTTAAACACGAGACATTATCATTCACCCTCGTGTTAGTTAGAGGTGAGGAACAACAAGCTTCTCCAACCGGATGTGATTCAGGATAAACCGACAAAGATTGAGTTGATAAGGAGTCATATTCGGGTAGTTAAGGATCGTCAGAAGAATTATGCCGATGTGACCGGAGACACCTAAAATTTGTTGTGGGTCTGCGGGTATCTCCTATGAAGGAAGTGATGCAGTTTAGGAAGAAAGGGAGTTATCACCTAGGTATATAGGACCTTTTCCCCATCATCGAGAAGGTAGGACTGGTTTCATATAGGTTTGTCTTACCGGAGCACTTGCACAAGGTACATGATGTAATTCATGTGTCGTCGACGAGGAGGTATCTCAGAGATAATGTGGTTTATCAGCATATATTGTCGGAGGAGATTAAATTACAGTATGTTGACATTTTGGACTATAGTTAGCTGAAACTTCAATGAAAGGTGGTACCATTAGTGTGTGTACAGTGGGGGACACCACAATGCTACTGAGTCAGGCCTAGGACCACGATAATGACATGTGAGAAAAGTATTGAGAGATTTGTGGAAACTACGTTCGAATTTCAAGGATAAAATTCGTTGTCTGTGGGGGGTGAGAAAGAATGTAATACCCCGTAATTTTATTATTAATTAATCTCTGTGTGCTTAATACTATTAATTTAATTGGGGAAAATTAAATTGGATTTTAGCAAATATTCTTTAGTGAGATAAAGGATTAATATTTATTATAATTATTATTTAGTTATGCGTGATAAATAAATAACCGTGTGATCTATTATATGTCGTGTATGGGTGATAGCGATAGTTTATGATTATATATCGATAGAGTGTTAGGTCGGAGAATCGATATAATTTATGGGCGATGCGTAGGGTAAGCACGTGCCGGGCCCTATTAATGAGATATTATCATATTTGGAGTTGGGTGACTCGAATGACCTTTTTGAGTGCACCAGTGATCCGAGAATGGTCGAAACAATAGGTACCCAAGGGTTATGTTTGGGTTTTGGAGGATTTTTAGATATATCACGACCCGTATAAGGGTAGGAGGGTCATTTTACACTTAGGTCTAAGAAGAAAAATGGAATCGGGTTAATAAAGAGGATATTTAGGATATTGGGAAGGTGGATGGCAGCCAACCTTTCATATTTTACAAAAGTGATTGAGGTGGAAAGCCCTAGACAAGAGGAAAAAGAGGAAGAAATAAGAGAAATCTTGGAGAGGAGAAGATAGAGGACTCAACCCGTCATCAAATTCATATCAAACTTCGGATTATAATCCCCCAAAGCAAGTAGTTACTTGTTTTATGTCATAAATTTAGTGTAGTTAATTACTTTCTTCATTAAACATAGAAATCTGAGATTTAAAGCATAAAAGATTGAAACTTGATTAATTGATATAGAAATATAAATGATAAGGGATTACGGATTCTAAACTGATGATTAATTGAGGTTAATCACACTTGTATTTAGAAATTAATTTTGTTATTTAAAGGAAAAACATATAGAACTTGGATAAAAAGATTGAACCTTTAAAAATCAATTTGATAAAAGTTATGATCTTGAATTTGGGGGGGGGGGGGGGTATCATTCAAGGATTGAATATACAAGGATGTAATCATGTTTTCTTGACTACAATAGGGTTATAGTTCTTGGAATTTAAGTAGGAAGAACCTTATAAACAAAATTAGATTTTTGGTATTGAAACTCGTGTAGAGAAAACAAGCAGATCTGGTCTTCTGTCGTATTTTGAATCGATTCGGGTTCCAGGGCGAATCGATTCGGCTCTGAAGGTCGAATCGATTGGGCCCATGGCCTTAAGACAAGGATGGATCATGGAATCGTTCAGGGGATTTTTAAGAACCCAAGAGAGTATGTGGGAGGTTATCCAAGTGAATTCTTATTTCATTAGAAGTAGTTTTGCATCGCTATTCATTATTTGGGGAATTTATTAATTATTTAGGGAGTTAATTCTTGGGACAAGGGTGAGAATAGAGGATATAAGGGAGTGATGAATTTATTAATTAATCGTTCACTTGAGTTAAACTTCGATATTGGGTGAATCGTGTGATGTGAGATATGCGCAGGAGTTCATTACTTGTTATATATACATATTAAAGTGACGTATATATATATATATATATATATATATATATATATATATATATATAAACGTGTGTATGCTAATTGTTTTATTAAACACACCTACTCATGAGTGCTATTGTAGGAGGTTGCGCATAGTGAAAAGTTCACCTGACATTGACCAGGTGTTAGATTGATTCCCCAGGTCATAATACTGTTGCATGGACACTATCCGCATGTGAAGCTAGGTAGTTGTTTTGAGTCCAATTGGGCACGATGTGGTACAGTTGGGACCCCCGGATGTATGTCTATGACCACCTCCACTGTATATGTTTTCACTTGGTATTGGTGGTGAGATGTCGACTAGGTGGCTTGATGTGAGGTGTGATGCCTGGAGCCGGATAGCACACAAGGGATGTATCCGTGAGGTCTCAGCTCTGGAGATATAGTTATACGTATATCGCGAATGATATATATGTATTTTTTATATGATATAGTGTATGTATCTATTTATATCACGAGCGTAGCTATATTATGTTCATTATGTGAATATATAGTTAAAGTAAGTGGGTCGCTACATTATTGTTTATGAATATATACCTAGTGAAGGTAGTTATTCTTAGCTAAAAGAGGGTATAAGCAAGATAAGGTTTGGATAGAAATTACACGTCCTAGTTAGAACATGTAGTTTAATTAGGATAATAAATGAACACGCTATGTGTGCACTATTGTTTTAATCGATTTAAAATAATTATCTACTTACAAAATATTTTCTACTTTTTGGTCTTTGATCCACAGGCTTTTGTTTTCCCTTGTTTTTCTTTTTACATCCCATGTGCGCAGCAACAACAACCGAGACTATAAGGATATATCCATTCTTATCTTACAGTAGCTGTGGACGTTACATCTGTGTTTAAACTCCTCAAGTCAGATTTAGTATCCCGTGGATAATTAGGATACATCATGTGAATATTTATGAAGACTCGTCCTGGTTACCTACGTTCTCCAAGGATATAAACAGGGATCAACCAACGAACCAATAATAACCTGGAAGAGTTCGTGTACAACTCAACCACACTTATCACTATAAATAAAACCGTAACCCATGGGTAAAAGGGCATGTAATTTTGAACCTCTAAAAGAATTAATAACAAAATTAAGAAACCCTCCGTGGATGTAGTTAGTTTTCGAACCACGTAAATTTTGTGTGTTGTGATCTTTATATACTCTTTAAATTCCTTTACTTTTAGAATTATTAATTGTGAGTTCTTGCACTCACACGTTTATATCAGGAATCTCAAATTTATAAACAAAAAATCGATATGAACTACTATTAATCGCATAACAAATAAAGGTGCTGTTGACGCCACTAAAATGGCAGAGGCCATTTTCTGTCTTCAACAGATGAAGATAAATGATGAGGATGAGATTGAAGATGAAGATAAACATTCACATCAAACATATAAGAGACAAAAGGTTTTTAAAGTGGTTCGGCTATGAATAGAGCCTACGTCCACTCTTATTTTATTCCCAGGGGTGTACAATAGCACAATATGTTGTAGAGAGAGAGTGTGTATCTTGTGTATGGTGTTTCTTAGTTGTCCGTCCCTTTGGCTATGGGAATACATGAATTTATAGCCTTGAGTCTGTCAATATGAAAAGGCTATATATTGTCATCTATTGATACAGTAGAAATGTACATTAAGGCTCATTAAATGCGTTGTTATCTTTATTAATGCACATTAAATGCATAGTTATCCTTTGATCTTGCTGGTTGGTTGATCAGCACGCTAAGTAGCTTGGTATGCTATGTGTTGGTTGGTATGCCGACCAACTCTCCTCGGGTGCCGACTAACTCTCCTCGGGTACCGACCAACTCTCCTCGGGTACTGACTAACTCTCCTCGGGTGTCGATCAACTCTCCTTGGGTGCCGAATAAGTATAAATATTACCACGTAGGATGACATGTGTCCTTTTCTGATTGGTCCTCGTAGATGGAGAATTTTTACGTCAACAGAAGCCCCCAATGCTCCATGCTTGATGGTTCACTGAAAGGATGGAGTATTTATTCTGCATTGTTGCTCGGTGCTCATGAAATTCTTGATCTGTCTTCTTGATTTGTTTAACATAAAGTACATTATCTCCTAGACGACATATGATGCAGGCTGATCGATGGTTACTAATCTTTCTTTTGAGGAACTCTGTTCGTCAAGCGAACGTGTGCTATGTATCACCCCTGAGAATTTGGATGCAGCCATGCCATAGTATGCATCTTGTAGCTTGTCATAATCTTCAAGTATGTTGATTGGTTTGCTAGTCGACCAACTGCCTCCTGTGCCGAGAAACTGAGTGCTAACTTCACGTGCTTGATTTTTTTTATTTATGCTCCTCTGAATACTTTGTCGAGTAACATTCTAGCTTTTGAACCCAATTCTTCAATGTTGTTAGTACCAAGCTAGTGGTGGACTTTAAAACATTTTCATATAACTTCTTCTTCATTATTGGTCGGGACAGTAGTAGTAGTAAATATCTCAGTGTTGTAGAAGCTGAATTTGACTCCTGAACTTCAATAGCATGTGCATAATAACTCCTGAATATGCCTCCTGAACTTTCAACAGCACAACTAACTCCTATGCCTCCTGAACTTCTGAATACACCTCCTGAACTTCAATATGCCTCCTGAACTTCAATATCAAAACTAATTCCTGAGTAAGAAAAACAACTTCTGAATGATAATATATCGGGGCCCCGACTATGTAAGTTTGTGGAGTTAAATTTGATGCTCGACTGTATGATGTTATGAGAATGTGCCACCGAATGAACAACTGAATTTGCAATAGAAGCCCCCAATTGTGGAATATATACTTTGAGTTCTTTTTCGGCCTTGAAGTATGTTATTTGACAAATTTTCTTATTTTGCATAGACAATAAGATTTGCTCCACCTGCTGTCTGTTGTCCGACCAACCGGAGTTGTTATTTGCTGATTGATCGACCAACCGGAGTTGGTGGTAATTGAGTTTTCGACCAACCGGAGTTGGTGGTAATTGAGTTTCTAACCAACCGTAGTTGGTGGTAATTGAGTTTTTGACCAACCGGAGTTGACAATAATTGAGTTTTCGACCAACCGGAGTTAGTGGTAATTGAGTTTTCGACCAATCGGAGTTGGTGGTAATTGAGTTTTCGACCAACCAGAGTTGGTGGTAATTGAGTTTCCGACCAATCGGAGTTGGTGGTAATTGAGTTTCCGACCAACCGGAATTGGTGGTAATTGATAATAAATGCTAGAGACTTCCTCGGAGTTGACCAATAGATTATTGGGAATAAGATATAATAAACGCTGGAGACCTCCTCAACAGAATGTTGGGAATAAGAAAATATAAATGCTGGAGACCTCCTCAACAGATTGTTGGGAATAAGATAATATAAATGCTGCAGACCTCCTTGGAGCTGAATATATGATTATAAATATTTTGCCGAGCTCCATGCTGAAATAAGAATAGAATATGCATCCAAATAGATATAAAGAATAATTCAAAATAATAAAGTGTCTCGTTGATCTGTCGAGGTAGAATTGTATAATGCCTAACTAGAATAAGATTTTCCAGAACATACAAATATGGCCGAGAACGTTGTCAGGCCTGAATATAAATAAGAATTACCCGACCAACTATCCGTTGGGGGTGAAATACAATAAATGTTGTAATTCTCCTTAAAGCTGAATAAGTATCTTGTCGAGGCACAATTTAATAATGCCAAATAAGAATAATATTTTTCAGAACATAAGAATATAGCTGAGAACCTTGTTGGGCCTGAATATAAATAAGAATTACCCCAACCAGCTATCCGTTGGGGGTGAAATATAATAAATGTTATAGTTCTCCTCAGAGTTGAATATGATAATAAGTATCTCGCCGAGCTCCATGTTGAGATGAATATAGAATATGAATCCCAATGGATATATAGAATAATTTGTGTTGGAGCAGATATCATAGCAATAATACAATTAATAGTTCCTCGCTGAGATAAAACTTCATAATACCGAACAATGATAATATTTTCCAGAAGTTTAGGATTGTGGCTGAGTAGCTATTTGTGCTCGATCGAATATATATATCGGAACATTAATAAGATTCCCAGGCGATCATGGCCGAATACTTAGTCGAGATCGAAAATTATACCTGTAAAAAGTAATAACTTGCCCTACCATATGTGTAGGCTGACTTGATTAGTTATCATGAGAATAATTTACTCATCCAATCAATATATGATATGTATATGCTTGAGAAATAAAAATTTTAATTTCAAAAAATGAAATAATATATGTTGAGGCAAAATTTCCTGATGTCGAGCAATAATAGTTTCCAGAGGTTTAAGATTGTGGCCGAGCTTTCGTCGGGATTGAATCTCATCCCTATGAAATTTTAATAAGTTGCCCGAGCACCTGTCGAGACTAGATCAAATAATTCTTATCATGAGAATAATTATTCAGCCAAACAATATGTGATGTGTATCAGCATAAGGCAATAAAAATTTCAAAATATGAAATAATATGTTTTGTGCCAAATATGTGTGAGATGGACAAATTGCCATAAATAAGACGTAGAGTGTTTTGTAAAGTTATTTAATCTCCAACAACTAATCAGGTATAAGTTGATGTTTGAAAATTATTTATCACTTGGTTTTAAAAATATTTTTTTGGGTGATCACAAGTTTTTAAAAAAACTTAAGCCCCTTGTTTACCCCCAAGCTGAACTCGTGTTGAAAGAAATATCTGGGGTGCTCCGCATTTTTTAATACCCAAAGATTCTACTATTGTCGACCAACTGCATGGGTGTTGCCAACCAACATTTGGGGATGTCTCAGTTTGTAGAATATATAGTGCCTACCAAGAAGCAAATGGTCTCCGACCAGCAGAGCGATTTCGCCGATCAACAAAAATGGTGCATTGATATTGCAGACCAGCTATTGGATGGTCATCGAACAACATCAGATGTCGCCGACCAAGAAGTGAATGGTTGGATAGTTGCCGACCAGTAAATTGAACCCTCTAAACAAGACTAAGATGTCTCTGATCAAGAAGTAAATGATCGTCTACCTGCAATTGGTTCCACCGAGCTACAACATGAATCTTCGACCAACAATAAGATACCTCGTAGTTGGATAAAATTATTTCAACGTTGCTGATGGATCTTGACATCTTATATCTGACAAATAAAAATGGTCTGGTTAAGCTTCCCTTTAATAAAAGATGGCCCGAGATGATGCTGACCAACAATATGTATGGCTGACAAGAAATAGGGGTTGTAAATGGACGATTCCGAACAGCCATATGAGCCAAGGTGATGAATTTTTCATGAGATTGCTATGTCCCGACATATCTCGAACCAATAGATCAGAAAAATAACATTTGATGTAAAATCCAAGTATTAAGATTGCTAATTAAATGATCCATTCTCTAATCCACTAGATCGTGTGATTTCCACAAAGAAACCCTGTGATTTGATGAACGAGGAGCCAACCTCTCAAATTTGTGCCCAGAGTCTTGATATAATCATGATTGTTTAATTGATCCTTTTTCACAAGAGTTGGGTAATGGTTTTTCAGGTGAAAGAAAATTATTTTTTATATTGATCCCTTCCAATTCCTTATTTGGAGAGATAAAAAAATACTGAATGATCGAAGTTATTACCAAATTTATATCAAAAATAAATCAATGAGACTTTATTGACATAGATGGAAGACGAACCAAATTAAGTATATAGTTCGTAAAAATGAATACAAAGAGACTCAAACTTGAAGAGAGAGAAAGTAGATCCCGGTCATAATTTCCATGAGAAAACTTTTTATTGTCTTTAACCTTTTCCCATTCTCTCATTAAAAATATAATGGGAATTTGAATAGTCATCAAAGATCTTTCAAAAATTATTTCAAAATCAACAATGAAAATTATCAAATCTTATCATCGTCGTATATATTGGTATATGTAATCATTTAAAATATTTATTCCATGATATAAAGTTGAAACTTGAGAATCAAGCAAAAAGTTATGATTTATGAAATCCCCTATTTTTCAAATTTCTAAATAAGAATGAATCTAACAGTTATGATTTAAAAATCATGATATGCAACATTTTGCAGATAAAAATTGGACAATTAATTTATGTATATAAACATAAAAATCATGATTGAATCAAAAGATGTATGTATAATTGATTATACGTAGAGAAAATAAAAACTTAGCTTTTGATGGAGAACAATGCTTGTAACACGTTCCCACAGACGACGCCAATCTGTTGAAGACAGAAAATGGCCTCTGCCATTTTAGTGACGTCAATAGCAGATAAATGATGAGGATGAGATTGAATATGAAGATAAATATTCACATCAAACATATAAGAGACAAAAGGTTTTTAAAGTGGTTCGGCTATGAATAGAGCCTACGTCCACTGTTATTTTATTCCCAGGGGTATACAATAGCACAATATGTTGTAGAGAGAGTGTGTGTATCTTGTGTACGGTATTTCTTAGTTGTCCGTCCCTTTGGCTAAGGGAATACATGTATTTATAGCCTTGAGGCTGTCAATATGAAAAGGCTATATGTTGTCATCTATTGATACAGTAGAAATGTACATTAAGGCTCATTAAATGCGTTTTTATGTTCATTAATGCACATTAAATGCATAGTTATCCTTTTATCTTCCTGGTTGGTTGCTCTGCACGCTAAGTATCTTGGTATGCTATGTGTTGGTTGGTATGCCGACCAACTCTCCTCGGGTGCCGACTAACTCTCCTCGGGTGTCGATCAACTCTCCTCGGGTGTCGAATAAGTATAAATATTGCCACGTAGGATGACATGTGTCCTTTTCTGGTTGGTCCTCGTAGATGGAGAATTTTTGCGTCAATAGGTGCAATTAACTGTTTTTGTTCATATTTTAATCCTTTTTGAATTAGGAACTACCACTTTTATAAGACACCCTCACACTTTAAGATATTGTAAGAAGGTCTTCGACATTTTCAGAATTCATATTGGGTCTTATGTGTTTTCATATGAGGCATTTTATTCATAAGATAATATGTTGAAAGCAAAGCTTCCCCCCACAAGTTCTGAGGTGAACTCGAACTTATCAATATATAATTCATCATCTCTTTTAGAGTTTTGCGTTCAGCAATACCATTAGATTTAGTTGAGTAAGGAGCGGAAATTTGATGAATAGTTCTATATTTCGAACAAAATTATTCAAAATGGGAATCATATTCACCACCTCTATCGCTTCGAACTACTTTAATTATATTGTTAAGTTCATAATCAACTTCTGTTTTGTGATGTTTAAAGACATTTATAGACTTAAACTTTCTTTGAATCAAGTAAACATAACAATATCTTATGAAATCATCGATAAAAGTAATAAAATACATTTTCTCACCTCTTATTTGTACAAATTTCAAATCACAAAATCACTATGAATTAACTCAAGAGGGTTTGAACTTCATTCAATTGATTGAAAAGGAGTTATAGTTCACTTCAATTCCACATACGTTTCACACTTTTTAATTGAGTTAATACTAAATTTATATATTAAGTCTAAGTTAATTAATGTACAAATAATATCATAATTAACATAAACTAATCTACCATGCCACATATTAAAAGACTCAAGAAAATAAATAAAAGATAGATTCTTTTTATTTTTAATAGGCATCATAGTCATTATATTGAGTTTAAAGAGCTCATCGCTCAAATATTCTTTCCCCAGATGCATACCACTTTTAGTGAGTACAAATTTGTAAGATTCAATCACTAGTTTAAATCCCTTCTTGCTAAACAATGATCCAGAAACCAAGTTCTTTCGAATGTCTGGGACATGAAGTACGTCAGTAAGAGTGAGTTCCTTTCCTAAAGTCATTTTGAGTACAACTTTTTCTTTCCCTCTAACCTTAAAAGTAGAAGAGTTTCCTATGAAAACTTTATCCTCGTGATCAAAGTCTTGGTAGGTAAAAAATAGTTCTTTTCGAAACATTTATGGCGTGTGGACATAGTGTCTACCCACTATTCTCTATTCTTTCCCACCAAATTAACTTCAATAGCCACGTCCAAAAGGCTCAAATTAATAATATCTATGAAAGGTTCTCAACTTCAGTGACATTAGTTTTGTGGTCTTTTGTTTCTTATTCCCTTGAGTTTTATGCCTACGACAATCTTTAACACGATGACCTTGCATGTCACATACAAAGCCTTTGCCATCGAACTTCTTAAAGTTTCCAAATTTTGTTCCTTTAAAAGTACCACCTTAGTTCACACGCTTTATGTTCTTGTTCTTGCTTCTTTTTTGCTATTCCACAACATGTGCTTTGGATTTCATAAGATTTTCAAATTTCTTCTCGGATGCACGATTATCCTTTTCAGTCCTTAATCTCACAATCAAGCCCTCAAGCCCCCTTTCTTTACGTTTATGTGACAAATTATTTTTAAAATCTTTCCAAGATTGTGATAATTTTTTAATTATTGCAGACTCTTTGAATGATTCACTTAATTTCATTTTTTCATAAAAAGATTTCTTGATATATCAATCGGATCTCTTGAACTTTATTCATAAAAATCTTTGAATCGGCCATTTTAAATTCTAAGAATCTATCAACATTAAATTTCTTCATTCTGGTATCTTCTGTTTTGTACTTTTTTTCTAAAGACTCTCATACCTCTTTAGTCGTTTTAAGATTACTATACACATTATATAATATTTTTACCACATTGTTGAGAATATAATTCTTGCATATGAAATGAGAATGTTTTCATGCATTAACATCAACAATTAAAAGCTAGCCAGCCTCACCTCATTTCAGAGTTGGTGCCTGTGCATGAAGGAACTTAGTCAAGTTCAAAGTTGCGAAATAAAATAACATTTGATGTTGTCAATGTTTGAAATCAGTCCTTTTGAACTTTTCAGACTTTTCACCATGTCCAACATTAGTTAATACAATCGTAACAGACAAAGCATAAGTAGAAGTCATTTATGTTTTGAACAGAATTATAATAAATATATATTTTACTACAGGATATGAATGGGCAGATTATATTAATATATTAACACTATTTTTATTCAATAAAACTTGTAAAAAATATTGAGTTTAATGTATAAAATTCAGATGCAAATTGCATCATGCAATAACAATAAACTATTTTTTTAAATGAACATAAAATATTTCATATCACACAAGGTTCTAAAAGTCGCGAGGCGTGGTCGAGGCGTAGAGGTCAAGCCTCAAGCCTTAGGAGCCTAGGCGTAAAAAGGCATTTTTCTTTTTTTTATTATTTTAATTATTCCAAGGCCAGTAATATAATAAAATAGTACACACCTTGAATTTTGAAAATATATCCATATGTTTGGCAGCCATCTTTCTCATATTCATGCTCCATAACCAATATTTGTCAACAAATCCTTTGTTTTTTTAAAAAAAAAAGTGTGCCTTGAGCCTTTTACCAAGAATAAGGCGTAGGCGATGCGTTTCTCTCAAGCCTCGAGCCTAGGTGGGCCTAAGCAGAGCCTAGGCAGACCTTTTAGAACAGAGATATCACATAATTAACATGCATCGTATATAAACAATTATAAACATGCAATACATTAAAATAGTTTTCTGAACAAAAAAAAATATCTCAATATACAGAATTATCAAAAATTGTATATATAAATGATTTTTTATAAATAGTCAAAAGTCTAAAAATAGTTTTCTGGTATGTAGAAAATAATTTTTGGAACACTCAGATTATTCTTAAACCATATTATGTAAATAATTACAATGCAAAAATATTTTGTAATATAATAACAGTATCTAAAATCTCGTCTTAAGATTGTTATTCAAAATAATTTTTAATTAATTACAGAATATATATATATATATATATATATATATATATAGGGGGGTAATAATTTGAATAAACATATAAACTTACACTCACAACAATGAATATACAAATGATAAGGCAAGTTTTCAACATTTTATCCATCAGACGAGATTTGCCTTGCAACGGTGTTTCATGGATTCAACGATAATCGTCTCGCAGAATGCAACAATCTACACTTGGAATAATAACACTCTGAATTGCAAGTAACAGTCGAACAAACATGGGAAGAACTTTCTTTATTATGGAGACGAAAATAATGTCTGAAAAACCAACAGAAAAATGAAATGCAAACCCACAATTTATACTTAAATAAATGGCGGTTAAAAACAGTTGGAAACCAAATAAACTTTAAAATAGAAATAAAAATTGAGCATCCAAAAAATTGGACTAAAAAGTTGATAAAAGGTCAAATAAAATTTGGTGCAAAAAGTTAATACTCTGGTCAAGTCAAAGCCCATAACCCACACATGTGTTGGACTAGGAAGGCGGCAAAGGCGCGCGTGTGAATTGGGAAGTAAATCTTACCCATTTAGGTTCTCACTCCTTCAAAGAATTGGGATTCTTAATGGCAAAAACCCCTGATGCAATAATAGGTTATAATATACTATATTCATTTATCATATTTTATCTCTGTGAGACATTGACTTTTCATAATACACTTCAACCAAATTTAATGTCCAAGTGGGTATTTCGAATAACAAATTCTTATTCATTAATTTATAGTTTTACACATTTGAGTATACCACGTGATATTCTTCGCGGAGGAGAACACATTATCACTTCGAACCGTCTTAAAAGAAGTGTGGATCACATATTAATTAATCCTAAAATTAACCAAAATCTTATTTTGTCAACACATTAAAACCCATAAATTTCAACAAGTTAGTGGGAACTCCTCTCGAGTATCCACACTGATTAAAATTTAGGCAAGTTGTTTTATGAAAAAAAAAATGGATTCCATTCAATAATTCTTGAATTAGGGTGTGTTTGGTAAGAAAGTTGGAAAATAACTCTGAATAAATATAGTTTCCCAAGAAGTTCGAAAATGAGTGAAAAAAAATAAAAGCGAGATGTCTTACTTTTGAAATTTTTCATGAAAATCAATTCTTTGGAATTTTAATAAGAACTGTTTTTCATAAATAAAATTATACAAGTACGTAACACTTTTCATATTTGTAATCATTATTTTTATAGAATGAATTTAAAATCTAGCATTGTAAAATAAAAATGAAACTAAAACTATTATTTTCCATAAAAATTAATTTCATGTCAAGTAAACGACCCTTAGAGGTTGTATTTTGGACATGGTGAAGAGCACCAGGTTGGCCTTTGGGAATTTGATACCAGGCAATATTTTCCATAAAATATTGCCATACCCATATGTTTGATGCACGAAGAAGGCTACAACAGTATAAACACATGAGTTTCATGTAACTGACTATATAATATATGTATAATTGTAACCCCCCTTTGACCGAAAAATTAGACAATAAAAAAAAAAGGCTGCTAAGAAACGTCAATTAGGAAATTGCAAGGTTTCTTAGATCACAGGCCAACCTGATTCCTTCCCCCTTACACTAAGATTTTTTTTTGGCGTTATTCTTATACGGGTTATTATCTTAATTTCATTGACAAAAGCAGTGACATAAGTTCATAGTCACGACATCAATCTTTAAAGTCTAGGAAGGTAATAATATATCCTGGGTAACGTCACACACACTGGTTTTCATCTCTCATATTTTTTTACTATCCATTTCTCCTTTTTTTTTTTCTTCTTTATTTTGTGTGTGTCGGAGGGACTTTTTTAAGGTAAATTATTCAAATTACTCTTAACGTGTGTTAATATATATTTGATATCTATTTAGCTTTTAATTTTTATCACTTGTTTATAGTAAATCCTTCTATTAAATAGAACTGTTAAAGTTGAAAGATTTCACCTAATTTATCACTTTGACCCTATTTTACATGAAAACTTACTTTTTGACCTTATTAAATATTCCAAAGCTGTTTGGTCAGTTACTCATAAATGAGAAACAGTTTTTTTTTTTTAAAAATATTTTTCCTAAAAAGAGTATTTTTTTTAAACAATTTTTTACATTTTATTTATACAAAACAATTAAAAAACTCAAAATTTAAAAAAATATTTTTTATGTAAATAAAAAAAATTATAAAATAATGTTAACGTTTATCCATAGAAAAACACTTCAATTTTTATCTATAAATGATAAAAAAAAATTACTAAAAAAACTAAAAATATCTTCAATTTTTTATGTAAAATATGTACAGTTTTTTGAAGTTTTTAATTTATAAAAAAAGTTTTTATATAATAAAAAACATTTAAAATTAACAAACATATTTTATTTATGAAACAAAATTCAACTTTTATAAATTTTTTCTATTAAAAATTCATTTAAATAATAAAAAATAGTTAACAATTTTTATTGTTTTCAATTATACAAAGCATTTAATAATTAATTTTAATAAATAGCGCAAGGTTTTTTAATTACGGACATTTTTCCAACAAAAAAAGGAAAAAGTACAGTTTTTTTTTACAAAAAAAAATATTTTATGAAAAATTTTACATAATTTTTTTTTATAAATAACGTACATTTTTTTAAATTAAAAAAAGTTCAAAATACGTATAGTTTTTTTATGATAACAGTTTTCAAAATACGTGAAGTTTTTGTTTTATATAATATCTAATGTTTTTAATTTTTAACAGATTTTTAAGAAAGGAAAATATACAAGTTTCAAAATGGATTTAAATGTTTAATATATTTTTAAACTACTAAATAGTAAAAATTTGATTGGCAAGTTTATTAAGGTTAAAATGTCATTTTGCAAGTTTAAATGGGGACAAAGCGGCAATTTAAGCAAAATCCGTTAACTTTAACAAAAAAAAAATTAACGGAAGGATTTATTAGAAACGAGTATTCAACTATAGGGGCTCAATTGCTACAAAAAAAATATATTAGGGGCTTAATTGAAATATTTAACAAACATTAGGAGCTATTTAGGTAATTTATCAATTTTTTATTTAGCATTTCTAAAGTGGAGTCAAAACCAATGTTTCATCTTCGAGTCCATTGGGGGTTTAATATCTCATGAAGAAGAAGAAGAAGAAGAAGTAGTAGTAGTAGTGATATTTAACTTTTTACCCCTATTAAGGTTGTCCAATTTTGATTTTACCCTCCAAAAAAATGTATGTTGTACATTTATCCCTCATTTTGAAGGAAGACCACCATTATCTCAATACTTTTGTTTAAACTCAAAACTATCCATATACATAACAAAAGATAATAAATTACTTTTGGCCTCCATTAATTTAAGGGTTTGGCCAATTAGTTGTCCAATTTGATATTTTAGCCTTCAAAAATACTTTTTGTGACACTTTAGTAAATTTATTTTGGGAGATTTTTATGACTTTTGATATGATTGTGGAGTGATAAGAGAACCATAGTGAAGTGATAATAGATATACCAAGTTTAATGAAACCATTATATTAAAAATATGAATTAGGGTAATATGTTAATAATATACCTACATATATTTAGAATAATTTTTTGGATTTTTACATTTTAATATTTTTTCAGAAAGGCTTTACCCCATTTTATAAAGTTGTATTTTATTTTCAATTTAGAGAAAGTGTGCTTATGCGTATGTATCAGTGCTCTAAAAAGCTCCCCTAGGTGCGCCTAGGCTTGAGACTTGGGAAAAATACCACACCTTAAGCCTTTTATGCCTTAATCTTGGTAAAAGGCTTAAGGCACACTTTTTTTTAACACGAAAATACTTTAGTTAAACTATATCGCCTTTTAAAGACTTTTTTTTTAAAACCGGATCAATATCTCAATCACAATAATCAAAAGACAAATGGTATCCTAAACATCTCTGCCTCTCGTAAAAAAAATGCACGTTTTTTTCTTAGTATTTAAAAAAATACTATTTTAGTTTGCATATACTCGGGCATATTTTAAGGTATGTACCATTTTAGTATTTTTAATAGCCGTGTTATGTTAAAAATGTTAAAATATATTAAAAAAATGCTTAAACGTCTTTTCACGCCTTTTTACGCCTAAGGCCCGCCTAGGCTTCTAAGGCTTAAGGCTTGCCTCGGCGCCTTGGTCGCCCCTGCATTTTTTAGAACCTTTATATGTATGTATATAGTGGGCCATCGATACAAATTACCAAGAAGATCAAAACCCTATTTTTCAGCTTTAACAACCAAGTAAAAATTTAATTTCAAGCTTGTAATTTTATCAATTCATAACCCTATTTACTTAAATCGATATATATATATATATATATATATATATATATATATATATATATATATATATATATATATATATATATAGAGAGAGAGAGAGAGAGAGAGAGAGAGAGAGAGAGAGAGAGAGAGAGAGAATTGAAAGTTCAAATGAGGAGGCAAGGTAAGACGGCCACAATGAGCGGGAAATCCATTTCCAAAAATGTTGTCCGTGACATTTTAGAGAGTGGGGGGTAATGTATCCAATTTTTATGTGTGCGTGTGAAGGAAAATGCCAATGTCATAAGTTTTTTTTGTTATTATTGTTGATTTTGGGATTCATTGCAAGGGTATTATTGTGTGGGATCAGTGCCAAATGAAACCATTGAAACGGTATTAAAGCCTAATTAACTATTTATTCTTTTTTATGTAAAGAGATAAAAAAAATTAACACCATTTTAAGGGGTAAATAGAAATTTCGTAAGATATTTATTGTTAACTCTTTAACAAAATCGTTTCTATTTAAATTAGGAGTTAATAATAAACTATAAGAAAATAGTGCCAAAAAGTAAAAGGACAAAACTAGTGGAGCCAAAGGCCATATTACTGATTATTACATTTTTATTCATTCATTATTTTAAATAAAATAAATTATCGATTAAATATGTATGTAATTTGAATTTGTCTTCGGATTAAGTTTAGAAATAGTATGTTTTATGTGAAAGCTCGTTGTTATACGTCTTTGTATATAATATGAGCATTATAAGTTCAAAAAACTTATTGTTTAAATTAATCAATCACAAAAACCAAATTGATCAAAGTGAAGTACAAGAATAGCCAAACACACAAAAGAAAACACAAAGATGTATGTGGTTCGGCGAGTTTGCCTACGTCCATATGAGGAAAGCTATTGTTTATCAAGTAATTTTTAGCAAAATTTGGCGGACGTTTAAGGATATAAGATTTGTTCTCCTCACTAAAGGGTTCACTACAATATTTATAGGAGTAGGCTCTAGTTGCCCTTTGAAGATGGACTCTCCCCTTATCACTCAGTGATTGGTTGTGATAATCATATTCGTATATATCTTACATTGATTAATGAATATCTTGAACATTTGTTGGTCATATCTTCGGGATAAGTTGCCAATTGATGGGCGAGGATTCCACGTCTATCGGGACCCGTGGGGGTTATTAAGATGGAATATGGATCCCATAATTTCCCTAAAGGCTTTGTGGCCTTCAGGGATTAAAGCCTTGCTCTGGTTAAAGGGCATGTAGGTCATTTTAACTCGTTATTTGGAAAGATATCCCCTTGAAAAACATGTGAGTCGTAACTAAGGATATGCTCCAAATCATGTCTATTCAATTAGGAGACATATTATAAAGATTTTCCCCTAAAACCCCTTATGAGTTGTTAAAAAGTGTTCACTTTGTGTTTCACAAGTATTAAAGAAATCATTGAGAGGTCTTCGCATCCCTTCTAGCTTCCATTCCCTTGAAAATATGATTCATGTTATCGATGTCGAAGATTTCCAAAGTAATTTCAACTCGAGTGGGTTACCCATGAATATTTTATGTCGGGGACTGATTTTTACCACTCATACGAGGATCACTTTTGTTCTTCTACATAATTGTTGAGACTCGAATCACATTTCCCCTAATCTCCCATTTCTTAAGTTGTACAAGTATCTTGGATTCATTCCATACCAGTGTGTCCCTAATGTTAAGAGAATCGTCAAAGGAATTCACCACTTAAACTAATTAAAACGGCCTAGGCATTATGGGGATAAGGTTTTGCTATCAATAGCTCTTTATTTTTATCGGTGTTTATTATTTGAAATCAAGGAAGGCAGAATGTGCCCAACATCTGTAAGTCCCTAATTCTAACAAGGACTAAGGGGTCACGTATTTCTGGTTAAGAACTGGGAGTATTTGTTAAATTATAGAGGGTTATCCCCCTATGACGGGACCAAATGATCCAAAGAATGGAGCAAGACAAGACAAATGCAGCTTTTGGGGCTTGATCCCCCCCCCCCCCCTCTTTACATTGTTATTCTAATTACTTTAAGTTAATTTTTTATTTTGGTTACATATTGTTGTTTTTGAACCTGAACATAAGAAAGAAAAGGAGCGTTGTCCGGGAGAAGTAAACTTCGTCAATCTAAAGAACATATGTTCGGCCAAGAAGATATTGGAAAAAGTTAACCACCCTGGGCTTCTATTTTCCTTCTCTCATATAATTCCACCATCACCTCCTTTGTAATGAAATCAGTGGATAAGGAACTTAAAATGAAAGGTTTTGCTAACAACATTTTTATTATTGATCCCCCACCGATAAGTGGTGTAATTAGATCCTTCGAGTCCCTTAACGTCAGGAAGATTCCTTTCGTCGAACACTTTACTAATAACATGGTCCCTAAATGATATTATCCAATCTGAGGGTAACGGTTGGCAAGACATTCACCTATCTGTGGCAAGAAGTAAAAATAAACAAGGGGTCCATCCAATCCCATCAGTTTAGATAAATATACACATAAGAAAAAATCATAAGCCAAGATCCAAAAGAAGAAGAACAAGGTCGACGAGAGTTACGATAAACCCCTTTTTCAGATGCCTCTAAAAAACAAAGATCCCTACTTGGTATCCATCAATAGTTTATTAGGCTAAGGTAGCCGTAGAGCTTCTTTATCAAGGCATTTTATTGTGTGATTGGGAAACGGTCGTTAGTCTCCATAACGAAGAGCTAGAATGACATATTTCCCTAACTCTTTCCTTGATGAGTTCCTTTGAGATTTTTGTTAGTATTGAATTAATTTTTACAGGTTTTTAGGTTTATCTAATACTTACCTTGATTCTCTCGACTCATCTTAGACTTTTCTACTATGGCAGAGAGAAATATCGATAAGGACAAATAAGCCTCTAATTTTGATTAGTCCATAGAGGAATTGAATAAATCTCTTAATACAGTTAAGCTCAAACTGAATAATAAGGGGAACAAAACACAAGCATGTTGTTACGGTTAACATGGAGACAAAGATAGAAAGTGAAAAAATGCAAAGTTAAAGGTCAAACTCACTACCACGTCCAAAATGTTGAAGGTTGCTATGGAGGCTATTGAGGAAGTCAAGACCAAAGTTTGGGATGTTAGCATTAAATTTTCCAAGAATTGGTTAGATTATGCTCAGGAGACTTCTTTAAGAAAGGGTGGAACATTGCCCTAACCAAAACTAAAGTCCTATCATCCTTCGAACGAGCACCATCCTGGTGATCTACCTACGATTTGTTAAAGAAAATGAACTATAAATGAAAAGATGGTTGAGCGTAGTGCATCTAGGGAGGATCCAGAGATAATTAAATCTTGGGAGTCCTCTTTCTTTTTTGTTTTGTTATTTTTTTCCCCTTTTAAACGTAATTGACATCCTTATAGGGCCTATGCCCCCCCCCCCCCCCCCCCATTTTTAAACAAGTTGAATAAATAACCATTTTCTTGTCATTGTTTTGTGGCAACCTGCCCATTTTAAATCTAAGTGGAAAATCCTCTACTATAATATAATAGGAATATCAGTATGGATCATCCTCAGCATAACTGTTGCAATAGTAATGTAGCATAAAGAATAAGAACAATCCATACAACCACAATAATTAAACCAACCATCATGCATAAATGATAAAGGTGAACTGAATAAACCATCGATCACCAAATAACATCCACAGAAGAAACTGAATAATAACACAATACAAAAGTAAATGTCTGAGAAAACATAAAAGTCTACAATAAGATAAAATCTATCATCTACGGGCAACACACCCAACAATAAATGGAAATGACTGATCCAATCTAGAGTAGAAATGACTGAAGCGATTATGCAAGGATATAACATCCACAGCTACTGTTAGCAAGAATTTCACTATATACGTATAACCATATCCCCAATGATTGGACCTCGTAGATACATTCCTCGTGTTCTGTTCGACTCCAGGCAACACGCCTCACACTGAGTCATCGGGTTAAAATCTCACCATTGATCCCAAATGAAAAAACATAAAACGTAGGCGACTTTAGATATACGTCCGGGGAACAAAACCATACCACATCGCACCTCATTAGTCCCCAAACCAACAACTATCCTCACACCCGGATAGTGGCCATGAAATAGTACTACATCCTAGAGAACCAATCCAACACCTGCTGGTGAATGCTAGGGTGGAGTGCCCACTACGCGCAACCTCCTCCGACAGCACTACCGAGTAGGTATGTTCAAACAAAACAAGTAGCATACGAACATACATATATATATATATACACACATGCCCCTCTAATATGCATATATAAAAAGTATTGAATTCATACGCATATCCCACCGTCCACGGTTCACCCAAATCTCGATGCTCATCCTAACTTCCCGATTTATTTATTTAACTAATCCCTTACCTCATCAACCTAGTTAATTATTAAATTCCCACTAATAAATAGCGACACAAAACTATTTTTAATTAAATAACCACTCACTTGAATAACCTTCCACACACTCTCTTGAGTTCTTAAAAATATCCAAAATATATCCCCGATCCAAACTCGACCTAAACCCACGATCGTTCGAATGAAAAATAGCACCTCGTTCGAACCCCGTTCGAACGAGGTTCAAACGATATTATAGACAACAGGTTTGAAGCGTTTTTCTTAGGCAAGATTCATCCCCAAAACCCAACTTTGTTTCTAGGATTCTTTCCACCAAAATTCTAATAACTATAATTCATATATCATCCAAAATATATAATCCCATCACTATATAATTGATTCTTACATGGAAATCACCCACACTTTCAAGATTTCAATTATTTTATTAAGTTGATTATTAAAGATTTCATCTTTTATCTAAGTTCTTCCTCTTCCATTAAAACTCCATAATTATGTCTCTAACTACAAGCATAATTAATCTCAATTAATGGTTGATTCAAGATCATTCATCTTATGTCATTCGGTTTCCTCATCAATCATCAAATTTCCATCTTTTATATTTAAGATTACAAATTTTTTCTTTAAATCAAGAAAGTGATTAACTACAAATGAAAGTGAGATGCAAGTATTTACTTGCCTTATTGGATTATAAATCCAAAGTCTCTAAGCTGGATTGAATCCTCTTCTTGTTCCTCCTTTTTCTCTTCTTTAGGGTTCTCTCTCTCAAGATTTTGTTTGGAATGTGAAAGGTGGGTTGTCATCCACCTTCCCCAAGCCCTTAAATGTCCTTCTAAAATCTGAATATTATTTTTCCCTTTAATTATATGTGTAAAATGACCTTCTTACCCTTATACGAGGCCTTTTATGTCTAAAAATCCCCCGGAACCCAAACATATCATCCGAGTACCTATTCTAGACTATTTTGACCCTTTAGGATCATCGGTACACTCGAAAAGTTCATTCGAGTCACCCAACTCCAATTATGCTAGATTTTTATTAACCGAGACCAACACGTGTATACTCCATGCATCGCTCATAAGTTATATCGATCCGTCGATGTAACACCCTATCGACCTATCACCAATTAAATCATCGCTATCACCCATACACGACATATAATAAATCATATAACTATTTACTTATCAGACAAAAGTAAATAATAATTTTAATGAATATCAATCCTTTATTTCTCTTATTAACTTTTACAAAATTTTAATTTAATTTTTTCTCCCAATTAAATTAATAAAATCAAGTAATTCACTAATTATAAAATTATTGGGTATTACATTCTTTCCTATAACAACGGAATTTCGCCCTCAAAATTCGAATATATTTTCCACGAAGAGCTCTAGATACTTTTTTCGCATGTCATCCTCACACTCTCATGTCGACTTGATAATGTTGTAGTGTCCCCACTATACACGCACTAACGGTACCACCTTTGAACGAAGCTTACGCTCACTATGATCTAAAATAGAAACAAGTCTCTCCTCATATGAGATATTTGGCTACGAGTCAATCTACTCAAGCAGTATGTGACACTAAGCCATGTCACCCTTGTGATACTTCTTCAACAACGACACACGAAATACGTCATGAATCCTGTGTACATGCTCTAGCAAGGCGAGCCTATATGAAACCATACCAATTCTCTTGATAATGGAAAAAAGGCCAACATACCTAGGTGCCAATTTCCCCTTCTTCCCGAATCGAATTACCCCCTTCATTGGAGATACCCAGTGTAACACCTGATCACCCACGTCAAGCTCAACAAATCTCAAATTCGCATCGACCTAACTATTCTATTTGTCCTGAGCTACCCAGAAGCAACTCCTAATCAACTCGATCTTCGCAGACGTCTCCTGAATCAAATTCATCCCGAGTAGCTTGTTGTACCCCACCTATAATTAACAAGAGGGTGAACGATAAGATCTACCGTATAAATCCTCAAACGGTGTTATTCTAATAGTGAACTCGTGCGAGTTATTATATACGAAATCTACCAAAGGCAAATACTACTCCCAGCTACCCTCAAAGTCAAGAATACACATATGCAGCATATCCTCTAACATCTAATTCACCTTCTCTGACTGCCCATCGGTCTCTAGGTGATAAACCATGCTCAAACGCAACTCTTTCCCCATTGCCTCCCGAAAAATTTATCAGAAGTGGGACACAAAGATCTTATCCCAATCTGAAACAGTGTTAAGAGGCACAACGTGCAACCTCACTATCTCAACTATGAACAACTGTGCATACTGCCCTATCGTCTAATCCACTTGAATTGGTAAGAAATGGGATACCTTAGTCAACTGAACCATAATGACTTAGATAGAATCGTGACCCCGTTGTGATGTCGGTAACCCTCTAATGAAGTCCATTGAAATAATCTCCCATTTCCACGTCGAAATCTCGAACGGCTATACAA
The DNA here is from genome assembly GCA_949130495.1 of Sambucus nigra. Classification (NCBI taxonomy): domain Eukaryota; kingdom Viridiplantae; phylum Streptophyta; class Magnoliopsida; order Dipsacales; family Adoxaceae; genus Sambucus; species Sambucus nigra. The sequence goes on from OX422214.1 coordinate 126,999,358, forward strand.
ACCCAAATGGTTTTTAATGATTGACTTTCACCATCTGACAAATGGTGCACCTGGAGACAAACTTTGCTATGTACAAATTCTTCTCGGCCCACCAATATTATCGCTTTATCCTGGTACATCTTATCCCCTCTAGGGTGTACCAAAAATGGTAACCCATGCACCTCTTGCATAACTGCACGACGTAGATCCTCATCGTCTGGGACTATCAACCTACCATTGAAGCGTAAGCCACCCTCAGAACTAATTGAGTAAAACCACGCTCCACCCACTAATAACTGTTGAATTCTCTCCTTACAAGATGGAACCCCTGCATGTACCTTTACAAGCCTCAAAATGATCTCAGGTGTGGTGGTCATCACTGTTAAGTACGCCCAGACTACCTCATCCTCATAAAGAAGCTCTGCCTACTTTTCCTTTCACATTTCTACTAATTATGCTTTCGATATACGACTCAATGCATCATCAACTACGTTATCTTTCCTCACATGATACTGGATATTTTGTCATAAAATCAAGCCACCTACGCTGCCTCATATTTGGCTCCTTCTGTGTGAAAAGATAATGGAGTGACTTAGAGTCTATGAACAACCAGAACTTCTCCCATAAAAGATAGTGCATCCTAATCCTCAATGCAAATATGATTGCTATTAACTCCAAGTCCTGAGTGGGATAGTTATTCTCACGTGGCTAAGCTTGCGAGATGCATATGATATGGTATGCTTCACTCATTGTAGAACTCCCCATGTCCATGTAAGGACGCATCGATAAAAATAAAGTACTCCACTCCTCCCCTAGGAAAAGAGAGTACTGATGTTGAAGTCAAGTTGTCCTTTAGCTGATTGAAAGCTAACTAACCCCAAAAAACTACACACATTCGTCGATGTCATGGGATGGCCCCACTTCCTCACTGCTGATACCTTACTCGAAACCATATAAATCCCTCTCTTGGAAATAATGTGACCCAAGAATTTCACCTCTCATAATCAGAATCCACATTTCTTGATCTTTGCATACAACTGGTGGTCACGCATAGTCTGAAGAACTATATGTAAGTGATTTGTGTGCTAGCCCTCTATTCAAGACTAAATCAAGATGTCATCTATTAACACAATGAAAAATTGATCCAAATAATACCTAAACACTCTATTCGTGAGATCCAAGAATACTATTGGCGCATTAGTTAGCATGAATGGCAGAACCCCGAACTTATAAGATTCGTATCTCGTAAAAAATGAGGTCTTAGGGACATCATCCTCCCTAATACGTAACTGATGGTATCCCAACCTCAAATAAATCTTAGAAAAGTTGGTTGCTACTCTCAGCTGATCGAATAAGTCATCAATAAGCGGTAATGGATACTTATTTCGGATTGAGACCTTATTCAGCTCCTAGTAATCTATATACAACCATAGACACCCATCATTATTCTTCACAAAGAGAACTGGGATGCCCTATAATGAAGTACTCCTACGAATAAAACCCTGCCCAAATAACTGTTGAATCTAATCCCTAAACTCTCGCATCTCTAAAGGAGAAATTTAATATAGCGCTCATGTTATTGGCCTAGTCCCTGATGCTAAGTCGATCATAAACTCAATCCAGTGAGTCAAAAGTAATCCTAGTATCTCCTAAAACACATGAGCATATTCCTTAACAACAGGGATCGAATCCAACGAGATGAATATACCTTCATAAGTCTCTCTCTGAATGTAATATAAATGTGTACTCGACCCTCCCTCTGGACGAGGCGTCATCACAAAAAACATGTACTATCCTGGTATAATGAACACGATAGTCCTACTGTAATAGTCCACCATTGCTCTATACGTCACTAACATGTCCATACCTTAAAAAATGTCATACTCGTCCAAGTCTAACACAATAAGACCCGTAACTAAACTGAACCTCTCCATGTCCACACCAGCCCCCATCATATGGAACGAATGAGAGTCCTGCCACCCAAAGATGAATTTACAGTTATGATAATATCCGTGGCTAAATCTATTATACTAATTGCACGTGCCAAATTAGCGCTGACAAACAAGTGTGATGCTCCCGTGTCAAACAAAACCCACCATATGTGCCTATAGATAGGAAATACCCTCAATCGCGGGAGGCGCTAGCTGTAAAACTGGTCCTTGAAGATGATACACATGCCAAAACTACCCCTGCCCCTACAGAGGAAACAACATTAGAACTATCGGTGGGGATGAAAGTTATTACACCTACTCCCCTAGCTGGGCACCCTGCTCCGGACCCCTAGCTCTGTTCGGGCTTGCACCTCGCATGTTGCCCATCTCCCCACACATGAAGCATCTCCCCGTAAAGTCTGTCGACCTCTATCCTGACTGGCACTGATGAGGCTGCCCCTGCCTCTAGCCATGTTGGACGTAATAACCTAGGCCCTACTAGCTACCTGTCTAATTCTCTTGGACCAGCTGGCCCTGAGTGGTATATTATTGGCCTAATGGCCCTGCTTAAAGTCATTGTTACCAAGCCTAAAGCTTTTAGCAGAGTCCCCCTGCTAGGAATCCTGCTCATTCTTCCTCTATTGTTGTTATAGTGATTTATTGGCACCACTACCCCCAGTCTTTCCCTGTTGGATACTCTTCAGCCTTATTCTCTCTATTCAGATGGAAGTAATGATCTTGACAATGCAGTAATGCGGCATTTATGATATCAATATAGGTTCATAACGTTGGGTTCCCCAACAAGTGCTATTGAATCCTCCAAGTGAGTCCATCGATAAATATGAGTACCCTTTCTCCTTTGTGTTCACCTCATCTAGTATAAAGTTCCCTAGGCGCATGAACTTTTCCTTATATTTGGCCACAGTATAGCCCTCCTGCAAAAGTTCAAGGAATATCCTCGTATTCGATATAACAGCTGACGGAAAGTAGTTGTGCTCAAATAACACCTAGAAGTTTTGTATAGTCATGGTATATATATACTTTGTTGTGGTGACCGACTCCCACCATTGAAGTGATGCTCCCACTAGCTTAAAGTACTGCCTCTGGATGTCCTTCTTCCATTGCCTAGCTGCAACTACATCTGTAATTTCGTGGAACTCTGGCAGATGTCCCTTCTAGAAGTGTATGCACTACATCTAATGACCCTTTAAAGCACCACCTTAGGTCGTATCACTCACTCAGTCACAGCAAACCCTAGGTCATATCTCGAGTATCGATTTAGAGGCCATTGGGCGCTCTCGGGCTCCATTTAACTCCTATCAACTCTCTCATCTATGAGAAAGCTTAATGAATTTTCATAGGACTCTGAATCGCCTTCAAACAGTTTGCCTCGTACATGAATCAACCTTACGGTTATGACGAATGTTTTGTTTTACTACCGAAAACTAATCTAGAGGCCACTATATGCTCCTGGTCCCCATTCAACTCTGGTCACTTCCTCTCCTTAGCGGAAGCTCAGTGAATCTTCAAAGGGCTCTGAATCCCCTTTTTAACGGTCTTCCCCGTTTACGAATCGTCCTTAAGATTCAGACGAACGATCAATTTTACCTCAAAAACTAATATCGAGGCCATCAGGCGCTCTCGAGCTCCATTTGACTCCTATCAACTCGTTATCTCAAATGAATCTAAATGAATCCTTAAATTTCTCTAAATACCCTCTCCAACGGTCCGCCCCGTGTGCAATTCTGACTTACCGTTCACGTAAAATGGCCATTTTTTTGGAAAACCTACCTCAGGCTGCCAATTTTCAATCCCACGGCCCTGGATATCGATAGTGTGTCTAGGGTTCCATGTCGATAAGAAAGTATAGGACCATGACGATCGTATCCCCATTAGCCCTATGAATAAACATAATGATCCCACTGTGAAGGACACATCTTAGCACTCCTTAACATCCCTCTCAGCAATTTAGAGAGAATGCCCTCAAATTCAGAGTTATTCTTTCCTTCAAAGACCACTTCACATATTCCTTCCATATTATTCTCTATTCAGTAAATTCCCACCCACCTCCTCATACCACCATCACCTCATATTGACATCAGCACATCTACAAGCAAGATCTACTTCAAGTCTTTAAAAGGAGGTCCATTTCTTCCCCTGTTATTAAATTCTCATATGTTTGCATTAGATACTTCATTTTCACTTTAGTACTTTACTTCAATATTTCACACATCTTAATTCCAAACTTTTTATATTCGCACATACTTTATATTCATAGAAAAACCCAAAAATAATATAAAGAGGGTTCACTTGTAAATTCCAAACGGTGATTTCTCATCACATTTTCTCACACTAAAATACCTTTTTTTGAACACACACACATATATAATAAAATCCCCAATTGTATTTATGGGTTAAACCCCACCTCAAATTATCTCCGAACTACGTGGACTTTGATGCCCCCGGGCTATGTAAGCATCTTGCATAAATCCCTCGACTTGAGTCCTCCAACATATATTAGTTACTTTATTCTCATCATATATTCATAATATATACATTTTATATGCTTGTTTGCTTGTGTTTTATCTGATATACACAATCGTTCCCTCATAACAACTTGTGAATCGATAAACACTTACATCATATTTTTTATTACTATTTTGGGAACACTCCTAAGGATGGCCTTGCTCCGTCTTTATCCATGATGCGAGTCGAGTGACTCCATCCTCCATTTATATTATGCACATAAGCACACACAGAACGGAATTCTATAAGAGAAGATTAACACATACCCAAGAGAGATCGAAAGGGTGATATGGGTGCCTAACATTTTCCCATTCCATAACGTAATTATCGAAACCTTGAACCACTTGGTTTTGCAAGCATCGGTATTGTCCTTGATGTCGTTCCCTCGAGGCGGAAACATTTCTTTTGCCTGTTTTGTACAAAATAATTTGGAGACTCAATCTTTACACATCACCCTACATCGATAACGATTGAGTGCCCTGATAAAGGATGCAATCCCGTGTGCACATAAAAACGGGGAAGGAAGGAGTGATCCAGCTTCAAAGACGACCCCCTCGGGAAGGCCACAGTGGCAACCATTATTATTTTTTACATGTGTGCATATGTGCCTACATGTGTGTTCCCTATTCTCCTCTATTTACCTTTTTGTATATCTCTCTTTCATGTATCACTTTCCACTCACTTATACACTTCACACACTTGTATATACTCTCTATAAACTCTTCACATGCTTACACTTAGCTTCACTTTATAGTCATATGCTTCACACACCACTTAGAATATCCATGCTTAGGCTTCACTAGAACCCAACCCACTTCCTACACTTGTATATATGCTCACTTACACATGCTACACACCACTTATAATCAATCCATGTATAGGTTCATTATTACACACACTCATCTGTATATACTACCATGCCACATACTCACACGTACCCAAGTGTAGTATAGTTTCCATGCTAGATATACTTGTATATGCTCCCCATTATTATAGTTTTCCCTTTACTCGTCATGCAAATAAAAAATGATAGAAAAATACTCTCTCTATCTAATATGTTAATTAAGACTCATTCATTTTTGCAGATTAAATTGCCAAGAGCATGGCTATACTGACCAAAAAAATTTCTTGTGCTGGGGGAGTCAATGTGTGATGGGCGCTGGACCTGCGAGTCGTAGTTAGCCCAAGTTATATAAATCTCACGTTCCATTGGCCTCGTACCTTTGACATATATTGAATGGTTCCCCCCGCATCGTGCCGCTTGATCGAACTCACGATGGGAGGTATATAGCAGGGAACTCGTTCATGTGCGTTGAGTGTATTGAGTTTGATTCACACATATTATCACCATGAGGTATATAGTGAGGCAATTCACGTACACTAAGGTATATAAAATGGCTTGTCTACATGTATCGATGAATGATTTCCCTTATAGGCAAGAGGTATATCATGGAAGTCATGTAAAATGGGGGAACCCTTCCACTAACCCAATAATTACAAAAACCTCATATAGGTGTAAAACATAGGAAACTCAAATTTAGTTTGTTGAATAATATGCGAAACTCTGTCGAAATTCCGAGTTGGCATACAGCCCAAATTTTCTCGCAATTTTGCCTTTTTTTAAAACAGGACCCTAACAAGTTCAATCGCGTTTTAAATATTTTTTCAAAGCTTATTTTCCCAGGCTTGAATCCAGTCTGACATTGTTTCTGCATTTAGGAAAACCTAATACAAGTGAGTACCTAATAAAAATATTAATAATAATCATGCCGAGATTCCTCTCCTTTTTCCCTCATTTTCCAAAAATACCAAAAATATGTTTTTTTCCACCTTCCGAAATACCCAAAATTCTCTCTCTCCTTATTTTAAAAATAAATTCGAACCATTTTTTCTCTGAGGACGATCGCATACCCAAATTTTTCCTGGCTCCCTTTTGGCTTTGATCCTCCGTCAAACAGCCTCAAAGCTTCGTCGGTTACTCTATTACCTCATCCAAGTTTGGGACTTACCTTCACGAGCTCTTTATGGATAATTCTAACCAAGCACCAAATGTGCAGCCCGATATGATGACATTTTTATCCCAACCCAATGTCAAGATTGATAACTGTCAAATTGAGGTCCATGATATACATCGTCATTAGGATCAGAATCCCGAAGAACTCGAGGATCTCTTTCCTTGTGCCATGGGTCCACCCTCTCACGAGCCTATTTGGGTCTTAGAAGATCAGCAGTATACTCTGCGCCCCCCGCTTACCAATGGGTCGCCGACATCTCAACTCCTTATCTCAAACCTTTCCCAACCAGGAGCTAACCTACCAGTACCCATGGATCCTAAGGAAAAGGAACTAAAAAAAAGTTAAGGAAGTACTCAAGTTATTACCGAAGAAGTTTAACCAAGTCAAAATATTCTTAAACTACACCCATATGTCTCCCTATCCCAATGCCAGACTGCCAGAGAAGTTCAAGATGACAAACATAGAGAAGTTTGGGGGAAGATAACCCCCAATTGTTCACCTTTAAAGCTACCACTGAGCCATGACCCTCCTTGGTACCTTTGAAGAGATAATGGCCCAGATGTTCCAGCAGACCTTGAAAGACAATTCCCCTCATTGGTTTTTATCCCTCAAAGAAAATTCAGAATTCGTAGTTGGGAGGATGTCGCTCAATAATTCATGTCTCAGTACAAGTGCAATGGGGAGCTAGAGGTTATGCGCTAAGATCGAGAACTTCTTAAGCTGAACCCTGGGGAGACAGTTAGTAGCATCATATTAAGGTGGAGAGAGAAATATATTACCATGACCAACAAACCCTCCGAGGAGTAAAAACTCAATATCGTGAAGAAGAAATTCTTGCCTCATATCCGATTATCCATGGGAGGACAAAACTACCCACACTTCCGAGCCCTTCGAGAGGTTGGTGTAAAAATTGAGGAAGGCGTTGCTAAAGTCGCATCTGAGCTAAAGAAGGTGACCGGATAGTTCACTCCCTAGAATTATGAGAAGCCCACTAGTGCTGCAGTCTCAACCATCAACAACATTCCCAATCTGCTACCTCTTGGGCATCCAAAACTCACCCAACCGTACTAAAAAAAAGTACACTGAGCTTCATGCTCCACAGTACAAAGTCTACTAGGCCCTACTGAGCTGAAACATCATTAAACCTTTGGTCCCTCGTCCACTACCAAATCCACTCCCTAAAAACTTCAAAGTCGATACTCGTTATGATTTCCACCGGTCTACTGGTCATACTACCAAACAATGCTTCTACCTTAGAAACATCATCCAAGTTTTAATTGACCAGTATATCATCGTCCCACTAGCCAATCCAAAACCCAACACCACTCATAACCCACTTCCAACCCATGAAAATGCCATCTTTCTAAACAGTGACCCAGAATTTGATCCATCTACTCAAGTTATGTCCGGTAAAGCACCCATCATATCCGTATTCTCATCCAAACTGCTTAAAGTTTTCTCATCTTTTATCCTACACCCTACCTGCTTCACTGATCATTCTTTATCACTCATCATAAGGGCCTGCATCACCATCTGTACCTAGTATCAAGGGAATAATATGGAGTTACTATCTATCTTGAAATAACTCTTGGAGTTTGGGATAAAATTACCCGTCGAGATGAATATTGATTATCGTAAATTCAGTGGCTTGTTTATGGAAGATCAAAAATGGGCTCGGGAATCAAGTGAATGGATCATACCCATTGATTAAGTTAGTCTAGATAACATAGTACAGATTATGGCTGATACATTTTGATAGACATGTGAAATTTACAGCACTGATGAACTACTCACCACTCGATTTTAAATGACTAATTTTCAACACTTAGTCACTTTTCATCTTCGTCTCTTTACTTACCTTCATACTTACATAGCTTTTTAGAGATAGAAAAGAGAAAATTGCCATTATTAACCCAATTTTTGCCTGGTTCTTGCCATCTTCGCCTTCTTTTCCACTGCCAGACGTTGTTCCTCCATCATTTCCAATGATCACTTTCCTCTCTTCAAACCTCCATCATCTCTTATGGCTTTTTAAGCTCTCCATCTATTCCTTCCACCAGTGCTTCATCTTCTACTCCCACTACTGCTATTGTTGCCCCTTTGGATGCCACTGCTTTAGTGGAAGCCCACCAGGAGCAGCTTTGTTTTTATCGCAATTATCCTTTTTTCGGTGAGGATGATGATTACTCCTCCATGTACAAGGTGGTTATCCTACGTGCTAAGTGTGATGCCTTGACACTTGGTGATGAAGATGATAAAGTTGAAGATTGGGGTTTCTTTCCCCCAAAGGAAACTCTGCGCTTCCATTTGGACCGTGGTGACTTCCTCTACTCCTAGATTAATTTTAATGGTCTAGGAGGTTCCCCAACAAACTTTGCTATTTGGAACTCCTACATGCAGAACACTTATGCTGACGCTTTTACCAATATTGGGATCCATCGGGCAAAGTGGTTTGGTAGCTTCACCCTTTCTAGATACAATAATGCACTCCAAGTTTTGGTCTCTCGTTGCACCGTTGCCACCCATACTTTCATTGTTGCATGGGGTGAGTTCACCATCACGTTGGAGTACATTTGCCAACTATTGGGGATTGAGCCCACAGTGCCATGCCTTATTCTGATGAGGCACTAGATACAGAAGAAGCTGCTGATCGATCCGAGTTGGATTGGATTTGTCATAGGTGCACCGGGTTATCTGACAAAGCCACATTTACTCCTATCATCAATTACTTCTTTCGAGATCCCTCTGAGAAAGATGGTTTTTCTGCTACTGGTAAGGGGCAAGGTACATCTCTAGAACTGCCATCTTATGTTCTTGTCATTCTTTCCCATTTTGTGCTGCCTGGGAAATTGAATGACCAGTCCAGGAGGAACCTTATAAATATATTCGACCATTTGTCCATGGGGTCAAGTTTCCTCTAACAACCATGGCCTTGGAGTCCCTCTGCACTTGGCTGGATAGGACCCACCTGGACATGGAAAAGGTCCCTTGGTTGTTATAACCTATCCAACTTTACTAACACTATACTTCTCACGGGATTGCTCTATACCCGTTTCCCTGTCATATCGGCCAACTTCATTCGTCCTAACTCTGGTGAATCCATCAGGCCCCATTGCATGTATTGCAACCATAAGAAATAGAGTCGTAAGGACATACTTCCCGTATTTGATAAACTTGAAAGTTTTGTCATTAGGCCATATGGTGAATAAGTTTTCCTCCATACTTAGGATTTTTTTAACACGAGGATAAGGTGGTCCAACCAACTACTATGGACCTCATCACTAAAAACCCCACAATATTTATGGTCCTTATATTCCCCGTTGGGTATTTACTTTCTTACACCAAGTGGGGATATATCTCTGAGCCTTACAACCCCAACCGATGCAGTTGCCAATTTGTCTTCGACCAAGGGGCCCCTTGCTTAGTTTTTTAGTTATCCCTCCCCAAGGACACCTTTACTGAGGCCAGCTCCTTCTACACTTCTATTACTGTTTAGGAGGTCAGCTCAACAATGGTTGGGCGAGTCACTATCCCCAGTATTACAAGACAGAGGGATATGACTTCAATATTTGCAACAAAGTACTGGTCGATGCAGCTAGCCAAGATTTTTGAGTTTGTTCAAGGTCCTCCGGTATATCCCATTGTTCTCTCATTCTCTGCTTCTGAATTGGTCCTTAAAGGCAGTTTTATTCTTGGGGTGGAGTTCCTTCAAAGAAGCACCCCACAATATCCCCCCAGTGAGCTGCCTCCTTATTACCCCATGATCCATACTGCCACACCCAAAGTCAAGAAAGCTTCTACGCCCAAACCACCCACTGACTCCAAGGTCCTTCTGGCGAGGACACTTCAAAACCTCCTTCAAAGAAATTCTAAACTTCCAAGAGTGGGACTTGCTCAAAGTCTAAGTCCCATCCTAAGTCCCAAGCTCCTTTAAACACATTCCCAATCACTTTCGTTCCACCTGTCATGCCTACAAAACTAAGTTGGAAAATAAAAGCCAAGTGTCAGGCTGAACTGGAAAGGGTACAACGGGCATTTTAAGAATCCACCCTCCCCCTGTTACTCCTATTGCTACTTTATTTACTATTATCATAGATCCAACGTATGGGGTATCAAAACGTAGGAAGTGTTCCAGTGCCCCCTCTACTATTGGTGCCTCTGGTAGTCGAAAGAAGACTCTAGGTACAAAAACCCACAGGAAAAAGGCTTATGAGGTGCAGTCAACTATTGCTGCTTCTATTAATGAGGCCTCTCTCTCTCCATCTCCAACTGAGGCTATCACTCTAGATGATAGTCTTGGCGCTGAGCAGGGTCAAACCTATAGGGCTTCACCAGTTCTTACGCCACTTGTTTTGCCAATGGTCATATCATCCCATTCTTCCCCTAAGCAAGTGCTATGTTTATTTTTTATTTCCACACTTAGCCATTTTCAGTATGATGTGAATTAGTGTATTTTCTAACACCTAGAAACTTTTTTCAGGAGATTAAAGAAGAAAGTCCAAGTCCTCCTGTGAGCCCCTTCGTGGGAGGACGCTTCGATAGCTTCTCAACCGTTGCATCTCTTCCCCATTCTCCCATGTACGGGCAGGCCTATTCTCACCGTTCTACCTCTAGGCGTGAGGATGAGGCTTAGATAAGGGCTACCACTTTTAGAAAAGCCATTGGAGCTTCTTCGCAGCCAGGGGAATCTCTTCTGGCTTCTTCTAGGTCATATGTCTATCCCATGGTTCCTCTAGACATTGTTCCAGTTCTTCAAGCCCTCCAGAGGTACAAACTTGATTATCACTCTCTTTTACTTCATTCGAATTTTATACTGAATATTTTCTTTGACCTTCAGGTTGTAACAGCCCCTGATCTGGCCACATCTCTCGTTGGGTCAATTCTGCACTTTCCTCTGGTGAGGCTTGCCATTGTGTTATCCCCCTTTACTAATATCATTGAGGTAAGATCTCTCCTTGTGTTGTTTCTTTTGCATTTTATATTGTGTTTGTTTATACCTGACATTTTATTGTGTGTAAAGCTTTTCCCCTTGTTAATCAAACTGTCTTCGTCTAGGGTCCCCCTATTGTGCATGCTACCATTAGGTCATCTTCACGTCCAGGGGTCCCTTCGGCCTCTAGGGAGTTGATGCTCCCTTGGGAGGGCAAGAAGTTTCTTCTAATCCCTCCCATATTTTGGATATAGTTCCTTTTCCAGAGGAAGGTGCTTCGCTAAGGGTTGGGGTTCCTCTGGCTTAGGGTTCTTCAGAGGCTCAGGGAGGAACTAATTTCTCTGTTGCAGTTTCTTCTGTTGCAGCTATCTCTCCAGTTATCGTTGCTCCTCTAGGAATTCCTAAGGTATTTTCTAATTGCTCTCTCATATTTTCATAAGTACTTCTATTATTCCTTCAAGATAACTTTAACAATGGAAGACACTTGTTAAAAAAATCTCAAATTTCACCTGAAATGATGACTTAACAATGAAAACCACTTGTTAAGATTTTTCGTCAAGCTTCACCTATAACGGTGACTTAACATTAAAAACCACTTGTAAATATTATCGTCAAATCATTTTTCTTCATCGATTTGCAGGATGTGAGGGGGATCTTCATTATCCAAACATCATCTTAGTGTGATCCATCGGCTGTTGAACCCACGCATCAAAAACCAGTCCCCTCTGAGGACTCAAGCCATGACGATCGTGGTTCAACTACTAATCTTGCAGTGGACAGTGAGTCAGGATGTGAGGTTCGTTCTCCAGACATGGCTCCTCATAAGTCCTGTCTCATGGTTCTTTGCCAATATCCTCAGATTTTTACGTGCGACCGGCCTATTATCGAGCGTACTATCATGCACCATCCTTAAAATTTTATTGCTGACTGTATACGCTCCAATGTGTTGGTGATGAGCCATAGGCTACAAGGTCTGGAGAACGTTATTATTGAGGTCATCAACACTCAAATGTCCAACCTTACTAGGCACTCATCAATCATCATCTTGAAAGTTTAAAGGAGATAGGCAGGGATAGCTTCAAACTTGATTGGTTGATTTTCTATCTGAAACTTCTAAAGAGCCATCAGTTAGAAATCCAAAGGGAACTATATCTGAAATACGTAGAGAGATAACGGTCTGAAGAGAAAAGGCAAACATAGTTGGCCCCTTTGTTAGTAGCAGTCTATAACCGAGTGAGGGCTGTCTAAAAAGCCTTAAAAGGCCAAAATAGAACGAGAAACGTTGTTAATCGAAAGAGCTCAAGTGCAAACCCGGCTTGAAGGCTGCATTACTTCTCAAAGGTCATACTTGGAAGCCTCTTCCAGTTTGCCTAGGGACTTCTTCACCCAACCCGATTTGTGGCTTCTTCTAGCTAGAAGTCCCTTTTTGGTAATTACATTCTTTTCCTTACTTTCATCAGATGTAATTCTTGGGTGGTGGTTCCCAATTTTTTGTAATATTTACAAACCGTATCAATGAGAAAGATACAGTGTTTTGTCATCATAAGTTATTTCATTGTAATGCTTCTGTTTACTACAAAGTTCAAATTCTATAATTTACAAGAAAATCCCTCTTCTTAATCTCAATACAAAAGAAATTACTCCCACAACGAATTGTAACAAAATTTTAATAAAAATATATCTCTAACTGAGGTTGCTCATTTAAACATGGTAAACCTTCAACCACGTGTTATTAATCTTGAAGGTTTTATCTTCTTCCATCCTAGAGGTTAAACAGTAACCAAAATCGTGAGCCTTCTTTACGATAAAAGTTACCTCCCAATTCATAGAAACTTTAGGCAATAGGATCCCCCATATGTGCTTTACGGCTACTTTCAAAACCAAATCCCCTTCCACAAATTTTTTCGCCTCATAAAGTTCTCATATGCTCAAAAAAGTTACATCGCATTGTCTATGTGCTCATCCAGTGCTTCCAATTGTAAATATCTTCTCTGAGGGATCATGTTGCTTTTTAAGGCATATCGAACCAAAGGAACCTCTAGTTCTATAGGAAAAATTTCCTCAGGCCCAAACACAAGAGAGAAGGATGTGTACCCTGTAGGTTTCCTCTTCATCATTTGATAGGCCCATAGGACTATTGGAATCTTTCCATCCCCTGATCACGGGTCCTCCATCATCTGAGAGAAAATGTTGATCGAAGTCTTGTTAGTTGCTTCGGCTTGACCATTCCCCTAAGGATATGCCACCTTTGAGGTATGATGGACGATGGAGTATTTGTCTCTAAGCATCGTTACTTCTTTGTTGACAAATAGGGTACCGTTATCAGAGAGGATAACCTTAAAGATTCAAAACATGCAAATAATGTACTCCCTGATGAAGTTAGTCACCACACATACAATTGCTCTTTTTAGTGGTATCCTCTCAGCCCACTTTATAAAACATTTTTTTCCCTGAGTATCCAGATCGTTTCCCTCGAAGATGGGTGTATTTCCCCTACCAGGCCAAATGCCCAAGTATTGAATGGGTAAGGAGTTTCCAAAGAATGTAAGTCCATCGAAGGAGCAAGGATAATTTTTTCTTGAAGCTGGCACACATTGCATTTTCATAAAAACTCAGTAGAATCTTTCTCCATAGTTGGCCAATAATAATCCAAGGTTAATAGCTGGTCATATAGCTTTTCTCCTCCAATGTGAGCTGAATCGTGAGCTTATTTCAAAACTTTTGTTGCCTCTTACTTCGTGATGCATCTCAATGGTATTTTAAAGTACCCCGTTAGATAGAGCTGATCATCCTGGACATAAAACCAAGAGGCCCTTCATTTGAGTCCCATCACATCTGTTTTCTCTAAAGGCATAAAGGCATAACTTCGTCTTTGATAAAATTGATGTAAGGTTTCATCCATTCTACTTGAGTTTCAACGAAGTGGCATTCAGCTGCCTATATGAAGAGTTAACATTTATCGCACCTTCATTGAAACTCTGTTGTATCGATTTAATGAATATTGCTGCTAACAATCGTTGCACCTCTTCCATGATCTTTAAGTCCAGTTCAGGCTTGTAAATCCTTATTGCATGCTTCACCGGTATGGCTGAAGGCATAATTTTAAGTTTATGGCAACTTACTTCTTCATCTAGACCCTCTATTTTTGTGTATTCCAGGCAAAAATATCCCTCTATTCCTGAATTAGCTCCACCAAGGCCCTTCTTTTCTCCTGGTTCGTATCTTTCAAAATTTAGATAGGCCTTGGGTCTTCTCTTTCATCATCTAAATCCAACAGTTCTACTTCTTACACCTGTGGCTTTAGCTGATCTGTCATATATTCTAGATCCTCTCACATTTCTTCCACAAACTCTTGGATATTAGAATTATCAATAACCATACAATGTCCCCCATTAGTCTAAAAAGAAAAATTCATACACCGGGTCAGCCTCTTCATCAGCTTCTAAAACAGCTCCTTCGATCGCCCGTTCACACCTTTATAGTAGATAAATTACTTTACCATCTTCTATGACCTTTTTCTTGCATTACCTACTTGCCTTTGCAATCGCCTTCCTCTTTCTTTCAATCGAAACCTGTTCTAGTTTATTTCTAGAATACCTTCTTAACACACTCTCCCATTGGATATTGTGCTCCATCAGATCCATCATGGGCCTTATTCTGTCTCTGAGGTGCTTCGAGATATTCTAAGTCTTAGGACCAGCATGGTGAACTTCCTCAGCTGCTTCCCTTCTTCCTGCCCCTTCATTGCTCTGACCGTTTATAAGTCCCATCCGTTCTCTAATAGAGGGAACTCTTGCTCCCTCTAAATTCTTATTAAGACCCTAGAAACTTCTTCTAGCTCAGTGTAGAAAGCTACATCTACCAAGTGAGATTCTTCGATGGCAAAGGATTTCTTCATTGTGCTTGTGACAATTTTAGTCCCCTTCACGTTGGCCTTTGCATATTGGTTGTATGTCGAAGGGACTAGACCATGATTATCCATCCACACCCTTCCTATAAGAAGGTGATATGAAATTTCACTCTCAATCACATGGAATTTAATGTGCAAAGTAAGACTCCTCATCACAATCCCAACATTCACGTATCCAATTGACTTGAATGATTGGTTATCATAACCAGAAATTACTAGAGGCATTGGTATCAACCTTGCCTCAGGAATGTTGGCCACGTGGAAAGAACTGATTGGCAAGATGTTTATCGACGCTCCTCCATCAATCAATGTTCTTATAAACCTCACCTCGTTAATACTAGCGGTTAGGTACAAGCGTCTATTATGTGGGAACCTCAAAGCTCTATCGGTTTTGCTAATGGTTACTTCCGATAAAAACTTCCTCATTGTTGATGTAAAAAATTAGATTATCTCTAATTAATCAATCACAGATAAAATAAACAAGACAAAAGATTTTTAAAGTGGTTCAGCCTTGAAGGAATGGCCTACGTCCACTGTTTTTATTATTACTGATTGTTTGCTTAGAATTCTCGATAATAGATTTTACCAAGAAATTTCAAGTCCCCTTACAATGAGGATGATACAATGTATTTATAGCCTTCAGGTTGTACATGCAAAAGAATAATACATAGTTGTCCAATAGGCGTGTATATCTGTATGATAATAATAAGCATTTTGATGCGCAGTCGTCCTCTTGATTATTCGGATATGAATGCTTTGTACGAGATGCACCTCGGATCGCCTAAGTAGCTTGGCATACATGAGTTGCTCGGTACAATGAAGTTCCTCGGAGAACACTTGTTGCTCGGAGAGCCTAAGTTGGTTGGGGAGATTGAGCTCCTCGGAGTTAAGGTGTTGTTCAAAAAATGTTTGCGGGTGCCATGCAAATTGACACGTGTCTTCATATAATTGATCCACGTCAGCAGACTAAATTTGGTATCAACAAAAGCCCCAAATGTTTCATAGTTTGATGTTGAAGAAAAGTATGGAACATTCTGCTTCTTAGACTTTATGAATTTTAGACAAAATTTCGTTGTATATAACTCCTTTTTTGAGTGCATAATATCAGGCTTTTAAAGTATTTTGAATTTCCATAACCGCTTCATTTTTTGTGCCCCTTTCTTCTTTTTAGCCGCCGGGTATGCAAACGTTCGTCCTGGTAATCATTATTTTTCTCCATTCCCGAGGTAAAGTATTTAGACGCTTTAGAAAATTCGATCGTCTTTTACATTTTCAAATATGCGTCTTAGAACTTCTTCACTTCTTCTCTATCTTGTGCGTTCATTTATTCCATTGTTCTTTGTTAACTGATTCACCCTTTTCCTGTAAGATCTTCTTCCTTCTCTTTTATTTTCTTTGTTCATCATGGTTTACCTTGTTGAGTCTCTTGATAAATTTTGCTCTGATTTTTCTATTCCTTCATGGGTCATATTCGTAGAACTTTTTGAACCTTCTGACTATTTCTCTTTGGCTGAGGGACATTGGTTCCCCAGTCTCTTTGTGGCCGAATGTGGCTTTTCTTTTCCTCTAAACCCTTTATGTTTGGAGTTCTGTCAGTTTTTTGATGTTGTTCCTGCAAAGATAGCGCCAAATACTTGGAGAATAGTCAATGGAGTTCATAGGTCAAATCAACTTTATGGAACCCATTTAGGGATTCCAGAGATAATGTACTGTTACAGATGGGTCGTTAGTGATAGTACTTTTTACTTAAAAACTAGGTTTTTGAATAGGGCATTAGTTGTCAATCTTCCCGATGCCAACAGAGATTATTTTGAACATGGAGTGGTAATGAAAAATTGGCAACATCCTCTATTAAATGGAGACGATGTATATCAAGGTCCTAGATTCCCTCCTTATGGCAATGGGATATGTTGTTTTTATTTTATTTTTGAAATTATGTTTTCTTTGTGCTTGATAAAATGCGTCATTGACATTTTAATTTTTGTTTATTTGTCGTTGACAGCAAAAGAAAATCCCCCAAAGAAACTGATGTCAATTTGAGGCACTTGAAACTTATCTGGAGTTTGCACCAAATCGTTGCTGACGAACACATTAGATCAGCCTCTTATTTGTTACAATACAAGAGCTATACTTCATCCTTTACTGCTCGTCCAGTGGTAGGTGACATCGACCCAGTACCAGCTTCTGAAGCTTCCTCCCCTGAATCAAATATTCCCCTTAGTATCAGAATGAAGAGAAGAAGAGCTCCCCCTCCTTCTTTGACAAATCAGATTCTGCCGATGTGGAGGCAAAGAGAAATAAGCAAGATGTCCTAGAGGAAAGGACAAGAAAAATTTATGCACCCTCTCCAGTTGCTGCTAAGAAAGTTGCTGAGAATCCCCTTGTGGCTCCGAGCAAGGCTGTTGTTTTTTCTCCTCCAAGAGAGGTTATCATTATATCACCAACCAAGATAACATCCTTGGTTGATAATGTTCCTTCTCCTACGAGGAGCTTAAAGAAAAGTTCCTTGAATAAACTGGTTGAACCTATCTCTCAGCCTTTAACTGCTGGAAGTGGTGTTCCCACTTTTGTTGCTCCGAGCTCTGCCATGGTCTCTGTGAAGTCTTGGATTATCCCAGAAATCCAAGGTCTTTAAGACACTCTTTCTCGAGATAGGGTTACCACCTTGGCAACTCAATATATTGCTTCAGTAAGTATTACTAGTCTAAGTTTTCACTTTTCACTTATATGTCTTCATATTGATTCAAAATTATTTCTTTCCTCAGCTGGTAACCTGTTTTAACAGTATTTTGAAAAGGGATGAGGCTATTAAAGCTTCGAGCTCCTCGGGAGGTGTGAACGAAGCTTTTGTAGGTCTGACTCAGTCCTTAAAGGACTCTCGTCAGAAATATGAAGAAGTTAAAAAGTCTTGGGAGAAACAACTCCATTCCATTGAGCAAGAAAAAGATTGAGCTGTGGAAGCCTCTCAGGAGTTGGAGAGGAAAAATGAAGAGCTTGAAGAAAAGATCAAGAACACTGAAGAGCTTGAGAACAAGCTTAAGAAAACTGAAGAGGAAGTTGTTAGACTTCGTGACGTTGATCGTTAGAGGCAGGAGATAGAAGTGAAAATGAAAGCTGATGAGGAACTTCTTACTGAGAGGATTTCCTCGGTGAAGGCAAAGAGAAAACTTGCGGTTAAAAAGTCCTTTAGCGTTGGTTGGGACAAAGGTTGGAACAAAGGCCTAGCTGCCATGTCCTCCCAGATGGAATTTGCTGGCCTTAAATACTTTAGGGATGGATGGGTCGCTTCTCTAAAAGAGATGAAAGTTGTTAAGAACTCAGAACTGTTCCAACAACACATTCATGGCCCTCCTCCATCTCCTGGGGAAGAAGAAGAGGACGAGGCTGCCTCAGAGGAATCCTCCATGATGATTGGGGATCAAGTTCCTCCTGTTCCGGTTTTTCAAACTTTCTACGAGCAACTTCAACCCACCAGTGCCTCAATCGAGAAAATTCCATTATCTTCCGAGCAACCATCCTCCTCATCCCAGCTTCTCAAGGAAATTATAAAAAGTAAGGAGAAGGTGTAAAGCTGCTCGGGTTTTAATTTTGTTATTCCTTTTCAATGTAACCTTGAGCTTTGTACTTATCTTTATGATGAATAAAAATTCAAACTTTTGGTTGTTCACACTGATTTTTTCTTCTTCTTGAACTGTCTTTATTATTATTGATCCTGTTTATGTCTTCTCTTTGCTAGTTTGTGGCCAGGATGGAACTACTATCAGCTCATGATACAGATTTATTGAAAAAATGTAATGACTACTTCAAAGCTGGTCATGCAGATCTAAATGAAGCTCAAATCATCGACATCCTTAGTCTAGATGCTTCTGAACGAGCAGTCGAGGCCTACCAATATCTAAAGTGCTTGTTCAACCGTGCAGTTGCCAATAATGTGGCATATTATGAGATAATTGAAGATCTTCAAGGTACCATCGAGAAACTCCAACAACAATACAAAGAATCTTGTACCCTTTTGCATCAGGGGTATGAGAAAAATTATCATCAACTAAACGCTGATAAAGGATACGATAAGTTTATCGCTGCTTATGAGAAGAAAGAGAGCATTCTGAAACTTGAGGTCGAAGAGCACATGAAGATTGCTAAACTCTTGGAGCAGGAAAATTAAGTTTTGCAAGAAGAGATATCCCAACTAAAATCTGCAGCATCTTCCTCGGGAGCCTTAATCCCTGTTAATGACGAAGGTTTCTCTTTCTTGGAGGTGGAGAAGTCCAACTTAAGAGATGAGTTGGAAACGTTAAAAAGGGTTGGACCCTCCTCGTCTACTTGGGGACGAGGAATATCTTCTTCTCGGGGATGAGTAAGAGCTGCTCGGATTTTAATTAAAGAGCAAAAAACTCAATCAGCCTTGGAGAATTAGGCCTTCCAGTTGATGGCGAATAATCAAGCATTAGCAGAGATGTCCAAGAAGATTCAGAACCTTGACGAGCAACTTTCTACACAAAGTTCTGTTTTGGAAAATAAAATAATTCTGGTGAAGAATCTTCACGAGCAGCTAGAGAGCTTGACCTACCAGTTCCATAAATAGCCCAGAGAGTTCTGGATGGATGGTTACAATGAAGCCCTCTATAATCTTGATGACCGAATTCAGCAGTCCAATAACGAGGGGTACAAGCAAGGATGGCTGAATGCGCTGGGTGTACTGCAATTGGAGCGGGGTCACTACTTATGGGATTATTATGATCCTGGGTTGCTTGATTTGCCAGTGCCTCCTTTTAAGCTCTACATGAGTTGGATTCCTGCTCGGGCAATCCCTCAGTGCCTGATCTCAAAGTACCTCGACGATTACAGCCTCCATTCTAATTTTGACATCTCTCGCCCAGAGCATTTGCTTCTTCGAGATATAAACTTCATAAACTCTCCTTATGCCTTAGACGATTCTCTTGCTAGAGTAGAACCTGTTTCAAAGGCAGAAGGGAAAAAGCCAATAGAGTAGGATCTTTGATGTAATGATTTCTCATGTAATATGTATTTTATTCTCTGTATAATTTGTTTTAATTTTAATGAAGAAACTTTTATTTTTCCCTGCAATCTTGATTGTCATTACTTTATAAAACATCTATCTTATTCAAAAATGTCCTGTGTTATTTTAAATTGCCGATCAATCGGAGTTGGTGATATTTTGTTTCCCGACCAACTAGAGTTGGTGGTAATTTGATATGTCACAAGTAAAGAAATTTTGTTTTATTTTTTTATTATAGTGACTTATCACTTTTTAATTCTAAGCCATGAAACGACGTTCATCCCATGATCCTTCTTAGTTTAACCAACTGGAGTTGTTTGCAATTGATTTACCGACCAACCGGAGTTGGTGGATATTTATTCCCGACCAACCGGAGTTGGTGGATTTTCATTCCCGACTAACCGGAGTTGGTAGATTTTTATTCCCGACCAACTGGAGTTGGTGGATTTTTATTCCCGACCAATCGGAGTTGGTGGATTTTATTTCCCGACCAACCGGAGTTGGTGGATTTTTATTCTCGACCAATCGGAGTTGGTGGATTTTCTTTCCCGACCAACCGGAGTTGGTAGACTTTTATTCCCGACCAACCGGAGTTGGTGGATTTTTATTCCGTACTTGATGCGTAGTGTGTAGCACTAGTATTCCGAAAAATTTTAACAAAAGGAGAGAATTGGGTAAAACATCCGAAACTTTATTCATATTGAAGAAAACTGCATTACATAGGGATTTTAACTACTGATAATATTTGCGCAGATGCTCTGCGTTCTATGCATTCTTAAATTCTTCTCCTTCTAAGGTTTCAATCATGTATGTCCTTGGTCGAACAACCTCTGTTACTCTGTAGGGTCCATGCCAGTTAGCTTCCAGTTTGTTGTGCTTTTGAATTACTTTCTTTAGCACATAGTCTCCTTCCTTCAGATCGCACTTCTTTACCCTCTTGTTGTAAAACAGAGCTGTTTGTTGTTGATATGCAGCATTCCTGGTCGCTGCTTCTGCTCTAACTTCTTCGAGCATGTCTAGGTCTAATCGCCTCATCAAGTCACAGATTGGAGAATTGAAACTTAGTACCCCATGTGTGGGAAGACCCAACTCGGCAGGTATAACAACTTCACTTCCAAATGCCAGCATGTATGGAGATTCCCCTGTTATTGCTCGCGGTGTAGTACGATAAGCCCACAGCACAGAATGTAGCTCGTTGATCCAATTTGCCTTCGCATCATCCAGTCTTTTCTTTAACCCGTTCAGTAGAGTTCTGTTCTTCAACTCAGTTTTTCCATTGCTCTGGGGATGGCCTGGTGCAGAGTCGATCTTCAATATGTTTGACTGATGATAATATGCAGCGAACTCCTCATTGTCAAATTGAGTTCCATGGTCTGTGATGAATGCATAGGGAAGACCATATCTACAAATGATATTCTTCCACATAAATTGATACACCTTGTGATATGTCATATCAATGAGAGGCTCAGTTTCCACCCACTTAGTAAAATAATCCACCGCAACCACGAGATATTTAAATCTTTCCCTGGTCGTTGGAAGTGGCCCGACCAAATCTATTCCCCACATGGCAAATGGCCAAGGGGAAGTAATGGGTGTTAACAATGCTTGGGGAGTTCTTCGGATAGAAGAGAAGCGTTGATATTTGTCACATTTTTTGGCAAAGGCTATACAATCAGCCCTCATCGTTGGCCAAAAGTATCCTTACGTCATTATTCGTTGCAAAAGCGTCCGACCTGCTACATGGGCTCCACAGGACCCTTCATGGACCTCTTCAATCAAGTCTTTTACCTCGGAGGGATGCACATATCTTTGCAAACCTGCTATAATTCCTCGTCTATATAGAATACCAATGGTTAATACATAACGAGTAGCTTTAAACTTTAGCTTCTTGGCTGCGAGTTTATCAGTTGGTAATGTCCCTTCCTCAATATATGCCCTGATGGGATCCGTCCAAGATGGTCCTAAATCAAGGGTAATGAATCTCACCATCATATCTTTGTCAATGCTCCTGCTAGCCAAAATTTCTATCAGAATTGTTCTTCGTAGCTCAGTGCGTGTGGCTAAGGCTAACCGAGCTAAGGCATCTGCTCTTGCATTCTCCAATCTTGGTGTTCTAATTAACTGCACTGCGTTAAAGCTCGATACAATCTCCATTGCTTTCGCATAATACTTGATCATCAATTCTCCCTTTGTTGCGTACACACCCATCATTTGATTTACGATCAACTGTGAGTCACTGAATACAATGACCTGTTCTGCCCCCATGGTTTTTGCTAAACTAAAACCTGCAATCATAGCTTCATATTCAGCCTCATTATTAGAAGCCTTGAATTGAAAGCACAGAGCATAATCCACATCGATCTCATCCGGGCTGTTTAAAATAATCCCTGCCCCACAGCCTGTACTGCTAAATGAGCCATCCACATACAGATTCCATATAGGTACTTCATCCTCAAATTTTTGATCGGATAAAGTTCCTCGATAGAATATTTGTTGCTTCTTTATATTCTCCCCTAGCACTTCTTACTGCTCGTCGACCATCTCCCCTTGCTCGTCAACCGACTTATGTTGGTCGGAGTTTAAATTTGATGATCCTGTAACATCCACAAGCTGGTCTGTATTCTACTTTTGCTCCTCGAAAGTGTCAGGATAAGTGAATTATGTGATAAAATCGGCTACTGCTTGCCCCATAAGCGACGATTTAGGCTCATAAACTATGTCATATTCACCAAGTTCTACCGCCCAGTACATCAATCTCCCTGATTTTTTTAGTTTATGAAGATATTGCCTCAACGGCATATCAGTATACACAACTATAGTATGAGCTTGGAAGTACGGCCTCATTCTTCTACTCGCTTCGATCAACGCTAGTGCCAACTTTTCTAGTCTTGGATATCTGATCTCTGCTCCTCGGAAGGCCTTGCTAGTGAAATAAATTGATTTTTGCACCCCATCCTCCATTCTTATCAATGTCGAGCTAACGGCATTCTTCGAAACTGCCAGATACAAGTACAATCTTTCTCCCATCACTGGCCTGGACAACAGTGGTGGTGCTCCCAGGTATTTCTTCAACTCTTTAAAGGCCTTCTCGCATTCATCATTCCATTCAAACTTTTTTCAGAGTGTTTTGAAGAATGGGAGGCATCTATCAGTTGCCCGTGATACAAATCTAATAAGTGTTGTAACTCGCCCTATGAGACTTTCCACTTCCTTCTTCGTCGTTGGAGATCATAGTCCCAATAGAGCCTTGATCTTTTCAGGGTTTGCTTCAATACCTCGTTGGTTGACAATATACCCGAGGAACATGCCTTCTCGTACTCTGAATATGCATTTGGTAGGGTTCAACTTCATTTGATATTTATCTAGTTGATCAAAGGTCTGTCCTAAGTCAATTAGATGATCAGCAGCTTTCTTGCTCTTCGTCAGCATATCGTCAACATAAACTTCCATGTTGTAACTGATTTCCTCTGCAAACACCCTGTTCATCATCCGCTGATATGTTACACCTGCATTTTTCAATCCAAAAGGCATAACATTATAACAATAACTTCCCCTAGGGGTAATAAAAGAGGTACTCTCCCTGTCTTCAGGTTTTATTTTAATCTGGTTGTAACCATAATAAGCATCCATGAAGCTCAATGGCTCGTGTCTCGAGGTGGCATCCACTAATTGATTAATTCGGGGCAAAGGAAAATGATCCTTTGGGCATGCTTTGTTGAGGTTGGTGAAGTCTACACACATCCTCCACTTGTTGTTCTTCTTCTTCACCATCACCACATTTGCTAACTAGTCTGGATATTTGACATCTTCAATAAAGCAAGCTTTCTGGAGCTTCTCAACCTCCACTTGGGGCTGAACACTCTTCTTCTCTGCTTCACTGGCTTGATTTCCTTATTCACATTGAGCTCGTGACATAAGAAATTTGGGTCTATCCCTGGCATGTCCTCGTGGCTCCATGCAAAAGTTTATTTTCTGCTTTTTAGGAAGACTATCAATTCCTGTTTTGATGAGGCATCCAACAATGAACCTATTTGAGTTGTTCGTTCTGGGTGCTCGTTGTCCAGAATGACATTTTCAGTATCTTTCACCACCTGGCCTTTCACGAGCTGCGACTCATCTCTAGGATCTAATGTTTCAATTTTTGCACCTTCATTCACTTGATAGGTAGTAGTCTTTTTCCTAGATTCCTCCATTTCTTCCTGCTCGGCAGATGAATAGTAGCATTCCCGAGCTACTTTTTGGTCACCGTTCACAATTCCTACTCCAAAGTTGGTTGGAAATTTTAGGCATTGATGTAAAGTAGATGGTACTGCTTCGAACTTCTTCAAACCTACCCTTACCATGATGATATTATAAGCTGATTGGACATTCTTATCCATCATAAAAAAGCGCACTCTTTCTGTTCAACAAGAAGGCCATGTACCGATGAACATATCCAACTTGATCGTCCCAAGTGGAAAAACTTTCTCACCAGTAAAACCGAGGAGGGGCCTGTGATAAGGCTCCAACTGAGACAACTTCAAATTTAAGCTGTCAAAGCATGAGTAGAACATGATATCTGCCGAGCTGCCATTATCCACCAGTACTCTTGAGATCATTACTTCCTTCATCCTCATTTTTATCACCAATGGATCATCATGAGGATATAGCACACCTGCGAGGTCGTTCTTGGAGAAGCCGATGACCAATTTTTCTTTATTTACCTTCCTCGGACGATCATCCTCAGCTAGATTTATTCGTTGAATGTATGAACAAGCTTGAGCCTCATTGAGGTAAGCTTTCCTCTCTGCAGTAAGGTCTCCACCTCCTGCATCTCCACCTGAAATAACATTACAATCAAATTATCCAAAACGAATTGAAAATACCTCACGTTCTGGATGTCTTGGTCTTTTGGGGAGATCGAGGATATCTTCTGGATCATCTTCATAATCTCTTTTCTTGTCTTCTTTTACTCGATGAGGAGATCTAGACCTCTGTCTTTCTCGATCGTTGCTCTTTCCGTCATTTCTATGATCTACATACTTGGCCAGCTTACCTCGTCTGATGAGTGCTTCAATTTCATTCTGAAGAGCTATGCAATTTTTGGTCGTGTGACCATGGTCTTTATGGAACTCGCAATATTTGGTCTTATTCCTCTTGTCAGGATCTGTCTTCATTTTCTCTGGCCAGTTTAGCTCCTCGCTGTTCTTGATTTCTTCCAGAACGTGGTTTATGCCTACTTTCAAAGGAGTATAATTTCCAAATTTCTTCAACAGTTCCCATGATGGCTTTGTTTTTGACTGCTTGTTACCACCATTATTCTTATGCTCTCTCTTTTCAGTCTTATCAACCTCCACCTTGGTCTCTTTGGTATCCATATTCTTCTTCGCAGCCATAGCCTCCTCGGCGTTCATAATCTTTGCTGCTTTTGCCATTAGTTCTGCTATGGTTCTAGGTGGATCTTTGGCCAAAGTGTAGTAAAATTTATTTGGCAACAGTCCACTCATCATAGCAGTAATTGCTGTCTTTTCCTCGTAATCAATAACTTCGAGCTTCTCGTTATTGAAATGAGTTATATAATCCATGGTGCTCTCTCCTGCTTTTTTCCAAACACTTAACAAGTGTGATACTCGTTTAACTGGTTTTGCTCCAAAATAGAAATTTCCAATAAAGAGCTCGGTCAGTTGAAAGAAAGTTGAAATCTTCCCCCGAGGAATATTATTGTACCATATTTGATCAGATCAGGTAAAATTTCTCGAAAATGCCCTGCATCTTATCTCATCTGGCACGGCATAGATATCGGCAGCATATTGGTATTATTCTATATGAAGGACAGGGTCAGTTTTTCCATCATATTTAGGAGTCACAACAGGTGCTTTGAACTTTGATGGTGTGGGAAAATCCACAATTGCCTGGATAAAAGGTGTCCCTTGGACAAAAGTTCTTTGTAGAGGATTCTTGGCCTTAGCCATTTCCCCTAGTCTATCCTCCAACCTTTGAATAGAGCCTTTCCATGCATCATTTCCCTCCTCGGGCCTGTTGGTTCGAGCAACTGATCGTGTTAAATTTGCTTCCTAGGATCCTTCATTACGAGCAATTGGTCGTGATTGGGCAGAACCCTCCCTTAGATCGGATGGTCATCGAAAGTTCCTCGACACAGCCTTAGGAGGACTTCTATTCCTACTAGGCCCCAAACGATCAAAAGGAGAGACCCTACTCAATCTCTCCAATGCACTAGTCCTTTCTGTAGAGAGAGTGATGTTTTCATTATCTGTAGCTCGTAATGATGAAGTTCGACCAGGTCGATAAGAAAAATCACTAGATCTCTTAGTGCGATATGAATCGGTACGTTTAGATCGAGATTCCTCTGGGAATAACATTCGCCTAGTACGCAAAGAAGGTAAATGGGTGTTTCTTTGAACGCTTCGTTGTCCTGAATGGGTAGATACTCCACCCTGGGCAGTTTGTATGAGTTGTCACATAGTTTCTTGCACGGTTGTTTGGCCTTGGGCTAGATTAGCCATTATTCTGGACAGATCTTGGATATTTGGAGGAGTGGATGGATTTGGAGGAATCCCAGCGTTTCGATTAATGAATTCTAGATGATCAGCCATTGATGATAAATGTTTTTGGTGAAAAATGAAAATTACAATCGTTTCCCACAGACGGCGCCACACTGTTGATGTAAAAAATTAGATTATCTCTAATTAATCAATCACAGATAAAATAAAAAAGACAAAAGATTTTTAAAGTGGTTCAACCTTGAAGGAATGGCCTACGTCCACTGTTTTTATTATTACTGATTGTTTGCTTAGAATTCTCGATAATAGATTTTACCAAGAAATTTCGAGTCCCCTTACAATGAGGATGATACAATGTATTTATAGCCTTCAGGTTGTACATGCGAAAGAATAATACATAGCTGTCCAATAGGCGTGTACATCTATATGATAATAATAAGCATTTAATGCGCAGTCATCCTCTTGATTATCCGGATATGAATGCTCTGTATGAGAAGTTGCTCGGACCGCCTAAGTAGCTCGGCATACATGAGTTGCTCGGTACAACGAAGTTCCTCGGAGAACACTTGTTGCTCGGAGTGCCTGAGTTGGTCGGGGAGATTTAGCTCCTCGGAGTCAAGGTGTTGTTCAAAAAATGTTTGTGGGTGCCATGCAAATTGACACGTGTCTTCACATAATTGATCCACGTCAACAGACTAAATTTGATATCAACACTCACCAACCTGGCGATTGGCCCTCTCCACCTAAGCGATGGCACTTCGTTCTTCCATGCAATGTCTAGTATTACTTGTGTTATCTCTAACCGCCTCTCCTTTGGTATCCCGACTTGGTCGAAGAACCATGAGAACTTGGGTGACCCAGAAATAGCCTAGCATTCTACCCCTTGATCCACTTGATCTCCTTCCAGGTTGTATAAGCCTTCTATATCCTAGGCTCTAGCTTCATCGTAAGATATCACTACAATGTTCATTCTCTTGGTACAATTCTCTAACGCATCTCTAAATTCTTCTCGTTCAATCTCTAGTTCTCCTGCTTCCCATTCAGCCTCCTCATTGTAAGCAACTACAAGGTTGGCATATGTGCTGGCAGGGGGTTAGCGTTTACTTTCTCCTGAGGGATTTATAAAGTCCCCATCTTCATCTTCTTGCTTATGATCTTTCTGAGTGTAAAGCAAGTTGTCGTTGGATGGCCCACCTCCCGTTGGATCTGGAAATACTTGGGATCAGCCCTTGTCTCATCATCTGGTTCAACGATCAGAATGACCTTAGGATCATACACCATTCCACCTTAGACCATAGTGTTGTAATAGCTGACATCTTATTCAACAGTGTAGGGTAGTTTGGGTGGATCCTTTTTGTCTCTGTCCAACTTTCTTTTGCTATCCTTCTTTGGTTGTTTAGCCCCATTTCCCCCATCGGCGTAGGCCACCCTTCGGGGCTGGGCCCGTGCCGCAACAAGTTGTATTGGGTGCCTAAACATCATAGGCACCACGATGGGATTTGTCCGAATAACCAATGATATATTCCTTGCGGCCTTGAAGAATGCAACGAAAGTTCCCTCACGCTTTTCGTTAATAAGATGGTAGATGTACTCTGGGAGGAAACCTTCAGCACAAATTTAAAGAAGTTTGGACTCCTTGGCCTCTTCTCTTACATCGAGAGACCTTTCCCATAACCTTCGAACATATGCCATCACTTCCTCCCCTAGCCATTACATCTCCCTTCCTAGTTGGATCAGTGTGAACTCATCTTCTGCCAGAAAGAACTTCTGGACAAATAGCATATGCATTTGTTCCCACGTTGAGACACTTTTAGGTGCCAAGTGTGAGTACTAGGTTTAATACTTAACAATTAGGGATTTGGAAACCTCCCTCCACCTAAGCTTCTTGTTGTTATAGTGAGCCCCAAAATGCTCGATGAAGCATTTGATATTCCTTTGGGTTCCCCCCTTTTCCTGTGTACTTGTCAAATATGGGAGGAATGTAGTCCGTTGGGTAAGGCTCGTTATTCTATTCCTAGGGATAAGGAATATGAAAATCGTCATACATAGACGCTACCTCGCTAGTTGATTGCGAAGAAGTTGCTATCATTTTCAATATCTCCTTCTGGCTCTCCTTCATCATTTCTTCTATGGCAGATGCAGGTGTTTTCTCAACCACTGGAGCAATAGGCTGAAGGACCGCAGGTAGAATACTCATTACGCCTGGCGTACTTACCATGGGTGGAATCCCCTCCACAGCTGGGATAACCACCGTTGGGATAGGGGTGGGAATTGTGTTCATCAGAGCCACCATTAGTGTTACAAAGGAACTGGGGTCAAACCCACCCAAAACTGTTGTAGCAATAGGGGTCTGCAAATTTCACATGAGGAGGGTTATCTGTGTTGGTCCCATCCCGGAACTAGTGGAAACTTGCGTCACCCCTTTGACACCCGTTGTCATTAGAACCTGGGGCACCTCTACTCGGGGAACCCCATCCCCGGAAGCCTCAAGATCCCTCGCAACCTGTTCCTTATTACACTGAATAATGTCAAAGTCTATAGTACGGTTAACCTTATCTTACGCCATACTTTTAAGAGAATACTGATGACTTAGCTTTTAGTATGTTGTTGTCTCTATTGAAGCCAAGTTAATCAAAACCCTTGAATACCTACAAACATGATAAAACTAGAATTGCGGTAAGTACGGATGTAGGGGTCTGAAAAAATTAGGATTTCATATTTGAATGGTTTTATGGTTCGAGGGTGTAATCAGGTGTGAATTCGGGTTAATTAGATCTGGATTTGTGCGTTTGGAGTTGGGATATGTGAGTTTCGTTCGTGGGTAGAGGGTTGCTATGTATTCGGGTTAGGAACCAGGAGCAGCAGGTTCAAGGGGTGGATTTTGGGTTTCGGGTTCTAGGAGGTCCGAACCGGATGGAAATGGGTTTGAGGGTGTAAGGGCTGAAGAGTGGGCTGCCCGAAAAATGGTGGTGGCCAGAAATAATAGTCACTAGGCAAAAAAAATGAAGCTCATCGAAAAAATAAGGTGACGTCGAGGTTGTGGTCATCAGAGTTGGGTGGTTTAATCCAGGTTAAATTTCGGAGGCTTGTTGCTAGTGTTGTTGGGTTACAGAGGTTTTGTGTTCTCGATTATGGAAATAGGAGAGAGAAAGTATGAGTGATGGAAGAATATGAATAATGTTTTTAGTGTGGTGAGGTGTAGGGTAAGATGGGGTGTGTGTGTGAGTTGTTTGGGTGTGTAAGTGAGTAGAATAGTGTGTGTGTGTGTGTGTGTGTGTGTGTGTGTGTGTGTATGTCTAGATTGTACCCTTAGAAAAAGAAAAAATTAACTATTAAAATACCTACAACTAAAAATATAAAGTAATAAAATTAACTAAGAAATAAATTTCTAACCTATAAACTAATACAAGATTCAAAACTAAAAAAAACTATCCTAATAAAATAAAATAAGACAATAATAAAATAAAATAAAAACAACTAAAAACTAAAAACAAATAATAAAAATCTAATAAAGTGCACACCTATAAAAATAAAGAAACGAAAATATTAAAACACATACGACACACGATAATGGCCCCTAATATTTACATTTATACGCACACAAATATAAAATCATAAAAATATCAAAAAAATCTTAAAAAATTATATTCGACTCAAATAAAAATATTAAAAGTTCAAACTAAACACACACAGGGTTCAGGTGAGAATTAGGGAGGTCTGGGCTCGGTTAGGGGACATGGTATTAGGTACGGGAATTGGGTTTAAGCTCTTTTAACCGCATCGCTGCCACATCAGATGTACTTGACCACTTATTTATAGCAATTGCCTCGAATTAAGCTTGTTTGACACCATAAATTCTTATTGACCTAAAAACAAACAAATATCAACAAAAGTTTGATTTTACCGAGAACTAGCAATTAAAAACCGTCTATTTGAGGTATAAATAGAACACTTTTGGGTTCTTATCAAATACCTCCCCAGCGTAGTCACCAAATTTAATTGGGTAGTCCCCTTGTAGCCTGGGAGTATGGTAATACTAGTTGAGGTGTAACTCCTATAGGTATAGTGATAAATGATAACCCAGAGACTCTTCAATAAGCACAAGTAAACCCCTAATATTATATATAATTAGAACTCAGATTGAACTCACAATACTCTTGTGTATAACTCAACATAATAATAAAAGGAACTTAGAAGTAACTAATTCAAAGGGAGAGAGAAGTAAGATCCCTAGATACACATTGGCATGCAGCTAACACACCAACAACATCTGAAAGTTCTCTGGTTAGCTATTAAAAGCTTCTCAATAAATGATAATGGGCGAGCAAGAACTCTAGTTTGCAATAACTTCTCCCTGGTCTCTGTTCTCTCTCTACCAATAATCTCTAGAAAGAACTTCGTCTCTCAGAAGTGGTTAAGGACAATAAATAGCCCCCCCACCATTCTCGAGATGCCTTAGTCCTTCACAGTTGTGAACAAAAATCCCCTCATGCTTTACGTCACAAACATTAAATGCCTAATGGACCAGTCAGCTCTACGTTATAAATATTAAATGCCAAGACATGCCTTTTTCCCAACCACAGTGCGTCAGAGGACTATCACCTACAGAGGTGGCTCACCAAACTGTCTGAAAGCCCTAATACAACAGCGATTTACTTGAGTTTGGATTTGATAGTTACTAGCTGGCCAGTGACATCACATAAAGTAGATGTGACTTTAGGTAAGGAATTGTTTAGCTCGAGGGTCAACAAAAGATGGAACTCGAGGCAACTCGGCACAATCTTCTACGGTGAAAGGTTACTTGGTGTTTTACCAAGTTTATCTAAATGGTCAAGACAATACCTAACGCTACCTTACTTCTCAATCGTCAAAACCAAATCCCTCTGAAGTTCCCACCGCGAGGTCGTTCGGTAGAGCAAGTAAACTCTCCCAGGCCTAGTCTCTTGTGAGTAACGTTTGATATCACACTAAATATTACAGCTATTACATCATTGCAATCAATGTTAACAATTTAATTAAATAACAAATAGGAATTCAACCGTGAGTTGTATCGGCCAATCTCCTTGTCGAGTTGCCACGCTCAGCTGCCTTGTTGAGTTGTTTCAATGTCTTCATGTAGCATCCTTCCCTTAAGTCTCTTCTATTAGCTGGGGAAGCTTATCTCTAATCCATATATTATCTTCAAGCCTCCTATAAATCATATCAAGTCCTTACTCAAAAAACCTGTCATGTCTAACCGAATAGTCCGATGGTTAATTCTTTTAGTCGAGTTTGATACCATGTATGTCACGCAGAAAACCATGAAAGGAAGATCCATCTCTGACTAACTCGCTAACTACCCTATGGAAAAAGTCGATATCTAGATTTCTGAGTTCCTAGGTAAGAATATCCTTTGTACCTCCCAGGAAGATCTCCACTGGCATATGTTCTTTAACAGCGTCGCCAATAAGAAAGGGTATGGCATTAGGGGCCTCCTAATTTCCTCCGATGACTCTCACACTCCAATTGCCATCAAGCTGGATTTTCCCTGAACCAACAACATGACTGAGTACAAGGCGTGCACGGTAGGCCTCAAAGTTGCTCTTAAGAAAGGAATTCGAGACTTAGATGTCTATGGGGATTCAACCCTCATAATCGGTCAAGTACTTAGAAGATGGAAAGTCAAGGACGAGAAACTCTTACCCTTTCATGCCGACCTAGAAGAGCTAGCTTCCTAATTTCAAGAAATCACCTTCCACTACCTGTCTCGAGCAAAGAATAACCTAGCCGATGCCCTTGTTACCTTAGCCTCCATGGTTGACATGCCCGAAGGAATAATAATGGCCCCTTTCCTAGTCCAAAACTAAGACAAACCAACCCACTACTACCACATTGAGCTCTTCACAAAAGAAGATCCTGACATAGCCAATTACTGGTATTATAATATTTGGCGCATCCTCAAACATGGTAGATATTCACAAGTTTCTCACCAGAAAGACCTAGCAACTCTCCGCAGACTAGTTGCCCAGTACATTGTCTACGATAAAACATTATTCAAGAGAAACTTCAATGGAACCCATTTACATTGATTCGCAAAGGCTGACACTGAAAAGATGATGAAGAAAATCCATAGCGGGGAGTGAGGAACCCATATGAATGGCCATATGCTTACCAAGAAAATCATAGGATAGGATTAATATTAGACTACCATGGTTTAACATTACACTGCCTATGTTCAGAGATGTCTCAAATGCCAATAATTTTCTAACTTTTAGAACTTGCCTCTACGAGAACTGCACAACATGACTTCTCCCTAGTCGTTCTCTACATGGGGCATCGATATCATAGGGAAGTTTACACCCAAAGCGTCCAACAGGCAGGAATTTATCCTAGTTGGTAATGACTACTTCACTAAATGGGTCAAAACCAAGTCATACGTAGTTCTGAATGCCAAGAAGGTGGCCAAGTTCATCAAGAAAAAGATCATCTGCCGATATGGGGTCCCGCATGAGCTGGTATCAGATAACGAGTCTAATTTCGAAGAAAAAGTCACAAAAGTGGTTTACGAGTATGGGATTCAAAGACACAAATCTTCTCCCTACCGACCTCAAATCAATGGTGCAGTTGAAGCCTCTAATAAGAACCTCAAAGCCATCATCAGTAAGATAATCGAGAGCTGCCGAGATTGGGCCGACCAGATACCTTACGCCCTGTGGAGCTATCGTACTTAAGTTCAAACATCTACTGGGGCTACCCCTTACTCTCTAGTATACGGCATGGAAGTAGTCCTACTCGTGGAGCAAGAAATCCCTTCGCTCCCCATCATGCTTGAGAGCCAAGCCAGCAAGGAAGACTGGCCTTCGAGCCGTCTAGAAAGGAGACTGAAAGCTTAGAGCGATCATTTAATAAGAGAATCAATGATCGTGGTGTCCGAGAAGGGGACTTAGCCCTTAAAGAAATTATAGATCCCATATGGGACCCCAGCGGGAAATTCAAGCCCAATTGGAGCGACTTTATATTGTGAAGAATAAACTATCACGCCTTGTTTCTATGCTCACTGACCTTGATGAAGTGGAGAAGATATGACCCGTCCAGTCAACCTGGACTGTCTTAAAAATTTTACCCCAAGATCGAAATCTCGACGCGCTACGACTCTTCTCATCACCCTTCTATTTTTTTTAAATCTCCATTCCCCTCTACTCAGAATTACGTGGGGCCTAATCCTCTAAAAAAAATTCACTTTTAAAAAAATGAATTTCTAAAACAATTTAAAGCCCCCAGAGGTATGTAGGTAATTTATCTGATTTATATGAGCACAACCCCCTTCTTCACAAAATGCTATTTATTTCTTATCCCGGAGAACGACAGTTCATTTTATCATACACATTAACAAAACGATTATGTATGCCTTATCGATTGGTATATATAATTCAAATGCAAAGCTCATCAAGAGGCACAACTGAATTATCAAAAACTTTTTTATTTCATTTTTGGGAAATTTCAGTACAATTTACATAGGGAGTCAAAATGACTTCCCTTGTCAGTCTAATCCTACCTTCCTAAAATAAAAATAAAAACAATCCCCACTACACCCAAAATAACCCTCACACTATTCCCAAACACCCATTACAAAAGCTTCACAGATAAACTCCCTAGGGATCCTACCTACAGCTCCCAAAGGAACCAGCCCCATCATCGCCCACATTCTGGGTCCCCAAACTTCCCCTGCCTGAATAGAGTGACGCAGACGCTTTATTGAATGATAAGACCGAACTAGCTTGGGGAAAACCACAACACGTCCATCCATGGTGTTAGATATGGCGAACCATCTTTGCCAAGTCTCCACAGCCAGCATCTTGGAAACTACTTTTTCAGCAATCACTTCATGCAGTCCCTGAAAATATGCCATACGCTTCCAATAGACTAGGATGGACAGGTCGACGGTCGACGATTCTCCCATAAAAAGTCCAGTCGCATGTGCATACGCTCTATCAAATCCTCCACCGGAAAGAAGTCCAGTGTACGTGGTGGCACAATCTATTCCCAGCCAAATTGGAGCAAGAGCCACTAGGGAAAGTAGAAAGAGGTTTGCCTGAGGCCAACCAACCGAACATACTAATATTCCCATAATTCCAAAATGGGCAACAGCTCTCCCCATTAAGGAACTGACCAATGCAAGCCTCGAACCCCATGCTCCAAAAATTAATTTTCCTAGATCTCAATATCTAGGCCTACACTGATAAAGTAGCGCAAAAAGAAGTTTGGCACAGTCGACAAAGAATACTCAGATGGGACCACCATATGGAACCTCTTTGACAGCCACATGAGTAGCATTACGAGGCTCCCCCTCAGTAAATCAGAACGACCTTTTCGCCAAGCATCCAGACCATTCAAAATCTTTGCCAATATCACCGTCGCAGGATTGCGATAGTAGGACATCCAAGAAGTAATGGCTATAAGTTGTGGGTCCACCAGCTATACACTAGTCACCAATAGCAGTTTCAAAACCAAGCCCAAGATGACGGCTCTAGCATAGCCAGCATCACCAACATCCTATAAATTCACAGAATGCAGCACCGTAAGGGAGAAAGATCATTCGTCCTGTAACCAGTTACCTAGCCACAGAAGGCGATATATGGAGAAGTCCGGCTAACAGCTCCCTAGGGGACCGCAAATATTCAAGCATAGTTTTTGTAACATGGGGATTTATCCCCAATATGGAAGAACACTCTTTATAGGTCGGATAGACCTAGTCCAACCCAAAACGAAAAACATAGTCTTCAGGGTACCCGAACTCTACAACTTCCATGAGCATGTTCCACTGTATGGGCTAGTTGCGCCATAAGGAGACTCGACGCATGTTGAAAGCATCGTAGTCCACATTATAGGAGCACATCTCTTCCTAGGTTTTGAGGTAGTTAGATAATTCAACACTACTAGGGAGAGCCATTTCACAAAGTAATTAAAAAAGAATGCAAGAAAGAAGGAATGTGGAGCTGTGAAAAAAATGCTCCACACACACACGTCTTTATACTTGAAAACCCTCAATCAAAGAAAAACATCCTACGAAAATCAGAGAAAAATTTACCCCGCCAAGTACCAAGAAATTGAAGGAAGTGCAATCAAAGCCTTGGATTGATTAGACTGGACCGACATGCCAATAGGCATGACAGGGTTCATGTCGATCGGCAAACCTCAAGTTTTAGAAATTTCCCCTTTTTCCTTTTTTGTCAACCCCAAAAAAAACTCAATAAAATAAATTTTATTCTTAAAAACATCATGAATTTCCTTATCCTTATACTTTTACTTATCTTCTTTTAAAATAAATCACTTTTTAATTCTTTTTACGTCTCAGCAGCAAAGTAAAAAATTCATGTGCATCAAGTCACTAAAACAAAAATTAAAAAAAACTTCATTTTATTTGCATAGATGTTGCATTGTTACAGGAAAATAAGAAAAAACAACGGGACTCATCTCGAACCCAAGTTTCTCTCTCTCTCTTTCTCTCACTTTCTCAAGGAGCCTCCTTCCCTACGGCGTGCTCTCACTACACCAAAAATAGGAATTTGGCACGGTTTAAAACTGTGCCAGATCAAATCTGGCACAATTTTGAACTGTGCTAGAATCAGGTGTTCCAAAATGGTAATTTTTTTCTGGCACGGCTCAAAAGTGTGCCAAATTTGGCCAAATAGGAACACTTCTGGCACACTTTTAAACCATGCCAGAATTTGATATTTCTGGAACACTTTTGGAATAGTTTTTAACTGTCCCAGATTCAGCATAGGTTAAGAAAAATTGGCACAGTTCAAAACCGTGCAAAAATATGATGCACTTTTGCCACGGTTCTGAATTGTGCCAAATTTTTTATAAAAAAATTAATTAATTATTTGAAAGCACAAAATTCACAAATTAATAATATTGGACGTTGTTAATAAACTAATGTACATACAAACTTCAAAATATTACAAGTATTTAACAGGTCACAGGCCCAAAAAAAATTGGCCAGAGTTTCCTCTATTTTCTAGACATTCCAAAACCTGTTAATACAAAACATGACTAACATAAAGCCCGCACATCCACAAAATATAACAATTAACTTACAAAATCCCTCACGGACATAAAAGTCAACAACAAAACAACAAAAGACCGAACGGCTATGACCCAAAAAAATGGAATCATGAATAAACCCCTTGTTATAAACCATTGAGTTCTCTGTGTGTTCCACGTGAATAAGTGTCAACGATAAACTGTTATCCTGCAAAAAAAATAGATACAAAAAAGATACGATATTAGTAACCCAATAATTAACAAAAAAAAATTTTACTCAAACTAAAAAATTACATATATAAGTGGAAATTATCGTCATATTCTCAAACCGGGAGACCCGGGACTATGCGGCCAGTTCCTACAAGTTACATTGGTCCCGTGCGAGGTGTTCGTGCCTCCTACGGGGTCATTTGGGAGTTGGTTTGGGTTTTCACCCTTTAACGGCTTATTTTTAAGTCTAAGTGTAATTTTTGCAAATTATCGTCATATTCTCAAATCGAGAGACCCGGGACTACGCGGTCAGTTTCTACAAGTTATATTGGTCCCGTGCGAGGTGTTCGTGCCTCCTACGGGGTCGTTTGGGGGATGGTTTGGGATTTCACACTTTGACGGCTTGTTTCTAAGTTTAAGTGTTGATTTTTGCAAATTATCATCATATTCACAAACCGGGAGACCCGGGAGTACGCAATAAGTTCCTACAAGTTACATTGGTCCCGTGTGAGGTGTTCGTGCCTCCTACGGGGTTGTTTGGGGGCTGGTTGTGATTTTCACCCTTTGACGACTTGTTTTTAAGTCTAAGTGTGATTTTTGAAAATTATCATCATATTCTCAAATCGGGAGATTCGGGACTACGCGATCAGTTCCTACAAGTTACATTGGTCCCGTGCGAAGTGTTCTTACCTTCTACGGGGTCGTTTGGGGGTTGTTTTGGGTTTTCACCCTTTGACGTTTTGTTTTTAAGTTTAAGTGTGATTTTCGCAAATTATCATCATATTCTCAAACCGGGAGATCCGAGACTACGCAGTCAGTTCCTACAAGTTACATTGGTCCTGTGAGAGGTGTCCGTGCCTCCTACGGGGTCGTTGGGGGCTGGTTTGGGTTTTCACCCTTTAATGGCTTGTTTTTAAGTCTAGGTGTGATTTTGGCTTATAATCGTCATATTCGCAAATCGGGAGACTCGGGACTACGCGGTCAGTTCCTACAAGTTACATTGGTCCCGTGCGAGGTGTTCGTGCCTCTTACAGGGCAGGTTTGAGTTTTCACCCTTTAATGGCCTGTTTTTAAGTTTCAGTGTTATTTTTACAAATTATCATCATATTCTAAAATCGAGAGACCCGAGATTACGCGGTCAGTTCCTACAAGTTACATTGGTCCCGTGCGAGGTGTTCGTGGCTCCTACAGGGTCATTTGGGGGATGGTTTGGGCTTTCACCCTTTAACGGCTTAGTTTTAAGTCAAAGTGTGATTTTTGCAAATTTTTGTCATATTCTCAAACCGGGAGACTCGGGACTACGCACTCAGTTCCTACAAGTTGTATTGGTCCGGTGCGAGGTGTTCGTGCCTCCTACGGGGTCGTTTGGGGGCTGGTTTGGATTTTCACCCTTTAACGGCTTGTTTTTAAGTCTGAGTGTGATTTTTCAAAATTATCATCATATTCTCAAACCGAGAGACAAGGGACTACGTGGTCAGTTCCTAAAAGTCACATTGGTCCCGTGCGAGGTGTCCGTGACTATTACGGGGTCGTTTGGGGGCTGGTTTGAGTTTTCACACTTTAACTGCCTGTTTTTAAGTTTAAGTGTTACTTTTACAAATTATCGTCATATTCTCAAATTCGGAGACAGAGGACTACACGGTCGATTCCTACAAGTTATAGTGGTCCCGAGCGAGGTGT
This sequence comes from Sambucus nigra, assembly GCA_949130495.1. Lineage (NCBI taxonomy): Eukaryota > Viridiplantae > Streptophyta > Magnoliopsida > Dipsacales > Adoxaceae > Sambucus > Sambucus nigra. The sequence goes on from OX422214.1 coordinate 127,038,085, forward strand.
TCGTGCCTCGTACGGGGTCGTTTGGGGGCTGGTTTGGGTTTTCAGCCTTTAACGACTTGTTTTTAAGTCTAAGTGTGATTTTTACAAATTATTGTCATATTCTCAAGCCGGGAAACCTGGGACTACGCGGTCAGTTACTACAAGTTACATTGGTCCCGTGCGAGGTGTTCGTGCCTCCAACGGGGTCATTTGGGGGCTGGTTTGGGTTTTCACCCTTTAACGGCTTGTTTTTAAGTCTAAGTGTGATTTTTTCAAATTACCATCATATTCTCAAACCGAGAGACCCGGGACTGTGCAGTTAGTTCCTACAAGTTACATTGGTCCCATGCGAGGTGTTCGTGCCTCCTACGGGGTTGTTTGGGGGCTGGTTTGGGTTTTCACCTTTTCACGACTTGTTTTTAAGTCTAAGTGTAATATTTTCAAGTTATCATCATATTGTCAAACCGAGAGACCCGGGACTACGCGGTCAGTTCCTACAAGTTACATTGGTCCCATGTGAGGTCTTCGTGCCTCTTAAGGGGTCATTTAAGGGCTGGTTTGGGTTTTCACCCTTTAACGGCTTGTTTTTAAGTCTAAGTGTGATTTTTCCAAATTCTCGTCATATTGTCAAATCGGGAGACCCAGAACTACATGGTCGGTTCCAACAAGTTACAGTGGTCCCGTGCGAGGTGTTCGTGCCTCCTACGGGGTCGTTTGGGTGCTGGTTTGGGTTTTCACCCTTTAACGACTTGTTTTTAAGTCTAAGTATAATATTTGCATGTTATCGTCATATTCTCAAACCGGGAGACTCGGGACTACGCCGTCAGTTCCTATAAGTTACATTGATCCCCTGCGAGGTGTCCGTGCCTCCTACGGTGTCGTTAGGGGGCTGGGTTGAGTTTTCGCCCTTTAACGGCTAGTTTTTAAATCTAAGTGTGATTTTTATAAATTATCGTCATATTCTCAAACCGGAAGACCCAGGATTACGCGGTCAGTTCCCAAAAGTTACATTGGTCCCGTGCGAGGTGTTCGTGCCTCTTACGGGGCCGTTTGGTGGTTGGTTTGGGTTTTCAACCTTTGATGGCTTGTTTTTAAGTTTAAGTGTTATTTTTGCAAATTATCGTCATATTCTCAAACTGGAAGACCCGGGACTCGCGGTCAGTTCCTACAAATACATTGGTCCCGTGCGAGGTGTTCGTGCCTCTTACGGGGGGCTGGTTTGAGTTTTCACACATTAACGGTCGATTTTTAAGTTTGTGTAATTTTTACAAATTATCGTCATATTCTAAAACCGGGAGACCCAGGACAACGCGGTCGGTTCCTATAAGTTACAGTGCTCCCGTGCGAGGTGTTCGTGCCTCCTACGGGGTTGTTTGTGGGCTTGTTTGGGTTTTCACCCTTTAACGACTTATTTTTAAGTCTAAGTATGTTTTTTGCAAATTATCGTCATATTCTCAAACCGGGAGACCGGGGACTACGCGGTCAGTTCCTACATGTTATATTGGTCCCGTGCGAGGTGTTCGGGCCTCTAACGGGGCCATTTGGTGGCTGGTTTGAGTTTTCACCCTTTAACGGCCTATTTTTTAGTTTAAGTGTTATTTTTGCAAATTATCATAATATTCTCAAACTGGGAGACCCAGGAATACGCGGTCAGTTACTACAAGTTACATTGGTCCCGTGCGAGGTGTCCGTGCCTCCTAAGGGGTCATTTGGGGGCTGGTTTGGGTTTTCACCCTTTGACGGCTTGTTTTCTAGTCTAAGTGTGATTTTTTCAAATTATCGTCATATTCTCAAACCGAGAGACCCGGGACTACGCGATCAGTTCTTATAAGCTACATTTGTCTCGTGCGAGGTGTCCGTGCCTCCTCCGGGGTCGTTAGGGGGCTAGGTTGGGTTTTCAACCTTTAACGATTGTTTTTAAGTCTAAGTGTGATTTTTGAAAATTATCGTCATATTCTCAAACCGAGAGACTCGGGACTATGAGATCAGTTCCTATAAGTTACAATGGTCCCGTGTGAGGTGTTCGTGCCGCCTACGGAGTCGTTTGGGGGTTGTTTCGGGTTGTCACCCTTTGACAACTTATTTTTACGTCTAAGTGTGATTTTTGCAAATTATCATCATATTCTCAAATCGGGAGACTTGAGACTCGTGGTTAGTTCCTAGAAGTTATATTGGTCACGTGCGAGGTGTTCGTGCCTCCTACGGGGTCATTTGGCGGTTGGTTTCGATTTTCACCCTTTAACGGCTTATTTTTAAGTCTAAGTGTGATTTTTGCAAATTATCGTCATATTCTCAAACCGGGAGATCCGGGACTATGCAGTCAGTTCCTACAAGTTACATTGGTCCCGTGCGAGGTGTTCATGCCTCCTACGAGGTCATTTGGAGGCTGGTTTGGGTTTTCACCCTTTAACGGCTTGTTTTTAAGTCTAATTGTGATTTTTAAAAATTATCGTCATATTCTCAAACCGGGAGACCCGAGACTACGCGATGAATTCCTACAAGTTATAATGGTCCCGTGCGAGGTGTTCGTTCCTCTTACGGGGCTGGTTTGTGGCTGGTTTGAGTTTTCACCCTTTAATGGCCTGTTTTTAAGTTTAAATGTTATTTTAACAAATTATCGTCACATTCTATAACCGGGAGACCCGGGACTACGCGGTCGATTTCTACAAGTTACAGTAGTCCCGTGTGAGGTGTTCGTTCCTCCTACGGGATTGTTTGGGGGCTGGTTTGGGTTTTCACCCTTTAACAGCTTATTTTTAAATCTAAGTGTGATTTTTGCAAATTATCGTCATATTCTCAAACCGGGAGACCGGGGACTACGCGATCAGTTCCTACAAGTTACATTGGTCCCTTGCGAGGTGTTCGTGCCTCCTACGGGGTCGTTTGGGGGCTGGTTTGGGTTATCACCCTTTAACGGCTTGTTTTTAAGTCTAAGTGTTATTTTTGCAAATTATCGTCATATTCTCAAACCGGAAGACCCGGAACTATGGAGTCAGTTCCTACAAGTCACATCGGTCCCGTGCGAGGTGTTCGTGCCTCCTACGGGGTCGTTTGCGGTTGGGTTGGGTTTACACCCTTTCACAGCTTATTTTTAAGTCTAAGTGTGATTTTTTCAAATTATCATCATATTCTCAAACCGGGAGACCCGGGACTACGCGATCAGTTCCTACAAGTTAAAGTGGTCCCGTGTGAGGTGTTCGTGCCTCCTACGGGGTCGTTAGGGGGTTGGGTTGGGTTTTCACCCTTTAACGGCTTGTTTTTAAGTCTAAGTGTGATTTTTTCAAATTATTGTCATATTCTCAAACCGAGAGACCGGGGACTACGCGGTCAGTTCCTACAAGTTATATTGGTCCCCTGCGAGGTGTTCGTGCCTCCTATGGGGTCGTTTGGCGATTGGTTTGGGTCTTCACCCTTTAACGACTTGTTTGTAAGCCTAAGTGTAATATTTGCAAGTTATCATCATATTCACAACCTTGGAGACCCGGGACTACACGGTCGGTTCCCATGAGTTACAGTGGTCCCGTACGAGGTGTTCGTGCCTTCTATGGGGTTGTTTGGGGACTGGTTTGGGTTTTCACCCTTTAACGGCATGTTTTTAAGTCTAAGTGTGATTTTTACAAATTATCGTCATATTCTCATACCGAGAGACCCGGGTCTACATAGTTAGTGCCTACATGTTATATTGGTCCCGTGCGAGGTGCTCGTGCCTCTTACGGGGCCGTTTAGTGGTTGGTTTGAGTTTTCCCTCTTTAACGATCGGTTTTTATATTTAAGTGTAATTTTTACAAATTATCGTCATATTCTCAAACCGGGAGACCCAGGACTACACGGTCGGTTCCTACAAGTTATAGTGGTCCCGTGCGAGGTGTTCGTGCATCCTACGGGGTCGTCTGGGGGCTGGTTTGGGTTTTCACCCTTTAATGACTTGTTTTTAAGCCTAAGTGTAATATTTACAAGTTATCGTCTTATTCTCAAACCGGGAGATCCGGGACTACGCGGTCAGTTCCTACAAGTTACATTGGTCGCGTGCGAGGTGTTCGTGCCTCCTACGGGGTCATTTGGGGGCTGGTTTAGGTTTTCACCCTTTAACGGCTTATTTTTAAGTCTAAGTGTGATTTTTGCTAATTATCGTCATATTCTCAAACCGGGAGACCCGAGACTACGCGATCAGTTCCTAGAAGTTACATTGGTCCCGTGCGAGGTCTTCGTGCCTCTTACGGGGCCGTTTGGTGGCTGGTTCTAGTTTTCACCCTTTAACGGCCTGTTTTTAAGTTTAAGTGTTATTTTTACAAATTATCGTCATATTCGCAAAGCGGGAGACCTAAGACTACGCGATCGGTTCCTATATGTTACAATGGTCCTGTGCGAGGTGTTCGTGCCTCCTACGGGGTTGTTTGCGGGCTAGTTTGGGTTTTCAGCCTTTAATGGCTTGTTTTTAAGTCTAAGTGTGATTTTTGCAAATTATTGCTATATTCTCAAACCGAGAGACCCGGGACTGCGCGGTCAGTTCCAATAAGTTACAATTGTCCCTTGCGAGGTGTTCGTGCCTCCTACCGGATCGTTTTGGGGCTGGTTTGGGTTTTTACCCTTTAACGGCTTGTTTTTAAGTCTAAGTGTGATTTTTACAAATTATCGTCATATTCTCAAACCGAAAGACCCAAGACTACACGTCAGTTCCCACAAGTTACATTGGTCTCGTGCGAGGTGTTCGTGCCTCTTACGGGGCCGTTTGGTGGCGGGTTTGAGTTTTCACACTTTAACGGCCTGTTTTTAAATTTAGGTGTTATTTTTTCAAATTATCATCACATTCTCAAACCGGGAGACCCGGGACTACGCGGTCAGTTCCTACAAGATACATTGGTCACGTGCAAGGTGTTCGAGCCTCCTATGGCGTCGTTATGGGGCTGGTTTGGTTTTTCACCTTTTGACGGCATGTTTTTAAGTCTAAGTGTGATTTTTGCAAATTATCGTCCTATTTTTAAACCGATAGATCTCGGACTACGCGATCAGTTCCTACAAGTTACATTGGTCCCGTGCGAGTTGTTCGTGCCTCTAACGGGGCCGTTTGGGGGCTAGTTTGAGTTTTCCCCCTTTAACGGCCTGTTTTTAAGTTTCAGTGTTGTTTTTTAAAATTATCATCATATTCTCAAACCGAGAGACTCGAGACTATGCGGTCAGTTCCTACAAGTAACATTGGTCCCGTGCGAGTGTTCGTGCCTCCTACGGGGTCATTTGGGGGATGGTTTGGGTTTTCACTCTTTAACGGCTTGTTTCTAAGTCTAAGTCTGATTTTTAAAAATTATCGTCATATTCTCTAACCGGGAGACCCAGGACTACGTGGTCAGATCCTACAAGTTACATTGGTCCCGTGCGAGGTGTTGGTGCCTCCTACAGGGTCATTTGGGGGCTAGTTTGGGTTTACACCCTTTAACGGCTTGTTTTTAAGTCTAAATATGATTTTTTCAAGTTATCATCATATTCTCAAATCGGAAGACCCGAGACTATGCAGTCAGTTCCTACAAGTTACATTGGTCCCGTGCGAGGTGTTCGTGCCTCCTACGGGGTTGTTTGGGTGCTGGTTTGGGTTTTCACCCTTCAAAGACTTGTTTTTAAGTCTAAGTGTGATTTTTGCAAGTTATCATCATATTCTCAAATCGGGAGACCCGGAACTACGCGATATATTCCTACAAGTTACATTGGTCCCTTGCGAGGTGTTCGTGCCTCCTACGGGGTTGTTTGGGGGTTGGTTTGGGTTTTCACTCTTTAACGACTTATTTTTAAGTCTAAGTGTGATTTTTAAAAATTATCGTCATATTCTAAAACCGAAAGACAAAGGACTACGCGGTCAGTTCCCACAAGTTACATTGGCCCCGTGCGGGGTGTTCGTGCCTCTTTCGGGGCCGTTTGGTGGTTGCTTTGAGTTTTCACCCTTTAACGGCCTGTTTTTAAATTTAGGTGTTATTTTTGCAAATTATCGTCACATTCTCAAACCGGGAGACCCGGGACTATGCTATCAGTTCCTGCAAGTTACATTGGTCCCGTGCGAGGTGTTCGTGCCTCCTACGGGGTCGTTATGGGGATGGTTTGGGTTTTCTCCTTTTGACGGCTTGTTTTTAAGTCTAAGTGTGATTTTTGCAAATTATCGTCATATTTTTAAACTGAGAGATCTGGGACTACGCGGTCATTTCATGCAAGTTACATTGGTCCCGTGCGAGGTGTGCGTGCCTCTAACGGGGCCGTTTGGGGGCTGGTTTGAGTATTCAACCATTAAAGGCCTGTTTTTAAGTTTAAGTGTTATTTTTACAAAATATCGTCATATTCTCAAATCGAGAGATCCGAGACTACGCGGTCAGTTCCTACAAGTAACATTGGTCCCGTGCGAGGTGTTCGTGCCACCTACGGGGTCATTTGGGGGCTGGTTTGGGTTTTCACTCTTTAACGTCTTGTTTTTAAGTCTAAATGTGATTTTTACAAATTATCATCATATTCTCAAATCGGGAGACCCGGGACTACGCGGTCAGTTCCTACAAGTTACATTGGTCCCGTGCGAGGTGTTCGTTCCTCCTACAGGGTCATTTGGGGGTTGGTTTGGGTTTACACCCTTTAACGACTTATTTTTAACTCTAAGTGTAAATTTTGCAAATTATCGTCATATTCTCAAACCGGAAGACCCGGGACTATGCAGTAATTTCCAAAAGTTACATAGGTCCCGTGCGAGGTGTTCGTGCCTCTTACGGGGCCGTTTAGTGGCTTGTTTGAGTTTTCACCCTTTAACGGCCTATTTTTAAGTTAAAGTGTTATTTTTACAAATTATCGTCATATTCTTAAACCGGGAGACCTAGGACAACACGGTCGATTCCTACAAGTTACAGTGGTCCCGTGCGAGGTGTTCGTGCCTCCTACGGGGTCGTTTAGGGGCTAGTTTGGGTTTTCACCCTTTAACGACTTGTTTTTAAGTCTAAGTGTAATATTTGCAAGTTATCGTAATATTCTGAAACAGGGAGACCCGACACTACGCGGTCAGTTCCTACAAGTTATATTGGTCCCGTACGAGGAGCTCGTGCCTCTTACGGGGCCGTTTGGTGGTTGGTTTGAGTTTTCACCCTTTATCTGCCTGTTTTTAAGTTTAAGTGTCTTTTCTACAAATTTACGTCATATTCTAAAATCGTGAGACTTGGGACTACGCGGTCGGTTCCTATAAGTTATAGTGGTCTCGTGCGAGGAGTTCGTGCCTCTTACGGGGTTGTTTGGGGGCTGGTTTGGGTTTTCACCATTTAACGGCTTATTTTTAAGTCTAAGTGTGATTTTTGCAAATTATCATCATATTCTGAAGCCGGGAGACCCGGGACTACGCGGTCAGTTCCTACAAGTTACATTGGTCCCGTGAGAGGTGTTCGTGCCTCCGACGGGGTCGTTTGGGGGCTAGTTTGGGTTTTCACCCTTTAACGACTTGTTTTTAAGTCTAAGTGTGATTTTTCGAAATTCTCGTCATATTCTCAAATCGGGAGACCCAGGACTACACGGTCGGTTCCTAGAAGTTACAGTGGTCCCGTGCGAGGTGTTCGTGCCTCTTACGGGGTCGTTTGGGAGCTGGTTTGGGTTTTCACCCTTTAACGACTTGTTTTTAAGTCTAAGTGTAATATTTGCAAGTTATCATCATATTGTCAAACCGGGAGACCTAGGACTACGCGGTCTATTCCTACAAGTTACATTGGTCCCGTGTGAGGTATTCGTGCCTCCTACGGGGTTGTTTGGGGGTTGGTTTGGGTTTTCACCCTTTAACGACTTGTTTTTAAGTCTAAGTGTAATATTTGCAAGTTGTCATCATATTCTCAAACCGGGAGACCCGGGACTACGTGGTCAGTTCCTACAAGTAACATTGGTCCCATGCGAAGTGTTCGTGCCTCCTACGGAGTCATTTGGGGGCAGGTTTGGGTTTTCACCCTTTAACGGCTTGTTTTTTAAGTCTAAGTGTGATATTTGCAAATTATCGTCATATTCTAAAACCGAAAGACCCGGGACTATGCAGTCAATTCCTACATGTTACATTGGTCCCGTGCGAGGTGTTCGTGCCTCTTACGGGGCCGTTTAGTGAATGGTTTGAGTGTTCACCCTTTACGGCCTATTTTTAAGTTTATGTGATATTTTAACAAATTATCGTCATATTGTCAAATCGAGAGACCCGGGACTACACGATCAGTTCCTATAAGTTACACTTTTCCCGTGCGAGGTGTTCGTGCCTCTTAGAGGGCCGTTTGGGGGTTGGTTTGAGTTTTCACCCTTTAACGGCCTATTTTTAAGTTTCAGTGTTATTTTTTAAAATTATCATCATATTCTCAAACTGAGAGACCCGGGACTACGCGGTCTGTTCCTACAAGTTACATTGGTGTCGTGCGAGGTGTTCGTGCCTTCTACGGGGTCGTTTGGGGGCTGATTTTGGTTTTCACCCTTTAACGACTTATTTTTAAGTCTAAGTGTAATATTTGCAAGTTATCATCATATTCTCAAATAGGGAGACCCGGGACTACGCGGTCAGTTCTTACAAGTAACATTGGTCCCGTGCGAGGTGTTCGTGCCTCCTACAGGGTCATTTGGGGGCTGGTTTGGGTTTATACCCTTTAACGGCTTGTATTTAAGACTAAGTGTGATTTTTACAAATTATCGTAATATTCTCAAACCGAGAGACCCGAGAATACACGGTCAGTTCCTACAAGTTAAATTGGTCCCGCGCGAGGTGTTCGTGCCTCTTACGGGGCCGTTTGGGGGCTGGTTTGAGTTTTCACCCTTTAATGGCCTGTTTTTAAGTTTAAGTGTTATTTTTACAAATTATCATCACATTCTCAAACTGGGAGACCCAGGACTACACGGTCGGTTCCTACGAGTTACAGTGGTCCCGTGCGAGGTGTTCGTGCCTCCTACGGGGTCGTTTGGTGGCTGGTTTGGGTTTTCACCCTTTAACGGCTTATTTTTAAGTCTAAGTGTGATTTTTACAAATAATCGTCATATTCTCAAATCGGGAGACCCGAGACTACGCGGTCAGTTCCTACAAGTTACATTGGTCCCGTGCGAGGTGTTCGTGCCTCTTACGCGGCCGTTTGGTGGCTGGTTTTAGTTTTCACCCTTTAACGGCCTGTTTTTAAGTTTAAGTATTTTTTTTACAAATTATCGTCATATTCTAAAATCGGGAGACTCGGGACTACGCGGTCGGTTCCTATAAGTTACAGTGGTCCCGTACGAGGTGTTCGTGCCTCTTACGGGGCCGTTTGGTGGCTGGTTTGAGTTTTCACCCTTTAACGGCCTGTTTTTCAGTTCAAGTGTTATTTTTGCAAATTATCATCAGGTTCTCAAACCGGGAGACCCATGACAACGTGGTCTGTTCCTACAAGTTACAGTGGTCCCGTGCGAGGTGTTCGTGCCTCCTACGGGGTCGTTTGGGGGCTAGTTTTGGTTTTCACCCTTTAACGGCTTATTTTTAAGTCTAAGTGTGATTTTTACAAATTATCATCATAATCTCAAATCGGGAGACCCGGGACTACGTGATAAGTTTCTACAAGTTACATTGGACCCGTGCGAGGTGTTCGTGCCTCCTACGGGGTCATTTAGGGGCTGGTTTGAGTTTTCACCCTTTAACGGCCTGTTTTTAAGTTTCAGTGTTAATTTTTAAAATTATCATCATATTCTCAAATCGAGAGACTCGAGACTATGCGGTTAGTTCCTACAAGTAACAGTGGTCCCGTGTGAGGTGTTCGTGCCTCCTACGGGGTAATTTGGGGGCTTGTTTGGGTTTTCACTCTTTAACTGCTTGTTTTTAAGTCTATGATTTTTTCAAATTATCGTTATATTCTCAAACCGGGAGATCCGAGACTACGCGATCAGTTCCTACAAGTTACATTAGTCCCGTGCGAGGTTTTCGTGCCTCCTAAAGGGTTATTTGGGGGCTGGTTTGGGTTTTCACCCTTTAACGACTTGTTTTTAACTCTAAGTGTGATTTTTGAAAATTATCGTCATATTCTCAAACCGAAAGACCCGGGACTATGCAGTCAGTTCCTACAAGTTACATTGGTCCCGTGCGAGGTGTTCGTGCCACCTACAGGGTCGTTTGGGGGCTGGTTTGGGTTCTCATTCTTTAGTGGCTTGTTTTTAAGTAAGTGTGATTTTTCAAATTATCATCGTATTCTCAACCCGGGAGACCCGGGACTATGTGGTCTGTTCCTACAAGTTCATCGGTCCTGTGTGAGGTGTTCGTGCCTCTTACGGGGCCGTTTGGTGGCTGGTTTAAGTTTTCACCCTTTAACGGCCTGTTTTTAAGTTCAAGTGTTTTTTTTTACAAATTATCGTCATATTCTAAAACCGGGAGACTCGGGACAACGCGGTCGGTTCCTAAAAGTTAGAGTAGACCCGTGCGAGGTGTTCGTGCCTCTTACGGGGTCGTTTGGGGATTGGTTTGGGTCTTCACCCTTTAACGGCTTGTTTTTAAGTCTAAGTGTAAAATTCGCAAGTTATCGTCATATTCTCAAACCGAGAGAGTCGGGACTACGCGGTCAGTTCCTACAAGTTACATTGGTCCCGTGCGAGCTGTTCGTGCCTCCTACAAGGTCGTTTGGGGGCTAGTTTTGGTTTTCACCCTTTAACGGCTTGTTTTTAAGTCTAAGTATTATTTTTTCAAATTATCATCATATTCTCAAACCAGGAGACCCGGGACTACGCGATCAGTTCCTACAAGTTACACTGGTCCCGTGCGAGGTGTCCGTGCCTCCTACGGGGTCGTTAGGGGGTTGGGTTGGGTTTTCACCCTTTAACGGCTTGTTTTTAAGTTTAAGTGTGGTTTTTGCAAATTATCATCATATTCTCAAACTGGGAGACCCGAGACTACGAGGTCAGTTCCTACAAGTTACATTGGTCCCGTGCGAGGTGTCCGTGCCTCCTACGAGGTCGTTTGGGGGTTGTTTTGGGTTTTCACCCTTTGACATCTTATTTTTAAGTCTAAGTGTGATTTTTTAAAATTATCATCATATTCTAAAACCGGGAGACCTAGGACTACGCGATCAGTTCCAATAACTTATATTGGTCCCGTACGAGGTGTCTGTGCCTCCTACGGGGTCATTTGGGGGTTGGGTTGGGTTTTCACCCTTTAACGGCTTATTTTTAAGTCTAAGTGTGATTTTTACAAATTATCGTCATATTCTCAAACCGGGAGACCCGGGACTACGCGATCAGTTCCTACAAGTTACATTGGTCCCGTGCGAGGTGTTCGTGCCTCCTATTTGGGGGTTTGTTTGGATTTCACCCTTTAACGGCATATTTTTAGGTCTAAGTGTAATTTTTGCAAATTATTGTCATATTCTCAAATCGGAAGGCCCGGGACTATGCAGTCATTTCCTACAAGTTACATTGGTCCCATGCGAGGTGTTCGTGCCTCTTACGGGGCCGTTTAGTGGCTGGTTTGAGTTTTCACCCTTTAACGGCCTATTTTTAAGTTAAAGTGTTATTTTTACAAATTATCATCATATTCTCAAACCGGGTGACTCGGGACTACGCGGTCAGTTCCTACAAGTTACATTGGTCCCGTGCGAGGTGTTCGTGCCTCTTACGGGTTCATTTAGGGGTTGGTTTGAGTTTTCACCCTTTAATGGCTTGTTTTTAAGTTTAAGTGTTATTTTTAAAAATTATCGTCATATTCTCAAATCGGGAGACCCGGGACTACGCGGTCAGTTCCTACAAGTTACATTGGTCCCGTGCGAGGTGTTCGTGCCTCCTACGAGATCGTTTGTGGGTTGGTTTGGGTTTTCACCCTTTAACGGCTTGTTTTTAAGTCTAGGTGTGATTTTTCAAATTATCATCAATTTCTCAAATCAGGAGACCCAGGACTACGCGGTCAGTTCCTACAAGTTATATTGGTCCCGTGCGAGCTGTTCGTGCCTCTTACGTGGCCGTTTGGGGGCTGGTTTGGGGTTTTCACCCTTTAATGGCTTATTTTTAAGTCTAAGTGTGATTTATACAAATTATCATCATATTCTAAAACCGGGAGACCCGAGAAGACGCGATCAGTTCCTACAAGTTACATTGGTCCCGTGCGAGGTGTTCGTGCCTCTTACGGGGCCGTTTGGTGGGTGGTTTGAGTTTTCCCACTTTAACGGCCTGTTTTTAAGTTTAAGTATTTTCTTTACAAATTATAGTCATATTCTAAAATCGGGAGACTCGGGACTACGCGGTCGGTTCCTATAAGTTACAGTGGTCCCGTGCGAGGTGTTCGTGCCTCTTACGGGGCCGTTTGGTGGTTGGTTTGAGTTTTCACCCTTAAACGATCTGTTTTTAAGTTTAAGTGTTATCTTTGCAAATTATCGTCATATTCTCAAATCGGGAGACCCAGGACAACGCGGTTTATTCCTACAAGTTACAGTGGCCTCGTGCGAGGTGTTCGTGCCTCCAACTGGGTCGTTTGGGGGCTGGTTTTGGTTTTCACCCTTTAACGGCTTATTTTTAAGTCTAAGAGTGATTTTTGCAAATTATCATCATATTCTCAAATCGGGAGACTCGAGACTACGTGGTCAGTTCCTACAACTTATATTGGTCCCGTGCGAGGTGTCCGTGCCTCCTACGGGGTCATTTGAGGGCTGGGTTGGGTTTTCACCCTTTAACGGCTTATTTTTAAGTCTAAGTGTGATTTTTATAAATTATCGTCATATTCTCAAATCGGGAGACCCGAGACTACGCAGTTAGTTCCTACAAGTTACATTGGTCCCGTGCAAGGTGTTCGTGCCTCTTACGGGGCCGTTTGGTGGCTGGTTTGAGTTTTCACCCTTTAACGGCCTGTTTTTAAGTTTGTATTTTTTTTATAAATTATCATCATATTTTAAAATTGGGAGACTCGAGACTACGCGATCGGTTTCTATAAGTTATATTGGTCCCGTGCGAGGTGTTCGTGCCTCTTACGGGGTCGTTTGGTGACTGGTTTGAGTTTTCACCCTTTAACGGCTTGTTTTTCAATTTAAGTTAGATTTTTGCAAATTACCGTCATATTCTCAAATCGGGAGACTCGGGACTACGTGGTCAGTTCCTACAAGTTACATTGGTCTCGTGCGAGGTGTTCGTGCCTCTTACGGGTTCATTTGGGGTTTGTTTGAGTTTTCACCCTTTAACGGCCTGTTTTTAAGATTAAGTGTTATTTTTACAAATTATCGTCATATTCTCAAACCGGGAGACCGGGGACTACGCGGTCGGTTCCCAAGTGTTGCATTGGTCCCGTAGGAGGTGTTCATGCCTCCTACGGGGTCGTTTGGGGGTTGTTTGGGTTTTCACCCTTTGACGGTTTGTTTTTAAGTCTAAATCTGATTTTTGCAAATTATTATCATATTCTCAAATCGGGAGATCCGGTACTACGCGGTCAGTTCCTACAAGTTACATTGGTTAATTGCGAGGTGTTCATGCCTCCTACGGGGTCGTTTGGGGGCTGGTTTAGGTTTTCACCCTTTAACGTCTAGTTTTAAGTCTAAGTGTGATTTTTACAAATTATCGTCACATTCTCAAATCGGGAGTCCCGGGACTACACGATCGGTTCCTACAAGTTACATTGGTCTCGTGCGAGGTATTCGTGCCTTCTACAGCATCGTTTGGGGGATGGTTTGGGTGTTCACCCTTTAACGGCTTGTTTTTAAGTCTAAGTGTGATTTTTGCAAATTAACATCATATTCTCAAATCGGGAGACCCAAGACTACGCGGTCAGTTCCTACAAGTTACATTGGTCCCGTGCGAGGTGTTCGTGCCTCCTACGAGGTCGTTTGGGGGTTGTTTTGGGTTTTCACCCTTTGACAACTTATTTTTAAGTCTAAGTGTGATTTTTACAAATTATCATCATATTCTCAAACCGGGAGACCCGGGACTACGCGGTCAGTTCCTACAAGTTAAATTGGTCCCGTGCGAGGTGTTCGTGCCTCCTATAGGGCCATTTGGGGGCTGGTTTGGGTTTTCACCCTTTAACGGCTTATTTTTAAGTCTAAGTGTGATTTTTATAAATTATCGTCATATTCTCAAATCGTGAGACCCGAGACTACGCGGTCAGTTCCTATATGTTACATTGGTCCTGTGCGAGGTGTTCGTACCTCTTACGGGGCCGTTTGGTGGTTGGTTTGAGTTTTCACCCTTTAACGGCCTGTTTTTAAGTTTAAGTATTTTTTTTACAAATTATCGTCATATTCTAAAACCGGGAGACTCGGGACTACGCGGTCGGTTCCTATAAGTTACAGTGGTTCCGTGCGAGGGTTCGTGCCTCTTACGGGGGGCCGTTTGACGGTTGGTTTGGGTTTTCACCCTTTAACGGCTTGTTTTTAAGTCTGAGTGTGATTTTTGCAAATTATCGTCACATTCTCAAATCGGGAGACCCGGGACTACGCGGTCGGTTCCTACAAGTTACAGTGGTCCCGTGCGAGGTGCTCCTGCCTCCTACGGGGTCGTTCGGAGGTTGGTTGGGGTTTTCACCCTTTAACGACTTATTTTTAAGTCTAAGTGTGATTTCTGCAAATTATTGTCATATTCTCAAACCGGGAGACTCGAGACTACGCGGTCAGTTCCTACAAGTTAAATTGGTCCCGTGCGAGGTGTTCGTGCCTCCTACGGGGTCATTTGGCGGCTGTTTTGGGTTTTCACCTTTTAACGGCTTGTTTTTAAGTCTAATTGTTATTTTTACAAATTATCGTCATATTCTCAAACCGGGAGACCTAGGACTACACGTTCGGTTCCCACAGTTTGCATTGGTCCCGTGCGAGGTGTTCGTGCCTCTTACGGGGCCGTTTGGTGGCTGGTTTGAGTTTTCATCGTTTAAGAACTTGTTTTTAAGTTTAAGTGTTATTTCTGCAAATTATTGTCATATTCTCAAATCGGGAGACCCGGAATTACGCGGTCAGTTCCCACAAGTTACATTGGTCCCGTGCGAGGTGTTCGTTCCTCTTACGGGGCCATTTGGAGGCTGGTTTGAGTTTTTACCATTAATAAGCCTGTTTTTAAGTTTAAGTGTGATTTTTGCAAATTATCGTCATATTCTCAAACAGGAAGACCCGGTACTACGCGATCAGTTCTTACAAGTTACATTGGTCCCGTGCGAGGTGTTCGTGCCTCTTACGGGGCCTTTTGGGGGCTGGTTTGGGTTTTCACCCTTTAACGGCTTGTTTTTAAGTCTTAGAGTGATTTTTGCAAATTATCGTCATATTCTCAAACCGGGAGACTCGGGACTACGCGGTCAGTTCCTATAAGTTACGTTGGTCCCGTGCGAGGTGTTCGTGCCTCTTACGGGGCCGTTTGGTGGCTAGTTTGAGTTTTCACCCTTTAACGGCCTTTTTTAAGTTTAAGTGTTATTTTTAGAAATTATCATTATATTCTCAAACCGGGAGACCCGGGACTACGCGAACCGTTCCTACAAGTTACATTGGTCCCGTGCGAGGTGTCCATGCCTCTTACGGGGTCGTTTAGGGGATGGGTTGGGTTTTCACCCTTTAACGGCTTGTTTTTAAGTCTAAGTGTGATTTTTTCAAATTATTGTCATATTCTCAAACCGGGAGACCTGGGACTACGCAATCAGTTCCTGTAAGTTACATTGGTTCCGTTCGAGGTGTTCCTGCCTCATACGGGGTCGTTAGGGGGTTGTTTTGTGTTTTGACCCTTTGACCGTTTATTTTTAAGTCTAAGTGTGATTTTTACACATTATCGTCATATTTTCAAATTGGGAGACCCGGGACTATGCGGTCAGTTCCTACAAGTTACATTGGCCCCGTGTAAGGTGTTCGTGCCTCTTACGGGGCCGTTTGGTGGCTGGTTTGAGTTTTGACCCTTTAACGGCCTGTTTTTAAATTTAAGTGTAATTTTTACAAATTATAGTCATATTCTCAAATCGAGAGAACTGGAACTACGCAGTCAGTTCCTACAAGATACGTTGGTCCCGTGCGAGGTGTCCGTGCCTCCTACGGGGTCGTTTGGGGGCTGGTTTGGGTTTTCACCCCTTAACGGCTTGTTTTTAAGTCTAAGTGTGATTTTTCAAATTATCGTCATATTCTCAAACCGGTAGACCCAGGACTACGTGGTAAGTTCCTATAAGTTACATCTGTCCCGTGCGAGGTTTTCGTGCCTCTTACGGGGCCATTTGGGGGCTGGTTTTAGTTTTCACCCTTTAACGGCCTGTTTTTAAGTTTAAGTGTTATTTTCACAAATTATCGTCATATTCTCATCCAAGAGACCCAGCAATACGCGGTCAGTTCTTACAAGTTACGTTGGTCCCGTGCGAGGTGTTGATGCCTCTTACGAGGCCGTTGGTGGCTGGTTTGAGTTTTCACCCTTTTACGGCCAGTTTTTAAGTTTAAGTGTTACTTTTACACATTATCATCATATTCTCAAAACGTGAGATTCGGGACTATGCGATCGGTTCCTATAAGTAACAGTAGTCTCGTGCGTAGTGATCGTGCCTCCTACGGGGTCGTTTGGGGGCTGGTTTGGGATTTCACCCTTTGACGGCTTGTTTTTAAGTATAAGTGTGATTTTTGCAAATTATCATCATATTCTCAAAACGGGAGACCTAGGACTACGAGGTCAGTTCCTACAAGTTATATTGGTCCCGTGCGACGTGTTCGTTCCTCCTACGGGGTCGTTTGGGGGCTGTTTTGGGTTTTCACCCTTTGACGGCTTGTTTTTAGTCTAAGTGTGATTTTTGCAAATTATCATCATATTCTCAAATCGGGATACCAGGGACTAGGCAGTCCGTTCCTACAAGTTACATTGGTCCCGTGCGAGGTGTTTGTGCCTCCTACATGGTCGTTTGGGGGCTTGTTCGGGTTTTCACCCTTTAACGGCTTATTTTTAAGTCTAAGTGTGATTTTCACAAATTATCATCATATTCTCAAACCGGGAGACCCAGGACTACGCGATCAGTTCCTACAAGTTACATTGGTCTGGTGCGAGGTGTTCGTGCCTCCTACGGGGTCGTTTGGGGGTTAGTTTGGGTTTTCACCCTTTAACGGCCTGTTTGTAAGTTTAAGTGTTATTTTTGCAAATTATCGTCATATTCTCAAATCGGGAGACCCGGGACTACGCGATCAGTTCCTACAAGTTACATTGGACCCGTGTGAGGTGTTCTTTCCTCCTACGGGGTCATTTGGGGGCTGGTTTGGGTTTTCACCCTTTAACGGCCTGTTTTTAAGTTTATGTGTTATTTTTATAAATTATCATCATGTTCTCAAATCGGGAGACCCGGGACTACGCGGTCAGTTCCTACAAGTTACAGTGGTCCCGTGCGAGGTGTTCGTACCTCCTACGGGGTCGTTTGGGGCCTGGTTTGGGTCTTCACCCTTTAACGGATTGTTTTTATGTATATGTGTGATTTTTATAAACTATCATCATATTCTCAAACCGTGAGACTCGGGACTACGCAGTCAGTTCCTACAAGTTATATTGGTCCCGTGCGAGGTGTTCGTGTCTCCTACGGGGTCATTTGGGGGATAGTTTGCATTTTCACCCTTTGACGGCTTATTTTTAAGACTAAGTGTGATTTTTGCAAATTATCGTCATATTCTCAAACCGGTAGACTCGGGACTACACGATCTGTTCCTACAAGTTACATTGGTCCCGTGCGAGGTGTCCGTGCGTCCTACGGGGTCGTTAGGGGGTTGGGTTGGGTTTTCACCCTTTAACGGCATGTTTTTAATTCTAAGTGTTATTTTTCCACAGTATCGTCATATTCTCAAATCGGGAGAATCGGGATTACGCGGTCAGTTCCCACAAGTTACATTCGTCCCGTGCGAGGTGTTCGTGCCTCTTACGGGGCCATTTGGAGGTTGGTTTGAGTTTTCACCCTTTAACGGCCTATTTTTAAGTATAAGTGTTATTCTTACAAATTATCGTCATATTCTCAAACCGGGAGACCCGGGACTATGCGGTCTGTTCCTACAAGTTACATTGGTCCCGTGCGAGGTGTTCGTGCCTCTTACGGGGTCATTTGGGCGCTGGTTTGGGTTTTCACCCTTTAACGGTTTGTTTTTAAGTCCAAGTGTGATTTTTGCAAATTATCGTCATATTCTCAAACCGGGAGACCCGGGACTACGCGATCAATTCTTACAAGTTACATTGGTCCCGTGCGAGGTGTTCGTGCCTCTTACGGGGCCTTTTGGGGGCTGGTGCGGGTTTCACCCTTTAACGGCTTGTTTTTAAGTCTAAGAGTGATTTTTGCAAATTATCGTCATATTCTCAAATCGAGAGACCCGGGACTACTTGGTCAGTTCCTACAAGTTACGTTGGCCCCGTGCGAGGTGTTCGTACCTCTTACGGGGCCATTTGGTGGCTGGTTTGAGTTTTCACCCTTTAATGGCCTCTTTTTAAGTTTAAGTGTTATTTTTAGAAATTATCATTGTATTCTCAAACCGGGAGACCCGGGACTACGCGAGCCGTTCCTACAAGTGACATCGGTCTCGTGCGAGGTGTCCATGCCTCTTACGGGGTCGTTAGGGGATTGGATTGGGTTTTCACCCATTAACAACTTGTTTTTAAGTCTTTGTGTTATTTTTGCAAATTATCGTCATATTCTCAAACCGGGAGACCTGGGACTACGCGGTCAGTTCCTATAAGTTACATTGGTCCTATGCGAGGTGTTCGTGCCTCCTACGGTGTCGTTTGGGGGTTGTTTTGGGTTTTTCACCCTTTGACGGTTTGTTTTTAAGTCTAAGTGTGATTTTTACAAATTATCGTCATATTTTCAAACCGGGTGACCCGTCACTATGCGGTCAGTTCCTATAAGTTACATTGCTCCGTGCGAGGTGTTCGTGCCTCTTACTGGGCCGTTTGGTGGCTGGTTTGAGTTTTCACCCTTTAACGGCCTATTTTTATGTTTAAGTGTTATTTTTACAAATTATTGTCATATTCTCAAATTGGGAGAACCGGGAGTACGCAGTCAGTTCCTACAAGTTACGTTGGTCCCGTGCGAGGTGTTCGTGCCTCCTACGGGATCGTTTGGGGGCTGGTTTGGGTTTTCACCCTTTAACGGCTTATTTTTAAGTCTAGGTGTGATTTTTCAAATTATCATCAGTTTCTCAAATCGGGAGACCCAGGACTACGTGGTAAGTTCCTACAAGTTACATCTGTCCCGTGCGAGGTGTTCGTGCCTATTACGGGGCCGTTTGGGGGCTGGTTTGAGTTTTCACCCTTTAACGGCCTGTTTTTAATTTTAAGTGTTATTTTTACAAATTATCATCATATTCTCAAACCATGAGACCCAGCAATACGCGGTCAGTTCCTACAATTTACGTTGATCCCGTGCGAGGTGTTCATGCCTCTAACGGGGCCGTTTGGTGGCTGGTCTGGGTTTTCACCCTTTTACGGCCAGTTTTTAAGTTTAAGTGTTACTTTTACACATTATACTCATATTCTCAAAATGAGAGAATCGGGACTATGCGATCGGTTCCTATAAGTTACAGTAGTCTCGTGCGTGGTGATCGTGCCTCTACGGGGTCGTTTGGGGGCTGGTTTGGGACTTCACCCTTTAACGGCTTGTTTTTAAGCCTAAGTGTGATTTTTGCAAATAATTATCATATTCTCAAAACGGGAGACCTAGGACGCGGTCAGTTCCTACAAGTTATATTGGTCCCGTGCGACGTGTTCGTGCCTCCTACGGGGTCGTTTGGGGGCTGCTTTGGGTTTTCACCCTTTGACGACTTATTTTTAGTCCAAGTGTAATTTTTACAAATTATCATCATATTCTCAAATCGGGAGACCATGGACTACGCAGTCCGTTCCTACAAGTTACATTGGTCCCGTGCGAAGTGTATGTGCCTCCTACGGGGTCATTTGGGGGCTGGTTTGGGTTTTCACCCTTCAACGACTTATTTTTAAGTCTAAGTCTGCTTTTTGCAAATTATCGTCATATTCTCAAACCGGAAGATCCGGGACTACGCGGCCAGTTCCTACAAGTTACATTGGACCCGTGTAAGGTGTTCGTGCCTCCTACGGGGTCATTTGGGGGCTGGTTTGGGTTTTCACCCTTTAATGGCCTATTTTTAAGTTTAAGTGTTATTTTTACAAATTATCGTCATATTCTCAAACCGTGAGACCCGGTACTACGCGGTCGGTTCCTACAAGTTGCAGTGGTCCCGTGCGAGGTGTTTGTGCCTCCTACGGGATCGTTTGTGGCCTGGTTTGGGTTTTACCCCTTTAACGGCTTATTTTTAAGTCTAAGTGTGATTTTTACAAATTATCTTTATATTCTCAAACTGGGAGACCCGGGACTACGCGGTTAGTTCCTACAAGTTACATTGGTCCCGTACGAGGTGTTCGTGCCTCTTATGGGGGCGTTTGGTGGCGGGTTTGAGTTTTCACCCTTTAACGGCCTATTTTAAAGTTTAAGTGTTATTTTTACAAATTATCGTCATATTCTGAAACCGGGAGACCCGGTACTACGTGGTCGATTCCTACAAGTTACAGTGGTCCCGTGCGAGGTGTTCGTACATCCTACGAGGTCGTTTGCGGCCTAGTTTGAGTTTTTACCTTTTAACGGCTTGTTTTTAAGTCTAAGTGTGATTTTTATAAATTATCATCATATTCTCAAACCGGAAGACTCGGGACTACGCAGTCAGTTCCTACAAGTTACATTGGTCCCGTGCGAGGTGTTCGTGTCTTCTACGGGGTCGTTTGGGGGCAGGTTTGAGTTTTCACCCTTTAACGGCCTATTTTTAAGTTTAAGTGTTACTTTTTCACATTATTGTCATATTCTCAAAATGGGAGACTCGAGACTACGCGGTCGGTTCCTACAAGTTACATTGATCCCGTGCGAGGTGTTCGTGCCTCCTACGGGTTCGTTTGGGGGTTGGTTTGGGTTTTCACCCTTTAACGGCTTGTTTTTAAGTCTAAGTGTGATTTTCGCAAAATATCATCATATTCTCAAATCGGGAGACCTGGGACTACGCGGCCAGTTCCTACAAGTTACATTCGTCACGTGCTAGGTGTTCGTGCCTCCTACGGGGTCGTTTGGGGGCTGTTTTGGGTTTTCACCCTTTGACGGTTTGTTTTTAAGTCTAAGTGTGCTTTTTAAAAACTATCATCATATTCTCAAACCGAGAGACCCGGGAATACGCATTGAGTTACTACAAGTTATATTGATCCCGGGCGAGGTGTCCGTCCCGCCTATGGGGTCGTTTGGGGGTTGGTTTGGGTTTCCACCCTTTAACGGCTTATTTTTAAGTCTAAGTGTGATTTTTTAAAAAATTTCGTCATATTCTCAAAATGGGAGACCCGGGACTACGCGATCAGTTCCTATAACTTACATTGGTCCCGTGCGAGGTGTTCGAGCCTCTTACGTGGCCGTTTGGGGGTTGGTTGGAGTTTTCACCCTTTAACGGCCTGCTTTTAAGTTTTAGTGTTATTTTTATAAATTATCGTCATATTCTAAAATCGGGTGACCCGGGACTACGCGATCAGTTCCTACAAGTTACATTGGCCCCGTGCGAGGTATCCGTGCCTCCTACGGAGCCATTTGGGGGCTGATTTGGGTTTTCACCCTTTAACGACTTGTTTTTAAGTCTAAGTGTGATTTATTCAAATTATCATCATATTCTCAAATCGGGAGACCCGGGCCTATACAAGCAATTCCTACAAGTTACATTAGTCCCGTGCGAGGTGTTCGTGCCTCCTACGGGGTCGTTTGGGGGCTCGTTTGGATTTTCACCCTTTAACGGCTTATTTTTAAGTCTAAGTGTGATTTTTATAAATTATCATCATGTTCTCATACCGGGAGACCCGGGACTACGCGGTCAGTTCGTACAAGTTACATTGGTCCCGTGCGACGTGTTCATGCCTCATACGGGACCTTTTGGGGGCTGGTTTGAGTTTTCACCCTTTAACGACCTGTTTTTAACTTTTAGTGTTATTTTTAAAAACTACCATCATATTCTCACAGTGAGAGACTCGGGACTACGCGGTCAGTTCCAACAAGTTACATTGGTCCCGTACGGGGTGTTCGTGCCTCCTACGGGATCGTTTGGGGGCTAGTTCGGGTTTTCCTCCTTTAACGACTTGTTTTTAAGTCTAAGTGTGATTTTTGCAAATTATCATCATATTCTCAAATGGGAGACCCCGGGACTACGCGGTCAGTTCCTACATGTTACATTGGTCCCGTGCGAGATGCTCGTGCCTCCTATGGGGTCGTTTGGGGGCTGGTTTGGGTTTTCATCCTTAAACGGTTTGTTTTTAAGTCTAATTATGATTTTTGTAAATTATCATCATATTTTCAAACCGGGAGACCCAGGACTACGCGGTCAGTTCCTACAAGTTGCATTGGTCCCGTGCGAGGTGTCCGTGCCTCCTGCGGTGTCGTTAAGGGGCTGGGTTGGGTTTTCACCCTTTAACGGCTTGTTTTTAAGTCTAAGTGTGATTTTTGCAAATTATCATCATATTCTCAAACTGGGAGACCCGGGACTACGCGATCATTTCTTACAAGTTACATTGGTCCCGTGCGAGGTGTTAGTGCCTCTTACAGGGCCGTTTGGGGGTTGGTTTGAGTTTCCACACTTTAAAGGCCTGTTTTTCAGTTTAAGAGTTATTTTGACTGATTATCGTCATATTCTCAAATCGGGAGACCCAGGACTATGCAGTCAGTTCCTAAAAGTTATATTGGTCCCGTGCGAGGTGTTCGTGCATCCTACGCGGTCGTTTGATGGCTAGTTTATGTTTTCAGCCTTTAACGGCTTGTTTTTAATTCTAAGTGTGATTTTTATAAATTATCGTCATATTCTCAAACCGGGAGACCCGGGACTACGCGGTCAGTTCTTACAACTTACATTGGTCCCGTGCGAGGCGTTCGTGCCTCTTACTGGGCCTTTTGGGGGTTGCTTTGAGTTTTCACCCTTTAACGGCATGTTTTTATGTTTAAGTGTTATTTTTTCAAATTATCATCATATTCTCAAATCAGGAGACCCGGGACTACGCGGTCAGTTCCCACAAGTTACAATAGTCCCGTGCGAGGTGTTCGTGCCTCTTACAGGGTCGTTTGGGGGCTGGTTTGGGTTTTCACCCTTCAACGGCTTGTTTTTAAGTCTAAGTGTGTTTTATCCAAATTATCGTCATATTCTCAAATTGAAAGACCCGGTACGCAGTCAGTTCTTACAATTACATTGGTCCCGTGCGAGGTGTTCGTCCCTCCTACGGGGTCGTCTGGTGGCTGGTTTGTGTTTTCAGCCTGTAACGGCTTATTTTTAAATCTAAGTGTGATTTTTATAAATTATTGTCATATTCTCAAACCGGTAGACCCGAGACTACGTGGTCAGTTCTTAGAAGTTACATTGGTCCCGTGCGATGTGTTCGTGCCTCTTATGGGGACTTTTGGGGGTTACTTTGAGTTTTCACCCTTTAACGGCATGTTTTTATGTTTAAGTATAATTTTTTCAAAGTATCGTCATATTCTCAAATCAGGAGACCCGGGACTACGCGGCCAGTTCCTACAAGTTACATTAGTCCCGTGCGAGATGTTGGTGCCTCATACAGGGTCGTTTGGGGGCTGGTTTGGGTTTTCACCCTTTAACGGCTTGTTTTTAAGTCTAAGTGTGATTTTGTAAATTATCGCCATATTCTCAAATTGGGAGACCCGGGACTACGCAGTCAGTTCCTATAAGTTACTTTGGGCCCGTGTGAGGTGTTCGTGCCTCCTATGGGATCGTTTGGGGGCTGGTTTGGGTTTTCACCCTTTGGTGGCTTATTTTTAAGTCTAAGTGTGATTTTTGCAAATTATTGTCATATTCTCAAATCGGGAGACCCGGGACTACGCAGTCAGTTCCTACAAGTTACATTGGTCCCGTGCGAGGTGTTCATGCCTCCTACGGGGTCATTTGGGGGCTGGTTTGCATTTTCACCCTTTAACGGTTTATTTTTAAATCTAAGTGTATTTTTCAAATTATCATCATATTTCTCAAATTGGGACACCCGGGACTACGCGATCAGTTCCAACAAGTTACATTGGTCCCGCACGAGGTGTTCATGCCTCCTACGGGGTCATTTGGGGGCTGGTTAGGGTTTTCACCCTTTAACGGCTTATTTTCAAGTCTAAGTGTGCTTTTTGCAAATTATCATCATATTCTCAAATCGGGAGACCCGGGACTACGCGGTCAGTTCCTACAAGTTACATTGGTCCCATGCGAGATGTCCGTGCCTCCTATGGGCTCGTTCGGGGACTGGTATGGGTTTTCACCCTTTAACGGTTTGTTTTTAAGTCTAAGTGTGATTTTTACAAATTATCGTCATATTCTAAAATCGGGAGACCCGGGATTATGCGATCAGTTCCTACAAGTTACATTGGTCCCGAGCGAGGTGTTCGTGCCTCTTACGGGACCGTTTGGGGGTTGGTTTGATTTTTCACCCTTTAACGGCCTGTTTTTAAGTTTAAGTGTTATTTTTACAAATTATCATCATATTCTCAAATTGGGAGACTCGGGACTACGCAGTCTGTTCCTACAATTTACATTGGTCCCGTGCGAGTCTTCGTGCCTCCTACGGGATCGTTTGGGATCTGGTTTGGGTTTTCACCCTTTAACGGCTTATTTTTAAGTCTAAGTGTGATTTTTGAAAATTATCATCATATTCTCAAATTGGGAGACTCGGGACTACGCGCTCAGTTGCTACAAGGTACATTGGTCCCGTGCAAGGTGTTCGTGCCTCCTACGGGGTCGTTTGGGGGCTGGTTTGGGTTTTCACCCTTTAACGCCCTGTTTTTAGGCTTAAGTGTTCTATTACAAATTATCGTCACATTATAATATCGGGAGATGCGGGACTACGCGGTCAGTTCCAACAAGCTACATTGGTCCCGTGCGAGGTGTTCGTG
This sequence comes from Sambucus nigra, assembly GCA_949130495.1. Taxonomy (NCBI): domain Eukaryota; kingdom Viridiplantae; phylum Streptophyta; class Magnoliopsida; order Dipsacales; family Adoxaceae; genus Sambucus; species Sambucus nigra. The sequence continues at coordinate 127,062,896 of OX422214.1, forward strand.
CCTCTTACAGGGCCGTTTGGTGGCTGGTTTGAGTTTTCACCCTTTTACGGCCAGTTTTTAACTTTAAGTGTTACTTTTACACATTATCATCATATTCTCAAAACGAGATTTTTGGGACTACGCGATCTGTTGCTACAAGTTACAGTGGTCTCGTGTGAGGTGATCGTGCCTCATACGGGGTCGTTTGGGGGCTAGTTTGGGCTTTCACCCTTTAACGGCTTGTTTTTAAGTCTAAGTGTGATTTTTCTAAATTATCATCATACTCTCCAACCGAGAGACCTGGGACTACGTGGTTAGTTCCTACAAGTTACATTGGTCCCGTGCGAGGTGTTCATGCCTCCTACGAGGTCGTTTAGAGGTTGTTTTGGGTTTTCTCCCTTTGACGGCTTGTTTTTAAGTCTAAGTGTGATGTTTGAAAATTATCATCATATTCTCAAATTGGGAGACCCGGGACTACGCAGTCAGTTCCTACAAGTTACATTGCTCCCGTGCGAGGTGTTCGTGCCCCTTACGGGGTCGTTTGGGGGCTGATTTGGGTTTTCACCCTTTAACGGATTATTTTTAAGTCTATGTGTGATTTTTGCAAATTATCATCATATTCTCAAATCGGATTACCCGGGACTACGCGATCAGTTCCTACAAGTAACACTGGTCCCGTGCGAGGTGTCCGTGCCACCTACGGAATCGTTTGGGGGCTAGTTTGGGTTTTCACCCTTTAATGGCTTGTTTTTGAGTTTAAGTGTTATTTTTACAAATTATCATCATATTCTCAAAACGGGAGACTTGGGACTACGTGGTGAGTTCCTACAAGTTACATTGGTCCCGTGTGAGGTGTTCCTGCCACCTACGGGGTCATTTGGGGGCTGGTTTGGGTTTTCACCCTTTAACGGCTTATTTTTAAGTCTAAGTGTGATTTTTGCAAATTATCGTCATATTCTCATATCGGGAGCCCCGGGACTACGCGGTCAGTTCCAACAAGTTAGATTGGTCCCGTGCGAGGTGTTCGTACCTCTAACGGGGTCATTTGGGGGCAGGTTTGAGTTTTCACCCTTTAACGGCTTATTTTTAACTTTAAGTGTTATTTTTACACATTATCAGCATATTCTCAAAACGGGAGACCCGGGACTACGCGATCGGTTCTTACAAGTTACAATGGTCCCGTGCGAGGTGTTCGTGCCTCCTACGGGGTCGTTTGGGGGCTGGTTTGGGTTTTCACCCTTTAACGACTTGTTTTTAAGTCTAAGTGTGATTTTTGTAAATTATCATCATATTCTCAAATCGGGAGACCTAGGACTACATGGTCAGTTCCTACAAGTTACATTCGTCCCGTGCGAGGTGTTCGTGCCTCCTACGGGGTCGTTTGGGGGCTGTTTGGGGTTTTCACCCTTTGACGATTTATTTTTAAGTCTAACTGTGATTTTTATAAATTATCATCATATTCTCAAATCGGGAGACCCGAGAATACGCAATCAGTTCCTACAAGTTACATTGGTCCCGTGCGAGGTGTTCGTGCCGCCTTTGGGGTCGTTTGGGGGTTGGTTTGGGTTTTCACCCTTTAACGGCTTATTTTAATTTCTAGGTGTGATTTTTGCAAATTATCGTCATATTTTCAAAAAGGGAGACGCGGAACTACGCGGTCAGTTCCTACAAGTTACATTGGTCCCGTGCGAGGTGTTCGATCCAATTACGTGGCCGTTTGGGGGTTGGTTTGAGTATTCACCCTTTAACGGCCTATTTTTAAGTTTTAGTGTTATTTTTACAAATTATCGTCATATTCTCAAACCGGTAGACTCGGGACTACGCGATCAGTTCTTACAAGTTACATTGGTCTCGTGCGAGGTGTTCGTGCCTCTTACATGGCCTTTTGGGGGTTTCTTTGAGTTTTCACCCTTTAAGGTCATGTTTTTATGTTTATGTATAATTTTTCAAATTATCGTCATATTCTCAAATTCGGAGACCCGGGACTACGCGGCCAGTTCCTACAAGTTACATTAGTCCCGTGCGAGATGTTCGTGCCTCCTACAGGGTCGTTTGGGGTCTGGTTTGGGTTTTCACCCTTTAAGGGCTTGTTTTTAAGTCTAAGTGTGATTCTTATAAATTATCGTCACATTCTCAAATCGGGAGACCCGGGACTATACGGTCAGTTCCTATAAGTTACTTTGGGCCCGTGCGAGGTGTTCGTGCCTCCTGTGGGATCGTTTGGGGGCTGGTTAGGGTATGCATCCTTTGGCGGCTTATTTTTAAGTCCGTGTGATTTTTGCAAATTAGTGTCATATTCTCAAATCGGGAGACCCGGGACTACGCAGTCAGTTCCTACAAGTTACATTGGTCCCGTGCGAGGTGCTCATGCCTCCTACGGGGTCATTTGGGGCTGGTTTGAGTTTTCACCCTTTAACGGCTTATTTTTAAATATAAGTGTGATTTTTTATATTATTGTCATATTCTCAAATCGGGACACTCGGGACTACGCGATCAGTTCCTACAAGTTACATTGGTCCCGTTCGAGGTGTTCGTGCCTCTTACAGGGCCGTTTGGGGGCTGGTTTGAGTTTTTACCCTTTAACGCCCTGTTTTTAAGTGTGACTGTTATTTTTACAAATTATCGTCATATTATCAAACCGGGAGACCCGAGACTACGCGGTCAGTTCCTACAAGTTACATTTGTCCCGCACGAGGTGTTCATTCCTCCTACAGGGTCATTTGGGGGTTGGTTTGGGTTTTCGCCCTTTAACGGCTTATTTTTAAGTCTAAGTGGGCTTTTTGCAAATTATCATCTTATTCTCAAACCGGGAGACCCGGACTACGCGGTCAGTTCCTACAGGTTACATTGGTCCCGTGCGAGATGTTCGTGCCTCCTACGGGGTCGTTCGGGGCTGGTTTGGGTTTTCACCCTTTAACGGTTTGTTTTTAAGTCTAAGCGTGATTTTTGCAAACTTTCGTCATATTCTCAAACCGGGAGACCCGGGACTATGAGATCAGTTCCTACAAGTTACATTGGTCCCGTGCGAGGTGTTCGTGCCTCTTACGGGGCCTTTTGGGGTTGGATTGAGTATTCACCCTTTAACGGCCTGTTTTTAAGCTTAAGTGTTATTTTTACAAATTATCATCATATTCTCAAATCGGGAGACCCGGGACTACGCAGTCAGTTCCTACAATTTACATTGGTCCCGTGCGTGTTTTCGTGCCTCCTACGGGGTCGTTTGGGGGTTGGTTTGGGTTTTCACCCTTTAACGGCTTATTTTTAAGTCTAAGTGTGATTTTTGCAAATTATCGTCATATTCTCAAATCGGGATACTCGGGATTACGCGGTCAGTTCCTACAAGTTACATTGGTCCCATGCAAGGTGTTCGTACCTCCTACGGGATCGTTTGGGGGCTGGTTTGGGTTTTCACCCTTTAATGGTTTGTTTTTAAGTCTAAGAGTGATTTTTCAAATTTTCATCATATACTCAAACCGAGAGACCCGAGACTACGCGGTCAGTTCCAACAAGTTACATTAGTCCCGTGCGAGGTGTTCGTGCCTCTTACGGGGCCGTTTGGGGGCTGGTTTGAGTTTTCTCCCTTTAACAGCCTGTTTTTAAGTTGAAGTGTTATCTTTACAAATTATCGTCATATTCTAAAATTGGGAGACCCGAGACCACGCGATCAGTTCCTACAAGTTACGTTGGTCCTGTGCGAGGTGTTCGTGCCTCTTACGGGGCCGTTTGGTGGCTGGTTTGAGTTTTCACCCTTTTACGACCAGTTTTTAAGTTTAAGTGTTACTTTTATGCATTATCATCATATTCTCAAAACGAGAGATTCGGGACTACGCGATCGGTTCCTACAAGTTACAGTGGTCTCGTGCGAGGTGATCGTGCTAGTTTGGGTTTTCACCCTTTAACGGCTTGTTTTTAAGTCTAAGTGTGATTTTTACAAATTATCATCATATTCTCAAACCGGGAGACCTGGGACTACGTGGTCAGTTCCTGAAAGTTACATTGGTCCCGTGCGAGGTGTTTATGCCTCCTACGGGGTCGTTTGGAGGCTGTTTTGGGTTTTAACCCTTTGACGGCTTGTTTTTAAGTCTAAGTGTGATTTTTGCAAATTATCATCATATTCAAAAAATCGGGAGACCCGGGACTACGCAGTCAGTTCCTAGAAGTTACATTGGTCCCGTGCGAGGTGTTCGTGCCCCTTACAGGGTCGTTTGGGGGTTGGTTTGCGTTTTCACCCTTTAACGGCTTATTTTTATGTCTAAGTGTGATTTTTGCAAATTATCATCATATTCTAAAACCGGGAAACCCGGGATTACGCGGTGAGTTCCTACAAGTAACATTGGTCCCGTGCGAGGTGTTCGTGCCTCCTACGGGGTCGTTTGGGGGCTAGTTTCGGTTTTCAGCCTTTAACGGCTTGTTTTTAAGTTTATGTGTTATTTTTAAAAATTATCATCATATTCTCAAACTAGGAGACATGGGACTACGCGGTGAGTTCCTACAAGTTACATTGGTCCCGTGAGAGGTGTTCGTGCCTCCTACGGGGTCAATTGGGGGTTGGTTTGGGTTTTCACCCTTTAACGTCTAAGTGTGATTTTTGCAAATTATCATCATATTCTCAAATCGGGAGACCCGGGACTATGTAGTCAGTTCCTACAAGTTACATTGGTCCCGTGCGAGGTGTTCGTGCCTCCTACGGGGTCATTTGGAGGCTGGTTTGGGTTTTCTCCCTTTAACGGCTTGTTTTTAAGTCTAAATGTGATTTTTATAAATTATCGTCATATTCTCAAACCGGGAGACTCGGGACTATGCGGTCAGTTCCTACAAGTTACATTGGTCCCGTGCGAGGTGTTTGTGCCTCTTACGGGGCCGTTTAGTGACGGGTTTGAGTTTTCACCCTTTAACGGCCTGTTTTTAAGTTTAAGTTTTATTTTTACAAATTATCATCAAATTCTCAAACCGGGAGACCCGGTAGGTCTTCGTGCCTCCTACGGTGTCGCTTGGGGCATGGTTTGGGTTTTCACCCTTAAATGATTTATTTTTAAGTCTAAGTGTGATTTTTGCAAATTATCGTCATATTCTCAAACCGGGAGACTCGGAACTACGCAGTCAGTTCCTATAAGTTACATTGGTCCGGTGCGACGGGTTCGTGTCTCCTACGGGGTCGTTTGGGGTGCTAGTTTGGGATTTCACCCTTTAACGGATTATTTTTAAGTCTAAATGTGATTTTTGCAAATTATCGTCATATTCTCAAACCGAGAGACCCGGGACTATGCGGTCAGTTCCTACAAGTTACATTTGTCCCGTGCGAGGTGTTCGTGCCTCTAACGGGGTCGTTTGGGGGAAGGTTTGAGTTTTCACCCTTTAACGACCTGTTTTTAAGTTTGAGTTTTGTTTTTACTTATCATCGTTATATTCTCAAAACGGGAGACCCGGGACTACGCGGTTGGTTCCTCCCACAAGTTACAGTAGTCCCGTGAGAGGTGTTCGTGCCTCCTACGGGGTCGTTCGGGGACTGGTTTGGGTTTTCACCCTTTAACGGCATATTTTTAAGTCTATGTGTGATTTTCGCAAATTATCATCATATTCTCAAATCGGGAGACCTGGGACTACACGATCAGTTCCTACAAGTTACATTGGTCCCGTGCGAGGTGTCTGTGCCGCCTTTGGGGTCGTTTGGGGCCTGGTTTGGGTTTTCACCCTTTAATGGCTTATTTTTAAGTCTAACTGTGATTTTAACAAATTATCGTCATATTCTCAAAAAGGGAGACCCGGGACTACGCGGTCATTCCTACAAGTTACATTGGTCCCGTGCGAGGTGTTCGAGCCTATGACGTGGTCGTTTGGGGGTTGGTTTGAGTTTTCACCCTTTAACGGCCTGTTTTTTAGTTTTAGTATTATTTTTACAAATTATCGTCATATTCTCAAACCGAGAGACCCGGGACTACGCGGTCAGTTCCTATAAGTTACATTGTCCCGTGCGAGGTGTTCGTGCCTCTTACGGGGCCGTTTGGGGGCTTGTTTGAGTTTTCATCCTATAACGGCCTGTTTTTAAGTTTAAGTGTTATTTTTACAAATTATCGTCATATTCTCAAACCGGAAGACCCGGGACTATGTGGTCGATTCCTATAAGTTACAGTGGTCCCGTACGAGGGGCTCGTGCCTCCTACGGGGTCGTTTGGGGCTGGTTTGGGTTTTCACCCTTTAACGGCTTATTTTTAAGTCTAAGTGTGATTTTCACAGATTATCGTCATATTCTCAAACCGGGAGACCCGAGACTACACGGTCAGTTCCTACAAGTTACATTAGTCCCATGCGAAGTGTTCGTACCTCCTACGGGGTCATTTGGGGGCTAGTTTGAGTTTTCACCCTTTAACAGCTTATTTTTAAGTCTAACTGTGATTTTTGTAAATTATCATCATATTCTCAAACCGGAAGACCCGGGACTATGCGGTGAGTTTCTAAGTGTTTAATTGGGCCCGTGCGAGGTGTCCGTGCCTCCTATGGGGTCGTTAGGGGGATGGGTTGGGTTTTCACCCTTTAACGGCTTGTTTTTATGTCTAAGTGTTATTTTTCCAAATTATCGTCATATTCTCAAACCGGGAGACCCGGGACTACGCGGTCAGTTCTTACAAGTTGCATTGGTCCCGTGCAAGGTGTTAGTGCCTCTTACGGGGCCGTTTGGGGGTTGGTTTGAGTTTCTACAGTTTAACGGCCTGTTTTTCAGTTAAGTGTTATTTTGATAAATTATCATCATATTCTCAAATCGGGATACCCGGGACTACGCAGTTAGTTCCTACAAGTAACATTGTCCCGTGCGAGGTGTTCGTGCCTCCTACGGGATCATTTGGGGGATAGTTTGGGTTTTCACCCTTTAACGTCTTATTTTTAACTCTAAGTGTGATTTTTGCAAATAATAGTCATATTCTCAAATCGGTAGACCCGGTACGCAGTCAGTTCTTACAAGTTACATTGGTCCCGTGCGAGGTGTTCGTGCCTCCTACGGGGTCGTTTGGTGGCTGGTTTGTGTTTTCAGCCTTTAACGGCTTGTTTTTAAGTCTAAGTGTGATTTTTCCAAATTATCGTTATATTCTCAAACTGGGAGACCCGAGACTACGTGGTCAGTTCTTACAAGTTACATCGGTCCCGTGCGAGGTGGTCGTGCCTCTCACGGGGCCTTTTGGGGGTTGCTTTGAGTTTTCACCCTTTAACGGCATGCTTTTATGTTTAAGTGTTATTTATTCTCAAATCAAGAGACCCGGGACTACGTGGTCAGTTCCTACAAGTTACATTGGTCCCGTGCGAGGTGTTCGTGGCTCGTACAGGGTCGTTTGGGGGCTGGTTTGGGTTTTCACCCTTTAACGGCTTGTTTTTAAGTTTAAGTGTGATTTTTGTAAATTATCATTATATTCTCAAACCGGGAGACCCGGGACTATACGGTCAGTTCCTATAAGTTACTTTGGGCACGTGCGAGGTGTTCGTGCCTCCTATGGGATCGTTTGGGGGCTGGTTTGGGTTTTCACCCTTTGGCGGCTTATTTTTAAGTCTAAGTGTGATTTTTGTAAATTATTGTCATATTCTCAAACTGGGAGACCCGGGACTACGCAGTCAGTTCCTACAAGTTACATTGGTCCCGTGCGAGGTGTTCATGCCTCCTACGGGGTCGTTAGGGGGTGGTTTGGGCTTTCACCCTTTAACGGCTTATTTTTAAGTCTAAGTGTGATTTTTCAAATTATCGTCATATTCTCAAACCGGGACACCAGGGAATACGCGGTCAGTTCTTACAAGTTACATTGGTCCCGTTCGAGGTGTTCGTGCCTCTTACGGGGCCGTTTGGGGGCTGGTTTGAGTTTTTACCCTTTAACGCCCTGTTTTTAAGTGTAAGTGTTATTTTTACAAATTATCGTCATATTATCAAATCGGGAGACCCGGGACTACGCGGTCAGTTCCTACAAGTTACATGGGTACCGCACGAGGTGTTCATGCCTCCTACGGGGTCATTTGGGAGCTGGTTTGGGTTTTCACCCTTTAACGGCTTATTTTTAAGTCTAAGTGTGCATTTTGCAAATTATCATCATATTCCCAAACCGGGAGACCCGGGACTATGCAATCAGTTCCTACAAGTTACATTCGTCCCGTGCAAGGTGTTCATGCCTCCTAAGGGGTCGTTCATTGGCTGGTTTGGGTTTTCACCCTTTAAGGACTTTTTTTTAAGTCTAAGTGTGATTTTTTCAAATTATCGTCATATTCCCAAACCGAGAGACCTGGGACTATGCGATCAGTTCCTTTAAGTTACATTGGTCCCGTGCGAGGTGTTCGTGCCTCTTACGGGGCCGTTTGGGGGTTGGTTTGAGTTTTTACCCTTTAACGGCCTGTTTTTAAGTTTAAGTGTTATTTTTACTAATTATCATCATATTCTCAAATCGGGAGACCCGGGACTACACAGTCAGTTCCTACAAGTTACATTGGTCCCGTGCGAGGTATTTGTGCCTCCTACGGGGTCGTTTGGGGGCTGGTTTGGGTTTTTACCGTTTAACGGCTTATTTTTAAGTCTAAGTGTGATTTTTGCAAATTATCATCATATTCTGAAATCGGGAGACTCGGGACTTCGCGGTCAGTTCCTACAAGTTACATTGGTCCCGTGCGAGGTGTTCGCGCCTCCTACGCGGTCGTTTGGGGACTGATTTGAGTTTTCACCTTTTAACGGCTTGTTTTTAAGTCTAAGTGTGATTTTTATAAATATCATCATATTCTCAAACCGAGAGACCCGGTTCTATGCGGTAAGTTCCTACAAGTTACAATGGTCCCGTGCAAGGTGTTCGTGCCTCCAACGGGGTCTTTTGGGGCTGGTTTGGTTTTCACCCTTTAACGGCTTGTTTTTAAGTCTAAGTGTGATTTTTGTAAATTATCATCATATTCTCAAACCGGGAGACCCGATACTACGCGGTCAGTTCATACATGTTATATTGGTCCCGTACGAGGTGTCCGTGCCTCTTACGGGGTCTTTTGGTGGCTGGTTTGAGTTTTCACCCTTTAACGGCCTGTTTTTAAGTTTATGTGTTATTTTTACAAATTATCATCATATTCTCAAACCGGGAGACCCGGGACTACGCGGTCAGTTCCTAAAAGTTACATTGGTCCCGTGCGAGGTGTTCGTGCCTACTACGGGGTCGTTTGGGGACGGATTTGGGTTTTCACCCTTTAACGGCCTGTTTTTAAGTTTAAGTGTTATTTTTATAAATTATCATCATATTCTCAAACCGGGAGACCCGGGACTACGCGAGCAGTTCCTACAAGTTACATTGGTCCCTTGCGAGGTGTTCGTGCCTCCTACGGGGTCGTTTGGGGGATGGTTTGGGTTTTCACCCTTTAACGACCTGTTTTTGAGTTTAAGTGTTATTTTTTCAAATTATCATCATATTCTCAAACCGGGAGACCCGGGACTACACGATCAGTTCCTACAAGTTACATTGGTCCTGTGCGAGGTGTTCGTGCCTTTTACGGGGCCGTTTGGCGGATGGTTTGAGTTTTCACCCTTTAACGGCCTGTTTTTAAGTTTAAGTGTTATTTTTACAAATTATCATCATATTCTCAAACCAAGGGACCCGGGACTACGCAGTCAGTTCGTACAAGTTTCATTGGTCCCGTGTGAGGTGTTCGTGCCTCTTACGAGGCCGTTTGGGGACTGGTTTGTGTTTTCACCCTCAAACGGCTTCTTTTCAAGCTTAATCTACGTATTTTGAAATTATCTTCATTATCTCAAATCGGGAGTCCTGCGACTACGCAGTCAGTTCCTACATGTTACATTGGTCCCGTGCGAGGTGTTCGTGCCTCTTACGGGGCCGTTTAGGGGTTTGTTTGGGTTTTCACCCTCAAATAGCTTGTTTTTAATATTTGAAATAAATAAAATGAAAGAAGCCAAATGATGCTAATATTTTGGGTAAAGATGTGAATTGACAAAAGTAATGCAAAAGCACTGATCGTATTTATACCTCAATGACCATGTGCATTCCAGTTCGATCCCTCTCATAACGAATGTCACTTACGCCTTCTAGATTCTGAAAATATAAAATATAGAAATCAACAATAGCAAGTGACAATTGTATCAAGAAAATAGAGAAGTATGAATATGATTATCAACTAAATTCAAGTTAGAAGACAAAACAGAATCTGAGAGAGAATGACCTCAACTTGAAGAATGATTAACAATGGTTGTGTTTGTATGTGTAACTTTTATTTCACTACTTGAACTAACAGTAAGTCAAAATGTTTCTTACATAAGAAATAATATAGTATAGAAAGTTTATATGTTTGAATCTATATACGTAGAGGCTAGTCAATGAAAGGTGGGCACTAGGTTCTCGATGTAAAAATATATATATTACACTACATAGTCAAACAAATACTTGAAAATTTGGGTGGGGCACATGCCCTGCTCCAACATAGATCAAATTAAGCAACATGGACACACACACACACACATGCATAAATAGGCTGAATATGTTGCGTAACTTACAGTTCCATATATGGGATTTGCAGCTGCCCATACGCTGCATCGAGCATTCAATGATGCGTGGATACCAGCGTTGGTAATTGTTAAATTCGATTGCTCCATGACTTCATGTATTTCATACTATGTATATATATAACATATATCTGTAATAATTTGTTTATATATGCATGCAGGTGCGACGATGCATATATATGCAGTGTATAAAGTGCATATATAGAAGAAAACATGTTCTACGGTAACAATTCCAGCACGTGATTCAGAATCTGAACAAACAATAGTGTGAAGACTGAAATTTTGAATACCTCTTGCACATTTGTCCATGATAAAGACTCAAATATTGAATACTTGTTGCACATAATCTGAACAAACATGGATAATCTCCTCCAACTTGTCCACGATAAAGACTCAAATATTGAATACCTGTTGCACACAATTTTTTTGCAAATTAAAGAAACCAAGTTAGCTTAGATACTTCATATTCCAATAAAAATAATATATATTATAGGTACGAGAGAAATCACATTAGTCATTCTAAGAGTCAATGAATGAAAAAAATAACAGAAAAAAACAAGTGTTATCAAATGCCACAAGCAAAACAAGTAGGAAGGACTTCCTCAGCTAATCAATCTCCCCTGCGCAATTTGTAGGAACGAAAAAAAGTCGAATGGTGTCTAATCAATCTCCCCCTTTTACGCAATTTCTCACAATATTACTCAATAATTTCCAAATTACTGTTCTTGGGCTAAGAATAAAAAGGACCATTGAAAATATAAGTTCCCTTTTGATCATGTTTAAAATTTTCACAGAACTCTATCGTTGGCATAGACACACAAACGCACAAAGAAACCACACAACAACCATGAAAAGAAGTTAACGAAGTCTATATGATGACTACCAAATGTAACATGTAGACATTTCCATCCACCTTGGTCTAGCATAATTGATCATTTCCCTTTCTGATATTAACCTTATTACATAGAACTACCCATAAACGTCTAATATATATACATAAACTATATCTAATATAGATGTGTAATAAACATCAATTTGCAATAAAACTCAAGAAATTGTTAAAATCATATCACCCAAGACAAAATACATTAAACCGGGACAAAATAAATGATTGAGCGGCTGGACGGAGCGGCTGGACGACTTGAATGTACCTTAGCCAAATAAAGCCAATAAATCCAGAAAATATCCAAAAACCTTAGCCAAATAGTTACCCTACTAAAATTGTTGGAATCCTAGCATAAATTATTCAAATCTTAGCAACAATTGAATCTTTGTAGCCATGAATTTCTATTACAAAAGAAAAACCCTATCAGTCATAACAGCTACATGGACTTAAATGGGTCCAGGAAATTGAAAATATTTTGGCAAAGATATAGAAAAGAAGATCATTGCAAGAAGAAATTGTAATGCAGAAATTAGGAATGGAAAAAAAAAATACCATCCTGAAAAAAAGAAGATGAACGATCGAAGAAAAGAACCTCCACCACTGAATCGCCTCAGGTCACCACTGAACCGCCACAAAATAGCTTAAATAGTTGCCAAAAATTGCCCTAATTAAAAATATCTAAAAGGTGTTTAAAAGGTAATAAGGCCATGACCTAGCTCCATTTATGTAAGAGGCCATGACATCCCTCTACATCCCAAACAAAAGGACAAAGACTACTTGCAATGACACTGCAAAATTTTGGTAGACGGAGCAGCTGGACAGACCGGCTGGAGTGGGTAAACGGGTGAGGGGAGAGAGAGTGTGGCCTTGCCGCAGTAGAGAGAGAGCGACTGGACGGAACAGATAAAGCTAATAAGCGGGTGAGGGGAGGGAGAGAGTCGGGGAGTGGGAGATTGAAAGATGAGAGAGGAAAGAGAAGAGGGAAACTAAACATAATAATTTTTTTAGGGTCTTTTATATTTTAATCAAAGGTACTCAGTTTTCGCACACTTTAAAACAGTGCCAAATTTTGGCGATGTTTTAAAGTGTGCCAGATTGTCCTTAAACCGTGCCAGAATCTGGCACTGTTTAAAACTGTGCCAGATTTTTAACATCAGGGTGTGCCAAATTGCTATGTTGGTGTAGTGTCTCTTCATCCTGCCAAGAGATGAAATACCTCCACTCTCTGAGCCAGACCCTTCCACAGATGAGGCAGACGAAACTAGATAAGAAAGAACTGAAATCGCATCCCAAATGTGGGGAGTCACTGAAGCTATTCAATCCCTAACATCCATCAGACAGGTGGCTTACACTCGAATATGCTGCAAGAAAAAATAGGAAAGAGCAAAAATGTTAGTCTGGAGTAAAGAAAGAAATCAGGGAATAAAAAAGACATAGAAATATAAAGTATACCGATGGCTGGAGAACCTCCTCTATCAAGCCCAACTCCTCTGGATCCATCGCATTAGGATGATGCAGTAAACTCATCGACCTTCCATCATCCCTGGATGTTAAAGAATGAGGAGCCAATCGCATAAAGGGAACCTTTGAGGTCGTCGTCCCTGCCGATGTCGATGCACCACCTGCACTATGGGAAGATCCCATTGGCTGACTCAAACCTGAATGGGAGAGAGACATCACATCATATATGTTGGGTGGCATGATCCAGCTTAACATGAAATCTAAATAATTATATGTCATCACCGTGTCAGTATATGACGAATAAGGCTCACTTGTCATCACCACTACTCACGCGCATCATCCACCATCTCCCACACTCGCCTCATATACATCGGGAGCCTCACCGGTGGCACCACAACTTCATCCTCCATAACCTACCGGACTAATCTCTCCCCCAGATACCAGGAATAGCCAAACTAATGCACCACCAGACGCCGCATCTGCGCGCTCCCCCCAGTCAGCGTCGTGTGCTGGATAGCCGTCCCCCACGGATAGAAGGTCACCTGCGAATTCCCCAACAGAGAAAGATCAATATAGAGAAAATTTCATAAAGTAAAGATGGTCTCAAAGGAGAAATAAGGATTTACCCGCTCGCTCGTCAGGTTATTCAAGACTTGGCGCATTGTCTCTAGAGAGAGAGACTTCTTCGACTGTCGATTGGACTTTTGCCACTGGTACATCCGATAAAAGTCCCCAAAGAACTCATACTTCAAGGATATCAATTGGGTGTTAAACCCAATCACCTCATAGAACTAAGTCTGCAAAGGAAAAAAGGTCAGCAATTAAAAAACCAAGAATAAGACGTATAACGATCCTTTGGACAGGAGATCGTCGAACGAAAATGAATCGTTCGTCCACAAGGTAAGTCCGAATCACCTAAGGGGCAGACCATTTTAAAGGTTAGGTGACGTACTTTGACATTCCAAAGACTTTCACTTGGTTAAAAAAGTTAACCCTGGTCAACCGGGGCTAGGAAGTACCCGGTGGCCTCACGGAGTAAAACAGATCGTTCGTCCACATTGTAAGTCAGAATCGCGCACAGGGTGGATAGTTGGAAGGGGTATTTAGCGCCCTATGGTGATTCATTTAGTCTCGTTCAAGATGAAGAGTTGATCTTAGTCATATGGAGCCCGAGGGCGCCCCGAGGCCTTCGGATCGATTTGTAGGGGAAAATGGATCGTTTGTCTGAACGGTTATGTTATTTCATGAATGGGGCGGATAGTTAAAAAGGGATTTTAGTGCCCTTTGAAGATTCAAAGAGCTTTCTCTCTGACATTGAAGTTTATTGGGGCCAAATCAGGGGGGCTCAGGAACGCCCGGTGGCCTCAATATTATTTTTGGTATAAAAATGGTTTCTTTGTCCGAATCGTTATGTCGATTCGTGCATACGATGGACCATTAGAAAGGGGATTCAGAGCCCTTAGATGATTTAAAGATATTTCTCTATGACGATAGAGTTGGACGGATTCAAATGGGGTTCGTAAGTTCTCGATGGTCTCTACATTGATACTCGAAATATGACTTAGGATTTGTAGTGAAATGGGGAGGTGATAGGGATCTAAAGAGAGACTTAGGGGGTCATAGAATGTGGTGTCTACACAGTCCGACTATCAAAGTTTCATACTCTACCTACGTGTTTGACGCATTGAATTAAAACTTGGGGGCATATCCAACATCAATATCATCAGGAGTATTAAGTATTATATTAGCTCCACTTCCAATCGTACACGAAGATCCATCCACGTATAAATTCCAAAATGACATATTACTAATGAAACTTTCATCCGAAAGAACTCCATAGTGAAATATATTCTTACGCTCCTCCTCACACCTCTTAGTTATTTCCTGAGTTCTGGTCGATTCGGGTTTATCGACTGTGACTTTATCTTGCTTTTGGGCTGAGCTATCTTCCCTACAAGTTTACTCGGTAGGAAAGTATTATTGATCGGCAATCTCTGGATAGGTGAAATCTGTAATGAAATTCGCCAAATCTTGTTTGGTTCATAAACGATGCCATACTCTCCTAGCTCTACTGCCCAGCACATTAATCTTCCTTACTAATTTAGTTTATGGAGCGCTTATCGAAGGGGTAGATTAGTATATATAATTATAGTGTGTGCTTGGAAGTACGGCTTCATACGCTTGGAGGCTTCAATGAGTGCTAGGGAAAAAATTTCCAAGTGTGAGTACCTGATCTCAGTTCCCCTGAATGCTTTGCTACTGTAGTAAATTGGTTTCTAAATTCCATTGTCCAATTGAACTGAGGCCGAGCTAACTGCAGACACATAAATAATTAAGTATAAATACAAATTTTCTCCCAGAACAGGTCGGGACAGTAAAGGAGGTGATCCCATGTATTTCTTTAACTCTTGGAACACTTCTTCACATTATGTATTCCACTCAAAAGTCTTTCTCAACACCTGGAAGAATGGCAAACACCTATCAGTTGCCTAAGAAACAAGCCTGTTTAAATCTGTCACTCTACTAGTGAGCCTTTGTACATCTTTCTTGCAAGTCAGTGACGACATTTCCATCAAAGATTTTATTTTGGATGGATTAGCTTCAATTCTCCTTTGATTAACAATGAAGCCGAGGAACATTCCTTCACGTACCCCAAACACACACTTAGTCAAATTCAACTTCATCTGATGCTTTTCCAGCTAATCAAAGGTCTGACTGAGGTCCCTGATATGATCTGAAGCCTTCTTACTTTTGTTACCATATCATCCACCTAAACCTCCATATTATTTCCTATCTACTCTTTGAACACCGTTTTTACCAACATTTGGTATGTTGCTCCAACGTTTTGAGCCCAAAGGGCATTACATTGTAACAATACGTTCCTCGACTGGTGATAAAAATAATACTTTTCCTGTCTTCTGGTTTCATTTTAATCTGTTTATATCCAGAATAAGCATCCATGAAGCTTAACAGATCATGTCCTGATGTAGCATCCACCAATTGATCAAATCTAGGCAGGGAAAAGTGGTCTTTAGGGCAGGCTTTATTCAAATCAGTAAAATCCACACACATTCTCCACTTGTTATTTTTCTTTTTGACTCTCACAATATTGGCCAACCAGGCAGGGTATTTCACATCCTCAATGAATTGAGATTTTTGAAGTTTCTTGACCTCTTTTCGAATAACTTGATTTTTCTCTGGATTAAACACCTTACGCCTTTTCTTGATTGGCTTGGCGTCCTTATTGATGTTGAGCTCATGACAAAGGAATTGGGATCAATCCCAGGCATATCCTCATGGCTCCAAGTAAATACATTCTTTCGCTGTCTCTAGAACACAATCAACTCATGTTTAAGGATTGGATCTAGTGTTGAGATGATATGGGTGGTCCTCCCCGATTTATTATCATCTTGGACTATACTCTTAGTGGTTTTAATAATCTGCCTTTTGATTAACTCTGTTTCATCTTGGGGTTTCAACTTCAGATCTATTGTTAGGATCAGTGGTATATACTTGATAAGTGGTAGTCTTCTTCTTCAAATTAATCAAGTCCTCTTGCTCGGCCGAGGAGTAAAATAACGCTCTATGTCCACCTTCTGGTCGCCTTTAACAACACCAACCCCAAAATGAGTTGGGAACTTCAACCATTGATGGACTATTGACGGTACAGCTTCAAAATTCCACAATCCTACCCTCTCGAGGATCACATTATAGGCAGATTAAACATTTTTATCCATATTTTTTCAGTATGACCTGTCATCCAGGTGCCGAACAATACTTTTAGTTTGACTGTCCTAAGAGGGAAGACTTTTTCACTTGAAAAAATAATTAATGGCCTGTGGTAAGGTTCCAGTTGGCTGAGTTTCAACTCTAGACTCTGAAAGCATGGGTAAAACATAATATCAATCAAGCTCCCATTATCAATAACCACTCTGGCGATGATAGCATCCTAGATTCAAAATCTGACGACTAATGGATCATCATGGGGATAAAGTACCATAGAGCGGTTGTTCTTGGAAAAGCCGATTACCAGCTTGTCTTTATTGATCTTTCTGGGTCGATCATCTTCATTTAAATTGCTTCTTTGGATATAAGATCATGTTTTTGCTTCATTCAAGTAGGCCTTTCCTTCAGCAGCACGATCCCCTCCTCCTGCATCGCCACTTGTAATTACATGACAATCAAATTAACCAAAACTTATCATAGTTACATCACATTCTGGTGTCTTAGGCTTCTTCGATAGGTCAGCATCATCTTGATAACAATCTTCAGGGTTTATCTTCCTATTATCTTTAGGCCTGCAGGAAGAATTTTATCTTCCCCTTGCTTTTTTGCCTTGTTGACGATCAACGAATTTTTATAGTTTTCCTTGGCTAATAAGAGACTCCACTTCGTTCTTCCAAGCGATACAGTTATCTGTTGTATGGATATGATCCTTATGGAACTCATAATATTTAGATTTGTCCCTTCTGTTAGGAGGCGCCCTCAACCTCTCAGGCCATCGCAAATCCTTATTGTGTTTGATTTCCTCTAGGACATGGTGAATTTTAGCAGTCAATGGAGTATAAGTTCCATACTTTTTGAGATTATCATCCTTCTTCGACTTCTGCTCCTTGTGATCCTTTTTATCAAGCTTAGCGACTGGGCTATATTTTGCATTCATTGCTTCCTGGGCATTCATGGTTTTTCCTGACTTAGTAATGAGTTCAGTCATGGTTTTAGGAGGATCTTTAGCCAGAGCATAATATATTTTTTGGGGAAGCAATCAACTCATTAGAGCTGTGATGGTCGTTTTCTCCTCATAATGAACCACTTCCAATTTATCATTGTTAAAACGAGTGATATACTCCCTTGTAGTTTCCCCTATTCACTACCTTACACTCAATAAATGGGCTACTCTCTTTACTGGCTTGGCCCCAAAATAGAAGTTACTATTGAACAGCTTGATAAGCTGGTTGAAATTGGCAATTTATCCTCGAAGCAAATTATTCAACCATATTTGGCCTGAACCCATAATGGCGTTTGAAAATGCTCTATATCTCATCTTATCAGGGGTTAAATAAATGTCAGCTGCAGCTTGATATTGCTCGATGTGTAAAACTATATCAGTTTTACCATCATACTTTTGGGTGACCACAGGGGTTTTAAACTTGGATGGAGTTGGAAAATCAATAATTACCTCAATGGAGGGATATCCTTTAACGAAATTCCTTTGTAAAGGATTCTCTGCTTTTTCCATTTCCCTCAACCGAGCTCTTAGTCATTGGATTGATTTCTTCCATGATGGATTGCCTGGGTCAAATTTGTGCGAAGCAGCTCGGTTGTCCCTACCATGTGTTTGTGTTGAGCTCTCTTCCTGAGAACTATGCTCAGTGTGTACAGATCGTCGGACACTTGATCTTGACCTGACTGATGCTTCATAATGGTCGACTGGACGTTGACTGTTGCTTGATAATTTTCTAGGAGGGTTTCTCTTTGCTCGGGGTCCCAAGCAATCAAAAGGAGAAACTCTACTCAATCTTTTCAGAACGCTTGGCCTTTTAGGAGAGAAAAAATGGCCATCATAGAACTCTGTGGCTCTAATGGATGAACTGACTCCTTGATGATAAGTCCTATCATTAGAAGATCTGGAATGGCTATATCGGTTATGCCTGGGAGGTGGAGGTGGTATTTCTCTCCTCAGCGAAGCAATCGCTTACTGCCTGGATAAGGCTGGAGATATAGCTTATATTGATTGAGCCAATTATCTGATTATTTCTTGCATAGCGTATTGACCCTAGGCAATACTAATAAGAATCCCATTTAGGTCGATTGTCGTAGGCAAAGCAGATAGAATGGTTGAAGTACCTTTATTTCTAGCACCGGGCTCTGGATTATTTATTTTTCTTTGAATGAGATTGAGAACGGAAATTAGACACACGTTCCAACAGACGATGCCAATCTATTGATGTCATATTATGGATTAAATCTAGTTTTCTCATCATAGATAAAATATAATATTGCAGTGAAATAATCACACAAGGGACAAAGTGTTTTTAAAGTGGTTCGACGGTGAAAAAAAGCCTACGTCCACTGTTATTGTATTGATGTGAGTGTTACAGAAATCTAGGTACTCTTGTAAAGAAGAATAACCTACAATTCATCGTATCTTTACTTTTTTTTAAAGGAATACAATGTATTTATAGTGACCCGAAGATCTATAGGAGGAGATTAACATATGCCCATGAGAGATCGAAAGGGCGGGATGGGTGCCTAACACCTTTCCATTCCGTAAATTAGTCCCAAAACCTTGAACTACTTGGTTTCGCAAACATCGATATTGTCCTTGATGCCATTCTCTCGAGGCCACAACATTTCGTTTGCTTATTTTGGACAAAATAGGCTGGCGAATCTATCTCCACATATTACCCCACATCGATGACGGTCGATCGCCCCGATAAATGACACAATCCTGCGCACACGTCAAAAAGGGAAAGGAATAATGGATCCACCTCCGGAGATCGCCCCTTTGGAATGGACACAAAATGCTCTCTGACTCTCTCCCAAACAGACATTACTGGGTGAACCTGAACAGGTGCCACGTGTTGCTGTGGATGCGCCTGGAGAAAATATTGTGCTAAGGCAACCATCGCGACATTAATCACTATGAAACAATAGTGGTAACCTCTATTGCGATCACTGTCCCCTAAGTGTCCTGCAGTTTTGGCTGAGCCTCCTCCTCTACACCCCTCCTAGCGACGTGTGTTGGTCGTCCTCTTTGGTTGTTTGTCATCTTAAACCAAACCAAAATTGTATGAGATCACTTCAATCATAAATAATAGCAGAACAACACAAATACGTAATATGAAACAACAGTCCTAGATATAAGGATCCACATCAAAGAAAACACAACATCGACAACGTAACAAGTTCGCACAGATCCTAAGTGTTGGAACACGAGGCCCCTAATTTTAAAATCTTTACTACAAAAAGTAATTTCCTTTTAGATGCGGAAGCGGAGATGGTTCAATTAAACAAATTAATAAATTTTAATTTCTTTTCAAATTAAAATTCAACACAACTTAAAGTGAACTTAAATTAATTAACAAATTATTTTTTCCCTTTAACATATTAACTCAACTCAAGTCCTAGAAATTTGCTTAAGTCATATTTTCAATATTACTAAATTAGGCCAAACTAATTTTATCAAATTAAGTGATGACTTGAATTAAATTAATATAAACATTACCCAAATTAATTTAGCACCAAATTAAACATGTAGTGATTTAAGCCAATTTTATCTTTTTACCTAAGCATGCGTTCTAGGTGATTTTTGCAAAAGATAAAATAAATAATGAATCACTACGTCGCGATGTATGAGGAAAAACCCACAACGGGAAAAAACCTCGGACGACCCTAGCCTTAAGTCCACAAAGTATGGTATTTTACAAGTACAAGCAAAAAGACTTACAGCATTCGACTCGACTCCTTTCAAGCCCCGATGCTCCTTCTTATACAAACCTCCGCTTAGTTAGCAATCCCGAACTCCACCGGAACCTTGGAATCCACCAATGAGGAACTAGGAAGCAACCATCAACCACACATAGTTCCCTTCATCATGTGAGAATGCCGCAGCCAAAACAGACTTCTTCTTCTTTTAGGGATTTAGAAGTAAACCCAAACACTCTTCCAATGGTAGAGAGAGAAACTTGTGCCAAAATTTCAAGCAATGTATTAATATATAGGAACTTGGATAAACAACAAATGGGTGTAACACAAGTGTTTTAAGGATTTTTCTTGAAAAAATAAACACTCAAACATGAACTTTTTCTTTGTTAATTGAAACTCTCTAAAACTCTCTCTAGGAGATGAAAAGTTATGAAAAAGTTAGTTCTAAAAGTTGGTTCCCGCACCTTATCAAATCCGGTAAAAGATAGTGGGGAAAAGTAGTGGGAAAATCGTCAAAAACTGCCCAAAAAAAATTCCCGCCAAAACTCGTTCGAACGAGATGTCAGTTCGTTCGAATGACCTGGCCATCTCGTTCGAATGAGATTCCAGTGTGGATCGAACGACGTGTCAGAAAAATAAAATATTAAGTTTTAAGCCCAAAAATTTTTATGGAAATTTTTTATGAGTAAAACAAAGTCATTAAGAAAAAATTAATAAATTACACCCAATAAAACTTATTGCAAGCTCGTATATAAATATATAATGCATTCATACCTTAGGAGCAATGGAACCATGTTGATGACGTAGAAATGAGGCACGATACACACGGCATTTGATGAAGCTTTGTGAACTTGGACGCTACGTCTTCAACTTTAGTATGTCATAGGCTTGAATGATGGTCAATAACTCTATCCTATGACTCAAACGTTTTTGCCCAGAATTGAGCCAAAACTACAAATTACTCAATTGGAAATTTGTGTCCTTACAAATCTCCCCCTTTGGCTATTCCGGGACAAAAATCAACAAAAATCCTAAAGGGCCGTCAAACTCTAATAAACTAAAAAATATCCCACCCAAAATAAAATTAAAATAGCTTGACTCAAAACAACCCAAGGATCAATATCTTTACCGACGATGAAAGTTTCCATTTAGAAGTATTCCTACACACTTAAGCAAACTATCAAACGCATAGGAAATATCAAAAATATTAAATGAAATTAAGATAAATACTCCCACTAGATTAATTCTCCCCTTTATCCACTATGATCAACCTAAGAAGCTAGCGACTCCCCCTAAGTTAAATCTCACAAACTAAGATACGATTACAATAGGATTAGAAACCATTTCTCCCCCTATCATTCTCCCCCTTTTTGTTCAGGAATAGATAAAGGCTAAAGAATCAAAACTTAACTTATCTCCTCCAATTAAAGCATATACTCCCCCTAAACTAAAACAAGGGATGAAAAGAACGGGATAACAAGCTAAAGATGCAATAGCGCATAAAGTGACGAGAACATTAAAGCACATGGGTAACAAAATCATAACTAATCCAACAAATAATAACGGATACCAACTAAGATGCAAGGAAATGATACCAATATGATACATAAAATATTATGCATGTGATATCGACAAAGAATGCAACAAGATAGATACCAATTATGAATTAAAGCATAGATGGACTAGAAAGCAAGGCAAAGACCAAAAAAAATATCAAACAAAATAAGATAAGTTTTTCACACTCGTATGGCAAAAATGTGTCATATGAAAATGGAAGTGTTGGGGTGTGAACTAGCAACAATTAAATTTAAACCCAATCACTTAAAACATGTTCACGGAGTTCTCAATTGATTGAAAACTTCTCACATTTGAATATAACCCCATGTGACAATATAGATTGAACTCAATGAACAAACATACATAATGCATACAAGCCTATACTTTTAATGATTCTACAAACCAATAGAGTCATGACATTGAAATTACACCTAGGATAAACGAACATTGTGCAAACTGTTGATATACCATCCAATCTCCCTCAATAAGCATATATATTCGAATCAATATATCAAACAAAACAGGCATTGGCAATTATTCTTCTTTTTAATGCCATATTTTCTTTTAGGCCTTTGGACCACGTATTTCTTTTAGGTTCATTCCAAACGGTGGCTTACTATTCGCAAAGGATAACAAATCCTTTCAAAGCCTTTCCCCGTGCACATTTATATATAATATTTTTATTTCTCACAAGCGAAGTTAAAATTTCAAGTGAGCTCGTGCATGTGTGGATTGAGGCATAAAAATATAGAATCCATTTAAGCAATACAAAATCCAACTACTCCATGTAAGCATGGTAAAGAACATAATAAGGATTGACAATCTAAACCAAAAGTTCTAGCCACATGAAAGCGTAAAAGAAGGGATTCTAACACACGTATATGCCACACAAAGTGTGTCAAACTAAAATACACAAAAAAAATCTTTTTGAGTTTTTGAAAATTTTTAAACCAAACAACAAAAATATTTACTCAAAAGACACACAAAATCATTTGTATATTTTTTTTTATTAAGCCTAAATTTTAAAAATGAAACACAAATGATAAACAAAAATATTTTTGTATTTTTCATTTAATGCAAACAAAAACGAAGGAAATATAATACAAAAGATAAGCACAAATCATTATTCTAGCATGTGATTAAGCATGGAGCATAGACTATAAAATGACTAAACAAGCAAACATTTAGCATGATAATATAACATGTAGTACAAAAGCTAAAGTATGCAAATAAAATTAACACATTCAACCTTTAGATTTTGCAAGGGAGGAAGCATGTGAAAGTAAATGAGAATCAAATACCCTATCTTGTAAAACCACCAAGTCGGATCTCCTAACCCAAACCAATGACGAATGACTATCTCGGGGGTTAGGAATATTGGCTACCTCGGTTGCCTTACGTTGGGATTTTCAAGGACCTCATTTAAGATCAAAACAAAATTTCATAAGATGACCATTTCGACCATAATGTGCACAAGTAAAAACGCGTCAAAAATTGGTACCTACGGATTGATCTCTAAAGGCTTTCCTAGGTAATTCTCCTAAAACAGGGGTTTTGCCTTTATGAGAAGATTCATTACAAATATCGAAGCCAAAACCACAAGTGTCATTTTTAATTTGGACCGTACCAAAGATTTTATCTAGTTTTTCGGACCTACACCCCAAATCAAATTTGACTTTACTAGAGTGTTTTAATTTATTTTTAAATTCTAAAATGTTAGACTACAATAAAATATTGTGCTCTTAAAATACGAGAAGTTCCTTTTTCAAGGATTCCATTAAACCCTTAAGGCTATCTCTCTCGCCTACTAAATATTCAATCTTCTCACGAAGAGCTCTCTAACGTGTCCTAAGGTCTTCAACCAACACACTATCATCAATAACCTTGACACGCTCTCTTAAACTCGCTTCTAACTTCAAATTTTCTCTTTTTAATTTAATAGATTCTTCATAAAGTTCTTGAAAACCATTTTGAAGTTCACTCACATCAACCAAATTTTCACTTTCACTCTCTCTTTCTTCTCCACTTTCACTACCATAAAAAATAAGGGAATCATAAACTTTGACCTTGGAAGTGCCATGTGTTAAAATTTCATCAATAGAAGAATGCTCATTATCACTCACATGACTAGCCATAAAAGCCACAATGTTGGGCTTAGAGGAGGAATCGGGTCCCTTTTCATTATCACTATAACTAAGGGTGGCATTAAAAGACATTGGTTTCTTACCCTCTCTCCTTAGTTTTGTGGGGAACTCGAAAGCCCTATGGCCATACCCTTCATAACCAAAACACCTATTTGACTCGTCCCTATTTAAATTTTCATTAATAATTTTAGGGATCTTCTCGGATTTTTCATGCGTAGATTTTTCAAATTTCTTGAAATCATTTTTAAATTTATCTTTGTTTAATTAAGAAATTTTTGAAACTTCCTAGCAAACAAAGCCATATTTTCCGAGCCACTATCACTTTCACACTCTACTACTTGTTTTTCCTCTTTTTGGGCTTTTAAATCAATGCCCTTATCTATTTTCTTTTCAGTTTTAGAGGGAAACATGTCCAGTTCATAGGTTTGTAAATCACTTACGAGCTCTTCTAATTTCGTAGAGGCTAAAGTTGGAAAAGAATTTAAAACGATCACTTTTGGAATAAATCTATCCGGTAGGGACCTTAAAATTTTATTTACTACTCGGTTGTCGGGTATTTTCTCTCCCAAATTAAAAGATGAATTAATTATATCGAAAAGTCTAGCATAAAATTCATTAAAAGTTTATTTTTCATTCATTTTGATGGTTTCAAATTGAGTGGTGAGGTTTTGGAGTTTCGAAGCTTTAACGACACTAGTACCTTCATGAGTGAGTTGTAAAATATCCCAAGCTTCTTTAGCGGTTTCACACGTCATAATGCGACAGAATTCATTCGGTGTGACCGCGCTAAACAAGGCATTTAAACCACGGGATTTAAAGTTAGCAAGTTTAAATTCGTTCTCACTCCATCTATCGGCGGGTTTGGGAACACGAGCATTATCTACTAAATGTGTAGGCGGAGACCACCCATTAATGACAGACAACCAAACCCTCTCGTTGATAGATTTTAGTGTCGATTTCATCCGCGCTTTCCAATACGCGTAATTAGAACCATCGAAAATAGGAAATTTTGAAAGTGGGGAAAATTCTATTTTAAGCAAAAATATTTAAAGAATCTTAAACGCAATAATTTAGCGATCCCGCTCTGATACCACTTGTTGAAACACGATGCCCCCCATTTTAAAATCTTTACTACAAAAAGTAATTTCCTTTTAGATGCGGAAGCGGAGATGGTTCAATTAAAAAATTTTAATTTCTTTTCAAATTAAAATTCAACACAACTTAAAGTGAACTTAAATTAATTAACAAATGAATTTTTCACTTTAACATATTAACTCAACTCAAGTCCTAGAAATTTTCCTAAGTCGTATTTTCAATATTACCAAATTAGGTCAAACTAATTTTATCAAATTAAGTGATGACTTGAATTAAATTAACATAAACATTCCCAAATTAATTTAGCACCAAATTAAATATGTAGTGATTTAAACCAATTTTATCTTTTTACCTAAGCATGCATTCTAGGTGATTTTTTTAATAGATAAAATAAACAATAAATCACTACGCCATGATGTACGAGGAAAAATCCACAACGGAAAAAAACCTCGGACGGCCCTAACCTTAAATCCACTAAGTATGGTATTTTACAAGTACAAGCAAAAAGACTTACAACACTCGACTCGTCTCCTTTCAAGACCCGATGTTCCTTCTTGTACCAACCTCCGCTTAGTTGACAATTCTGGACTCCACCGGAACCTTGGAATCCACAAATGAGGAACTAGGAAGCAACCGTCAACCACACATAGTGCCCTTCACCATGTGAGAATGCCGCAGCCAAAACAGACTTCTTCTTCTTTGAGGGATTTAGAAGTAAACCCAAACACTCTTCCAATGGTAGAGATAGAAACTGGTGCCAAAATTCCAAGCAATGTATATATATATATATATATATAGGAACTTGGATAAACTAAGCAAATGGGTGTAACACAAGTGTTTTAAGGATTTTTCTTAAAAAAATAAACACTCAAACATGAACTTTTTCTTTGTTAATTGAAGCTCTCTAAAACTCTCTCTAGGAGATGAAAAGTTATGAAAAAGTTGGTTCTAAAAGTTGGTTCCCGCACATTATCAAATCCGGTAAAAGATAGTGGGGAAAAGTAGTGGGAAAATCGTCAAAAACTGCCCAAAAAAAATTCCCGCCAAAACTCATTCGAACGACTTTTCGTTCGAATGGATTTACTAGCGAGGTTCCAGGATGAAAAAAGGAAAATCTTCAGAAATCTCATTCGAACGACCTGGCATCTCGTTCGAACGACCTGGCACTTCGTTCAAACGACCTAGCAATCTCGTTCGAACGATATTCCAGTGTGGATCGAACGACGTGTCAGAAAAAAAAATATTAAATTTTAAGCCCAAAACTTTTTATGGAAAATTTTTCTTAGTAAAACAAAGTCATTTAGAAAAATTATAAATTACACCCAATAAAACTTGTTCCAAGCTCGTATATAAATATATAATGCATTCATACCTTAAGAGCAATGGAACCATGTTGATGACGTAGAAATGAGGCACAATAAACACGGCATTTGATGAATCTTTATGAACTTGACCACTACGTCTTCAACTTTAGTATGTCATAGGCTCTAAGGATGATCAATAACTCTATCATATGACTCAAACATTTTTGTCCAGAATTGAACCAAAACTACAAAGGACTAAATTGGAAATTTGTGTCCTTACACTAAGGATACTATAAACTGATGCTCTAATACCATTGTTAACCCGCCTTTTTTAATATCGGGTGGCCAATTCTATACTAAAATAAAATAGTAATCTCCATATGGATCATTACCAGTGTTGATGTCAAAAAATTGACTAGATCCAATTTTCTAATCACAGATAAAATATAAGATTACAATATAATAATTAAACAAAACACAGAGACTTTTAATGTGGTTCAACTGTGTAAGAAAGTCTATGTCCACTGTTATCGTATTGATTTCAATGATTACACAAAGCTTGGTATTCTTGTTAATAAGAATATCTCATAATCCGTTTTCCCCTCTTTGATGAAAGGAGTACAATGTATTTATAGTGATCCAGAGATCAAGGGTTGGAATGCTTTTATATATTTAAGCATTTATACCCGTATATAATGAATGTGAAGGTGGGTTATCATCCACCTTCCCCAAACCCTTAAATGTCCTCCCAAAATCTAAATCCCGTTTCTTTCTTTAATTCTAGGTATAAAATGACTTTACTACACTTATACGGGCCCTTTTATGTCTAAAATGCTCCTAGAACCCAAACACAATACCCGAGTACCTATTATGGACTATCTCGAGCCTTCCTCGATCACTAGTGCACTCAAAAAGGCCATCTGAATCCCCTAAATCCAATTATACTAACTTTTCATTAACCAGTCTCGACACATTTTTACCCCAAGCATCGCCCATACATTATATTGATCCGTCGATGTAACACCCTATCTACCAATCACCAATTAAACCGTCGTTATCACTCATACGTGACATATAACAAAATAATATTACTATTTACTTATCACACATAAGTAAATAATAATTGTAAAAAATGATAATCCTTCGACTCGCTAATTAATATTTAATAAAATATAATTTAATTTTTTTCTCCCAATTAAATTAATAAAATAAAGCAATTAATCAATACTAAATTAATGGGTATTACATGTTTGCTTTCACCTTACTTATGTATGTGCATTTTCATACTTGGATGCTTTAAAATAGCCTTTTGACTGGTTTTGTATGTTTTAGTCCCATAAATAGGCGACGTCCTTGTCACTCGTGCACAAAGACAATAAGTTGGACTTTATTTTTGGATTTTAGGCATTTAACTGGGCGAGATCCGCCTATTTTGTTATTTGGTAGGATTCTCAATGCCTTTGCTTAGTCAATACCTACTACGTCAAAGCGATTGCTGAATGTCATTCTGAACTTAATAAATCCCTTAAAGTATAATTTGTGCTATAGATTGAGAATATTGCTCTGGGGAAAGAAGGGAAGAACCTACGTGCCGACTTGGTTATCTATTAGCACATCAATAAGTGGTTGAGTGAGAAGTATCAAAAGCTACAGTGGCAATTCCTCAATGTTCCTCGCAAGGTCTGGATGAATGGGTATATTAAGAAGCTTGAAAGAGACTTTTCAATGTCAAACTTCTTAACATCTTGAGATCCCTTAGATTGGGAATCTACGCCATTATCCTCAACCTTGTCTTTAATAAAGTAATATTGAGTACTAAATACATCCTACATGACGGTGAATGCGATGCGATTATATTCAACAGAAGACTCACTCGTGGAGCCCAATTCAATATCATGACGAGTAGAAATCAACTTCTTATTGCCCTTACTCGTCGTTCTAGTGGACTATCTAATGACTTGTGACCAACACTTTGACATTTGAATCATATCCACAAATCATATATTATCCCTGATTTTTCTTCTTTCAGTTCCTCGATTATCATACCTTATTGGCATTATTTTTCTCAAACCTTTTTTATATATTAATCTTTTCGTGTAAGAATTTTTTTCAGTGTCTCGTCCAATTTTTCTAATTCCTCTTCTTCACTACCAGTCATTTCAGAATCAAAAGACTTGACCTTGTAGGCTTTAAAATAATGACATCCCTCTTAATCGTATAGTTTTTTTAACTCAAAGTTTTGAATACATCTTATTATCTCCTTCACCTTCATGTTATATATTTCACCTACGACATTTAGAGCTGAGACTTGGGGAAGGAACGTAAGTGGTACAGACCTTAGGATTTTCCTAAAGACCCTAGAGTCTAGGATCTTCTCACCTAAATAAAAGTGAGAGCTCATGATATTCTAGAGTTTTGTGTAAAACTCATCTAACGTCTCATTTTCAAGCATCTTGAATAACTCAAATCGGGTGGAAAGATATTGGAGCTTCAATAACCAAATGGTATCAGTATCATCATGATTAAGTTACAGAATGCCCCGTACCTCCTTGGATGTAATACACGTCAAGATCTGACGGAACTCTACTTCAATGACTCCATAGAAAATCGTATAAAGCCCCCTAAAATTGCAGTTAACTAAATTATGCTCATCCTCTGACTAGGATTTCTCAAATTTAGGAAAAGTAGTTTCTCCTAGATAATAAGTTGGGCATTTACACCCCTCAACTACTGTCAACCACACCATCTCTTCTTGGGACTTAAGAAAAAAAATCATACATACCTTCCAGTATGCGTATGTGCTATTATAAAAAATGTTGGACATGTGATTGATTAACCTTCAACAGACAAACCCTTCGAATGCATATTAAAGTAGGATCTGATGCTAGTTTTAAATAGGTATGTACTTAAGGGTTTACCTCCATTTAACTAATTACATCATTAAAAAATTAATCCTTTTTAATTTGAATTTTACCAAATAAAATTAATTAGATTAAATTTCCATGCAAGTGATTGTTTGTGGAAGTAAAATAATAAAGCAATCACAACAATATATAAGGATTTTAGAGTGGAAAACCTCGCAAAAAAAATCTATTTCGCCCAACCCACACAACTCCAATAGTAGTGAATAATGTTCACAAAACTTAATAAGACACAAACACATCTTATATATACGATGGCACTTATCCAGTGTGGTCACCCCCTTGTGTTCTACTCCTTTACATTTTCCCATACAAGTAATGGCTACTCTAGTTTAAGAATCAATTGCACACCCTCTAATGCCTCGATATTTACCAATGCTGGATGATGACGATCTTCCCACGCAATTTGAATGAGCTAATCACCCACAAAAATTTTAGTGCAATTATTCTGCTGGATTAAAATATTCGAAAGGAATGTAAACCTGAAGTGTGCCTTGAAATCATGGAAATTAATAGCTACTCACACTCTCAAAGGAATCTCTTGAAACTAATAAAAGGGTATAGTAAAAATTAGGCTTTATACTTTGAAAGACGTCTTTATAAAGTTATTTATACTTTAGCAGTATAAGAACTTAACTAATATACTCTTCCTAAAAGTATGGCTTTCTCTCAAATCAGGTGATTCGTATCGAATCTTACACATTATTACCCTCGAACTTAGGCATTTTAGCCCCCTCGGGTACTTTAATGTCTATAATTATGCTCATTAATCAGACAACCTCTATTTTATATGCTAACGTGTTATTTGAAATATAATTGAGCTTTTATAGGTATTAAAGTGCTTAGTATGAAGTCTGGGCGCGTTCTGATAAAATTTCGTCGCGATTCGCACGTTCACGGGCATTTTGGTAATTTCACACTTCGGGATTTTTGCACAAAGAATTCACGAAAGTTGTAGCCCTCGGGCCAAGCTTTGCGTGGACATAAACAGTGCACGAATCAGAGTCCGAACGAAGGAAACACGGACCATTAGTCCGAAAAGAATTATAAGAAAAATAACAATTTCATTAATATCTACCATGTCTCTTTTCTTCTTCATTAACAATTTATTTAATACCCCTTGTGTCTCTAACTCGTTTTTTGCAGCAAATCTATTTCGAAAATGGCAATTTTGGTTCCATGCTCGGGTTTTGGGTTTGTCTCAAATTGAGGACTTTTGTCCGAAATTGGAGCTCGATTTTGGTCCACACGAGCAAATGGGTCTCTTTGGCCATATTTGGAGCTTGGGTTTTGGCCATTAATGGTGGAGATGGGTTTTGGGGCAAAAATGGTGGAATGGATATGGAGGTTTTGTTTTGTTGTTCTCGGATAGCAGCATGGGTCTTGGCATTGATGTTGGTTGCGTGTTTTCTGTGGATCTTACATCCATTTGTCTTGTTTTGATTTGCGATTTTGGCCATGGATGTGGCAGTACAGTATGGCTGCAATTTTTGTGGTTTAGCCGTCACCGGTCAATTGCGCCACCACCATCGATCGACCATATTTTCAATTTTTTCCGTAGGACTCAACCAGTGTGGCTTTCCTCTTGCCACGGTCAACCGGTCACCACCCCCGGTCAACCGGGGCCCTATTTTGTGCGACCCTGTTTGCTGCTACTTCCCACTTTCTTTTTCTATTTATCTTTTCCATTTTCTTTTCCTTTTATTTTTAATTGTAACTATTCCCTTTTTCTTTTTCTTTCCTTCCTTTTTTCCAACTTACTATAAATACATCCTTTGGTGTATTTTTGTAAAGGAGAGCACATAATATCTAGTTTCTCTTTCTCTCTCTCTCTCTCTCTCTTAGTTTAGGTTAGGATTAGAGTAATTTTTGGGGTTTATTGTGGAGACCACCCCTCTCCTCATTCGTGTTGAATTTTCTCCATTAATGTAAGTTATCTTCTACTATTCATTATCTTCTTCCACATTCTTAAGCTTTGTTCCTTTAATTTTTAAGCTTATTATTTATCTCTTGCCAGATAATTATTAGTGTTAAATTAATTAGTGTGATATAATTAATTAGTTGCATTTTATTTAATGTCATTTAATATGTTTAGCGACTAATTTAAATTAGGTTGTGTCGCATTGAACTCACCTAGGTTGTTTGGTTTCTTTGCTATGGTGATGGAGTTTTACATGCTTATTTCGATTGGGATGTCCTAGTTATTACGCCTAGGAGATTTAACGGGATATATCACGTATGCCCCGTATTTACGACCTTGCGTGTATAATTTTTGGGGTATTTGTTGACGCTAAAATCTTAGTAGGCTTTTATGCGAATTTAGGGGTGTGACAACCCTTGATTTAATTAATTAATGAAACGAGACGCAGTCTTAATAACTCGTGAAATCCATGTAACCATTTTATACTAATTAACTCGGGTGAGGGATATTCGACGCAGCCTATAGTTTTTATTCATTTTGTTAATTTAGTTTAAAATATACTCTCGCCTAGTATAATCTTTTCTCTGTATTATATTTTATTTTTTAGTTAGCAAAATTATCTTTTGCACTTTTATTCTAGAAATATTAACCCAATTAATTTCTAGCAACTCGTCTCTGTGGATTTTCGATACCTGGACCTGGCCGCTATACTCCCTTGTTGAGTGTAGTCATAAGTTTAGGTTTTTTCATTAAGGCGGTGAACATAAAACAGCGATCGGTGTGTTGACTACACGCTACTTTTCACCCTTAATCACCAGGTGCCTTTGTTTAAATGAGGTCACTTTCAATCGAGGTCCTTACTAATGAAGTTTATTATCTTATCAATTCCCCAGGATGAAAACCAGTGTCCTCGTACGAAACCTGCTTCTTTTGAGGTCCCCTCAATTGAATCGGTTTATCCTTTTCGTTTTTTGATTTTTTTCCTCTTTTGGG
The DNA here is from genome assembly GCA_949130495.1 of Sambucus nigra. NCBI lineage: Eukaryota > Viridiplantae > Streptophyta > Magnoliopsida > Dipsacales > Adoxaceae > Sambucus > Sambucus nigra. The sequence continues at coordinate 127,095,101 of OX422214.1, forward strand.
TCTTGTGAGAAAAATACAAAAACGCTTTGTTTATCTTTTGAGTTTGTTTTTCTTATTAGTTTCATAAAATATTTAAAAACTCAAAAATATTTTTGGTTTATATTTAGTTTGGTTTTACACATATTATGTGGTATATTGGTGTGTTTGAACCCACTTTATTCCATATTTCCATGTGGCTAGGACATTTTATTATGATTTTCAATGCTTATATTTTTCTTAATCATGCTTGCATGGAGTAGTTTAAAATAGCTTCCTTAATGGATTCACTTTGCATATGCCTCCTTACACATATGCACGAGCTCTTTTAAATTTTAACTTCATATGTTACATGAGCTAAGTGAGGTGTTATCCTTACAATCTTATCAATATACATATATATATATATATATATATATATATATATATATATATATATATATTTAATTTGGGAAATTGTACATGTAAGAACCATTTTTCGTGAGTTTTCTATTTTATTGAAAATATGAGTGTGCAGGGGAAAGGGCTACGAATGAAGAAATGTTCCTTATGTGAAAGGCCACCGTTAGCAAGAGTCTAAATATTAAGAGGCAAAAGAAAAGAAAATATTGACAATGCCAAATTTTGGTTTCATTGATTCTTCAATTATATTGTTATCTTTAAAATATGAGAGTGCAAAAATAATATTTCTAAAATATTAAGTATGTTACTATGTTATAAGTTGAAGATCAATGGGTTTGCAAGATAAGTCCTAGTTAATTAATGTTTGGCGCTATTTTCCATTTATGATTTCACTTTATCCGTCACTATGAGTCTAAATCTTTGTTTCATAAAGTGAATGCAATCAAATAGAGCTTTTTGGATATTTTTTTAGTGATTGGTCATAATTTATTTGTTTCTGGTTTACGCCCCATCACTTCATCCTACATATTTAGACACGTCGATATTATGCTAGCGTATAATGCTCATTGTGTTTTGTGTCTTGTTTGTGGTATGTATACCTCTATATATGGTCATGCATATAATTGGTATATTTTGCATATTTAAATATATGGTATCGTTTGTTTTGAGTCTTTGCATTTGCATTTAATCCATGTTTGACATGTATTTTTTATCTTTAAATCATATTGGCATGCTATATGATAATATATGTATCTCGCGTTTCTTGTTTATAATGGTTTCTCATGCTTCATTTTGCATTTAAGTTAGTATCATTTATTGTATCAATATTGGTAATCATTGATCATTGTTTAGATTATTTGTGCTTGTGTTTCCATAATGTGTTTATTCAACTTTATAACATTGCGTGATATTATTCTTTCCTTTATATTTCCAAACGATATAACATGTTCTAACTTTTTCGATTTATGGGGGAGAAATAGTTTAATTTTGCATTCTTTCTTTGTCCAATCCTGAATAAAAAAAGGAGAAACATTATATTTCAATTCAGTTTTATGAGGAGATCATTATTTTAGGGGGAGATGTCTTACCTAGGTGGAGATTGTTAGACGTAGGGGGAGTTTTTATTCTTATAAAAATTTATATTGCTATATTTTGTTTGCATTTGAATGTGTGTTTAAGTGTTCATCTTTGCAACACGCGAAAAAGTTATAAGCGTGTAAAGATACTCAAGGTTTATAAGTTGGTCGAGTTGTATTTTTTCCTTTTGAGGTTGGGGATTGAGTCTTAGATGAGCTTGATGGCCCATAGGAGTTTTTATTTTTGGTTTTATCCCGGAATAACCAAATGGGGAGATCTGTAAGGGCAAATTTCTAATATAGTCAATTTGTATGTATTTTGAATTTATTCGGTGTTTTGACAAAACTATTTGAGTCATAGGTTAGGACTTGAATTGGTTTACCTTTCAAGCCTATGACGTAATTTCTTGAAGACATAGTGGCCAAGTTAGAAGATCTATAAAATTTGTGTCGTGTTTAATGTCATGTTTCGTCTTCACGTTACTAGGATCTCTGAAGTATGGATGCGTAAACATTTTGGTCATTGGATATTATATATTTGGTGTTAAGATTTTATAAAATTATTTTTAAAATGTTTTGAAATGACTTCATCACTTTTAATATTTATAAGAAGAAAAATATTTGTCTCGCATCTTTGTTAGAATGAGTTATGGTATGTCGTTCAAACGAGATTTGGCACCTTGTTAGAACAGGTTCCAACGAACTTCGAATAAACCAACTTTGCCTTTGTTGAAATCTCGTTGAATATCTCGTTGGATACGTGTTCGAACGAGATGATATACTTCATTCGAATAAGGTTCGAAGTCGTTCGAACGAGCTTCCATTTTCTAGTTAAATTCGAGATTTTCCAAATTTCTTTTCATCCTTATCTAGTTTTTGGAAAACCTCTTATAAATAGGAGTGTGGACCAGGAGTTTTACAAAAGATAAAATCCTATGTTTTGAGTTCCCAAACTCTACCAAAATTCTTTATGGTTTTACCAAAGCCCTACTTTACACCCAAACGATTTTTAGATCCAAGTTTCATTTTATTATGCTTTGAGATATAGTTCGTGGGAACATTAGTTTATTCTCCTTATCTTTTTTAGGATTGTTTCGTTGTGGTGGACTCCGTATTCACTGACATGTATTCATACAATTGACGTCGTATGTCATGGTTGATGTGTTGTTTGGTAGATATCGAAGTGTATGTAGACTCACGTGTTGTGACAGTTCACATGTGAAATCCTATGTGTCACTATGCAGAGGTTCGAGGAATGAAGAGCATCAAGTCTTGTGAGGGCTTCGATCTATGTTGTAAGTCTACTGTCGTGTCCTTTATAATTCTATACAGTCATCAATTTGCATGGTTGTGTCGTCCGAGATTTTTTCCATTTGGTTTTTCTTCGTACATCGGATGTTATGGTTTGAATTACTTATTTTATCCTACACTCACCTATATGCATGTTTAGGTTAAGATAAAATCAGTGAGTCTTTTTAATCACAACATGCTTAACATTGGTGCAACATTTTACTTTTGGGTAATCTTTTTAAGTTTAATATTTAATTTAAAAAATATTAAAAATTGGCTTTTGTTTAGACCATTTGTATATCTTGCTACTTCATATCGAAACCGAGAGTGTCTCAATGCACTTTCATATGGATCTTAATACCCTTTTCAATGGTCTATACCATGCACGAATATGCCTAATAGTTCGTATTTACTTACCATTTCACTCTGGAATCCTAAACCGAAGATCACCGAACGTTTTCAAAATCTGTTTGACTTTAATACATTTTCCTAACCGAGGGTAACCCTGTGAACTTCGATATGGCTCTGAATACCATTTCTAATGGTCCATACCGTGTGCAAATCTACCTTAATGTTCACATTTACTTGTCTTTTTACTCTCAAAAACCAATCTAGAAGTCACCGATCACTTTCGAGCTTCGTTTGAGTTTGGTCAAATCTCAGTCATGAGAGTTTCTTAATGAACTTTTGTAGACCTCTAATTCTCTTTTCAACGGTCCCTGTCGTGCGCAACGGACTTATGATTTGTATTTTATTCTTATTTTTTCAAAAAAAGTCCATTTCATAATGCCTACAGGCACCCCTGTCCCTCTACCTATCTTCATAAGAGTACTTTACTTAGCCTGCAAGTCAATGGATATGTTAATAAGAAGGCCTAAATTATGTCGATTGGCATACCCCCAACCCTAAAAATTTCCTATATAAGGAAGTTATGACGTCATTGTCAAAGGGACCTTCTTTTCCATTTCCCAAGACCTCCTATTCTCGAAATCAGTGAGTAGATTTTTACGCATCCCTTTTAAAACATTCCTCCAATATTTGATTACATAATCCATACACTTCAAGCTTCATAGAAGGTCTAAATCCTATTCATTATTACTTACTACTTTCTTGCTATTACTCACTTTTTTTTACCTTATTAGTACATTGTTAACATTTAGTTGTCATTTACTCACCTCAATCACCTTTTTACTATTTATATATATTTACCAAATTTATTTTCATAAACTCAAAAAAACAAAAAATATGATTTGATCCTTAAACCTTAAATTAGAACTTTCCTTCCATTTTTACTACACTTACCTCACTTGTGCACGTTTTTCAGCAAACCAAAATAAGAAAATTCTAGTTTTGGGTTCATGGGTAAAATTATACCCTTATGTATTTTCAAACTACATGGACTTTGATGCCATTTTCAGCTACGTATGCGTCTCAAGTTTTTCAGGAAATTGGAATCCTCTTTTTTTACCTTTTTCACTTTATTCATTCTTACTTTTATTAACATCATATATATATAAGTTCTTAGTAACCCTGTCAGACATGCATATTCACTTCTTAAAGTGAATCATGATTCGGTGTGCTTCTCACATTCCGGATACTTTTTTTAAATTATTTTTCTTTTCTTTTTTTATACTCCATAGAACTACTCGTCCCCGTCTTCTCCATGACGTGGGCATGATGATTTATTTTCTCACCTATTTCTCTCCACACACATGATACACACAAAATAGTGTTTTTGATAAAAGGAGGACATTATTATAGCCCGTGAGAGATTGAAAGGGCGGAATGGGTGCCTAATGCCTTTACATTCCATAACTTTGTCCGCAGACTCGTGATCAATTTAGTTTCGTATACATCCGTTTGACTTATGATGTCGTTTCTTCGAGGACGGCTACATCTTTTGTATGTTTTGATCAAAATAGACTTGCGACTCCATTCTTTTTATTTTATATCCCTTAATAACGGCCGATTATGTCCGTGGGAGCCCGCTAATATTATGCAAGTAGCGAAAAGAGGATTTTCTTTCCTGATCTCCGCATGTCATTTTTCTCTCGGGGCGAACCCTTTAAATCTCGGATGAATATAGAATCAAACATGTCGATTTTAATTGACGAGAGCATTTCAAATATGATGAACTTGCAATTGATTCTATTAGTGAAAAAAATTATAACAATCCCATTTATTCCAACGAATCAAGGAAATCCTTATCATTATAAAAAATTTGGAGGATCAAAGTTGTGTGCGTTTTATCGATGAAAAATATTCAATGGGAGATGTTTTAAATGTATACACTAACTGTTTTGTAACGTATACAAAAAATTTGGAAAAATTGTGCTTTTTTGTATTGCATAAGAGAAATTTATTGTTGAGTAGTTGGTGTTGTATATGCAAGTTTTTAATAATGCATACATGATTTTTTTGGAATTTGTATGTAATTAACGTATACAAAAATTTTGGAAAAATTGTGATTTTTTGTATTGTATATGAGAAATTTATTATTGTATAGTTGGTGTTGTATATGCAATTTTTCAATAATGCATACATGATTTTTTTTGGAATTTGATTATGATTTTTTAATCTATTTATTATTTTTTTTATATAATGTTTATGTGTTAGTTCGTGTTACTTATGACTTATAAAATATGTACTAAGGTATTTTAGATCATTTATTATCCTCTAATGAGGTGTCCGACTTTAATGCCCAAAAAATATGACATCGGACTATAGTGAAAATATGAAGGGAATAAGGAGTAGATTGAAAAAATATTGCTGACGACAGAGTGAAATGCCAATTTCTCAAAAACTAAAACAATAATTGGTACCTTTTAAATCTCACTAGTTCATAGCCATACTTGAAGAAAAATATGTTGGAATTTTACTATGGAAAGAACAAAATAATAAATTAATTTCTACAAGGCACGTTCTGTGAACGCTGTCTTTTAGGTAAAATTTCTCCCAATCCTATTGAGACAGAATCGTGAGTACACTTTGGATTTTATAGAATTTTCCTTCAGAATACAATGCAGTGTATGAACAGTTTGTTTGATTCAAACTATGACTGTTTGATCAAACCGAGAACACTTTGAATTTGTAATCTGATAATGCCAAAACAGAAGGCTGAAACTCTTTTTATAACCATTTATGTGATTGTTCTTCAACGTGCCAAGTGCGCGTCAAAACGCGCAATGCACCCTAAGTCGCCCAATCGCCCTTTCGGGCGCCACATGTCGCGATTGGTGGTGCTTAAGCACCACTGCAATGCGTAGGATCATAGCCTCTTGTTTGATTTGTCAACTAAGAATCTTAGTTGTCCCTTAGTTGATATACCACTTACTTTTTGGGATACACTTCCAATATGAAACAATATGGGATTTTGAGCACTCTCATATCTTTCATACCCTTTTGCTCATTTTTCTTCCTTCTAAATAAAGCCCAAACTATATTTAAAATAAAACATCAATTAATATAATAAAATTAACAACTAATGTTTAAAATAAAACACCAATTAATATAATTAAAATATTATATTATATTGAAATTTCCAACAAAATATACATATTAATCTCTTAAAGGAGATAATATACATTTCATGCGGAAATCAAATAGAAATTACCCATCCCTTCCTCCTTATAATATATAGTATATATAGCACAGATATAGAGCCAATTTATATATATATATATATATATATATATATATATATATATATATATATATATATATATATATACAGAAAGGATCTCATGCATACCCAGTTTGCATACCCTCCGTGCGGACCATTTTTTTTAAATAGTAAAAAAAATAATTTTGGGCTGATTTTTTTTTATGGTTTTTAAACATTTCAGTAGGACCATGAAAAAATAATCAGCTCAAAATGAATTTTTTTGCTATTTTAAAAAAATCGGTCAAACTTTGTCAGTTTTTAAGTTGTTTTTAAGTGGTTAAAAACTGACAAAGTTTGACCGATTTTTTTAAAATAGCAAAAAAAATCATTTTGAGTTGAATTTTTTTTTATGGTCCTATTGAAATGTTTAAAAACTATAAAAAAAAAATTAGATCAAAAATATTTTTTTTACTCTTTTATCAAAATTGGTCCGCGCCAGCGGTATGCAAACTGGGGTATGCATGAGAACCGCTCTCTCTCTCTCTCTATATATATATATATATATATATATTGCATTGAACCTTTAAGTCAGTACTCTTTTCGTGCGAGTATTAATTAGAACCTTAAGTCAATACTCTTTTTGTGCAAGTATTTTGTTTATATAACGCTAACCTCCGGAGAATCTGGCCTCAACATCAAACATGTAATGGTTGAACCAATCACAAGTTATAAGTCCATTCAAAACATGAAAATTTGTTATTTAGAAAAATGAATGATAAATAAATAAAAGATTCACAAGGACAAAAATATGCATGTGATCACATGGTCCCTTTCGGTCGGTTCCACCATACACGCATGATTAATGTGAAAAATACAATATCAGACATCATTTTTTATAACTTATGTATTGGCTTTTTCTCGTTTGTACCTGAAAATTTTCTTAAAAATTCACCCATCCCCCACCCCCTAAAACAGGTTCATGCTCATCATGGACAAGAAAAGAATCGGATATTGTGTGCACCACGGTGGTTCATTGGCTGATTGAAAGATATATTATTTTATCTCTTCCCCAGTTTAGTAATCATTGAATGAATCGCCACCAGAGACGGCACTCGAGCTATTGTTTTTTCAAACCAACTCATTTGTGCCAAAACTTTGTGCACATTTCCAGTTAGTATGTAGAATATTTAAACAAACACACATTTTTTGCATATAGTACTACCCATATTCTGTTAACAAATGTTCCACGTCTTCTGGTGTGCTTGGAGCATAATTTCTGACAAAAAATATTTGTTCTTTAAATTTTTTAAAAAGTATAAGGGGAAAATTATAATTTATAACATTGGTTGAGGGTGAAAATATGATAACTATAAGAAATTTAAAAACCCTATTTGGCCTGTTCACTTTAATCATTTGGATGTTAAAGTTTAATGCCTCATTTCTTGTGCCATTTTCACTTTAAAGTCATTTAACAAAAAAAAAAGTAATTTATTTTTCATTTAATTTTTTCGCAAATATATCTCTATATACTATAAAATGCAAAACAAGGCATTTATGAGCATTTAAAATTCCTCATCATTGAGAGTGTCCACGTGGCACTCTATATTTTAAGACTATTAAGATATCCACGTGGCCAACTCAATTACACCACGAATGCAAATGCACTCTTAAACATTTTCTATACCCCGACTTCTTATTTCCATGGGCATTAAAGATTTTGTCTCTTTCCCTCCCCCTCTCTCTTATTCACTTCACTTGGCCCTTTAGTTTAGTTCATATGAATCCCTCTTGAACCGTTTTATTTTCAGCAAATTATTTATTTATTGATGATGCTGGAATTAGCACCACCAGATAAGGTGTTTTCAAGCTTAATCTAAGAACAACAATGGCAGCGTAGTTATGTAAAAGGTAAGAGAATGAGATGAGGAGAAGGAGAGAGTACACCAGGATATAAGTGGTTCAGCCTAGATTGGCCTACGTCCACTGTGTGTGTGTGAATAATCTCACTGCAATAAGGCTCTAATGGCCATGGATACAATCTCTCAAGCTTTCTCTCTCTACTGTGTATCTAGACAGAGTTTCAGCTAGGGTTGAATATATGGGATCCCCCTTGCAAGGTAGAGGATTACCTCTATATATAGTACCTAGGGGGTGTAATGTACCCTCCATGCATGCAATGAGCATGTGTGTGGTTACCTCACCAATATGGGAGTGACATCTATCACTGTCACATGTAGAGAATGATGATGCAATATTCTCCCCACGTGTGGGGAATAATCTTGTTATAACTGATTTGTGTCCACGTGTCCTTATCTAAATGTCAGCAGGTGCTCGGCTATCCCGTCTGGGGTATGACCTCGGCCTTGGTGAGGCCGAGGTTGGTGAGTCTTGATACCTGTTCAGTCCGAGGATTCCATGGAGGTCTCGGCCTAATCCTGGCCGAGACAATGGGCAAGGTCGGCCTGAGACGAGGTTGAACTGGTGGCTTGATGAGGTTGCTGGTGGCTACCTGCGAGCTCGGCCTACATCTGGCCGAGGTTGCCATTCCAAGGTATAAGAGAATGCTGTCGATCCTTGTGACATCCCTTGGAGAGGCTCATGGTAGTGTCGGCCCTGGACGACCTTGCTATGGCCGAGGTCTGATATCGCGTGCCCAAGACTCGTCCAACGTCGGCCATAATCTTGGCCGAGGTTGGTGTCTCTAGGCCGAGGTTGGTGTCTCTAGGCCGAGGTTGGTGTCTCTAGGCCGAGGTTACACTTGGGGCATATCAATCACCCCCCAGCCCTTAGCCATATGTGAGAGCAAGTGACTAAGGGATTACTACACCTCCGAGGCCTGTCTGTTACAAGCCAATACATGCTTGACACTTGTCCAATGCTGGAACATGCTTGCTTGGTAGGCGTGTGCTATCAGCCGCCCTTTGGGGCTCCCAAGGCAATGATGGGCCTTGGGAGTTGTGCCTGAGTATATAAGGGTTTTGAACCCTTCTTTCCTTCTTTCTTCTTCATTTCTTCCATTTCAGTCGCTCTCATTCCTGCAGCTTTTCTCTCTCTAGAAAGATCTTGGTTCAAGGCTTTTGGGTGGTGATTTCTCGCGTCTTCTCCTCTCTTCCTTACCATTTCATCCTCAGGTAAGGTCTACCATACTTTTTCCTTCATTTTTCCTACAAGCACCCTTATTTTCGTATTTTCCGGCGAGTTTCTTAGTTTTCCGGCGACACCACCATAATTTCAGGCGAGCTATTCTTGCCAAATTTAAGTAGTTTGATCTTTAGATTCCTTTGCTTTATTAGCCAGCCTTGTTTGTAATTTTTGGAGTTTAGGAAAATCCCTAAGTGTAGTGTCGTCCTCTGATGCTCAGACCCTTATATCAGCTTCTTGAGGAGTTCCCCTCTCTTAGAGAGAAGACTTTAGAAAAGATTAGGCAAATAGAAAGAGCACAGGAGGAGGCTCGTAGATCGCAAGAGTTTCCCATTAGACCCATATTTCCACCACCCCTGAAGGTGATATATCCTGACCCCCCGTAGAACTTCTATCAGACAGAGGTTCCTACTGATCCCATACCTATGTCTGAGTCAGAATCGTCTACCTCAGACCCCATGTCTGTGGATTCCTTTCAAGAGGCCATGCACTTCACACCTAGCCCTGATCAGGCCCCTGATCAGGCCGAGGTCTCCAGCCGAGCCTCGTCCCATAACCACTCAAGCACCTCAGGGTCTTCCTCAGAGGTTTAAATTCTCGAGCCAAGTGTGGCCATTCCACCACTAATTGACTTCATCCCTATGTCGGCCGTCACCGGGGCAGAGTTTGCTCAGAGGTTTCCGAGTTACCCATCAACATCTGCTCCAGCCGACGTTGAGTTGGATGATGATGAGGTTGAGAGCGATGTCGACGTCGCTGAGGCGGCCGAGATCGAGAGTACTATTACTGAGGTAGACATTCTCTACTTCAGATTTCTATATTCTATCAGCCCCTCAATAAAACTTAGGAGACCTCTGAGGGAAGAGAGGGCTTATCATGGCCGAGACGGCGAGATCTATTTGTACGAGCAGATGTTCAAGTTGGGGTTCCGTCTGCCCATTCACCCCATTATCAAGTCCATCCTTTCTTATATTAATTTGGCCCCCTCCCAACTCTCTCCTAATGCCTGGAGAATCCTAATAGGGGCCATAGTGTTATGGAAGGCTGTCCACCACTCAGACCTTCCAGTTCAGGTCTTCGTAGGTTGTTACGTCCTTTCCTCGGCCAAAAATCATCCGAGCTACTACCATTTTGTAGCTCGGAGGCCTAAGAAGAAATTGCTTCAGGTGACCCAGACTTCCAACCATAACTGGAAGCCTCGGTACTTCTTTGCTTCAGGGCCATGGGAGTTTGGCCCATGTGTTCCCTCGTCCAATCTGGAGCAGAGGATGCCCCTGAGATGGGGTCAGGTCACCATGTCTGCCAGGGCCGACCCTGGCCTAAGCCTACAGAACCTCCAGAAGGTGAAAGCCCTTCAAGATCAGGGGGTACATGGTCTATTTGTCAGGTTCGAACACTTGATGACTCCCCACTTCCTCTCTGGGACAGGTCTGGGTGGAAGTCCCCTTGCCGAGCTTGGTAAGCATTTTTGTTTTTCAAGTATAACCTCTGAGTTTATTCATATCTGATTATCTAACTCAGGTCTACTTATTTTTTGCAGAGCGACCAAAGGACATTCCAGACGAGCTTTGGGAGATGGCTGCACCAAGCTTGACAAGACTTGCCAAGAAATCAGGTCTTAACGTTCTTCCCCCAGCTCCCTCTGCCTCTAAGCCCCCAGCCAAAAAGAAGAGGGCTGCCGAGGGTCATGCCCCTGAGGATCAGAGGTCGAAGAAGAAGACTACTGAAGTTTCCATCCCTATCTCTTCAGCTGACATCTTGTCGGCTCGTCTGGATCAGTTGAAGTTAACAGACAGTGTAGTCGGCCACAGTATACAGGCCCTGGATGCCATCGGCTCTGTAATGACCGAGGCTGATAAACGCTTCTACAGGTCTATGGACACCCCATTGCTGGTTGAGTTCGGCCTTCACAGAGCCGTTCAGGTATGATTTGATACTTCATTACAAATTCTTCTAAGTGTAACATCTGATTCTTCTTCAGCTTATTCATGATCACTAAATATGCAGGGCTTGACCGCTATGCACCATTTATCCAACTGGACTCTGAGGAAGTTGCCCCTCATCCAAAAGGGCCAAGAGGCCAAGTAAGTCCAGAGTACTCTGAATGCAGAGATCGAGCGCCTTAAGTCTGAGCTGAAGGACTCTGAGGAGAAGGTGAAGGGGTTGGAGAAGGACATCTCCCAGCTCGGCAAGGATCATACTGCTGCACTAAAGGCTAAGGACGACGTTCTGCAGTAAAAGGTCAACTCAACCGTCAGACCTCGTCAAGGATCATACTGAGGCCAGACCTCGTCACCACTGAATGGTGTTATGAGGGTCTGAGGTCATCACCTAAGATGTTATCCTCATAATAAATCTTCACCAAATTAATGATGTTAAGGGTCTGAGGTCATCTCATTATGGTGTCTGAGCTCAGACCTTGTCACCACTGAATGGTGTTATGAGGGTCTGAGGGCATCACCTAAGATGTTACCCCCGTAATAAGTCTTCACCAAATTAATGATGTTAAGGGTCTGAGGTCATCTCATTATGGTGTCTGACCTCAGACCTCGTCACCACTGAATGGTGTTATGAGGGTCTGAGGTCATCACCTAAGATGTTATCCTCATAATAAATCTTCACCAAATTAATGATGTTAAGGGTCTTCACCAAATTAATGATGTTAAGGGTCTGAGGTCATCTCATTATGGTGTCTGAGCTCAGACCTCGTCACCAATGAATGGTGTTATGAAGGTCTGAGGTCATCACCTAAGATGTTATCCTCATAATTAATCTCTGATCTAAGAATGTAGCAAGAACTGTCATGGGAACTGATCTTCATTAATAACCTCTTCATAATAAGATGGTACATTTACATAAAACTCTATGCACCATCATATGTAATATCTCTTTAGGTGATCAGCATTCCATGGGTTAGTTAAAGGTTCTCCTTCTAGGTTTTCTAGCCTGTAAGTGCCAGGCACAACCTCTTCTGTCACTTTGTAGGGGCCATGCCAGTTTGGGTGAAGCTTGTTTACTTTCTGTAGGGTCTTCTTCATCACTAGGTCTCCTACTGTAATGGGTCTTGACTTCACCCTCTGGTTATAGAATTTCGCTGCCCTCTGCTGGTAGGCTGCTTGTCTAACCTCTGCGTCCTCTCTTCTTTCTTCGATAAGATCTAAGTCTTGCCTCCTCTCTTCTCCATTATTATCAGGGTCGTAGGTCTGAATCCGATGAGTTGGGAGTCCTACTTCCGTTGGTATGATGGCCTCTGAACCATGTGCCAGCATAAACGGGGTTTCTCCTATTGGTGTCCTTGTCATGGTTCTGTAGGCCCATAACACAGCGTAGACCTCTTCAGTCCATCTTCCCTTCGCATCTTCTAACCTCTTCTTGATTCCGTCCAAGATAGTTCTGTTTGTGACCTCGGTCTGACCATTTGCCTGAGGTCGACCAGGAGATGAGAAGAACTGCTTAATCCCTACTCTTAGGCAGTACTTTTCTAAGGAGGAGTTCTTGAACTGGGTCCCATTACCTGAGATGAGAGTGTTTGGGAGGCCATATCTGCATATGATATTCCTTCAAATAAACTGGACGGTCTTCTTCTCTGTGATTGTTATCATCGGCTCTGCCTCCACCCACTTTCAAAAGTAGTCAATGGCAACTATCAAGAATCTATAGTTGTTGACAGCTCTTGGCAAAGGTCCTACTAAGTCAATTCACCATACCGTAAATGTCCATGGAGAAGAGATTGACGTCATAGGCTGATGGGGTTGATGAGGTATAGTGGAGAACCTTTGTCATTTGTCGCACCTCTTCACGTAGTCTGCAGCATCCTTGGACAAGGTAGGCCACCAGTATCCCTGAGTGATGATCCTCTTGGCCAGGGGCCTTCCCCCTATGTGGCTAGAGCAAGAACCCTCGTGAACCTCCTGTAAGACCCGGGGAACTTCTATAGGATGCACACATCTGAGGAGAGGCAATAGAAAACCCTTTTTGTACAAGACGTTTCCTACCATTGAGAACTTGGCAGCCCTATATCTCAACTTTCTCCTTTCTAGTTTGGACTCAGGCAGCTCTCCCTCTCTTAGGTATCTGACGAGCGGGTCGATCCATGAGTCTCCTAGGTTCAAATTATGACAAAGGTTACATACCTCTTCCTCCTCGATGGTTGCCTTTCTCAAGACCTCGATCGGAATGGTCCTTCCCATATCTGTCTTCATTGTCGAGGCCAGCCTTGCCAATGCATCAGCGTGATTGTTACTTAGTCGAGGCACTCTCTTCAGTTTTGCTTCTTCAAAATATTCTAACAACCTTCTTACCCTCTTTAAGTACCTGGCCATCCTTTCGTCTTTGGCCTCGTATATCCCCAGTACTTGATTGACAACCAACCTTGAGTCGCTATGGAGTAGGAGTCGCTTTATGCGAAGAGTTGTTGCCAATAAGAGACTTGCTATCATGGCCTCATACTCGGACTTGTTGTTCGATGCCTGGAAGTTAAATCTCAAGGCGTATTCAATGTTGGCGCCATCTGGAGCTGAGAGTATTAGCCCCGCACCGCTTCCACTATCACAGGAAGAGCCATCAACGAAGAGGCTCCAGACGTCTGTATTTGATGAGAAGACCCCTTCTGTCATAACTCCTTGCTTGAAGAGGTATCGATCCTCTTCGTTATCTTCTATTTTGCCCCGGGTTTTACCTGAGATGACCTCTTCCTGACCTCAAAAGACGTTTGGTGCCGTCTCTTCTGAATTTCGGAAGACACTACGGTTTGTCTCTTCGGCATCCTCTAGGCCTTTCTCCGTCTTGGCCTCTTCCCAGGTGAATTATGCAATAAAGTCTGCAAGGGACTGTCCTTTGATGGTTGTCCTAGGCTCGTAGGTAAGATCATATTCTCCTAATTCAATGGCCCAGGTCATTAATCTCTTGAACTTCTCAGGTTTATGCAGGACCTGCCTTAGTGGGGAGTCAGTGAGGACTACCATGGAGTGAGCTTGGAAGTAAGGCTTCATTTTTCTTGAGGCATGTATTAGGGCATAAGATAACTTTTCCATACGGGGATAATTTTGCTCAGACCCTTGAAGGGCCTTACTGTTGAAGTATACAGGCCTTTGGATCCCATCCTCTTCCCGTATGATGGCCGCGCTGATAGCTGATTCAGAGACTGCCAGATACACAAACAACCTTTCTCCTACGATGGGCCGAGATAGCAATAAGGGAGACCCTAAGTAGTACTTGAGTTGGTTGAAGGTTTTTTCACACTCTTCGCCCCATTGGAAGGCCTTTCTTAAAACTTTAAAGAATGGGAGACACTTGTCCGTCGCCCTAGAGACGAATCTGTTAAGCGCAGCCACTCTCCCCGTGAGTCTTTGGACATCTTTGATACTCCTAAGAGTCTTCATGTCAAGCAACGCCTTAATTTTTTCAGGATTCGCTTCGATCCCTCTCTGGTTGACAATGAATCCCAAGAACTTCCCGGCTCCTACCCCGAAGACACATTTCGCTGGGTTGAGTTTCATCTTGTATGAGTCCATCACATCGAAGGTCTTCTCAAGGTCTGCTACATGAGTGCAAGCTTTCAAGATTTTTGTCAGCATATCATCTACATACACTTCCATGGTCTTCCCTATTTGCTCTTCGAACATCTTATTGACAAGACGTTGGTATGTTGCCCCTGCATTTTTCAGACCGAAGGGCATCACTTTGTAGCAGTACGTCCCTTTGTCGGTAATGAAAGTTGTCTTCTCTGAGTCTTCGGTATCCATGAAGATTTGGTTATAGCCTGAATACGCATCCATAAAGCTCATGAGCTCATGTCCTGCTGTAGCATCCACCATCTGATCTATCCAGGGTAAGGGGTAGCTGTCTTTTGGGCAAGATCTATTTAGGTCAGTGAAATCCACACACATTCTCCACTTCCCATTGGCCTTGGGCACGATGGCCGCATTCGATAGCCACTCCGGATAGGTAACTTCTCTTATAAACTCAGCCTCTTCTAACTTTTTCACCTCTTCACAGATGACGTTGTATTTTTCCCTGGAGTAGACTCTTCGTCTCTGCTTGATAGGCCTGGCATCTTTGGCTACGTTGAGTTTGTGACTCATCACTTCAGGATTGATGCCAAGCATGTCTGCGTGACTCCATGCGAAGACACTATGCCTCTTCCTGAGGAAGTTTATCAGCTCTTCCTTGATTTCCGGATTAAGGGCTTTGCCGACCTGGATGGTTTTTTTCGGCTCGTCCTCATCGAGGACGATGGATTCTACCTCTTCCGCGGCCTCTCCCTTCTTCAATTTTATTTTATCTCTTGGATCAAGAGTATCAATGCTATAAGTGGTGGTGGCCCTCTTATGGGCTTCTCTCTCTTCGGCCGAGTTGAAGTAACATTCTCGCACTGTGGTCTGGTCACCTTGCACTTCCCCTACCCCATAAGGAGTCGGGAATTTTAGCATCTGATGGACCGTTGATGGCACAGCCTCGAACTCCCTAAGGGCCACCCTTCCTATGATGAGGTTATAGGCCGAGAAGACACTCTCGTCCATCACGAAGAAATTAATCCTCCTGATCAACCTCTTAGGCCATTCGTCACCCATCCGTACGTCCGTCTCATACATGCCCAAGGGGTGAACCTTTTCACCACTGAAGCCTATCAGGGGGTGGTGATAGGGGACCAGTCTTGCTCTACTAAAGCCTAAGCTCTTGAAGTAAGGCCAAAACATCACATCTGCCGAACTCCCCCCATCCACGAGGATCCTCTGCACCTCATATCCATGCACCCTTGTCGTTATGACCAAAGGGTCATCATGGGGTGCTAAGATACCTCTGAAGTCGAGTCTGGAGAACCCAACTACGAGGGTGTTTATGTCTACTTTCTTCCTCTTTTGTACTGTATCGGAAGACGTTAGATTCACAACTTCAAGCTTGGCCACTGATTTGGCCTCGGCTACATGAGCCTTCCTATCAGCTACTTCAGAGCCACCACCTGCAAATCCTCCGCATATTGTGCCAACACCGAAAGAGATCATACCAACCCTCTTCACCGGGGTGTTGTCATCCTTTGTGGGAGACCCGGATCATCTTCATCATCACCTTCTGAATCATCGTCTCTTCGGGACGGGAAGTTATCACGGCATCTGTCATTCCTCCTTTTCTTATGGTCATCTCTTCCACTCTTAGGAGCCTTACCGTCTACATATTTTCTCAATTTCCCAGATTTTAACATCTTCTCAATCTCATCCTTCAAAGCGAAGCATCTATCTGTGACGTGACCATGATCTTGGTGGAACTCACACCATAGGTCTTTGTTCCTCTTATGTGGTGGAGCTTTCAGCTTCTCTGGCCATCTTAAAGCCCTGTCATTCTTGATCTCGTTGAGGATGTGCTCACAGCTCACAGTAAGAGGAGTATAGTGAGCGAACTTGTCATCACCCGATCTCTTCTTCCCATCTTTCTTGCTTTGGGACTTTCCACTGCCACCGCGGTTCTCATCCTCATACTTGGCGGCCATTGCCTCTTCCGCATTCATTACTTTCCCTACGGTTGCCAGCTGCTCCGCCATAGACCTAGGGGGCTCTTCCGCCAGTTTCCACAATAGATTCCCCTTCTGGAGACCTCCTATAAGGGCAGTCATGGCTATGCTCTCTTCATAGTCTTCGACCTCCAACTTTTCTTTGTTGAATCTTGCTATGTAGTCTCTTAGGCTCTCACCCTTGGCCTGCTTGACATACAACAGGTGGGTAGTCTTCTTTTGAGGCTTCACCCCAAAGCAGAAGTTGTGGATGAATCGCTCAGCCAAGCCTTTGAAGTTCTCAATTGAGTTCTTCGGAAGGGAGGTGAACCAACTGTGTACAGCCCGTGTTAAGGTCCCAGAGAAGGCTCTACACTTCATCTCATCAGGTATCGAGTAGATGTCTGCTGCCGATTGATACATCTCGATATGATGCACAGGGTTAGTGCTGCCATCATACTTGGGAGACACCGTAGGAGGCTTGAACTTAGCTGGGGTTGGGAACCCCACTATCCTAGCCACAAATTGGGAGCCCTCTGAGTAACCCCTTTGCAATGGGTCCCTGCTTTTAATGAGGTCTCCTATCTTCTCCTCGAGGCGTTGGATAGAATCATTCCATGGTCTTCGGCCATCGACTTGGCCGAGGTTATCCCCTGCTACCTCCTTGGGATGGACCGAGGGTTCCCCTACCACGATACGTTGGCTGTTGACCTCTTCATGTTCCCTGCCTCTTCTTTCACAGTGTCGGCCTTGGTCTGGCCGACCCTGCCTGTTCCCTCTCTGAGAGCCTGCTGCGCTCCTTGATCTCGACAGTCTCTGTCCTAGGTCATTCACTCGAAGGTCGACCCTCTGCTTAACCTATCAAAGGCTGACCCTCTTTGCTGGGCCTCTTCACCTCTTCGGCCGACACAACCTTGACTTTGCCTAAGAGGTCATACAGTGTTATTTGACACCTCATACGGCTCCCAACAGTCTTCCGGGGTTTCTTCCGCCTCTAGATCGTCATACCTGTCCTCTAGGCAAGGGTTTCCTTGCCTCCCCAGGCGCAAGCGCCTAGGGTCAGCAACGTCCCTTCTCCGCTGGGGTGCAGGCTGGTCCTTTATTGGTGCCTGGGGTGGTCCCCTGGCGTCAGTATGAGGCTGAACAGCCGTCGAAGTGATCATATCCGGTGAGACTCCAGGTGGCCTCATCATAGTTTGGATGAGCTGTGCAAATTTCTCCTGCATAGCTTGTTGCGTTGCAGCTAAAGACCTCAAGGCTGCAGCTACCTCCACCATTTCGGACTGGGGGGCGCCTGACTGGAACTAGGCCCTCCACCCCCGGGCGGCGGAAGAGGCGGTGGTAAGTCTGGTGCCATATGTTAACACTATAGAGCTTAAGTAGCAGATGAGCTTAGTACCTTACAGGACCTCTTTCAATGGTGAAACAGCTCCGCGCTAGGGGGAGGCCTGGTTCACCACCAGAATCTCCGGTGAGGTTAAGCAGAAAAAGAGGAAGAGATAGCTTCTCTCTTCCCACAGACGGCGCCAAAATTATGATGCTGGAATTTGCACCACCAGATAAGGTGTTTTCAAGCTTAATCTAAGAACAACAATGGCAGCGTAGTTATGTAAAAGGTAAGAGAATGAGATGAGGAGAAGGAGAGAGTACACCAGGATATAAGTGGTTCAGCCTAGATTGGCCTACGTCTACTGTGTGTGTGTGAATAATCTCACTGCAATAAGGCTCTAATGGCCATGGATACAATCTCTCAAGCTTTCTCTCTCTCTACTGTGTATCTAGACAGAGTTTCAGCTAGGGTTGAATGTATGGGATCCCCCTTGCAAGGTAGAGGATTACCTCTATATATAGTACCTAGGGGGTGTAATGTACCCTCCATGCATGCAATGAGCATGTGTGTGGTTACCTCACCAATATGGGAGTGACATCTGTCACTGTCACATGTAGAGAATGATGATGCAATATTCTCCCCACGTGTGGGGAATAATCTTTTTATAACTGATTTGTGTCCACGTATCCTTATCTAAATGTCAGCAGGTGCTCGGCTATCGCGTATGGGGTATGACCTCGGCCTTGGTGAGGCCGAGGTTGGTGAGTCTTGATACCTGTTCAGTCTGAGGATTCCATGGAGGTCTCGGCCTAATCCTGGCCGAGACAATGGGCAAGGTCGGCCTGAGACGAGGTTGAACTGGTGGCTTGATGAGGTTGTTGGTGGCTACCTGCGAGCTCGGCCTACATCTGGCCGAGGTTGCCATTCCAAGGTATACGAGAATGCTGCCGATCCTTGTGACGTCCCTTGGAGAGGCTCATGGTAGTGTCGGCCCTGGCCGACCTTGCTATGGCCGAGGTCTGATATCGCGTGCCCAAGACTCGTCCAACGTCGGCCATGATCTCGGCCGAGGTTGGTGGCTCTAGGCCGAGGTTGGTGTCTCTAGGCCGAGGTTACACTTGGGGCATATCATTTATCTATTAATGTTTTTATACAAGAAACTCTCTCTGTCTCCATCTGTTACAAAACCGATTCCCCCCTTCTCTCTCAAGATGATCAAACCATTTCCTTCCATCTTTTCATCCATGTATATGTTTGTATCATTGGTAAATGCTTCATTTTTAATTTTCGTTAAATAATCCTGTTTTGCCTCTTCTTCTTCTTCACGCCATTTATTTCCCTCCCAACATCTCACTTTTCTCCATAAAGGTTTGTATATCGCTCAACTAAAGTTTATTTCTCTATATCTCTCTTTACTTTTGGGTTTGATTTAGGAATTTTTTTTCCTTTCGATTTCACGTTTTTTGGGTTCTAAATTTCAAGTTCAACATATGGGTTTTGATTTTTAGGTTTTTGGTTCGATTAAAGCACCATTTGATTTTCATCCTTAAGGTAAAATTTCTCTCTCTCCCATCCGTGTTTTAACTTTTAAAGTTTTGTTTCAAATAATTGTTCTCTCTTTTATAATTATAATTTTTTAGGGCTTATTGGTCATTATGTTAAGCGTTAATTGTTGTTTTTGCAGGTAAAAATGTGATAGCTGAATCCGGTGGAAGTTTCGGGTCTATTGGCAGGTCTTGGGTGTGAGAAGGTGTTGAATATTACTGCAACAGAGGACAATTTGAGGGACAGGGGTTGGATTTATTATGAGACGTTGAAGAAAATTAGGTACAATTTTTATGGGTAGAATTTTATTATTTTTTTATTGTATTAATAAACTAGGAATGGATTTCTGATTTCCATATTTTCTCAACTGTGAATAAGTTGTAAATGGGTTGGGGTCTATGTTATTAGTTACTCACTTTATATAAGGACTTTTGATAATGGAATTGTATTATATCTTTCATATTAGATTTTTATCAATTGTTATTTGGATTATTTTTGTTGTAGATAAGATTTCCTCGAGGAGTTCTATCAATATCAAGTGTTTTAGCTGATTTATTCTTAGGTTTACTTATCATTATATATTATGCATCAAATGGGTTCTTATTGAACTTGATCTTATTTTTTTAGCCAAAGAATTACAAGCTTGATTCTTGATGCACAGAGACACATCATATGTACTGTTCTCATATTTAGAGTACTTTTTTAGCCAAAAAAGTATAGATATTTGTGAAGCCTATTTGGTATATACTTATTTCCTTAAGTTATTTTTATAATTTAGTTATTGAAAAGAGTTCTTAATAATAGTTAATTTGTTATGTTTACTTCTTTGATTCGTACAACAATATATAAAATCATAACTTCCTCATACTATTGGTATTGTTTAGTGTAATTATGAAACTTCTATTCCTATTAATTTGCAATTGAAATGAGAAATAATGGCCGAAAAATTATGAAACGTTTCATATCCACTGTTACTCATTTTCTTCTTGAATCCAATGGAAGCGTTACTCGATTTTAGGCTTTTGGATTTTCAGCATACTATTGATATTTTTTATATAATTATGAAACTTACGTTCCTATTAATTTGCAATTGAAAGGAGAAACAATGGCCGAAAAAATATGAAACATTTCATATCTACTGTTACTCATTTTCTTCTTGAATCCAATGGGAGGGTAACTCAATTTTGGGCATTTGGATTTTAAGTTGACAACTTCTTATCTCATATTTTCAATTCATAAGTTGCTCAACAAATGTTATTTCATATGTAAAAGATCATCTTAGGCTCATCACACCTATTACAAGTCTCTCCACCCTGATAAGATGATGGTAAGATGTCCCCCTTTTTGTATCTTTGTATCAGTTTTTTATAAACTTTCATACAATGTTCGAATGATTTTCTTGGTTCTTTTTTTATTAAAAAAATAGTTTTGTGTGAATATATATCGTGACCTACCTATATTCATTTTGTGTACTTATGTTTGATAAAATGTCTAAGTGGCGGAATCTTTTTGTTTACACTTTTGATTGATAACTTAATTATGATAACTGCAATGAGTCTGGTATGTTTTAAATCTTAATTTGCATTCTAAATGTGTTAGATCAATATATACGATTATCACGAGCAATCGCAAATTGCTCGCGCATCGCGCGGGTTTACACCTAGTTTCATAAAATAATGTTTAGTCCATGGTAGTAATATGTCATTTTGTTTTCCAAAAGCATCAAATGCTCCAATACAAATCGCATAGCTCACCTTCTTACAACATTTTGATTGATGCGCATTCTTGGTCCCTACGGCATTTGAATTACCCCATAACCAATTATCATTTTATAATGACTAATTTTCACAAATTATATAAGTGCCTTCTAAATTTGACATTTTTCATTATAAACCTCACCATCAATACTGTTCTCAAATTTGCAAACACTTTTAACCTCTTCTCTTCTCACATTTCAATGGAGAACTTCTTTGCCCGCCAACAAAGAGCATTTTGAAGATACCAAATTCCAAGAAACTCTCGATAGCCAAACAATTAGGGGAGATATTGAAAGAAAAATATTAGAGGATGAAAACGCCATATTTGTACAAGTTGGATTACTACATCCGAGAGCACCATTCATGAAGCAAATAAAATAAGATGGATGAGGGAGAGTGTTGCCTACATCTTTAACAAAGAGCACCAGTATCGGGCTCGCTCAGCATACAGTTTAGCACTATTAGTGAGGTCGTGGATAAATTTATGTCATCGTTGGTTGGGTCGAACGAGGGTTGTCTAGAGGTCGTACCACGAATAAAGAGCTCTCAGCGATACTTAATAATGGAATCACGAGCTCCAAACATAGTGTAAGCTCCCGAAGAAGGCTAAGACTGCTTTCACATCAGGGGGGGGGGGGGGGGGGAACGTGCCCATCAACTCTAATCCTAGCTTATCATTCACGTTTGTTGAGGAACCTTATGTGCCTTAAATGTATGGAGTATCGTTAGAGGAAGACGGCCTTAATGTGATCGCTCAACCCAAAGTTCAATGATCCGTCGATAGAGATGTTGCAAAAAGAGAAGAGGAAAGTCGACAGTAGCTCCTCCACTGTCAATAATTACGAGTTTACGAAAAACTTAAATGCGCGCTTGAACTCATTTGATCTGAAAAAATTAAACGAAGTTGACACAAAACAAACCCTGTTAAAGACAAAGTAAAAATCGCTTTGAAAATAAAGAAGGCGTTGAAAAGAAAAGATGAAGAAGATATAGTCAATCATAACTACTCCAACATGGACTCCCGTACGCGCGCGTATTGATAGCCACGAAAAAATTCCATCATCGACGAGTGGGAGGTTGAGATGGCATCCAAGCAAGTGGAAACTCGGGATTTCGAATTCCCAAATAATGTATATATTTACATTAAATGTTTAAGTATTATTAGTTTTGTTAAGTTAGTGTACTTTAATGTCAAGTTAAATGTCAATTTTCATTATTTATGAGTCATTATTTAAAAAGTTGCATTACTAAATTAAAATTAATGTAATGTATTTTATCTTAACAAGAAATTTAATGAACAAATTTCATTATTAAGCCAAACTTACATTAAGTATAAATAAAAACTAAACACCTTACATATATCGGTTCCACTTTGATGACTTCCTAGAAGTGTAGTTGTAATTGCACTTAACGAGGGTGGGAGACACAATCCATTTGAACTTGTATTTTGGAGACTACTTTTCCACAGAAGTCTCTGTCTCAAGACCCAACACTTGCTTCGGTTTTGAAACCATGTCCAGTACCATAATTAGATTGGTAGATAACGAGGCAGTCAAAGGAAGCATGAGCTTGTCCACCTCCTCGGAGTAATAACAGTATTTGAGGTTCAGTTTAACCTACGAGCAATTCTATTTATCAAAAAATATTGCATATGCCGAGAACACTTACTCGTATATGTTGAATTTTTGGATGCTTCCATCGGTGTAACCATTACTTTGCCAGATAGCGTACTGGACATTGTGATAAAAATTGGATCAAACTCTCTTCAAAAAGGCATAAAATCCCAAATCACTCATGTCTAATTTATAAATATTAATTTTTATGTGCCTATAACTCTTTGTGAAGATGAATTAAATATACTAGGAAAAAAATTGGTTGTTGTTGGCACGACATTATAATTGTAGTTTGGGGTATTCTCCTAATAATTGGTTTGTCGCATCAAAGTGACCTCTCTTGACCATACACAAGTAAAATCAGGAAAATTTTGATCTCCATTTTGCTTGTTCATGGCCACTTTATTAATTTGCACACTCCTTTGTAGAGCCAAAATCATAAAATGGTGGAGCAAAATAGGATTTTACAAAACTGCTTCATGACTTGGGAGATGATCATCGTAACATTAATTATATGTCAAGTCAATGTCATGATAATGTCACTATATGGACTAAATATTATTTTAAAATATGTTGGACTAACCATTAAATGGATATTTTTTAAGAACTAATTATTAATGAATCCGATAAATATTATACTAAAAATTAACGTTGAGTGTCATTTTGAAAAAAATAACAATAATCGTCGTTCTGAAAATAAAACTAACAATAATAGCTATGTTAGTTTCGTTTCCCCCCAAAACTTGATAGCATAAAATGGCTAGCATATTTGTCTAAAAGGAAAAGCCTTCTTTAAAATTATCCTCTATAAGTATATGAGATATATCAATTTATAAATGTATGGTATGCACAATCTCTTCTTATGACAATGACTTATCTTTCGCATATAATGGTACAAGTTTTAATGTCTAAAATTATAAGCTTTTCACTTGACCCCTATTCATTAGGCCTTACAAAACATAACCATGTGTTTGATCAATAAACAACTAAACTTGAATAGTTTCATCTTTTTCGTTAAAAAATGTTCTCTTTACTAAAATACCCTTAAGTTTTTTTGTCTTCTAACTTTTTCAAAATGCGTGTGTATGTATGTGTGGACATGAAAGGGTGAGATGGGTTTAAACCCATTCCAAGTATAAACCTCTATTAAATATTATGTGAGATCTTGGTAAGAAATTTAATTAGGAAACAGTCAAACCAATATCAAGTACGTAGGGTTAATTGGGTAACTCTATGTTGTAATGAGTTTTATCAATTGTGGATTCTTCACCTTTGAAATTGAATAATTCTTTTATATCTTTTGGTGTAGTTTCTGCGGGTTTAGGAAAATATATTATATGGTTGTGTGTGCGTCCTTGAATGAGAGTGTGTGTGTGTGTGTGTGTGTGTGTGTGTGTGTGTGAGAGAGAGAGAGAGAGAGAGTTACAAACAGATCGAGCGATATATTGATTATGGCTATTGCAAGGACAAATTTTCAATCAAGTCAATTTGTTTGTAATTAGCTTATTTCAGAACAAAATATTTGAGTCACGGGTTAAGCTTTGTACTATCGATCTTATAATCCTATTGTAAGGACATTTTTCTCAAGTCCGATATGTTACATTTGTGTATGTCCTACACCGCTACATTTGGCACGTCACTTCACGATAACACATGATGGCTTCTATCCGAATTCAAGGAATCAAGCATTCAACATCTCCATCAAGTGTCCTATATTTTCCTCAACGACTTCACGTTCCACGATTTTATGGATTTTATGCAAGTGGTACGCTAGAGAAGTCGAAATAATGAAAGAAAAACAAGATAGGTAACTTCAAAGGAATTTTTGTAATTTTATAGCCATAGTCCTAAGGTCTGGTCAACTGTAAATTTGAAGAGCTCGGCGCTACAAAGATACTGGAAGAAACGGCACTTTAATCCGAGCTACGGTGAAAGAGTTATGACCTTTTGAAGATGGAGAAAATTCCATATAAGAATGCTAATTTTTTTTAACCCCAAACCAGCGAGGTACCGCAAACCACATAGTGAACCGGTTCGGGGGGGAACCGGTTAGGGGTACACTCACAGCAAAAGTCCCACCGACTCAAAACTCTTTTGGTTTTCCTATAAAAGCCAACTTCGGGGGAGTTATTTTTCAAGATTTGGAGAGACGTTTTTTAGAGTTCTATTAGCTCGAGTCTTCATATTTTTTAGTCCAAAAAAACTCATGTTTTGATTCACACATCATTACCATATTTTTGTGAATCCTTTTGGAATCGAAGAACACTACTTTGATTTTGTTCATCTTTGTGGGGAGATCTCTGCAATCGAGGGCTGCGTGTTATTACTGAGGGAGTCTCTACGAAGTTGTATGGATGCATGCCATTGAGGAGTGTTGCGATTCTTCCTTTGCTGATTGGATTGTGGTCCATGTGGGTTCGATGCGTGTGGATTATTTTTTGACGACACCGACCGATGCCTGAGGGTATTCGTATGTCACTGTATTTCATTGTAATTCGTGTAAGTTGCGATTTACTTATTATAATGAAATAAAAAGGTTTTCCTTTCGTGGATTTTTCCTGAGTATTTGTGTGTCAGCATCTTTTTGTATCGCATGCTATATCTTATTTGTGATTTGACACACACACACACACACGTAGTTGTATACTTAGGGGATGAATTAATTTTTTTTAAAAATAGACTCTAATTAAATAAGGTTTAAATTGAATATTTGCGAATTAATTTAATCAATTATCACACAACGTCATATTTTTCAGATTGGAGGAGTTTGAGAACGTGACTTGTTTTGAATGTGGGGGTAAGGGGCATTAGTCGTTTGAGTGTCCTACTTGGCTTAGAAAGAAAGGAAAGAAAGTAGCCATGCCCGCCATACTTAGTGATAGTAGTGAAGGTGAGGGTGATGAGACTAGTGGTGAGAAGTTTGTAACTTTTTCAAGTCGTGTGAGCACACCCACTTTGTCCTACAATAGTGCACACAAATGCGATAGTGATGATTTGAGTGCTTCAAGTGAGGGAGAAAGCGAGAGTGAAAGTGGAGATGAAAGTTAGCTCCAAAAAGCGTTTAGAGATTTGTACACCGATACCTTGAAAACAAAGAAGTATAATAGAGATTTAGGTCATCGGGTTCTAGATTTGGAGAGAGAAAATGAGGTTTTAAGAAATGAGAAGTGTGATTTGACCAACACGTTGTCTAGTCTGACGACACGTATATCCGAACTCAAGAGTGATCTCGAACGCGCCAGGGAGATCAAAGTCAATTTTGATAACACACCTAAAAAGGTTGAAAAGGTGCTTCTTAAGGGTAAAGGTGAGAAGTTAGGAATAAGTCATGACGGTACTTCTGCTTCCCAATTAGCACCCGAGACGGTTCTCTCTTTAGTGTTATATTCACGTGAGTCTCACCTTAACCCACCTAGGCGTCCCATTCCTATTAGGAGATCGCGTCCTAGATTTTTTGAGAAATGTGTTCCTAGGCCTATATATATATTTGTTCCCATTGCAAAAGAAGAGGACACCTTAGGGAATTTTGTTTTAAGTTGGATTATGTGTCACGTTTTGCTACTACACGTGTTTCTGCTACACATGATACTTTACATACTCCTGGAGACTATATGAGAGAGTTTGCACATCTAGGTGAGCAAGTTAAGTTTTTAGTCAAAACTTCATAAAATTTGAAGGAGGTTTTTCATAAGTTGGCATCACCTTTGAAAAACCCCTCCGCACCTAACGATTGAGGTTTGACTTGCTTACTAGCATAGGATATTTTTCATGATGACATTATTTACTTATTGCTAATATGTATCATTTTTGTATGTTTTATTTTTTTTGGAAATTTTTTGAAAAATACAAAATTATTTTATTTTGATTAAATTTGTGAGAAAATCCAAAAAGATTTTTGTATTTTGTTTGCACTGTTTATAGATTGACACTTAGGATGACCGAGTCACAACATCATTCCATTTTTTATGTGACTATTTGATAGTGTTTTGAGACAATAGGCCAATTCATCCATGTGCTTTATAATGTTTGGAGTCATTAAGATGTAATTGAGTGTTACTTCCTACATATTTAACTCATGATTTCCTTTATTGCACACGTGCACGGATTTGTTTGATTATTGTGCTTGTCTTATCATATGTTGGTTGGGTGTTTTCACTTCAATCTTGTCCTTAAAATGAACCAAACGCGATAAAACTTGATAGAAAGTTGTGCATGTAAGAGTCGTTTGTGAGCTTTATTTGAAAACGGTGAAGGGCTATGAAAGATTATCATTTATCCTTTGTGATTAAGCCATCGTTTAATTGAACCTAAAAAATTGAGGAATTTTAGTATTCGGGGTTCAAAGAGGTTTAAAAGAGCTCGAAAAATTTTAAAGGCAATAAAAAGAAATTCATGTCAATTATGGGCCAATTAGGTTTTTGCACCAATTCTCTTAAGTTTGAGAATTTAGTTTATACACCTTTAAAAAAAAATATATATGAGGGAGTTTGTATGGAGAATTAAAACGGGTTTGCACATCCTTAAAAGTCTTGAAAAAGCGCTACATAGTTTTGGACATTATTGGTGTGAAAATCACTTTGACTTTGATTTGTTGATTTGTATAAAACGATGTCATCTAAATTCAACAAATTTTTACACCTAAGGATAGTTTTGATGTTCATTCCTTAAGAGTACACGTATTCATCGTGCACATATGATTGATTGAGTTTATTTACCTATCGAATGTGTTCACACCCATTCATTCCATTTCTATGACTTGGTTGTTTGAGTTTAAATCCATGGTTTGATCTTAGTATCTTATTTTTGTTTAAAAAATTTGAAAAATAAAAATAGTCTATAAATGTTTTTGAGATACTCATTTTCATGCGCGTAGTTTGATCCATGTTTGCTATGCATTTTTCGTGACACTCCATGATTTAATTATTTATTCTTATCTGTCTAATTGGGGACACCATAAAAAAGGGGAGAATGAATTATCCTATTATGGGGGTGTTTGAATTATCTATGTTTATCTCATTTCAAACTCGATACGTCACGTGGTATTTGCTATATCTCAGGTGTGTAGGTACTAAATTGATGATCATATGGTGCACACCCTAATGAGAAAAGATTTGAAGAACAAACGATGAAGACTCGCTTATTTGTATCTTTCCAGTTTTGGGTTCATGGGAGGGTAGATTTGTATAGGTCAATTGAATGATAATAATTCGGATTTTTTATTTTATACCGGCATAGACATAGGGAGAGATTTGTAAGGACATTTTTCTAAAGTTCGATATGTTACTTTGTGTATGTCGTACGCCACTACATTTGGCACGTCACTTCACGATATCACATGACGGCTTTTATCCGAATTCTAGGAATCAAGCATTCAGTATCTCCATCAAGTGTCCCACATCTGCCTCAACGACTTCATGTTCCACGATTTTATGAATTTTATGCAAGTGGTACGCTAGAGAAGTCAAAACAATGAAAGAAAGACATGATAGGAAAGTTTAACGGTATTTTGGTAATTTTACAGCCATAGTCCGGAGGTCTGGTCAACTGGAAATTTGAAGAGCTCGACGCTACAAAGATACTGGAAGAAATGGCACATCAATCCGAGATACGGTGAAGGGGTTATGACCTTTTGAAGATGGAGAAAATCCATAGAAGAATGCTAATTTTTTTAACCCCAAACCAGCGAAGTACCGCAAACCACATAGTGAACCGGTTCGGGGGGGAACTGGTTCGGGGTACATGGTGAACCAGTTCGAGGTACACGCACAACAAAAGTCCCACCGACTCAAAACTCTTTTGGTTTTCCTATGAAAGCTAACGCCGGGGGAGTTATTTTTCAAGACTTGGAGAGACATTTTTTAAAGTTCTATTAGCTCAAGTCTTCATATTTTTGAGTCCCAAAAAACTCATGTTTTGATTCACACATCATTCTCATATTTTTGTGAATTCTTTTGGAACCCAAGAACACTACTTTACTTTTGTTCATCTTTGTGTGGAGATCTCTGCAACCGAGGGCTGCGTATTATTGCTGAGGGAGTCTCTACGAAGTTTTATGGCTACGTGCCATTGAGGAGTGTTGCAGTTCTTCCTTTGCTGATTGGATTGTGGTCCATGTGGGTTCGTTGTTTGTGGATTCATTGCTGACGACACCGACCGACGCCTGTGGGTATTCGTGAGTCACTGTATTTCATTGTAATCCGTGTAAGTTGCGATTTACTTATTATAATAAAATATAAGGTTTTGCCCTTCGGGGATTTTTCCTGAGTATTTGTGTGTCGGCATCTTTTTGTGTCGCATGCTATATCTTATTTATGGTTTGACACACACACGTAGTTGCATGTTTAGGGGATGAATTAATTAGGTTTAAAAATAGACTATAATTAAATAAGGTTTAAATTGGATATTTATGAATTAATTTAATCAATTATCACACAACGTCATATTTTTCACCTATGACATGTTTGATGACATAATGACCAAGCTTCAAAGATGAATAAGCATCATGTCATGTTTAGTGTCAAGTTTTTCTTCATGTTTAGCAAGGATCTCACAAGCATGGTGTTGATGTAAAAAATTAGATCATATCTAATTATTCAATCACAGATAAATAAATGAGACAAAGAATTTTTAAAGTGGTTCAGCCTTATAAGAATGGCCTACGTCCACTGTTATGGTATTGTTGATTTGTACGGGAATTCTCGATTACAAGTTATCTCACAAAATTTCGGTCCCTTTACAATGAGGATTGTACAATGTATTTATAGCCCTGGGGCTGTAATGTGAAAGGGTAATGCATTAAATGATGTACATATGAAAGGGTGATACATTCAATGCTCCTTAAGCGTATGCGTCTGAATGATAAACATTTAATGAACAGTCAAACTGTTGGTTATCCCGCTATTAATGCTTTATTCGAGGTGCAGCTCGGACCGTCTGAGTTGCTCGGACCGCCTAAGCTTCTCGTGCTCAAGAGTTCCTAGGAGAGTTCTCGTTCCTCGGAACGTATGAGTTCCTCGGGGAAACAGTTTTCCTCGTTGTAGTATGGTTCCTCGGAAGTGTTTGTTGTTGCCACGTAGACTGCCACGTGTCTTCACTTTATTGATCCATGTCAGCAGACTAAGTTTGGTATCAACAGAAGCCCCCAATGTTTCATAGTTCAAAATTTGAGGAGTGTGGAACATTCTTTCTCGGAATATGATAGCTTTAAATAGTCCTCCTGATTTTTAGGAGTGTTTCCCTTGTATTTATTTCTCTTTCCAAATTCGTAGAATCGGGATTTTTGAATTTTCATAACCGCCTCGATCTCCGCGTACTTTTTGTCCTTCTAGCCGCCAGTAGCGTAATCGTTTCTTCTCGCTTCGATTGCTGCGCCCTTTTTGTTCCTCTAGCCGTCGGTAGCGTAATTGTTTCTTTTTGTAATCATTACTTTACCATTTCCCAAGGCAGGGTATTTAAACTTCACAGACACTCCCATCGTCTTCTACCTTTTCAAATTTGTATCTTCGAGTTTTTCGTCGTCTCTTTCTCTCCTGTGTATTCATCTCTTCCATCGTTCGTTGTCATCAGATCCACTCTTTTTCTGTAAGATTTTCTTCCTTCTTCTTCATTTCTTTTATTCATCATGGTTTACCCTGTTGAATCTCTTGATAAGTTTCGCTCTGATTTTTCTATTCCCTCCTGGGTTGTTCTGGAAGAGCTTTCTGAGCCTTCTGATTATTTCCGTTTGGCTGAGGGACATTGGTTCCCCAGTCTCTTTATTGCTGAGTGTGGATTTTCTTTTCCACCCAATCCCTTATGTCTGGAATTTTGTCAATACTTTGACGTTGTTCCTGCAAGAATAGCCCCAAATACATGGAGAATAGTTAATGGGGTTCATAGGTTAAATCAAATCCATGGAACTCGCATAGGAATTCCAGAAATCATGTTTTGTTATAGATGGGCAGTTGGTGATAACACATTTTATTTAAAAACTAGATTTTTTAATAGGGCCTTAGTAGTCAATCTCCCGGATGCTAATAGGAATTATTTTGAGCACGGGGTTGTCATAAAAAATTGGCAACATGCTCCTTTATCAGGAGATGAAGTGTATTAGGGTCCCAGATGCCCTCCCTATGGAAATGGGATAGGTTATTTTTATTTCATTTTATTTATTTTGAAATTATGCTTCTTTTGTGTTTGATAAAATGTGTCACTGATATTTTAATTTTGATTTATTTGCAGTTGATAGCAAAAGAAAGTGTCCAAAGGAAGCAGATGTTAATATAAGACATTTGAAACTTATCTAGAGTCTGCATCAGACTGTTGTCGACGAGCACATTAGGTCAGCCTCATATCTGCCGCAGTACAAGAGCTACACCACCTCTTTTACTGCTCGTCCAGTAATAAGCGACGCAGAGCCAATACCAGCTTCTACCAGCTCTTCGCCTGAGTCACACGTTCCTTTAAGTGAAAGGATGAAGAAGAGAAGACCTCCCACCCTCTTCGAGAAGCCTGCCTCTGGTACTGGAGAGGCTAAAAGAAGTAAAATTGATGTCCCAGAAGGGACAAAGAAAGTTGATGCACCTTCCTCGGCTGCTATTGTGAAGGTTGCCGAGAAGCCTCCAGTGGCCACGAGCAAGGTTGTTGCTCCAGGCGAGGTGATTGTCATATCACCGACCAAGGGTTCCTCCTTGGTTGAATCAATCCCTGTTCCCCCGAGGAAGCTGAAGAAGATCTCCTCGGTCAATTTGGCTGACACCATCACTCAGCCCCCAGTTATTGAAACCGGTGTTCCAACTTTTGTTCCTCCGAGCTCTGCCATGAGCTCGGTAAAATCTTGGATCATTTCCGAGGTCCAAGGTACTGAAGAAAACCTTACTCGGGACATGGTCACTTCGTTATTTGCTCGCCATATTGCTTCTGTAAGTCTTATTACTTTGATTTTTTCATATTTCCCTTGTCATTTCTATTTCTGACTTGCTTTCATTTTCTTTTTTACAGTTGACGAGCTGCTTCAATATAATTTTGAAGAAGGATGAGGCAATTAAAGCTTCAAGCTCCTCATCTGGGGTGGAGGAAGCTCTGGCGGGCCTGACGAAGTCTTTGGAAGATTCTTGCCAGAAATATGCTACTGACAAGGCAATCTGGGAGAACAAGCTTGCCTCCACCGAGCAGGAAAAAGCTCAGGTTGTTGAGGTCTCCAAGGAGTTGGAGAAGAGAATAAAGGACTTGGAGGGGAAAAATAAAGAGCTCGAAGGGAAGCTCAAGAATGCTGAGGAGTTTGAAAATAAACTCAAGGTTGCTGAGGAGGAGTTAAGTCGACTTCAGGAAGTAAGTCGTCAAAAGGAGGAGGTCGAGAATAAATTGAAAGCTGTTGATAACCTGCTGTCCGAGAAGCTTTCCTCGGAGAAGTTGAAGAGGAAAATGGATGTGAAGAAGTCCTTCAGCGCTGGCTGGGACAAGGGGTGGAACAAGGGATTGGCTGCCATGGTGTCGCAAGTGGACTATGGCAGCCTCAAGTACTTTAGGGATGGATGGGTCGCTGCTCTACAGGAGATGAAAGTGGATGAAAATTCCGAACTCTTTCAGCGACACATCCCTGGTCCTCCTCCAACTCCTGAAGACTTAGAAGAGGACGAAGCTGCCTCCGAAGAGTCTTCTATGGTGATGGGAGATCATCCCCCAGCCATCCATCCTGCTAACGAGGAACCTCAGCAAATCATTACTTCTTTCGATCAACTGCTGGCGCTTCCCGAGCAACTTTCTACTCCCTCCGAGCAACCTACTTCCTCGTCCCAGCCTCCCGAGAAGGTTTTGGGAGACAAGGAAAAGGTGTAGAGATGTTCGGGTTTCTCTTTATATTTTTCTTTTGTCAATTGTAATCATGAATATGTAACTCTGAACCTTGTACTTCTGATCTTCATGATATAATAAAACTTGAACTTGTGTTTATTCATACTGTTGTCTCTTCTTCATACTCTGTCCTGATTCTTATTGATTATCGCTTTTCTTCCTCTGCTAGTTTCTGGCCAGGATGGAATTATTATCTGCTCATGATACTGTACTGCTGAGGCAATGCAATGATTATTTCAAGGCTGGTCACACAGATCTGAGTGCAGCACAAGTCGTCGATATCCTCGGCCAAGATGCTTCTGAACAAGCAGTTGAAGCATACCAATATCTGAAGTGTCTACTTGATCGAGCAATGGCCAATAATGTGGCTTATTACGACATGATCGAGGATCTCCAAGGCACCCTCGAAGATCTACAGTAATAATACAAAAAGTCCACTGCCCTCTTGCACGAGGGTTACGAGAAGAAGTACCAGCAGATCATTGCCGACAAGGGTTACGAGAAACTTTTTGCTGGCTACAATGTGAGGGAGAGAACTCTGAAGGGTGAGGTTGAGGAATGAAGGAAAATAGCTGAATTATTAGAGCAAGAGAACAACAATCTTCAAAGAGAGTTGTCACAGTTGAAGTCTGCAGCTTCTACTTCAAACGCCTTAATCCCAGTGAATGATGAGGGATTCTCATTCTTGGAGGTCGAGAATGCCAAATTGAGGGACGAATTGGAGACTTTGAAGAGAGTTGGTCCCTCTACATCTTCCCGTGGTCGAGCAAGAGCTCCTCGGGGACGAGAAAGAGCAGCTCGAATTCCTGTCGAGTAACAGAGGACTCAGTCTGCCTTAGATAACCAGGCTTTCCAATTAATGGCAAAGAACCAGGCTTTGGCTGAAATGTCAAAGAAGATCAGGGACCTGGAAGAGCATCTCTCAGCGAAGAAATCAGTTTTGGATAATAAGGAGCTATTCATCAAAAATCTCCACGAGCAGCTGGAAAGACTAACATATCAATTCCAAAAACAGCCCAGGGAGTTATGGATGGCTGGATACAACGAAGCTCTCTATCACTTGGACGATCGTATCCAGAATGCCAATAATGAGGGCTACAAGCAAGGCTGGTTGAATGCCTTAGGTGTGCTGCAACTCAAATAGGGTCATTACCTGTGGGACTACCACGATCCTGGGCTGCTCGACCTACCCGTGCCTCCATTCAAACTGGATATGAGTTGGATCCCTGCTCGGGCCATTCCTCGATGCTTAATTTCCAAGTATCTCGGCGACTACAATCTCCATTCAAGTGTTGAAGTATCTCGTCCCGAGCACCTCTTAGATCGACCATCCGTGATGAATATCAGGATGTTAAAGGATCTCAACTTCATAAATTCTCCCCTGGCTTTAAATGATCCGCCTGCTGGCGAGGAACCTGTGTCAAAAGCAGAGGGGAAAGGACCAGTAGAGTAGGAATTTTGATGTAATAGCTAGTATACATTTCAATATCAATGTAACTTTCATTTCATTATCAATGTAATTTGTTTTGGATTTAATGAAAGACTTTCATTTCTATTTGCTATTGTCTTATAATAATTTATATATGTGCATGTGTATCTGATAAAAAGATAACAATATTGTGTAGTTTGTCGATCAACTTATTGTCGAGTAGTTTGAACTTGTGGTAGTCATTTAGCAAAAATAATATTTTGTTTCTCGACCAACTTAGTAATAATTAAAAAGTTACGAGTATCAAAAATGTTGCTCGATCACTTTAAATTTTACTTGTCGACCAACTACAGTTAGTGGGTTTTTATCCCCGACCAGCCATAGTTGGTAGATTTTTCTCTTAAATGTTTCCGACCAACCAAGGTAGGTAAATTTTCCTTGTCGACCAATTACAGTTGGTGTGTTTCTATCTCCGATCAGCCATAGTTAGTCTTTTTGAAATAATTTTACCTCCCGACCAACTCAAGTTGGCATTTTCGAGAATATATTTACTTCCTAACCGACATAAGTTGGCATTTTTGGGAATACTTTTATTTCCCGAAAAACATATAGTTTTATTTCCCTTAGGAATACAAATTTTACTTCCCGGAGGAATACAAGTAGATTTACTTCCCGGAGGAATACAGGTAGCTTTACTTCCCGGAGGAATATTGGTAGTTTTACTTCTCGGAGGAATATTGGTAGCTTTACTTCCCGGGGGAATATTGGTAGCTTTACTTCCCGGAGGAATATTGGTAGCTTTACTTCCCGGAGGAATATTGATAGCTTTACTTCCCGGAGGAATATTGGTTTCTCGACCAACCTTAGTTAGCGTTTTCGAGAAAAAATTTGAGTAGCCTGAGCTTTGTCGAGTAGTGTGTAGCACTAGTATTCCCCGAAAAACTTTCAATAAAAAGAAAGAATTCGGCAAAATATCTTCATTTTATTCATCACTGATAATACTTATGTAGGTGCTCTGCGTTCCATGCATTCTTAAACTCCTCCCCTTCTAGAGTTTCTATTCGGTAAGTTCCTGGTCGAACAACTTCTGTAACTCGGTATGGTCCATACCAGTTTGCCTCCATCTTATTGTGCTTTTGAATTACTTTCTTCAGCACATAGTCTCCTTCTTTCAGGTCAGACTTCTTCACTCTCTTGTTGTAGAACAAAGTTGTTCGCTGCTGGTAAGCAGCATTTCTAATAGTTGCTTCTTCTCTAACTTCCTCGAGCATGTTTAAATCCAATCTTCTCATTAAGTCGCTGACAGGGGAGTTGAAATTTAGTACCCTGTGTGTTGGGAGGCCCAACTCGGCACATATAACAGCTTCACTTCCAAATGCCAACATATATGGTGATTCTCCAGTTGCTACTCGGGGAGTAGTTTGATAAGCCCATAGTACTGACTGTAACTCGTGGATCCAATTTACTTTTTCATCTTCCAGTCTTTTCTTCAAACCATTCAGCAATGTTCTGTTTGTCACTTCAGTTTGTCCATTGCTTTGAGGATGGCCTGGTGCTGAGTGGATCTTCAACACATTTGATTGATGACAATAGGCAGCGAACTCCTCGTTATCGAATTGTGTTCCATCATCTGTGATGAAGCATGAGGAAGACCATATCGACAAATGATGTTCTTCCAAATAAATTGGTACACCTTCTCGTACGTCATATCAATGAGAGGCTCAACTTCCACCCACTTAGTAAAATAATCCACTACGACGACGAGGTATTTGAACCTTCCTCTAGTCGTCGGCAGTGGTCCAACCAAATCTATTCCCCACGTGGCAAATGGCCAAGGGGAAGTGATGGGTGTCAACAATGCTTGTGGAGTTCTTCGGATGGAGGAAAAACGTTGGCACTTGTCACATTTCTTGGCATAGGCTACACAATCAGCCCTCATCGTCGGCTAGTAATATCCATGCGTCATCATTCTTTGCAAAAGCATCCAACCTGCTACATGGGCTCCACAGAACCCTTCGTGGATCTCTTCAACCAAGTCTTTCACCTCGGAGGGATGTACGCATCTTTGTAAACCTGCCATAATTCTTCGTCTATATAAAACACCGTTAGTTAATACATACCGAGAAGCTTTAAACTTCAATTTCTTGGCTGCGAGCTTGTCAATTGGTAACTCTCCCTCTTCAATATATGCCCTGATGGGATCCATCCAAGATGGTCCTAAATCAAGGGTGATAAAGTTCATCGCCAAATCTTTATTTATACTCCGACTAGCTAAAACTTCAATTGGGATTGTTCTTCGTAACTCGGTACGAGTAGCTGATGCTAATCGAGATAGGGCATCTGATCTTGTATTCTCCATTCTTGGTATTCTGACCAGCTGAATTGCAGCAAATTCTGATACCAACTCCATCACCTTTGCATGGTATTTGATCATTAATTCTCCTATGGCTGCATATATTCCCAACATTTGATTTACAATTAATTGAGAATCACTGAAGACAATAATTTGCTGCGCCTCCATAATTTTTGCCAAATTAAGACATGCAATCATGGCCTCATACTCAGCTTCATTATTGGAAGCTTTGAATTGGAAACGTAGGGCGTACTCCATGTTGACCTCGTCCGGAGTGCTCAAAATTATCCCTGCCCCACTGCCTGTTGTGCAAGATGAGCCATCTACATATAGCCTCCATATAAGTAACTCGTCTTCAAACTTCTGATCCGACAGAGTTCCTCGGCGAAATATTTGTTTCTTCCTTTAATCTTCCCCTGATATTTCTCGCTCTTCTTCGACCATCTTTTCTTGCCCTTTTACCAACCGGAGTTGGTCTGAGCTCGAATTTGATGATCCTGTAACATCCACTTGCTCTTTTACCAACCGAAGTTGGTCTGAGCTTGTGTTTGTTGATCCTGTAACATCCACAGGTTGATCAGCGAGCAACTTTTGTTCCTCGGGGGTATCAGGATAAGTGAACTCTGCTATAAAATCTGCTACAACTTGCCCTTTAAGCGATGATCTGGGTTCATAGACTATATCGTATTCTCCGAGCTCTATTGCCCAGTACATCAATCTCCCTGATTTTTCTGGTTTATGAAGGGCTTGTCTCAACGGCATATCAGTATATACGACTATAGTATGAGCCTGGAAGTATGGCCTCATTCTTCTACTCGCCTCAATCAGCGCCAGTGCTAACTTTTCCAGCCTTGGATATCTGATCTCTGCTCCTCGGAAGGCCTTACTTGTGTAATAGATTGGTTTTTGTACTCCATTCTCTACTCTTATCAATGCCGAGCTAACTGCATTCTCCGATACTGCTAGGTACAAGTACAATTTTTCTCCCATCACCGGCCTGGACAACAGTGGAGGTGCTCCCAAGTATTTCTTTAAGTCTTGAAAAGCATTCTCACATTCATCATTCCACTCAAAAGTTTTTCGGAGTGTCTTGAAGAATGGGAGACATCGATCAGTTGCTCGTGATACAAATCTATTGAGTGTTGCTACTCGTCCTGTAAGACTTTGCACCTCTTTCTTCGTCGTTGGAGATCACAGCCCTAATAGAGCTTTGATCTTTTCAGGATTCGCCTCAATGCCTCGTTGGTTGACAATGTATCCGAGAAACATGCCTTCTCGTACTCCAAATATGCACTTCGTCGGGTTCAGCTTCATTTGGTATTTATCTAGTTGATCAAAAGTCTGACTTAAGTCAACTAGATGATCAACAGCTTTTTTCCTCTTCGTCAGCATATCGTCAACATAGACTTCCATATTGCAACTGATTTGTTCAGCAAACACCTTGTTCATCAGCCACTGATATGTCGCACCTGCATTTTTTAAACCAAGAGGCATAACATTATAACAATAAGTTCCCCTAGGGGTAATGAAGGAAGTACTCTCCCTGTCTTCAGATTTCATTTTAATTTGATTGTAACCAGAATAAGCATCCATGAAATTCAGCATCTCGTGTCCCGAAGTAGCATCGACTAGTTAATCAATTCGGGGTAATGAAAAGTGATCCTTTGGGCATGCTTTGTTGAGGTCGATGAAGTCTACACACATCCTCCATTTGTTGTTCTTCTTCTTTACCATCACCACATTGGCTAACCAGTCTGGATATTTAACATCTTCAATGAAGCAAGCTTTCTGGAGCTTCTCGACTTCCTCCTGTATAGCTTGATTCTTCTCGGGGCTGAACACTCTTCTTCTCTACTTTACTGGCTTGATCTCCTTATTCACATTGAGTTCGTGACATAAGAAATTTGGATCTATTCCTGGCATATCCTCATGACTCCATGCAAAAGTTTGCTTTCTGCTTCTAAGAAAAGTTATCAATTCCTGTTTTAGTGAGGTTTCCAACTACAAACCTATTTGAGTAGTTCGTTCAGGGTGCTCGTCGTCCAGAATGATGTTTTCAGTAGCTTCCACCACTTGACCCTTCACGAGTTGCGACTCATCTCTAGGATCCAATGTTTCAATTTTTGCCTCTTCTTCCACTTGATAAGTAGTAGTCTTTTTCCTTGATTCCTCCAATTTCTCTTGCTCGGCGGATGAATAATAGCATTCCCGAGCTACTTTTTGATCACCTTTAACAACTCTTACTCTAAAAATTGTTGGAAATTTCAGGCACTGATGCACCGTAGATGGTACAGCCTCGAACTTCTTCAATCCTACTCTTCACATGATGATATTGTATGATGATTGAACATTCTTATCCATCACGAAAAAACGTATTCTTTCTGTCCGACAAGCAGGCCACGTACCAATGAATATATCCAACTTGATCGTCCCAAGTGGAAATACTTTCTCGCCAGCGAAACCGAGGAGGGGTCTATGATAAGGCTCCAGTTGAGATAACTTTAGATTTAAACTATCGAAGCACGAGTAGAACATGATGTCTGCCGAGCTACCATTGTCGACCAGTACTCTTGAAATCATTACCTCCTTCATTCTCATCTTAATCACCAATGGGTCATCATGAGGATATAGAACACCTGCAAGGTCATTCTTTGAGAACCCAATGACTAACTTCTCTTTGTTCACCTTTCTCGGGCGATCCTCCTCAGCTAGATTTATTCGTTGAATGTACGAGCAAGCTTGAGCCTCACAGAGGTAAGCCTTTCTCTCGGCAGTAAGGTATCATCCTCCTGCATCTCCACCTGTTATAACATTACAGTCAAATGACCCAAAGCGTATTGAAAATACCTCTCGTTCTGGCTGCCTTGGTCTCTTGGGAAGATCGGGGTCATCCTCAGGATCAACTTTATGGTTTCTTTTCTTGTTCTCCTCTGCTCGACGAGGAAATCTATACCTCTCTCTAGTTCGGTCATTGTTCCTTCTTTCACCTCCACGATTAACGTACTTTGATATCTTTCCTCGTCTGATGAGTGTTTCAATCTCATTCTGAAGAGCTATGCAATTTTTGGTCATATGGCCATGATCTTTATGAAACTCGCAATACTTCGCCTTATTCCTCTTGTCAGGGTCTGCCTTCATTTTCTCTGGCCAGTTTAGTTCCTCGTTGTTCTTGATTTCCTCCAGAACATGGTTGATATCCTTCTTCAAAGGAGTATAATTATCATATTTCTTCATCACGTCCCATACCGACCTGTTTTTTGAATGTTTTTTATTACCATTGTTCTTATGCTCTTTCTTCTTAGCTTTATCACCTTCCACCTTGATTTCTTTGGCATCCATGTTCTTCTTCGCAGCC
The DNA here is from genome assembly GCA_949130495.1 of Sambucus nigra. NCBI lineage: Eukaryota > Viridiplantae > Streptophyta > Magnoliopsida > Dipsacales > Adoxaceae > Sambucus > Sambucus nigra. The sequence continues at coordinate 127,135,289 of OX422214.1, forward strand.
ATAGCCTCCTCGGCATTCATAATCTTGGACGCTTTTCCCATCAGATCCGACATGGTTCTAGGTGGATCTTTGGCCAAAGTATAGTATAACTTGTTAGGCAGTAGTCCACTCATCAAGGCGGTAATCGCTGTCTTCTCCTCGTAATCGTTGTCTTCTCCTCGTAATCAATAACTTCAAGTTTCTCGTTATTAAAACGAGTTATGTAATCTCTGGTACTTTCACCAGGCTTTTGTCTAACACTTAACAAATGTGCTACTCGTTTAACTGGCTTTGCCCCAAAACATAAATTCTCAATGAATAACTCGGCCAGTTGAAGAAAAGTTGAGATCTTACCCCGAGGAAGATTATTATACCATATTTGAGCAGATCCGGTAAGAGTTCCCCAGAATGCTCTACATCTCATCTCATTTGGAACAGCATAGATGTCGACTGTAGCTTGGTATTATTCTATATGAAGGACGGGGTCAGTCTTTCCATCATATTTGGGGGTCACAACAGGTGCTTTGAATTTTGATGGTGTTGGAAAATCTACAATAGCCTGGACAAAAGGTGTTCCTCGAACAAAGGTTCTTTGTAGGGGCTTTTAGCTTTAAACATTTCCCCCAATCTATCCTCCAGCCTTTGGATAGATCCTTTCCATGCATCATTTCCTTCCTCGGGCCTATTGGTTCGAGCAGCTGATCGCGTTGAAGTGGTTTCCTGGGATCTATCTTGACGAGCAACTGGTCGCGACTGGGCAGCTCCTTCCCTTAAGTGTGATGGTCATCGAAAATTCCTCGATGGGGCTCTAGGAGGACTTTTGCTCCTCCTAGGACCTAATCGATCGAAAGGAGATACTCTGCTTAATCTTTCTAGCGCACTGGTCCTTTCTGGGGAGAGAGTGATACGTTGTTCAGTATCTGTGGCTCGCACTGACGAAGTTCGTCCAGGTTAATAAGAAAAATCTTCAGACTCCTCATTGCGATATGAATTGGTACACCTAGTACGCGAAGAAGGCGCACATATATTTCTTTGAATACTTCGTGGTCTTTAATGGGTTGATGCACCGCCATGGAGGGTTTGTATGAGTTGACGCATAGTTTCTTGCATGACGGTCTGGCCCTGAGCCAGATTTGTCATTATTCCAGCCAGATCTGGAATATTTGGCGGAGCAGATGGATTTGGAGGGCTTCCAGCGTTTCGATTGCTTGATTCTGGAATATCAGCCATTTGTGATGTATTGTTTTTTATGGAAAAACGATATTACCAGTCATTTCCCACAGACGGCGCCAATCTGTTGATGTAAAAAATTAGATCATATCTAATTATTCAATCGCAGACAAATAAATGAGACAAAGAATTTTTAAAGTGGTTCAGCCTTATAAGAATGGCCTACGTCCATTGTTATGGTATTGCTGATTTGTATGGGAATTCTCGATTACAAGTTATCTCCCGAAATTCCGGTCCCCTTACAATGAGGATTGTACAATGTATTTATAGCCCTGGGGCTGTAATGTGAAAGGGTAATACATTAAATGATGTACATTTGAAAAGGTGATACATTCAATGCTCCTTAAGCATATGCGTCTGAATGATAAGCATTTAATGAACAGTCAAATTGTTGGTTATCCCGCTATTAATGCTTTGTTCGAGGTGCAGCTCGAACCGCCTGAGTTGCTCGGACCACCTAAGCTTCTCGGTGCTCAAGAGTTCCTAGGAGAGTTCTCATTCCTCGGAACGTATGAGTTCCTCGGGGAAATAGTGTTCCTCGTTGTAGTATGGTTCCTCGAAGTGTGTGAGTTCCTCGAAAGTGTTTGTTGTTGCCACGTAGACGGCCACGTGTCTTCACTTTATTGATCCATGTCACCAGACTAAGTTTGGTATCAACACATGGGTTACTAGAATATGATCCTTAAAAATATTTTTTGGGTGTTTGTTTTTAAACAAAATTGTGTGGAATTGTTTTTAATATATTTTTTGAAGAAAAATATTTATTTTTTTGGTTTCTGAGCTCGTTAAAACGAGAATCAGTTTTCGTTGGAACGAAGTGGAGATCCCATTCGAATGACCTTTGGAACCCCACTAAAATGGATATTTAACGAACATCAAACGGAAACTCTTTATCAAACAGAAGGGCACCTATTGGAAGCTCGTTGAAAATTCGTTACGACGAAAAGCCTATTCGTTCGAACGAACTATGTATTTTTGTTCGAACGAGTTCGTCGCTTTGAAAATCGTGTTTCATACTTTATAGGCATGTTGGACTCATATTTTTTAAGAACTTTTGGCGAAAATTAATTTCCTACTAGTTTACCAAAGTTTCGAAATTCTAGTTTTACCCATTGAGTTTAATGATCCCAGTTTCAATATTCTTATGCTTTAGGATCTTTGTGTTCAGCACCAAAATGTGTTCTCTCTTCATCTTGAAAGAAGAAGCTCCGTGCGGTGGGCTCTGTACTTGTTTACTATGTTGCGATGTTCTGTATTCCAATTTCGTAGACGGTTGCAAAGCTTCATTGGTGAATAACGATGTGCGTGTGGAATCACGTGTCGTGGTAGCTTTGTGGGTGTACTCTTCAGTAGTTCAGTGGAGGAGAGGTTGAAGATATTAGGGCGTCAAGGCTTGCGAGGGAGATGAATAATTGAGTAGATCTACTGTCTAGTCTTTGTAAAACCTTATCATAGTGATCTGTTTGGCTGGATCGTCCAAGGTTTTTCTCGTTGTGGGTTTTTCTCTTACATCGGCGCGTTGTGCGATTGTTATACTTATTTTATCAGCTTATCACCTGGATGCATATTTTAGGTTAAAAAGATAAAATTTTGTAAATTAATTTTTCACACCAAAGGTTAAAAATTGTTGTACAAGTTTTTGTGAGGGTTAATCTGTCTAAAGTTTTGTTTTTTTAAATTGAAAAATATAGAAATAAACTTTTTGTTTGTGACCATCCATGTCTAAGCATTGTCGGTTGCATTATCAGCTATGAGGTGATAAGTTGGGGGAGAGACGAGGGAGAGAAAGGTAGTGGTTATGGCTATGAGGCGACAAGCTAGGGGAGAAAAAATAGTGGACGATAGCTATTGGTGGGAGGCAGCGGGAGGATCACAAGTGAAACAAAATAATGAACCTTTTAATGAACCTTTTAATGAAACAAAGTAATGTATTCCTTGGGACGGTTTATAGATGGGAAGAATGGAATTAATATATTATATCTATTTTTTTATGTATAATATTGTTAACGCAAAAATTCTCCATCTACGAGGACCAATCAGAAAAGGACACATGTCATCCTACGTGGAAATATTCGACACCCGAGGAGAGTTGATCGACACCCGAGGAGTGTTAGTCAGCATCCGAGGAGAGTTGAACGGCACCCGAGGAGTATTAGTCGGCACCCGAGGAGAGTTGGTCGGCACCCGAGGAGTGTTGGTCGGCATACCAACCAGGAATATCAAAGGATAACTACGCATTTAATGATCATTAATGTACATTTATATTGTAGATGAAAACACATAGCATACCAAGCAATTAGATTCGTTGAATGTAGACATAATGTATAAATGTCTACATACAATGAATCTCTTTATCTCCCATCACTATAAATACATGTATTCCCTTAGCCAAAAGGGACAACTATGAAGAGAGATCCGAGAGATCCAAGAGATCCGAGAGATCCAAGCGATCCATGAGATCCAAGAGATCCAAGAGATCCGAGAGACACCATACACAAGATCCACACCCTTTTTCTCCCTCTCTCTACACCATATTGTGCTATTGTAAACCCCTGGGAATAAAATAACAGTGGACGTAGGCTTTTCCTTATAGCCGAACCACTTTAAAAACCTTTGTCTCTTATATGTTTGATGTGAATGTTTATCTTCATCTTCAATCTCATCCTCATCATTTATCTGCTGTTGACGCCACTAAAATGGCAGTGGCCATTTTCTGTCTTCAACAGATTGGCGCCGTCTGTGGGAAACGACTGTTATTATCGTTTTTCATAAAAATCATTTATCACCAATGGCTGATAATCCAGAATCCAGTAATCGAAATATTGGAAATACTGGAAATCTTCCAAATCCATCTGCATCCCCAGATCTGGCTGGGATTATAACGAATCTGGCTCAAGGACAAACCGCCATGCAAGAGTCCATGAGGCAACTCATTCAAACTCTTCAGGGCGGTGTACCTACCTATTCAGGGCAAAGAAGTGATCATAGGCAATCGCAATCTAGACGCACTGGGTCATATCGCAATGAGGAGTCTAATGATTTTTCTTATCAACCTGGGCGAACTTCATCAATACGGGCTTCGGATACAGATCAACGTATCACTCTCTCTCCGGAGAGAACTAGCGCTTTGGAGAGGTTAAGTAGAGTATCTCCTTTCAGTCGGTTAGGACCAAGGAGGAACATGAGTCCACCTAGGGCTCCATCAAGAAGTTTTCGACCGCCACCAGGTTTAAGAGAAGGATCTGCGCAATTGCGACCAACCACTCGTCGAGATAAATCTCAGGAAGCTACGTCAGAGCAATCAGTTGCTCGGACTAAACGGCCCGAGGAAGGGAATGAAGCATGGAAAGGTTCCATTCAACGATTGGAGGATAGACTGGGAGAAATGGCTAAGGCAAGAAATCCCTTACAGAGAACTTTTGTTCAAGGAACACCTTTTGTGCAAGCCATTGTGGATTTCCCTACGCCGTCGAAATTCAAAGCACCCGTAGTGACTCCCAAGTACGATGGAAAGACAGATCTCGTACTTCATATAGAACAATACCAAGCTGCTGCAGATATCTACGTTGTTCCCGACGAGATGAGGTGTAGAGCATTCTCGGGAACTCTTACTGGATCTGCACAGATATGGTACAATAATCTTCCTCGGGGTAAGATTTCAACTTTTGTTCAGTTAGCCGAGTTGTTTATTGGCAATTTTTGTTTTGGAGCAAAGCCGGTAAAGCGAGTAGCACACTTGCTAAGTGTTAGACAGAAATCAGGTGAAAGTACTAGAGATTACATAACTCGTTTCAATAACGAAAAGTTGGAAGTCATAGATTATGAAGAAAAGACAGCAATCACTGCTTTGATGAGTGGTTTGCTGCCTAACAAGCTGTATTACACTTTGGCTAAAGATCCACCTAAAAATATGTCGGAGTTGATGGCAAAGGCGGCCAAAATCATGAATGCCGAGGAGGCTATGGCTGCGAAGAAGAATATGGATAAAGAAGTTAAAGTGGAGGTCGACAATTCTAAGAAGAAAGATCAGAAAAGTAATGGTGGTGACAAATATTCCAAGAATAACAGGGTGAAATTGGAAGCCCTAAAGAAGTATGATAATTATACTCCATTGAAAGTGGGTATTAATCATGTTTTAGAAGAAATCAGGAATAACGAGGAAATCAAATGGCCAGAGAAACTGAAGACAGATCCCGACATGAGGAATAAGACCAAATATTGCGAATTTCACAAAGATCATGGCCATATGACCAAAAATTGTATAGCCCTTCAGAACGAGATTGAAACACTCATCCGAAGAGGAAAATTATCAAAGTACGTAGATCGCAGGAGTGAGAGGAAGAATGATGATAGAACTAGAGAAAGATCTAGATCTCCTCGTCGTGCAGAGGAGAAAAAGAGGAGGGACCATGAAGAGGATCCAGATGATGACCCCGATCTTCCCAAGAAGCCAAGGAAACCTGAACGAGAGGTATTTTCCATACGTTTTGGGTCATTTGATTGTAATGTTATTACAGGAGGAGATGCAGGAGGAGGAGACCTTACTGCAGAAAGAAAAGCTTATCTCGGAGAGGCTCAAGCTTGTTCATACATTCAGCGAATAAACCTGGCCGAGGATGATCGTCCGAGGAAAGTAAACAAAGAGAAGCTAGTGATTGGTTTTTCAAAAAACGACCTGGCAGGTGTTCTCTACCCTCATGATGATCCGCTGGTGATCAAAATGAGGATGAAGGATGTGGTCATTTCAAGGGTGTTAGTAGACAATGGTAGTTCAGCAGACATCATGTATTATTCATGCTTTGATAGCTTGAATTTAAAATTATCTCAGTTAGAACCTTATCACAGACCCCTTCTGGGTTTTGCTGGCGAGAAAGTTTTTCCACTTGGGACGATCAAGTTGGATATACTCATTGGAACTTGGCCTGCTTGTCGAACGGAAAGAATACGCTTTTTTGTAATGGATAAGAATGTGCAGTCCGCCTACAACATCATCATGGGAAGAGTTGGATTGAAGAAGTTCGAAGCAGTTCCATCCACAGTTCATCAATGTTTGAAATTCCCAACGAATTTTGGAGTAGGAATTATGAAAGGTGATCAAAAAGTAGCTCGGGAATGCTATTATTCGTCGGCCGAGCAAGAGGAACTTGAAGAGTTACAGAAAAAGACTACTACTTACCAAGTGGAGGAAAGCACAGAAATTGAAACTCTTGACCCTAGGGATGAATCTCAACTCGTAAAAGGACAGGTTGTGGAATCTACAGAAATTGTTATCCTGGACGACGAGCATCCTGAACGAATAACTCAGATAGGGTCGTCGTTGGATTTTTCAATAAAACAGGAGTTGATAACTTTCTTGAGAAACAGGAAGAATACTTTTGCTTGGAGTCATGAAGACATGCCAGGAATAGATCCAAACTTCTTATGTCATGAACTCAATGTGAATAAGGAGATCAAACCTGTGAAGCAAAGAAGAAGAGTGTTTAGTCCCGAGAAGAACCAGGCCATACAAGAGGAGGTCGAGAAACTCCAGAAAGCCCAATTCATTGAAGACGTGAAATATCCAGATTGGTTGGCGAATGTGGTGATGGTAAAGAAAAAGAACAACAAGTGGAGAATGTGTGTTGATTTTACTGATCTCAACAAAGCATGTCCAAAAGATCATTTTCCATTGCCCAGAATTGATCAACTAGTGGATGCTACTTCGGGACACGAGCTACTCAGCTTCATGGATGCTTATTCTGGCTACAACCAAATCAAAATGAAACCTGAAGACAGGGAAAGTACTTCTTTTATTACCCCAAGGGGAACTTATTGTTATAATGTTATGCCTTTTGGTTTAAAAAATGCAGGTGCAACATATCAGCGGTTGATGAACAAGGTATTCACCGAACAAATCAGCCGCAATATGGAGGTCTATGTCGACGACATGCTCACCAAAAGCAAGAGAGCTGCAGATCATTTGGTTGACTTGAGTCAAACTTTTGATCAACTGGATAAATACCAGATGAAGCTTAACCCGACGAAATGTACCTTTGGAGTACGAGAAGGAATGTTCCTCGGATACATCGTCAACCAACGAGGTATTGAGGCAAATCCAGAAAAGATCAAAGCTCTTTTAGGGCTGCGATCCCCGACGACGAAGAAAGAAGTGCAAAGTCTTACCGGACGAGTTGCAGCACTCAACAGATTTGTATCCCGAGCAACTGATAAATGCCTCCCATTCTTCAAAACGCTACGAAAAAGTTTTGAGTGGACTGATGAATGTGAGAAAGCCTTTCAAGATCTGAAGAAGTATTTGGGAGCCCCACCATTGTTGTCTAGGCCAATAAATGGAGAGAAGCTGTACTTGTATTTGGCAGTATCAGAAAATGCAGTTAGCTCGGCGTTGATCAGATTGGAGAATGGAGTCCAGAAGCCAATTTATTATACAAGCAAGGCCTTCCGAGGTGCGGAAATCAGATACCCAAAGCTGGAAAAATTGGCACTGGCATTAATTGAAGCAAGTAGAAGAATGAGACCATACTTCCAGGCCCATACCATCATTGTGTATACCGACATGCCGTTAAGACAAGCCCTTCACAAGCCAGAAAAATCAGGAAGATTGATGTATTGGGCAATAGAACTCGGTGAATATGATATTGTGTATGAACCCAGATCATCGTTGAAAGGGCAAGCCGTGGCAGATTTTATAGCAGAGTTCACATACCCTGATACCCCCGAGGAGCAAAAGATGCTTGCTGACCTACCTGTGGACGATACAGGATCGACAGACACAGATCCAAACCAACCAAGGTTGGTAAAAGGACTTGTGGATGTAGAAAAATCATCATATTTAAATCCCGACCAACTCCGGTTGGTGGAGGGGCACGAACAAATGATCGACGAGGAACGAAGGATACCCGGGGATGATGAAAGAAAACAGATGATATTTCACCGAGGAACTCTAACAGATAAGAAATTTGAAGACGAGTTACATACATGGAGATTATATGTAGATGGATCATCTTGCACGGCTGGTTGTGGAGCAGGGATTATTTTAAATTCTCCAGATGATATTGACATGGAGTACGCCTTGAGATTCCAATTCAAGGCTTCCAATAATGAAGCTGAATATGAGGCTATGATAGCAGGTTTTCATTTGGCGAAAGTTATGGAGGCACGTCAAGTAATTGTTTTCAGTGATTCTCAGTTAATTGTGAATCAAATGATGGGAATATATGCAGTGAAGGGAGAGTTAATGGTGAAGTACCATGCAAAAGTGATGGAATTGTTGAAAGAATTTGATGCTATTCAATTGGTGAGGATACTGAGAATGGAGAATGCCAGAGCAGACGCATTGGCCCGACTAGCGTCAGCTACGCACACCGAGCTGCGAAGAACAATACCAATTGAAGTATTAGAAAGTCGGAGCATAGAAGAAGATCTGACGATGAATATTATTACCCTTGATTTAGGACCATCTTGGATGGATCCTATCAGAGCATACATTGAAGAAGGAGTACTACCGGAGGACAAACTAGCTGCCAAGAAATTAAAGTATAAAGTTGCTCGGTATGTGTTAACTAATGGTGTTTTGTATAGACGAGGAATTATGGCAGGTTTGCAGAGATGTGTGCATCCATCAGAAGTCAAAGAATTGATTGAAGAAATCCATGAAGGATCTTGTGGAGCTCATGTAGCAGGTCGGACCCTACTGCAAAGGGTGATGACACAGGGATACTATTGGCCGACGATGAGAGCTGATTATATAGCTTATGCTAAGAAGTGTGACAAGTGCCAACGTTTTTCTTCCATCCGAAGAACTCCACAGGCATTGTTGACACCCATAACATCACCTTGGCCATTTGCCATGTGGGGGATTGATCTGGTTGGACCACTGCCGACGACCCGAGGAAGGTTCAAGTATCTCGTCGTGGCAGTAGACTATTTTACTAAGTGGGTGGAAGCTGAACCACTAATTGATATGACGTACGAGAAGGTGTATCAGTTCATATGGAAGAATATCATTTGTCGATATGGTCTCCCCCACGCTTTCATCACAGACCATGGAACACAATTTGATAATGAAGAATTTGCTGCCTATTGTCATCAGTCAAACGTCTTGAAGTTTCATTCAGCACCAGGCCATCCCCAAAGCAATGGGCAGACTGAAGTGACGAACAGAACATTACTAAATGGGTTGAAGAAGAGGTTAAGTGAGGCTAAAGCAAATTGGATTAATGAGCTACAGTCAGTTTTGTGGGCTTACCGAACAACTCCCCGAGCAGCAACAGGAGAATCACCATATATGCTAGCATTTGGAAGTGAGGCTGTGATACCTGTCGAGTTGGGCCTACCAACACATAGGGTGTTAAATTTCAATTCTCCGATCAGTGATTTGATGAGAAGGATGGATTTAGATATGCTCGAGGAAGTCAGAGAAGAGGCAGCCATTAGAAATGCTGCTTATCAACAACGAACAGCTCTGTTTTACAACAAAAGGGTAAAGAAATGTGATTTAAAAGAAGGGGATTATGTGCTGAAGAAGGTCATTCAGAAGCAGAATAAACTAGAAGCAAACTGGCATGGACCTTACCGAGTTACAGAGGTTGTTCGACCAGGAACTTACAGAATAGCAACTCTAGAAGGAGAAGAATTTAAAAATGCATGGAATGCTGAACACCTGCGCAAGTATTATCAATAATGTCCAATGTAAAGCATTTCTCTCATTATGAATAAAACGAAGATGTTTCACCATTTTTCCTTCTGGATGAAAGTTTTTCGGGGAATACTAGTGTAATACACTACACAACAAAAGTGCTCTAAGGAGCCGACCTCCTTTGGTTAGGAGGACAGCTCTTCGGGGCAAAAGTGCTCTAAGGAGCCAACAAATACAGCTCTTCGGAGCAAAAGTGCTCTAAGGAGCCAACAAATGCAGCTCTTCGGAGCAAAAGTGCTCTAAGGAGCCAACCTCCTTTGGTTAGGAGGACAGCTCTTCGGAGCAAAAGTGCTCTAAGGAGCCAACCTCCTTTGGTTAGGAGGACAGCTCTATTGAGCAAAAAGTGCTATAAGTAGCCAACCTCCTTTGGTTAGGAGGACATGCTCTACGGAGCCAAAAAAAAATGCTCTAAGGAGCCAAAAAGTGTACACCAGCAGGATCAACCACGGTTGGTAAGATAAACTCTCATGTTACAACTTATGCTGGTCGGGAGGTAATATTGTTACAATGAGTTCTTTGAAGAACAAAATGTTTAAAAAATACACCAAGTATAGTTGGTCGGGGATAAAAACCCAATAGCTGTAGTTGGTCGGCGAGGACAACTTATTGATCTTAGTTGGTCGGACGCAATTTTATAATCAAACCAAGTATAGCTCGTCGGAGCTGTATTTGGTCGACAAACATTATTCACCCACCTTGGTTGGTTGGAAACAGTTTGAACATTTTTCTCATTACTTTATTATTAAGTGATCGAGAAACATTACTAATACTTGTAACCTTTTATTAAGTTGCTTATTGAACAATAATACTGTTAGCTTTTTAATAGATACATAGATACATGTGTGCTTGATAAAACAAAATTGCCAAACAGAAAATGAAAATCTTTTCATTAATCTGGAATAAATTACAAATTACAAAATTGTTACATGGACATTACTATTCTATTGGTTTTTTGCCCTGTGCCTTAGAAACAGGTTCCTCGCCGGCAGGAGGGTCTTCTAGGCAAAGGGGAGAATTGATGAAATTAACATCTCTGAGCATTCTGACGTTCATAACAGAAGGTGTATCCAAAAGATGCTCAGGACGAGATAATTCAGCTTGGGAGTGAAGGCTATAATCACCAAGATATTTCGAAATTAGACTGCGAGGAATGGAGCGAGCTGGAATCCATGCCATATCCAATTTGAAAGGTGGTACAGGCAGGTCTAATAACGATGGAGCATGATAGTCCCATAAAAAATGCCCTTGCTCCAACTTTAATACACCCAATGCATTTAACCATCCTTGCTTGTAACCTTCATTATTAGCATGTTCAATGCGAGCATCCAGATGAACGAGAGCTTCATTGTATCCTGCCATCCAGAATTCTCTTGGCTGTTTATGGAATTGGAAGGTTAATCTATCCAATTGTTCATGAAGGCTTTTGGCAAAGAGATCTTTGTTATGCAAGGCAGATTTCGTTGATGCCAGCTGATCTTCCAGAGACAGATTTTTATTGGACATTTCAGTCAGAGCACGGTCTTTTACTTTCAACTGGAATGCTTGAGTTTCCAGAGTAGACTGAGTGCGAGCCTCTTCAACATTTTGAATGAGGACTCTTCCTCGCCCCCGAGAACCTCTTCCTCGTCCCCGAGCAATTCCAGAAATGGCAGATCTTCTTAAGTCCTCCAGCTCTTGCCTCAATTTGGCATTTTCGACCTCTAAGAACGAGAAGCCTTCATCAGTGACTGGTATTAATGCAGTAGAGGATGAAGCAGCAGATTCATACTGAGCTAATTTCTTCTGCAAATTGTTATTTTCTTGCTCCAGGATCTCAGCGATTTGTCTACAGGCTTCAATTTCACCTTTTAGGGTCCTCTCCCTGACGTCATACCCAGCAATGATCTTCTTGTGGCCTGTTTCTGAAGAGAGCTGCTGGTATCTATTTTCATAATCTTCATGTAATAAAGCCATTGATTCGTTATGTTGATTTTGAAGATCCTTTAAGGAATCATGAAGCTCTTCAATCAACTCATAGTAAGCGACATTGTTGGCCACTGCTCGGTCGAGTAAAGCTTTCAAGTATTGATAAGCTTCAATAGCCTGCTCTGAAGCATCGTGACCAAGGATATCAACAATTTCCGATGTACTAAGATCTGTATGACCAGCCTTATAGTATTGATGACATTGTTGCATCAGCTCGGTATCATGAGAAGAGATCAATTCCATTCTAGCAACAAACTAATGACAAGAAAAAGACAACAATCAACAAAAACAAGTTATCAACAACAGAGATGAGCAAAGATATATTTTATTAGATCATCAAAAAGTTACATCGTTCGATTACAAGGAAATACAGAAAGACTACTGAACAACTTCACACCTTTTCCTTGTCCCCCAAGACTTTATCGGGAGGCTGGGACGAGGAGCTCGGTTGCTCGGTGATAACTACAGCTTGATCGGTAGGAGTCTTCTCGGGAGGAGGAGGCATGGAGGAAATGTCCTCGGTGGCAGATGGTTGAGAGGCAGAAACTTGATCGCCCATAGCCATGGAAGATTCATCTGAAGCAGGTTCATCTTCTTCTTCTTCCACAATTGGTGGAGGAGGACCAGGGAGATGCCGTTGGAATAGCTCAGAATCATCTTGGACTTTTAGCTCTTGCAGAGCAGCTACCCAACCATCATAGAAGTATTTCAACTCCCCATATTGGACTTGGGACGTCATTGCAGCTATCCCTCTCTCCCATCCTTTCTCCCAACCAACACTGAAATGTTTCTTGATTGCAACTTTTCTCCTCGATTTCTCCAAGGAGAGCTTCACCTCCAGTTCCTCTTTCTTAACCTTAATATCTCGCAGAGTAGATATTTCTTCTTCTGCCTTCTTCAATTTATCATCAGATTCCTGATGTTTAACTTCCAAATCTTTAATTTTCTCCTCCAAATTCTTGGAGGTTTCAGCCATCTTCATCTTATCAGCCTCAGCCACAGCCAATTTTTTCTCCCAAACAGTTTTCTCCTCGATGTACTGTTGGTGAGATTCCTTCACAGATTGGGTTAAACCCAACAGAGCATCGTCAACATCGGACGAGGAAGTGGAAGCTTTAATAACTTGATCTTTCTTCACGATGGTATTGAAGCAGTTCACCAGCTGAAAGATAAGAAAAACAATAGAGTCAACACAAATACAAGAATTCAAGAAAAAGAAAGAAAGATCAAAGGTATGAGAAATTTACTGAAGAAAGATGGCGAGCAGCTAGGGACGTCAGTGTATCCCTAGGAATTTTTTCATCAACCCCGAGAACCTCGGGTATAACTGAGTTCGTTGAAGAACTCGGAAGAAGGATGTTTGAAACACTACTACCACCAGCGGGTAGAGAAGATGCAGTTCCAGCAAGATTAACTGAGGATGATTTCCTCAATCTCTTCAAAGGACGGTCAGCAGCATCAACCAAGGAAGAAGTCTTGGTCGGAGAAATGACAATTACATCAGCAGGAGCATTTTTCTTGCTCGGGGCCACTGGGGGCTTCTCGGCAATTTTGGAGGAACCAGCATCTACTTTTTTAGTCCCCTCCGGGACATCAATTTTGCCTTTCTGGGCTCCAACAGCAGAAGAAGTGTCACCAAATAGAGCAGGAGGAGCTCTTTTCTTGCCCATTCTCTGAGATAGGGGGATATGAGAATCTGAAGATGAACTTTCTGGTGTTGAAGCTGGTTCAACAGGGCGAGCAGTATAAGAGGTTGTATAACTCTTATACTGTAGTAAATATGAAGCAGATCTAATATGCTCGTCAGCAATGGCCTTATGCAAATTCCAGATAAGTTTCAAATGCTTGATATTCACTTCTGACTCTTTTGGAGTTTTTCTTTTGCTATCAACTGCAAACAAATACATAATAGAATATCAGTCATACATTTTGTCAAACAGGATGAAAGCATAATTTCATAAGTAAAATAAAATGAAAAATAAACCTATCCCATTGTCGTATGGGGGGCATCTGGGACCGTTGTATACTTCATTCCCAGATAAAGGCGCATGTTGCCAATTTTTTATGACCAACCCATGCTCAAAATAATCCATATTTGAGTCAGGGAGATTAACTACAAGAGCCCTATTCAAATACCTAGTTTTTAAATAATAAATATTATCTAGAACGGCCCATTTATAACAAAACATAATTTCAGGGATCCCAATACGAGTCCCATGAGTTAGATTTAATTTGTGCACCCCGTTAATTATTCTCCATGAATTGGGGGCTATTTTTGCAGGAACAAGATCAAAATATTGACAAAACTCAAGACATAATGAGTTTGGTGGAAAGGAAAAATCGCATTTAGCAACAAAAAGACTGGGGAACCAATGTCCCTCAGCCAATCGAAAGTAATCTAAAGGCTCAGAAAGAACCTCTAGAGTTACCCACGAAGGAATGGAAAAATCAGAACGGAATTTCTCAACAGACTCCACGATATAAACCATATTGAATAAAAGAGATACAGAAGAAAGAAAGAAGATCTTACAGAAAGAAAGGAGATGTGTTGACAACGAACGGAAACAAGGATGAACGCACAAGAGAAGAAGAGAATAGAAAGCTTGAATACAGAAAATGGAAAGCGTAGACGACGGTATAGTTACCAAAGAAGTTTAAATACTTTGCATTGGGAAGCGGCGAAAGAAATGATTACCAAAAAGAAACTACTGAACTTCCGGCGGCTAAAAGGACAAAAATTGCACGAAGATCGAAGCGTTTATAAAAAAAGGCGGAAACTGCGAAATAAGAAGGAAATTTGAATACAATGTTCCTAAAACCCAGGAAGGACATTTAATATTGCCATATACCGAGAAAGAATGTTCCATACTCCTCAAAGTTCGAAATATGAAACATTGGGGGCTTCTGTTGATACCAAAATTAATATGCTGATGTGGACGAATAATACGAAGACACGTGTCAATCTACGTGGCACAATAGCAGCGAGGAAGATCATTTCCCGACCAGCCATGTTTCTTTCCGAGCAACGAGAATACACCGAAGAACTCTATCACACCGAGGAACTCTATCACACCGAGGAACTCCAACGCACCGAGGTACTCTAATGTTCCGAGGAACTCCCGATCAGCAAACAGCTATGGCGGTCCGAGCTGCATCTCGGTCGTATCATTAATTGCCAGATAATCAACAGCTCAGATATTCATTGAATGCTTATATTCTTGGCACGCACTCTGCATTAAATGTATTACCCTTTCATACGTATGTCATTTAATGTATCGAACCTTTCATGTACAGCCTCAAGACTATAAATACCATGTATCATCCTCATTCAAGGGGACCGGAATTTCTTGAGAGAACTTGTAATCAAGAATTCCACAAACACTCAGCAATAACATAACAGTGGACGTAGGCTTTATTCCTAGCCGAACCACTTTAAAAATCTTTGTCTTATTTATTTATCTGTGATTGAATAATTAGAGCAATCTAGTTTTTTACATCAACAGTGGCGTCAACAAATATATATTTTTTTCGTGTGTGTATATATTAAAAAATACGGGTGTCACACGCATGTCCGTTGCCGCTACAAAGAATTAATATTTAGTAGTTTTTTTTATGTTTTATTAGGCTTATTAAAAAGTTTGTTATTTTGGTTCACTTGTGATCCTCTCTATCTTTCTCTCTTTCTCTCTCTCTCTCTCTCTTTATATATATATATATATATATATATATATATATATATATATATATATATAGGTGTGGGTGGGTAAAATTAATACTCGAATTTAATAGTAATATATCTCGAGCTGAGATGCTATTATTTTTCAATTGGTTTGAGAGTGACATTTGCCTATAAATTCAAATCAATAAATTTATATAAAGTTCCACCATACTTTATAGATCTCCAATTTATTTTATTAAACCTCATAATTTATATGTAAATTTCTAAGCATAACATTTTAAAAAGAAGACAGAAATAAATAAAAACTACTCAACTTTTAATCATATCCACCACACGAGGAGATTAGAGAAGTTTTTAGGATAAAGAATAGGAAACATATAAAAATGCATTATTAGGACAGCTTGAGCATAATAAGAGTCAAAAATAGATATAAATATTTAGGCGTACATGCCAAAAACTGATTCTTATTCATTTAAGATTGGATCATAAAATAATTCAAAATTAATTCGGAAGTGATTCCCAACGTAAACACACAAGGCTATATATATATTTAGCAATCAATTCAAGGTGTCAACAGGTGTAAATCGTCGTTGAAGCAGTTAGGTATTGTATTACCCGCTTAATACCTTTAAGAGAGAATACGAAAAATCTAGAGGAGGCTTCCTCTATTTGACCGGTAACCTTCCGCGTGTAAAGCACCCGTTTCCAACTCACTTTCTCCAAAACAAGTCCAGTCAAAACATCGAACCTCTCTCTGCCTGCCTGCCTTCCTTTCTTCAACAAACCCCTTTTAAAGCCCAAACCCAAAACAACTTCATCACAAGACTGATAGCGTGAAAAAAACAAAAAAATTCAAGGCATGGGTTTATCGAAAGAAGAGAAAAGAAAGCGTGTTTTGAGAGGAGTGAAAACTCTCTTCTTCTTAATCACCATGTTGGTTTCCCTTCTCTTGTTCTCCGCCCCGATTCTTTTAATCATCGCTGATACCCTTCTCCCATCAGCTCTTTTATCAGCCACTCTCGCTCCTCACCCTCTCTCTATCCAAACAATATCTTCTCATTTGTCCAACTACGATTTTAGATCATCCCTCATCGATATACCCCTCATATCCATCATCAGATCAGCTGTTATTCTATGTAAGTACAAGATTCTTTTTTTTAATGTTTTCTTCAACACATTTTGGTATGTTGGAATTCTGTGTTGTCTTTTTTTTTAAATTTGATTTTTGTGATAGATGTTGAGATTTTTATTTGATTTGGTGTAGGTGTTTATAGTTTTTGTGATGGGCCGAAGCTATCGAGGTGGCCTTATTTGGGAATAGCGACGATTTGTTCGGTTTCGTCGCTGGTGTTTGTGTCGATGAAGGCTTCTTATGTGTTTGGCGGTGCGAGTGTTGAAAAGGGACTGTATAATCGAGCAACGGAGGTGGCTTTGTTCATGTGTTCTCTTGTTTTAGCGGTTGGCCATGTTGTTGTGGCGTATAGAACGAGTTGCAGAGAAAGAAGGAAGCTTCTCGTTTACAAAATTGATATTGAAGCTGTAAGTTCTCAATCTCTCTCACACATACACCCAAACACATGAATTATTGGATATTCACTGTGTGATTAGGGATATTATTGTCAAACCATTTATCATGATTTGATTTTAATGACCATTTTACTTTATTTTGAAAGGCCACTCTTATCAATCATAGTCACTTTTTTTCACTTTTATACTTACCTGCCAAACAAGTTGGGTTACTTTTACCTTAGAAAATTTTCCACTGCTCGACTAAAAATGAAATTTTTTAATAATTTGTATTTGTTAAGTTATCCCTAAAAAATTATGAAGTGTCACGGTAGGTTATTGGGTGTCAAAGGATGAGAAAGAAAAAAGTTAACGGATTAAATTAGGTAGTATATTAAATATGGCCTAAAGTCAAAAAAATTCTAATTCCAGATGGGAAAATATCGACCTACAAGTTGCATGGGCCCATTGTTGTATAAAGAAGACTATAATTTAATTTTTCATGAGTTGACCATTAGCATGAGCGGAATTGAATCCAATTTTCCTTCTAGATACTCATTAAATATGCACTACGTGTACCCACAAAAAAATTCAAAATATGTATCCGTCTAACAAGATAAAAATGAGCACAAACTTTTAATACAGTGGATGTGACCCATTTCAATGCGCTGACGGGATCCACAATTATAAGCTATAAACATTTTAATGCGGTGGGTATGAATTTTAAATTTTTTTTGTGGGCTACTTAGTTTTATCCATTTTCAAAATGCCACAAACGAAGAATCGAAGGAGAAACTTAAACAGGATTTGTAAGCATGACAAAAGTAAAAGGTAAAAATTAGAAAAAACAAAAAGAAAAAGTTCTTTTATCCCCCAAATGTTTGTATTCAGATTTTATACCTGCATAATTTTAGTTTTTAGACTTTAGTACCTTTTTTTTGTTTAATGTAACTGTTTGGTCGCTGATTGTAATTTTTCAACTTTATTATATTTAGTGACAAAATATTTACATAATAATGTATAAAAACAATTATATAAGTATCAAAATATATATAAAACTATTATTGAGGTACCCAAGTTAAATTCAACCATAAAAACTCTTTTTTAAATACGAGACTGACGAATACATTAATTTTGTTGTGTCAGCTTGAAAAAGACAACAAGGAAAAGCCAAAAAAGAATCTCCTAATAAGATAGCACCTTTCACACCTTACAGTTGGAATTATAACTGTAATTTGTAAAGCATAATTTTTTAGTTTTACATTCTCAGAGTAGATTCCTACTAAAGAGCCATTCTTACGGGCAGGGTAAAACAACGTATTACTAAGGCTAAAATACACTGCACAAGATATGAAAAATGCTACAGGTAAAACAGATATACACTAGACTGACCCTAAACGACACCGTATAAAAAGGCCACTCACCCCTTGGGCGGAACAAGATGTTCCGCTTAAGGATTATGGCTATTTCTTCCTATTTACACTTTCTTCCTACATATTCTATGATAATTATATAAAGCTTCTCTGTGTAGAAATAAGGATAAATATTGTAACTAATATAAATAAGGTAGCTAAAAAAAAAGCATCTTCGGACTAAAAACAGTAACTAATATAATTATTTGTGTTGATATTTGCAATCATGTGGGGTAAAACTAGAAATAAGGAAAGTTGGGTTTAAGTCCTAGGCGGAACATCATATTCCATTTTAGGTCTGTCCCATATAAAAATTAACTAGTTTAATTCTATATTTGTTATTTTTTATCCTAGCAACATCTTAATATGAATTTTTACACTATTCATATCATACATATATATAATATATATACACTTTTACACTGCCCATAAAAGTTTATCTTAGGCGTGATCTCACCATCCTATAAATCCACTTGGTTTTACACTTTTATCTAAAGACAACACATTTGAATACGCATTTTCTAACACCAATATATTAAATAATCTAATGTATTAACATGGTGTGACGTGCGCAGGTGTCATTATGCAAGAATGGATTTCCTAGGTATCAAAAGATTCTCAAAGAAGAGAGAGTAAAGTGAAAAGGCAATACTGAAAAGCCATTACAGCATGCTGTTTCTTTTCTTTTGGCCAATCCATTTTCCCCGAGTCAGGCTACAGGTACGAATTTCAATCAATCTTTCTTCTCTTGAAAAATTAAATTTGCTTTTAATATTGGGTCCTTAAACAGTGACTTTGTCAATGGTTGTTTATGTGATCTCACAACCAAATCCTTCCATTTGTAATTGTTTTTACAGGTTTTATCCAAAGGACAATCTGTAACCGGATGATGGTCAAAGAAGTAAAACAGCACACGCAGTTATATACCATGTGATTTAAACGTGTATATGATATTTAAGTAGTTTCAGTTCGTTTCAGTATAGAGGTGGGAGAATTTAGCATCCATTGATCTATCTCCCAAACATGTACAGATTCTTTGTTTTGATTTAGAATGTGATAGCAAATTTCAACAATGTAGCTATGGAGCCCTACTGTTTGTATCTATAGAAACGGGTGCGTGATTTTTGCAAATGATCTCGTAGTAAGTTAAAATGATACTGTAGCTCCCCCCCCCCCCCCCCCCCTAAAAAAAAAAAGGTGAAGTAGTGGACTTGGAATAGTCAAAATTATAATTTATTTTGAAATTTCCGTGATTTTTATATATATTAAAAAAAAAAAGCGAAATCGCCGCCAGCATCCAACGGCATCTCCAAAGGCTATTCAAACATTCATCTTACATCGAGTGTAGTAGGGCATGGAATAACAAATTGTTCCACAAAGTCGTCTATTTAATTTTAGACCAAACAAATTGTGTGGCTCATATTTGATGAAGGATTCCTCCGTCGTTAAATCTGTTAAGTGAAAACTCCGCTAGAATTTAAGTCAGCAATCTGTCTCTATGTCTCACGACAAAGTGAACTTAAAATCTTCATATTGTATTGAGAGAGAGGCAATGCTTACCGACATAATTTTCAATTGAGAAATAGAGATTCGTATGAAGTTTGTCACAGGCAAAAAATTTCTATTCTAAATTTTCAACAGCTGCCGTACTGTTACACCAAGTAAAATATCAACTTCAAACAAGCAAACTTTACGCCCGAATTATATTTATGCACGTACATATTTACGGGGAAAACAAGGCCAACCTTATATTTTATTAACTCAACAAATACAAGGAATACTACAAAATCGTTCAAGCCTTCTCTACCTAGAATTACAGGCAACAAAAGGGTACACAGAGACTACAATGCAGTTGACAACTCCAAAAATTAAACTAATTTAACGTTTAAACATTGAACATTGAACTTAAAAATTAAACTAATTTAACATAGCATTTAACATTGTTCTAAGTTCTGACACATCTCATTTTGTCTTGGCACGTTCTTCCGTCTGGCTTTGACACGTGTCTCCTCATCAAAGAGATATCGTCCAGTAGAGGTGCAATGTGTTGTGTTTAGGGGTGTTCGCGGTACAGTAAAAACTCGTACTGTACCGTTTCGTACCACAAATTAGTGGTAATGGTTTACATTTTTTATATACCAAAACCGAAACTACCAAAACCAAAATTACCGAATTTTTTGTGGTTGGTTTTGGTTTTTACATTTTAAAAACCGATTTATCGGCTTTACCGCACCGAAATGAAATACCGAAATACCGTACCATATATTACCGCATATTGCCATATGGTATATTACCGATATACCGTAACAAATTTAATGCATATTACCATACCAATATTGAGTAAATATTGTATTTAAAATAAGAGATATATCAATTTAATCAAGACCATTCATTTTAAAACACATCTCATCCACTCATTTTTTTCAGTATAAAACATGTGAAACCCTACCCACTTTCCATTTTAAGCCCTTCTCAATACAATATCAGTCGACATCAAGGGATCCAACTATCCGGCCATAGGCAACCATCAACACCGGTAATTTCGTAACCTTTTATACCTATTTCGGCTCCCCCCCCCCCCCCCACCCCCCCACCCACATTCAAAGCTCTTTCTTCCAGTAACTTCATATGTTGTTTACTAAGTTACTGTTGATGTTCATATGTTGATGTTCATATGTTGATGTTTACTAAGTTACTAACTTCATATGTTGATGTTTATTGTTGATGTTCATATGTTCTTTCTTCCAGTAAACATAAGTTGTTTACTAAGTTACTAAGTTCCAGTAACTTCATATGCCGATAACTTCATATGTTGATGTTCATATGGTTACTAATATGGTGTTTACTATGTTACTAATATGGTAATTTCATATGTTTCCGTTATTTCATATGCCCAAATCATACCACAATTTTTTTTTTATTACAAAACAGTGTTGGCTTCACCCATATTCATAAGGTTGGTGACCCATTATGATGTTTATTCTCGTATGATTTGGGCATTTGATGTTTACTAAGTTATATATCAGTATGGTGTTTACCACAATAGATATAGGAAAACTATATATGTACCGGACACTTTTACTGGAGTATTACCAGATCAACTTTTTTCTTTTCTCTTTTTTTTCAGTTTCTATTATTTTATTTTTAACAAATGAAATAAAAACAATTTTTTATATATAAAAAAACAGTTTTCCTATTGTTATAAAAAAAAAATTAGAATAGATTTTTTAAAAGTTCAACTTAAAAAACTAATATAATAAGAAATTATTTTTTTATATTATTTTTAACTCATTTAGTACCTCAAACACCCATTTACCAAATATTTTCTTATTTTTAAAGGTCCGCGCCAGTGACACCCCTTATTTTTAAATCATTTTTTGTATTTCTTAAAATTGTTTAAAAATGTAAGAAAACAACTTTTTATTTATTTATATTAAACTAATTTTTATTTTTTGAAACAGTTTTTTTCACAAAGCTTTAACAAACACAAAGAAAGGAAGGGGAAAAAAAAAGGCATCCGGTAATTATCCGGTAAATTTGTCTGGTATGTGTATCACCACTCATAGATATATCAGTATTTACCATTATTCATATGGTAACTTAATAAAATAAAGATAAGATATAGTCCCTCAAAAATAGATATATCAGTAAATAGAGTTAACCCGTTAAAAATAAAAAAATAACTTAATCCATTGTTTTAATGCCATAATAAGATATCGCCCCCATATACCGAAGACGACAAACCTTGTTAAAAAATATTTGCAATATAAAACATGTGTAATATTAAAATACATCTTTTTACTTTGTAGGTTTGACTTCTTTGATGACAATGGTATTGAAAGGAAATATTTGCAAGCTCCTAGGTGGAATTCAACCTACCTTATGATGCCTTGACGTGTATGCCTTGACGTGGAATTCAAAGAAGAGTGTATGCCTTGACGTTAAAACTAGGTGGAATTCAACCTACCTTATGATAGGTGCGGCCATGCAATATCAAAAGGCATTTGAACGTCTAGATGAACTAGATTTAAGCTACAATGTGGAAGTTAGTGCCAATGGGGTGGGTATGATAACAGAAAGTGATTGGAAAAAGTTAAAGGCATTGCACACGTTTTTAGAAGATTTTTTCTTCTTACAAAACGTATCTCAGGTTCTCATTACATCACTTCTAATTCTTATTTTGATGAAGTAAGTTCAACTAAAGAGCTTATTTTAGATTATATGGATAGTGATGATCCTTTTTTTCGTGATATGGCTTGCAAAATGAATGAAAAATTTGACAAGTATTGTGAGATTTCGTCGATAAACTTAATTCTAGTCGTTGCACTCGTTTTAGATCCCCGCCATAAATTGCAATTTGTTGAGTATTGGTACGCTGAATTTTATGCTAGAGATCGCACACTTTCACACATGGAAAAAGAAGATAAATTATTTGATTTTCTTGATAATTTGAAAAAGGTGATGTCGGAACTATATTATCATTACAAAATTCAATATGATAATTTTGTGGATCTTGACGAAAATAAGAGTACCGTTGGAGATGAGGATGTCGGGGCCAGTCCAGTTGGGAATGTTGAAAATCGTGCCTTGAAAAAAAAAGAGTTTTCTAAGTATTTGAAGCGGAAGGAAAATGTGGAAGTGATGAATGATTTGGATAGGTATCTAAAAGATGGTGTAGAGTGTGATTATAGTTTTAATGTTTTAGCATGGTGGAAAGGAAAAGTTCCAACTTATCGTTCCCTCGCAATGATGGCACGTGACATATTAGATATTCCCTTAACATCGGTCGCTTCCAAGTGTGCATTTAGTACAAGTAAAAGAGTACTTGATCAATTTCGAAGCTCTTTGACACCAAGAACTGTGGAGTATTTAGTATGTGCTCAAGATTGGTTAAAAAGTTCTCTAAACATCGATATTGAAGATTCATATGAGAGGCTTGAGGAGATTGAGGAATGTAAGTTTATATATATTTGTTTTCACTTCATATATATATTTGTTCCATTTTCTTCATTATTATAAAAAATATGAATTACTTCTCTGTTTTTCATAGGTGTTATTAATGAGTTTGCTAATATGAAGATTCAACCAAGTGCTCAATGAATGAGGTAGGCCTTAATTTCTGCTAATACTGCGTTAATTTATTGACAATGTAGTTCTTGCGATACTCATTACAAGTTTAGTTAATTACTAATGTAGGAGCCTTGTATTTCTTGACAGTGTAGTTCTTGACAGTGTAGCAGCCTTGTAGTTCTTGTAGAGGCGTTGTAGAGGCCATTGTAGTAGCCTTAGTGTAGCAGCCTTGGCAGTGTATCAAATTCAATCTAAAGAACTGGTTCGATAGAAAACTGGTGGTCCAAGGCAGTAGCTTGTCCAGACCTCTGAGTCTTCCCTTACTCCCTGTTTCGTTTATCTTTAATGGGGAAAAATGACCCTTTAATTATTCATCTTGATTTAATACCAAATAAAATGACCCATTTAATTATTTATCTTGATTTAATCTATGTCATTTGAATGTCGTTTCACTATTAAAGTAAATATGTTTAGATGTTTTTTATATGTTGAAGAATTCCCCCTTAACTATCAATTTGAACAGTTGCTTTAAAAGATGAAGGCCTATCATTCTGCAGCAAAATTGAAGTTGTAGCGAAAGGCCCTATCTTGTAGCGAAAGGCCCTATCTTGTAGCAAAAGGCCCTATCTTGTAGCATACATACCCTAACTGCCATACATTTTGCTACAAGGCCCTATCTTGATTTAATCTATGCAGCAGCCTTGGTGTATGGCAACCTTGTAGCAAAATGTATGTAGCAACCTTATAGCAAAATGTAGGTAGCAGCCTTGTAGCAAAATCTATGTAACATCCTTGTAGCAAAATGTATTCAACCTTACTTATTTAATCTATGTAGTAGCCTTACTTAACAGCCTTGTAGCAGCCTTGGTGTATGGCAAAATGTATTCAGCCTTAGTGTAGCATAAGCTGCATAATTCACCATGTAGCAGCCTTGGTGTAGCAGTTGTTCCAAATTTAAGTTCAATGTGGTAATGAATCAATATTGGGTATATACATGTGCTTGTATAGCAGATATAACAGTTGGCACAAATCAATATTGGGTATATACATGTACATGTTTAATAGTTTTAATTCTATATTTTGTTTTCACCCTTTTGCAGATTACACGAGGCAAAAAAAATCACCACTGCAGTTGCTTATATTGTGAAAGAATCCTTACCACTGCAGTGTTACCTTTTGTTCATCTTTCATCAAATATCTATGTGATGTTGTAGTTCTTGAATTTCCAATTAGTAATTATATTTTTGCGCCCGTCCTCACTTTGGAGGGAAGAATGATGTGATAACAATGCAACGGAATATAATTTAATGTGACGACTTCGGTTAAAATTTATTTGAGTTGTAATTTAATTATGATATTTATTTTGGGGTATAATGTTTATTTGCAGTTTTTTTTATTATTATTTTAAATAAAATTATACAAGTGGTGCAAAAAAAATACAATTATGTACCGAGTACTACCAAAATTACCGCAAAGAGAAGCAAAGAGAAATTTACCGAAATTACCGTATTTTTCGAAAAACCGATTTTACCGCAAAAAAACGATTTTACCGATGTACCGAGCGGGTTGGTTTTGGTTTATGGGTTGGTGTACCGACTGGTAAAACTGGTAACTTTGGTTTGATGTTTCAAAGTTGGTATGGTATTGGTATGGTCCATTTACCGACCAAACCGACCGAAAACCATCCCTAGTTGTGTTTTTCTACTTGATATATGTGAGCGCATACCCTTGTCCTCCCCCTTTTGTCCTTCACAAGCACTTTAATTAGGGTATTTACTTCAATGTCATAGGGACTGCACTCAGACAGACTGCTCGCCATGCCTTTTATTATTTCCTCTAACATAATATTAAATTTATGACTATAATTTTAATATCATTTTATTATAATGTGTGTGTGTGTGTGTGTGTGTGTTTATCTATATGTGATAACTAAATTCAAACTCACCAGAGTCGGAGCTAATTTGTCCGAGAATTTATTGGCATTTTTTTTCCGTCATCATGCATGTACAAGTTGACCCGATTTGCATCTTTACCTTTTTCTGAAGTCCCCTTGGTCTTGTTCGCCCATTTAACCTTCATATCATCATATGATTTTGCCCCAAGTTTGTGAACATCAACTTTCTTTGCCCTGCTCTGTTTATTTTTCTCCCTTTCAATCATATTTCCCTCCCTGACCTCATTCTCCAAGAAGTTATTCCATTGGTCAATGGTAGGGATGTGCATCAAAATCTACAACCTCAAGAACCGAACCAAATCGACCTTCATGGGCTGGGTTAGTTCAGGGTTTTTTTCTCTATCGGTTGGTTCTGGTATTAAAAAATTGAGAACCGAAGTGTTCGGTTCGGCTCTCAGTTTTATACCTGAACCAAATTGAACCGAACCGAGAACCAAAATCATGGAACTGAACCGAAGAACTAAACTGAGAACCGAACCCATGGAACCGAACCTAAGAACCAACCCGAGAACCGACCCGAATAGTTTCTTGAATATTTTATCATTTATGTTAGGTAACTATATTGCGACTTCAAAAAATGCTTTTATGTTTATCTATATTTGAAATATTAGTAATGATGTAATCGAATTAGATAATTAGTTTTTGCCAAATTGTGTGTGCGCGTGATATTTTTTAAAATAAATTATTTGAGTGAAACTTGCTAATTGAGAAAAATAAAGCAGATTAATATTTGATAATTTGGTTAAGACGTAATGACATTGGATAATTAATATTTTTCAACTTTTAAATTTATTTATTTATTTATTAGAAAATGATTTGAGAGAACTATTATTAATTGCAAAAATAATGCAGAACCGCGAACCAAAATCACGAACTTGAATCATGAACCGATCCGAATCAAACCGAGAACTGATGGATCGGTTCGGTTCGGTTCTTTTAGGGTTGCGGTTCCAAAACCATGGAACCGTCCAACTTCAGTTCTGGTTCTGGTTTCATAGCGGAACCGAACCAACCCGATCCATGTGCACCCCTAGTCGGTGGGCATTTAAACATTTGGGAAAACTCTGTCTTTCAACCCCCAAATATCATAACTTTATGTCCCCTTCGGAAAAAAAAATCTTCTTAAGATTCTTCCGATAGGTTTTCATATGTTCATTTACTCGGTAAAAAACATTTGCCTTCGAACCATATGGGATTATAAAAGTCTTACAAAGTTGATCCCACACACCATCCTTTATTGCATTATCAACCTTTTCCAGTTGTCTGAGACCTCGATGCCCACTGTCATCTTTCTGAGAGACGGACAATGGGATTTAAAAATTTGAACGTCACGTTTTTTACCGGTATGATTGTTCTCGATCATGAAGAACCCAATGAAAATCTTATCATTGGCTTGGAATTCCTCGGTAGCGGGAGGTGGGGGTGTTGGATTAGCAGGGATTTGTTGAGTTTGATGACTCAAAGATGGAGTGTATTAAGTTAAAATGTAATTATCCCCAAATTGCATCTTTAAGTGTTATGTAAATATTTAGTGTTATGCAAATACTACTTATCATTAACTTAATTTTTACTTTATTATTGTATATTAATTTTGATGATTCCAAACAAATTTTTATTGGGTGTTATGTAAACACTTCTTAATTTACATTGTATATAATTTTGTTCATATACTTTTATATAAATATTAGTTTTTTATTTATTTTATTCATTTGTATAAACTATATTTTATTATCATAAGTTACATAGACACACATCTGTTCAGTTTATATATACTCTCTATATTTATGTATTAAGTTATTTTTTTTCTTCCCTTGGGTATACATAGGAACTAACGGTGTTTTGTCATCACTGTTTTATAACAGTTAGTAGCATCATCGGACTTCCTTGGGTAGAGTTTAATTTTTTCTCTGGCCTCACAAATCATAAATAGCTCTTACAACTACCTCGGGCAGTTCTCGATTAATTTTTTTCACTTTATCTTGTTTCGGATAACAATTGTATATTAGTGATAATAATCATATATTTTTTACTTCGAAAGTCATATTTCCTTTTCGTTCCTTTGTTTATATAATTTTTTTCACCGAGATTCGTCATGATTGGACTTGGTACACAATTATCTTTTTTTAATAGAGAATTAAGGTAAAAGTCATGTTCCTTCCTATATTTGGATTTTTAAGACAATACTTTTCAAGTTTATAAATCTAGTCCCTGTGGTACAATAGCATTTATAAATCTAGTCCCTGTGATACAATACCTTTATTTTTTTGGTCCGCGCCAGCGGCACTATTTTTCACCTTTTTTCATTGTATTTTTAGTACATGGACTAAATTTATAAAATTATATGGAGTGTCCTATTTTTATATACTTTGAGCACTATGAGAACTTTTTCTCAAAACTCCTTTTTTTTAAATACAAATGGTTAGAAGCATAAGAGCTATCAGTCGCATATCATCGAGCAAATCTGCCCTTGGGACCCGTGAGCAACAGTGTCACTCTTGACTAATAGAAAAGCAATTTGAGTTCATTGGTACAAATTTTGTAAAGAGTTTCAACGAACTTCATTAGTTCGTATGAGTTCTTAAAAACTTCAGAAGTTTGTCGGAAGTTCTTACGAACAAACAAAGTTTGTAACAAATATATATTAAGTTCCTACGAACTTCTGAAGTTCTTAAAAATTTTCTACAAACTTCTTACGAACATCAGAAGCCCGTAGGAACAATTAAACTATCAAATTTACAAATCACCATTGTGGAGCATCCTCATATCGAAACGCAAAAAACACTTTTCAATTTGTAAAGATATATGTCGTCAATGTCCACCACTACTGATGCATTTAAGGACCTCTTATATACATACCCATGTACAAAATATTCTTTTTAAATAGTAAAAAAAATGAGGCTTTTTATGAAACTTTTTGTAAATGATCTTCTCACTATGGAGATCATCTCATCAAAAAAATCAATCTTTTACTATTTTAAAAAATGATGAATATGTGCATTTTTTGTCATTGAAGCTTTGATGATCATTTAACTCACTTTTGAACTGAGATTTTTGATAATTTTTTTGCAGGTATACTCAAAATTTCATCAAAAAAATTATTTTTTTAATATTTTTAAAAAGTGATCCACACGATCTCAGTTCGTACCTTAGACAGTTTTCATATATATATATATATGGGGGGGATTGTGAAATATCATCTTCTGAAGCTTTTGTAGTAAAACATGAGTTTTAATGCACATCTCATTTTTTTAATATATACACATAGTGAGACTTCCCAACATATATTTTATTGTGAATATATGCATTTTTTTAAAATAGAAAAAAAAAATCAACCAAATTGAGTGTATGAGATGACCATAATAAGAAGATCGTCGACAAAATAATTACATCCAAAAATTCATCTTGGAAGATGGTAAGATGATGATCATAAGTTTCATCAGTTAAAAATGCACGTGTTCATTCAATTTTCAAATCAGCCACTTTCAAATTGTATTTTTGAATGAAATTTAGTGTAGATATCCACTGCAGCCTCACTCTGTGTGTGTGAACTTGAGATGGTACGAACCCCTAAACTAGTTTTAAAAAAATAATAATTGAATATTTAAAAAAAATCATCAAAAAATTCAACCTAGGTAAGATGATCATCAAAAGTTTTAAAGGACGAAATCACGCATATTCATCATTTTTGCATTTCATTTATTTAAAATAATAAAAAATTAATTTTTTTGATGAATTTTTCTACAACAAAAATCATCAAAAATTATATATATATATACACACACACACACACACACACATACAACAAAAATCATCAAAAATTGTATAGGAGCAAGGTTCATATACTTCATGTTTTCTACATCACCCATACATCACATCTAGTTCTAGGTCCTAAAAAAAATTCTTTTTTTTATTTTTCCCATAGAGTTAACCTTCCCATGAACACAAGTTCAAAAAATTAGGTCAAATACAATTTCAAGCTTAATAAAATTCAACAAAAAAACTGTTAAAAATACCTTATTTATAAGAGTCTGCGCAAGTAGAATTTTGTAATTATTTTAAAAATAGATAGAAAATGTATTTTAACCTAATTTTTTGACCATGTGTGCATTGAAAGGTTAATTTCAAGAGAAAAATACAAAATTTGAAAAAAAAATCTTATGATCTAAAACTAAGTGTGATGTAAGATATATTATAAGGATTTATTTACAAAAGCTTTAAAGTATAGTGGGCTTTACACTTCCCCAAACAAATGGAGAACTTGTATGCTTTCCAGAAACGTTGCCACCCACCTAAAATGTTTCATTATCAACAAAATCACTTAATTCCTTTTCTTAAATCGTTTTTACACCCAATCTCTAATTATTTGAGTAATATTATGTGAACTAGAGAAATAATTGGTGAACCTTTCCTAATAACAAATCAACCTCTCCTAAAAACGATTTCTCTCGAACCTCTTGAAAACCCGATGGAAAAAGGATAGAGGATCCAACCACTCTAAAAAAAATCCCAAAAACTCTAATAAAGTGACTACAATTTTATTGTTGGAAAATATTGTGTTTTTACTCAAATTATTTTATGACCAAATTAATATATTGGTCAAAGTAGGACTAAGTACGTGCGCGTTTCTTGTAGCATGACGAGTCACGCGATATATTTATTTGTTTAAAACGGATAAATGATGAATATGAAATTTAGTATCAAAGTGCCCCATTTATGTATGAAGTTTATTGGGAAATTTTCTTTATTTTTCGGGACGATTTTTCGTAACTGTCGCTAAAAGTTGTGACAGTTCGCTATATAGTGACTGTTTTTCATAACCGTCCCTAAAGGTCGTGACTGTTCACCATAAGTTGTGACAGTTCATGAAAAACGTCCCTAAAGTGGTTGTTTCCTAAAGACATGTCTTTTCATGAAAAAACACCTTGTTTTCCAGAAATACAAGACTTGTCTTCATTTTTTAAAGAGAGAAAAAAGAGAGAATATATTTTCAATACTTTCCATTCCCGGTCAAGTCGGATAGAGTATCAAACATGATTGGTTTGTGGGACACGCACATTGAAGTGTTTCTTGCGCGTGTCGAGACCGTTTTATCCTGGGAAGCAAACGCACATTGTTCATTGCCGTAAGCACCGTAGCGGGAACGCATTTTGTCTTAAGGAGAGAGTGTCAAACAGTTGACTCGATCATCTTCTTCATTTGTAAGTTTTCTAGTGGTATTAATTTTATTGTATAAATATGATTTATTTCATATTTTAAATTTGATAAAACACAAAAGTATATATTATAAACAACAATCTTAAGACAAAATCTTCTTTGAGTGAGTTATTTTTTTTTTTTTTTGGATGCTTTTGCGTTTTGATATATGAAGAGGATTTTGCAACGATAATTTATGGAATCTACACTCATTTTGTATTCACACTATGTTGTGGTTGATAATTAGTTTATCACATGCAATTTGACAAGTATGATACTGTTTACATATAATAATATAATAACAAGTATTTGCCTATGGTTTGAATGCCTAATAAAGATGTGATAGAAAAACTAATAAAATAACAAACTCTCTTATCTTTAATATGACTTTGTGGTTGAACACCTTCGCAATGTGTGCATGTTTGTTCATATAATATATATGATATTATATATGTCAAACCCATTCATTGATTTACATGGAGCGTATCACTATATTGATTTTATAGATTCCTATTCAAACAGTATGGATATGTTCATGATCACATCATATTTGTAAAATTGTAATTATGTGCGTGATTAGTAATGAAAAAAAAAACTATATTTTTTGGAACTCTAGAATTATAATTCGTTGTATGATGTAAATTTGATGGTTGTTTA
Source organism: Sambucus nigra (assembly GCA_949130495.1). Classification (NCBI taxonomy): domain Eukaryota; kingdom Viridiplantae; phylum Streptophyta; class Magnoliopsida; order Dipsacales; family Adoxaceae; genus Sambucus; species Sambucus nigra. Next base: position 127,166,632 of record OX422214.1, read on the forward strand.
TATATCCGTGCATATAAATGATTTAGAGGTATTTGAATTCGTTTGGCCTAATATAATTTTCAAAATTATTCACCGATCTGAAGCCTGTTGGTATTGTTTAAGGCTTAACAGAAAGTAAAATCTATTGTATGTTTTCATTTTTTGAAATCTTGGCAGCCGCTGGACTTTCTTTTCTCATACGATGAGAAGAATTGTATGGAATATTGTCCAATAAGGTGTTCATATGCATCATCTTTGGTATGTTGTAATTTGGTGATAAACTCAAGTCATTGTGCATCAGATTTTTTTTAATAATTTGATACCATTATGATGACAGAATACTAGATTGTAAACAGGGTGTATCATATTAACATCCTAAATTAGACTACATTTGGAGACATGTTCTCTAAAGTCGGTTTACCATTGTCCTTTTATGATCAGAGTAAAATGAACCGTTGGACATTATTACCATTAATGAACCTAAAATTATTGAAGTGTCATAATAACGTGGTCAGAATATATTTGAACATAATTGTCATATGTACAATCACATGTATATGTGATAAGATTATGTTCATGCTATGAATTCAAATATTATATTTGAAGTCGTTTATTATAATGAATTTAATGAGACGGTTGTTATATCTATATAGTTAATTAATTAACAAAGTGAACGGCTTGAAGTAAATAATATTGGCTATTTTGTATTAACATTCTTTTGAATTGTTAAAACTGAAAAGGTACGTCTTTAATAAAGTGATTTTGAATACATTTAGTCATGCAATTAAAATTATATTTGTCCAAATGATCAAAGGGACAACAAATGTGTACTGATGCGATCTTACATCGAAAGGAAATAAGGAAATAATGATGTGGTGTCACAAGTGCAATGACATGTATTTATGTATGTTATCACATGATGATCAAGTGTTTGAATATGTGTTGAGATTTAGTCACATCTTTGCTAATGTGTTTATTTACATGATTTTTAAGTTCACTTTATGCTAAGTAATGTGAAAATAATATATGCGATCATATTATGGCCTCTTGTATGACTACATGTATATGTGTGATAGTAATATCTTAATGTCATTATATAATTTTTGGGGGTTATCCATTAAAGCACATTTAGTGAAATATGTTGACACAATTAGTTATTCATTGATGTATTGTGCACTAAATTAAATTAGATTACATGAACGAAAATGTGATATATTTAGAAACATGATTTGAGTTGCATTCCATGTAGAATTACAATATTTAATTATTGTGATAATTCATGTAATCTTGATATATAATTTTTGGGGGTTATCCATTAAAGCACATTTAGTGAAATATGTTGACACAATTAGTTATTCATTGATGTATTGTGCACTAAATTAAATTTAGATTACATGAACGAAACTGTGATATATTTATAAACATGATTTGAGTTGCATTCCATGTAGAATTACAATATTTAATTATTGTGATAATTCATGTAATCTTGATACTACATTTAAATTGGTTTTAATCTCCCGTGTCACGAAAAAGAGAAAAAAAATTATAATGCATTGTCCATTATTGTTGGTATGTATGTTAAACATTGCAATGCATGCATTATATCGACTCTTAGAGATATGAATATGCACTATCGTTTAAAACGATGTGAACCAACATGTTGAAAATTTGAGAATATTAAATTCACGCATAATGAATTAAAAATTCCTATAGGTGAGGAATTTAATATGTTTGTACAATTTTATATCGTTGATACCATGTTGTGGCATTTGATGACCTAATGTCCTGTTATGAAAATTGAGGTGTGTAATGATATACTATTCTCACGTGTAGAAGTCTATTGGATATTTGTGTTATGTCTACAATTTATAAATAACAATTGTACAGAATTATGAATTATTAATATAATTACAGAATTACAGAAATGAAACACTTACTTGAATTTGCAGAAATAATATAAGAATAAAAGAAATCATCCGAGCCCTGTTAAGAAAAGACTCCTTAAGACAATTTATTCCCTCCAATGTGCTCCGAGGTTGATGAATATTGTCTCCCAAGATAGAACGAATTTTCCAATTAATTATGTAGCACGACAATAATTAATTACAGCAAACTCAAATTCTGTGTCTCATACTCAACAACAATGCAACAGATGCTATGCAAAAAAAGAATTTTCTGAAAAAGATATGACAGGAATTTTCTGGAAGAAATATGACAGCGATTCTGGAGGAGGAAAATTTTTCATTATTTTAAAAACGGAGGGAGGAATCTGTATTTATAGCAAGTAACAATAACTATCAAAAAATAGTTAAACAAAATTAACTGTTGACTGTTGGCAATAACTGCCAACAGTTTATTAATTAATTAATTAATTTCGTAATTAATTAATAATTAAAGCCCAGAAAGTTAAATAAATTCAGCCCAAAAATGTAGAAGATTTTTATAAGCCCGACCCGAGCCGAGTCGAGCCGAGCCGAGCCGCCCTGACGCGCGCGCGCGTGTGGACTTTTGACCGAAAGTCAACCCGTGCATAGCTTAGGTCATCTCCCCTTCAAAGAGTTCGGATACCCTCAAAGCATCCAAGCCTTAGTCCATCATTTAGGTTTCATTAACTCATCATTTTCTCACTACTCTTCTAATGTGGGACAAGAGTTAAACATACCAAATTCATTAACTTTCATTACTTTGTGAGTCACTTTGGGGACATATTTATCATTCATAACTTATTGAAATTGGACATATGAATATACTACGTTAATCTCCTTGCGGAGGTGAACGCGTTCGTATATGGTCCCACGATTTTCGTAGTGTGGGTCCCACCTAAATTTGAGCTCAAAGTTGCTCAAAAATTTGTCCAGAAAAATATGGACAGCTTTATAATAGTCCAATTTTTCAACAATCCCCCACATGAATGATATATCGCTATAAATAAACAAAACATATACTAATGCAGATGCAGACACAAGTTGAGTAAAACTGAAGAGTTATTGCATCGGGAGAAGTAGCATAATGGCATTGAACTTTCCTTAGTGATATACTATCGGATTTACTTGGTTAATCAGTAGACGTCACGTCCTTGAACCGTCAACCGTTTTTGTAAACCTAGACAACAGTATTCACACAATAATTCTTCAACACAGTTGGTTCTCACGTTTGTGTTCATTTTGGCCATGAACACCACTTGGTTCCGTGAGTATTTTAGAGAACATGCCTTTCATTATTCTTATAGAAGTGGCCCCCTTCTTACTCACGTAGGTGACTTCCATAAAGAGTATCCTGCAATACCCCACCTAGACATACTAAGATACGGATGTCATTAAAAGCATAACTTATCCTAATTTCGCGGTAGATATGCACTGTCTCATCTTTGGAATGGATAGGATTAAATTTCCTCCAGTGCTTACTGAATACAATGTAGTTCGGTTTACCCATTGTACCTAGATCTTGGGATCTCCAGTCAGCTAGGTTGGATTGCCACTATATTGAGTCTTATTTATTTATAGGCTTTAGACCCATTCCTCTCGATGATCTTTCAATTTGCTCTCGGTTTAAACCTTTCGTCAGTAGATCCGCTATATTATCTTTTGACTTTACATAATCAATTGAGATAATTCCGTTTGAGAGAAGTTGTCTAACGGTATTATGTCTTCGACGAATATGTCGTGACTTTCCGTTATACATGTGATTTTGTGCCCTTCCAATCGTCGATTGACTATCGCAATGTATACATATTGCGGGCATAGGTTTAGAACAATCTGGAACATCCTCTAAGAAATTTCGAAGCCATTCAGCTTCTTCTCCAGCTTTGTCTAATGCAATGAATTCAGATTCCATTGTCGATCTAGCAATGCACGTTTTTTTTTAGGATTTCCAAGATACGGCTGCACCTCCGAGGGTAAACACATACCCACTCATAGACTTAGAGTCTTTTGTATCAGATATCCAATTTGCATCGCAATGTCCTTCAAGAACAGATGGATATTTTGAGTAGTGAAGTCCATAGTTTTGAGTATATTTTAAATAACCCAAAACTCTCAATATTGCTTTCCAGTGATCTCTTCCTGGACTACTCGTAAATCGACTTAGCTTACTTATTGAGTATGCTATGTCCGGTCGCGTACAGTTCATGATATACATTAAACTGCCGATAATACGAGAATATTCTAGTTGAGATATGCTTTCACCATTATTTCTTGCAAGATGTAAATTTACATCTACAGGTGTCTTGGTAGGACTAATATCATACTTCTTGAATTTTTCAAGTACTTTCTCTATGTAATGAGATTGAGATAATATAAGTCCATCTGATGTTCTAGAAATTTTAATTCCTAATATAACTGTGACAACCCGAATATAATTATGATTAATTATGCTTAAAACATGCCTAGCTTATGTGATATGATTAGTGTGTTATTAATATATGTGATGTTAATTTATTATGTTTACTCTAATCCTACCTTCAAAAAGCATGAAATGTCGAATTAGTTACAAATACAAAATTTTGAAGGTTTCGGTAGGAATGTTCATGTTTAAGGCTAGTTTTGACCTTTACGACATAACAATTGACTTGAGGTGAAAACTATATAGTTTTAGACAAGTGAGTTATTGTTGTAACACAACAAACGGTGTGTGAAACGGAGGTTCGAGTGAGAAGTTATACCAAAATTACGAAACAAGGGCAAAATAGTCCATCCGTTAAGTAGTATTTTGTCTTATTATGGCAACAAATGTTTTATTCTCATTGGTTGGGAAGGGTGGTGGCTTTGGACGACCTTAAACCCTTAGAATTACCTCTTTAATCATCCAAAATTCAGCCATGAGAGATTTTAAGCTTAAGGAAAGAGAAGTAGGAAGTTAGGAAGAAAAAGTGAGGAGAAAATTGAAGAAAATTCATAGAAAATTACGTAAAAGTCCCGAAGGTAATTCTAACTGCAAATCTTATTGTTTTTATTATATTTATGTTTTAGATGATATAAACCATCATTTGTTTACTAAACTTTCAGCCCTTGATATATATGTTTGGATAGATGAAAGTTTAAGTTAAGTTTAATGAATAAAACCCTAAAATTGCTTTGTTTAGAAACTCTGTTTATTCAAACTTCCATATATTTTTGTGTACTCACTTTAATTGATTGATTACAATTAGAGATTAACCTGGACTCATATATGTATGACATATCCGAAAATCATGGGAAAATACCAAGAAATGAGTCCTTGGTGAGAGTTTGAAGTTCGGGTATGAAATCTGCCCTAAGGGTGAAAGTATGCCTACCATGTGTTCGATGTTTTGCTTGACATAGAAAATAAACTCTGAAAATTATGAAATTTTAATATTGTATTGTTAAATATGTTTACTGATGTTGGGCTGAATATCATATAAATTTATGATGTAGAAAAATTATGGAAATTCCTGGAAGTTGAATGAACGATAAAAGAGCCTATAAGGCAGATTTGCTATGTAATGAAGAAATAGGCTTATTTTGCTCTAGGAAACTCAGAATGATGTGTCGTCTTTTGTTTTGTAAACATGATATAATAAGGATTGGATTACCAAGAATATTTAAAAAGGGTTTGGGCTGTAATTTGAATATGTTAGATAACAGAACCTGAGTCTAGATGGGACTTCATTTTAATGAATGATTTGAATTGAATAATATGATGCTTATGAATTGAGTTATGATTGAAGTTATTCTTTGGACTATTAATATTCTTATGATGACACTAATATTTTAAGAATGATAGTAAGGGAAGAAGAGATGATTGAACAAGTACCGGATAAAGGCAAGGGAAAAGCTAGTTAAACTGTCAAGGTGAGTGTACTTATGATTTGTTTCATATATAAATATGAATATAGCTCTAAGAGCGGATTTGTTTGAATGCTTCGGTATTCAGGATTTGTTTGGATATTAAAATATCCAGGATTTGTTTGGGTCTCATGATCCAGGATTGGTTTGAATACTTCGGTATTCAGGATTTGTTTGGATATTAAAATATCCAGGATTTGTTTGGGTCTCATGATCCAGGATTGGTTTGAATACTTCGGTATTCAGGATTTGTTTGGATATTAAAATATCCAGGATTTGTTTGGGTCTTATGATCCAGGATTGGAATTGGACAAAGATCCAATGATTTGTTGGAACTAATGTTCCAGGATTTGTTATTGCCAATGGGCAGAATTGTTTGGATCTTATGATCCATGATTTGTTATTGCCAATGGGCAGGATTGTTCGGATTTTATATCTATATATTCGATATAGAATTGTTATTCTATTGCAGGGAAGGAGTACCTCACTAAGCTTAATGCTTATGGTTTATATTTTAACAATTTCAGGTTGGTACGCTGCCAGCTAGGATAATATATGACCGGTAACTTTGAGAGTTGCACCGTTAGAAGAGCTGGGGTTTAAGTATGGAGATTTTATCATTGTCACACTGAAGATTTTAATTTACTCATACATTGTATATATTGATTTAGTATGAATTGAGTTGATCATAGTTAATTACAGTATTGTATGTCCGCTTAATTATGACTCTGATGTTGACTTCGTTATGGCACAAAAACAATATTATGTTCATTTTGCAGAAAAACATTGATAAATGAGTTAAATTTTCAATGGACTTGAGATTATAGTCCAATTATTCTAATAACAAATGATTAGTATGGATATTGGGTTTGGGGTGTGACAATAACATCGGCGATTCCCAAATCTTTCATGTCAAATCTACTACTCAACATTTGTTTTGTGGTTTTGACAATTTCCAAGTTACTACCCATGATAAGCATATCATCAACATAGAGGCATATAATGACATATCCATTATGAATGTATTTAAAGTAAACACATTTGTCGCATTCATTAATTTTGATAACATTGCATTATCAAATTTTTCATGCCATTGTTTAGATGCTTGTTTTAATCCATATAGTGATTTAACAAGCTTACATACTTTTCTTTCTTGTCCGGGAGCTTTGAACCCTTCAGGTTGCTCCATATAAATTTCCTCGTCTAGTTCACCGTTTAAGAATGCAGTTTTTACATCCATTTGATGTATTTCAAGTCCATTAATAGCAGCTATTGCTATTAACATCCGAATGGACGTTATTCTTGTTACCGGTGAATATGTATCGAAGTGATCCAACCCTTCCTTTTGCCTATAGCCTTTAGCTACGAGTCTAGATTTATATTTATCAATTGATCCATCGGCCTTCAATTTCTTTTTGAAGATCCATTTATAACCTAATGGTTTTGAACCTGGTGGAAGATCCACTAGTTCCCATGTATGATTTTGTAATATGGATTCAATTTCATTATTAATTGCTTCTTTCCAATTAGAAGCATCGGGTAAGGATATAGCTTCTTTATACGATTGAGGTTCATTTTCTAGCAAATATGTTAGAAAATCCGGACCGAAAGAAGTCGAGGTTTTTAATCTTTTACTACGTCTTGGTCCATCCTCTATTGATTCAATAGGTTGATAAGTACCACTTGTAGTAGCTTGATTTGTCCTTTTAGAAGGACCAGATTCTCGGGTCATGTTATTTAGAATTCATTTTCAAAAAATGAAGCGTCCCTCGATTCAATAACCATATTTACATGAATATCCGAAATCTCAGATTTACAAACTAGAAATCGATAAGCACTGCTATTAGTAGCATAACCGATGAATACACAATCCACGGTTTTTGGCCCTATTCTTACCTTTTTAGGTTTAGGAACCATCACTTTAGCGAAGCACCCTCACACTCGTAAATATTTATAGGAAGGTCTTCGACCTTTCCATAATTCATAAGGTGTCTTGTGAGTCTTTTTGTGAGGTACTTTATTGAGAATGTAATTAGCAGAAAGTAAGGCTTCCCCCCACAAATTTTTTGGAGCTCCTGAACTTAATAACATTGAGTTCATCATTTCTTTCAAAGTACGATTTTTGCGTTCAGCAACACCATTCGATTGAGGAGAATAAGGAGCGGTTGTTTGATGAATAATCCCATTTTCAGAACAAAATTCCTCAAATGGATATTCATATTCACCTCCTCTATCACTCCTAATAGCCTTTATTGTTTTGCTTAATTGATTCTCAACTTCATTCTTATATTGTTTAAATGCATTAATAGCCTCGTCTTTACTATGTAACAAATATACATAGCAATATTTTGTGCAATCATCAATAAAAGTAATAAAATACTTTTTTCCACCTCTAGTTTGAACAAATTTTAAATCACAAATATCAGTGTGAATTAAATCTAAAAGTTCAGTTATCCTTTTAATAGAATGGAAAGGTAATCTAGCTAATTTAGATTCCACACAAATTTCACATTTATGATTTTTATCAATATTAAATTTTGGCAAAAATTCCAAGTTAATTAATCTACGCAATGTATCAAAATTAACATGTCCTAATCTAGCATGCCAAATATTAGATGACTCAATCAAGTAAGAAGAACTAGAAATTTCATTCATTGAAACAAATATTTTTGGGGTTACAGTAAGAACATTGATTTTAAAGAGCCCCTCATTTAGGTAGCCATTTCCTACATACATGTCATTTTTAGACAACACAAAGCGATCAGACACAAACACAAGCTTGAAACCATTTTTAGTAAGGAGAGATCCAGAAATCAGATTCTTTCGGATATCAGGCACGTGAAGAACATTGTTGAGAGTAAGTTCCTTTCCAGAAGTCATTTTCAGAGTTATCTTTCCTTGTCCCACCACCTTCAAAATGGAAGAATTTCCCATAAAAAGGTTCTCCTCATTTTCCAAAGGCTTATAGGTGGAGAACATCCATTTGTTTGCACAAATGTGTCGTGTGGCTCCAGTGTCCACCCACCATTCCTTAGTATTTCCAACCAAGTTACATTCAGAGACTACGGCAGAAAGATTCATATCCGCCAAATTGGCGATATTCTCACCCTCGGTTACATTTGCTTGAGGGTTATTTTTATTTTGCTTCTTCAGCTTACGACACTCGCTTGAGCGGTGTCTAGGTTTACCACAATTGTAACATTTTCCTTTGAACTTTTTCTTGTTATTTTTAGAAGTGCCTTCCCCATCATACTTTCGTTTGTTCTTCTTAGGACCTTCAACAACATGGACCTTCGTTTCCATCGGATTCTTCCCACTTTTCTTTTGAGACTCGCGGTTGTCTTCTTCGATTCTCATCCTGACCACCAACTCCTCCACATTCATCTCCTTTCGCTTATGCTTGAGATAGTTTTTGAATAAAGTCCAAGATGGTGGCAATTTTTCAACAATTGCAGCAACTTGAAAAGTTTCACTAAGTGACATTCCTTCAGCATGAATGTCGTGGAGGATCACTTGGAGTTCTTGCACTTACAAGATTACAGATTTAGAATCAACCATTTTGAAGTCCAGAAAACGCCCGACGGTAAATTTCTTCATCCCAGCATCTTCAGTTTTGTACTTCTTTTCCAAAGAATTCCACAATTCTTTGGATGTCTTGATAGTGCAGTAGACATGATACAGTGTCTTGTCCAAGTAAGCCAAAATATAATTTCGTCATAGGTAGTCCGAATGTTTCCAAGCATCGACAGCAGCAACCTTTTCAGCGTCATCTCCCTCTTGAATAGAGGGGCAATCTTCATATACAAACCTGCCCAGTTGGCAGGTAGTGAGATAGAAGTACATTTGTCCTTGCCAACGTTTGAAGTCATCCCCAATGAACTTTTCGGGTTTCTCCCCGTGTGGCATAGATACGGGTGCAGTCACATTTGTGTTGGTGACAATCAGTTTCATAGGAGTAGTGTTCGTACTTTGCGATTCCATTTCTGTTACAAAAACAGAATTTTTATCAATGATAAAATTCATATATAATGAATTAATCAAAACAGAATACAAAATTTTGTGCACCAATTTCCTCCAAATATAATTTACAATAAATGAATTCCAAAATACTTCCAAATAATAATTCAGAATTAAACTATAATATAAACAGAATTCTGTACAAAACAGAATTAAACTATAAAATCTGTGTCACACTAATTTTTAATAATAAAAAGAATTCCGTATAAAACAGAATTATAATTTTAAGATTAAAATTTTTACATAAACAGATTTTAACAAAATTCACAAATAAAATTTTATTTTCTAAAACATAATATAAAAACAGTATAGAAATTAATTTATGTACCAAAACTGTTTTATTAATTTCTGCATTAAAGTAATAAATTAATTCAATTTTTCTGTTAAAATATATTTATTTTCAAGAAATAAATTTATGTAATAAAAAAACAATTGTACACTACAAAACAGTAGTAATTTATAAATTGTCTTAAGATTGTTATGTCTACTATTTATAAATAACAATTGTATAGAATTATGAATTATTAATATAATTACAGAATTAAAACAGAATTACACAAATGAAACACTTACTTGAATTTGCAGAAATAATATAAGAATAAAAGAAATAATCTGAGCTCTGTTAAGAATAGTCTCCTTAAGACAATTTATTCCCTCCAATGTGCTCCGAGGTTGATGAATATTGTCTCCCAAGATAGAACGTATATTACAATTAATTATATAGCACGACAATAATTAATTACAACGAACTCAAATTCTGTGTCTCATACTCAACAACAATGTAACAGATGCTATGCAGAAAAAGAATTTTCTGAAAAAGATATGACAGGAATTTTCTGGAAGAAATATGACAGCAATTCTGGAGGAGGAAAATTTTTTATTGTTTTAAAAACGGAGGGAGGAATCTGTATTTATAGCAAGTAACAATAACTGTCAAAAAATAGTTAAACAGTTAAACGAAATTAACTATTGACTGTTGGCAATAACTGCCAACAGTTTATTAATTAATTAATTAATAATTAAAGTCCAGAAAGTTAAATAAATTCGGCCCAAAAATGTAGGAGATTTTTATAAGCCCAAACCCGAACCCGAATCGAGCCGACGGACGCGCGCGCGCGTGGACCTTTGACCGAAAGTCAACCCGTGCATAGCTTAGGTCATCTCCCTTTCAAAGAGTTGGGATACCCTCAGGGCATCCAAGCTTTAGTCCATCATTTGAGTTTTATTAACTCATCATTTTTCCACTACTCTTTCAATGTGGGACAAGAGTTAAACATACCCAATTCATTAACTTTCATTGCTTTGTGAGTCACTTTGGGGACATATTTATCATTCATAACTTATTGAAATTGGACATATGAATATACTACGGTAATCTCTTTGCGGAGGTGAACGCGTTCGTATATGGTCCCACGATTTTCGTAGTGTGGGTCCCACCTAAATTTGAGCTCAAAGTTGCTCAAAAATTTGTCCAGAAAAATCTGGAAAGCTTTATAATAGTCCAATTTTCCAACAATTTGTGGCATGATTGTATATCATTAACCATATATTTAAATAGCATATTTATAATGCGACTTTTAATTTTATGGGTGACCCTTTCACTCTCAATTTATGAGACACTTTCATCAAAATATCATTGGAACATGCTATGTTAAACATGATGTTTCATGAAGAATTACATTTTTATGTAACATTCAATTGATGTTAACATTGATGAAAAATAAATACAACTTGTATTGATATCGTGGTGCTCATTTTTCCATGACGAAAGACTTGAAAGAGTGGATATGATTAATTTCAATAAATTACCCCACTTCATGTCTATATGGAAAAATATGCTACAAATAAAAAAACGTCGTGAATGGGTAGGTCCTACATTCTCAATTAGTTGGACAATATATTGAATAATGCAAAGTCCAGTGAATATTGCAAAAGATATGAGAGTCTTTAGTTGATTTAAAGTGATACATTCCTTTTCATAATGTATAAATTCATTTTGGAAGAATTTTATACTTCCAATTAATGTGTTTATATATGTGATTGTCAAAGTTGTTCTTCAATGGAGAAAATTTAGTGTGGCATGATTACAGATCTATTTATTGGATTTATGATTCAAAATTCAGAACCGAGCGGTTTAACGACTGCTTTAAAGATGGTATAGAATTAAATCATAAATCAATATAAATGATCAAGGGATTCAGAATCGAGCGGTTTCACAACTGCTTTAAAGAAGGTAGAATCAAATTATGGTCTCATTGGAGACTTAGGCGTAATCTCAAGACTCCACAACTAGTAAACTCAAATAAGGGCAAGTAACCAAATTTTATATTTTATATTATGATATTTTTAAAGTCCATAATCATAGAATATGTTCAAATGGTTTTGAGGCATATAAATTATGTGTGACACAACTTTAGTTTAATACTAAGAATTGTCACAAGTGCATTTGTAGGCCTATGGAACAATAAGGAATATACCATTAAATGTAGAAATGACTAAAGTAGAGAAACTTATCTCAACTAAAATTTATTTAGAATGAAATGAATGTATATCTTCTAAATGGACATATGTGTACCTTTGTATGAATTATGATAAATGTGGGGGCATTTATCTAAGGCGATAATTTCTATCCAAAAATATAAACAAAGATGATTCCTATTGAAAATAGGATAAACACTACTGAAAGTGTAGTATTTGATTGCATAAGTGCATTTAATGTACTATAGTATTTCCAATGTGCACTTGTCTAGAAAAGTGTATACTTCATTTATTGAACGATAATTAATACTTAAGTACTTTGATTATATTCCCAGGTTTACACAAATCTTTAGAATAAAGATAATAGATCAAAGAGTCTAAAGTAGAAATGAGTCGTTCAGTATCGATACTAAGATATAAGTGACAAATGACATAAACATTAGGAAATTATGAATATATTTTTAAATAATATATGATTTTCGAGACTCATATTCTGAGTGATATATTAACACGATTAGAGGTGTTAATGTTTGGAAATCCTCTTATGATGGAATATGAATATTATTTCCTAGAAAGTAATGTACCTTAACAATTTTAAAGAGGACGATTTGAGATAAAAATTCTAATGCATGTTCTTGCAATTGGAAATCATTGCTTGAAAAGGCATAAAGTAATTTGGCAAGTCACGACTTATTAGTCATGATATAAGACCATACAGAAATCTTTCTTTGTTAGTGATAACATTAAACCTAATAAAATCATTGCGGATCCGCTAACGAGAGAGTAAGAGAAGCTCATCAAGGGGAATGGGCTTACATCCGGTTAAAACCTAAAAGAATTGTCATAATGGAAACCCAACCTAAATGACTGGAGATCCCAAGAATTAGGTTCAACAGGACAACCTAATTATGTGGGATTCAGTTAGCACTGAGAAGAAAATAAATTCTTCCTCCCATTCCTAGGATGAGTCAGTGCACTATCTGTCGCGTGTAACGGGATAAATTTTATTTTAATGATTTATATATCTTGAACATATGAGTCAAGTGGGGTATTAGCAGGATACTCTTTATAGAAATCACATATGTGAAAGAGAAAGGGCCACTTCTATGAGAATAACCAACGGTTACATTGTTAAATTCTCTAACGCGCTCATGAAACCAGGAGGTGTCCAAGGCCGAAACGGACACAACAGTGAGAACCAAGAGTGTTTGGAGAAGGGTTGTGTGAATTCTATTGTCTCGGTTTACACAAAAAGGTTGATCAATTCAAGACATCGCGTTCATTGATTGGCCTGTAAACCCGATAGTCTCTCACTAGGAAAGATTCAAGGCCAAAAGTTATATTTACCGATGTTGCTCTTTTCCACCGATACTCTGTCTAATTTGTCTTCATATTCATTTGATTCTTCACCCAAATTTCATTCATGTGGGGGATTGTTGAAAAATATTGTGTTTTTACACAAATTATTTTATGACCAAATTAATATATTGATCAAAGTAGGACCAAGTACATGTGCGTTCCTTGTAGCATGACGAGTCACGCGATATATTTATTTGTTTAAAATGGATAAATGATGAATAAGAAATTTGGTATCAAAGTGCCCCATTTATGTATGAAGTTTATTGGGAAATTTTATTTATTTTCTGGGATGATTTTTCGTAACTGTCGCTAAAGGTTATAACTGTTCGCTATATATTGACTGTTTTTCAGAACCGTCCCTAAAGGTCGTGACTGTTTTTCAGAACCGTCCCTAAAGGTCGTGACTATTCACCATAAGTTGTGACAGTTCATGAACAACGTTCCTAAAGTGGTTGTTTCCTAAAGACATGTCTTTTCATGAAAAAACACCTTATTTTCTATAAATACAAGACTTGTCTTCATTTTTTAAAGAGAAAAAAAGGAGAAAATATATTTTCAATACTTTTCATTCCCGGTCGAGTCAGATAGAGTATCAAACATAATTGGTTCATGGGACACGCACATTGAAGTGCTTATTGCGCGTGTCGAGACCGTTTTATCCTGTGAGGCAAACGCTCATTGTTCATTGCCGTAAGCATTGTAGCGAGAGCGCATTTTGTCTTAAGGAGAGAGTGTCAAACACTTGACTCGGTCATCTTTTTCGTTTGTAAGTTTTCTAGTGGTATTAAATTTATTGCATAAATATGATTTATTTCATATTTTAAATTTGATAAAACACAAAAGTACATATTATAAACCGCAGTTATTTTCGTAAAAAAACAGAGATGGTTGTAAAGCATCGCTTTGTCTATCTCCACAGTGTGTGGTGAGCTGTTGGCAACTAATGGTCATCAAGTTGTGAAACACAAAAAATATAAGGAAGCCAGATAACCGAACAAAGTTGCATATTTCCAGATCATACTTTGTTGGCCGCTTAATGAAAAGCTAACGGATACTTTAGACAATTCCAAATTCAATCTCCAAAGCTATCCGTTAAAGAGAATAAATGAGAGGATGTGAGGTACACGTAGGCCCCAACCAATGTGGTTGATTGCAAGATTACAGGACCGTTATTCAACTTACATCAGCCAATTGCATATGTATATGATAAAAACTCATATCTAAAAGTCTAAATTATGGGAATCATCAGCAACCACTTTTGTCTAGCCAAATAATTCTAAAAAAATGTTTAGCATAGTTTCTACTAAATTGATGAGAAACAACGCAAAAGGATCCATTAGGTGTACTTAGAAAAGGATGTATAAATAAAATGCACCCAATACCATTATAAGTTAGAAGTATTGTTTATACTCATGTAATCTATTTTCCATACATAGTACAAATTCACAAGGAAAATAAAATGTTAGTAGGTGAGGTAAAGCAAAGCTTGCAACTTTGGGATGGGAACAGTAGGATTTCATCAGATATACACCTGTTTTGTTTTCTGATTGTTCATTGTCTTTTCTTGTCTCAATGATCGGATTTTCCATGTAAACTGCCTCGAGTGCTTTCACCCTTTTTTATCTTTTATAAAAGAAAGAACTTTGTTTAACAAATAAGAGGCATGTAAAAGGGGTTCGGTTAAACATGAAAAGTGCATTAGAATGAAAGGGAACAAAACAACTATTCGGATGCTTTTAAGTTATTCTTTTCATATGATGTATACATGAGCTGATAACTATTTGATTACCCTTTTAGACTATGTTGCCCAGCGGATCAACCAATAGGGTGCTGTGTGGAAGCGCGTGTTTAAAGCGTTCGTAATTCACAAATATATTCACTAACAATGACAATTCAAATAAATAACTAATAGAGATTAAAAAATAACAAAACCCTTGTGACAAGACAATCAATGTCACTAAATAAAAGAAGATTACAAAATTTGAACAACTTTGTAATACTTCCCACACAAAAATTATCTCCTCTAAAAAAATCTCATTCCCAATAATGTAATACTCACCAAAAATTCTCAAAAACTCTACCACAAAAAAGCACAACTCCCTCCTTCCCAAATTAGCGTCCGAATACATTTTTTTGTTTAGATAAAGGATAAGCTCAATCAGTAGGCATGGCCAACTCTTGTTCATTATCATGAAATTTGATTTGTTGATTATGTCCAAAAAATAAAAATGAAATATTAATTTGGGATAGCCAAAAAGGAATAGTGGGACTCCTAATTCGGGATGAAAGGAGTATCTAGTTTTTCTTTGTTTAAAAAATCTCATCTCAAAAGTAATCTTCAAAATCCCTTCTAAAGATTGGACACAATAGACTCTCTCAAAAACAATATACTCCTCACATAAAACTATAGAATGTAAATAATGCAATCTTGAAAGGATTGGATCCCAAAACAAGGAAATGGTTAGATAGCTAATTCAAGTTAAATTTTAACAATCTCCACCTCAACTTGAATTAGATACCAACATATAAAAACTCTTCCAGGTCTCCATCACAAATGAGAGAATCATGAAACAATGGGCTATTGCTATCACCATCCATGATAACATTAACTACGATTTTTTGTTAAAAATATGGCCCCATAATCCTCATCTCACTCTTCAACCTATGTTATCTTGTGTAGTCACGAGCATTATATCAAACCCGTAAGGCTTACTCACATCACTCTCTAAATATCCTATTTGGATATTGTGTGGACCATAATTACAATAGCACGTGCCCTCTACATGCTCGGCACAAGCCTCCAAGCTTCTTGCGCATTAAGTTAATGAAGAGTCCAAATTATGCAAGACTCTTACGTATCCATCTCTTGGAACAGTTTAAACTGATAAGTGATAGGTACAAACTTCTACAAATAGTTGTTAACGGAACTTTGGACTCTCATAAGCTTCTCTATAAATATAAAACCACCCCTCATTGAGAGGGGCATGTGATATTGTATCATCGAACAGTACTACAACTTTGTCGACCAGTTCTTTGGAGTTAATAAAAGAACAAACCTTAAGCCCTATGAACGTAGACACGTTTCCGAACCACGTATATCTTGTGTTGTGTGTTTCTAAGTCATCTTCTTGCATCATTGGAGAATAGGACATCTATGGTCTTCCCTCACATTTCTAACATGACCACATATCTTCAACGTACTCCAACGAGCTATCTCATTGCTACCAAGAAAACGTCGTATCCATCCTTATGGGTGCCTCGAGACTGCTGTAGATTCGGTTGCCATGTCAAAGCGAAATTCACTCTCCCATCTTGTTGTATAATCTTCTCACAACCACTTTGAGAATTCTTAAAGCATTTAAACAGAATTAGAATTGTATGATTAAAATTATTGAATGTGCCTATTTGGAGTTGTAAATAATGGTTAATAATAACATCCCTAATATTAATTACGTCACCTTGACTAACATCAGATTGGTTGGAAGTGAACCCATTTAGGTTGAAAGTCACAGTGCTATACTTAATTTTCAATACATATTTAGTAACCAAATATTAGAATACAATGTTTAACTCCAATTCTAATTCAAAGGATCAGAATCGAGGTTCTCAAAATCACCACAAGTCTACTACTAAGACCATCTCTAAAGAAACATTATGCATGCCTTCCTAGGGGGTCGAACCCGCCAGGTATAATGTCAAAATGGCATAATTTTGGCAAATAGACTGTCAAAACAAATGCCCGTTTGCTTGTTAGCATTAGGGCAAAACTGGTAAAATTAGTAAACGAATGAAGAGTTTTTCACTTCTTTTTTTTTTGTTATTTCTCCAGGTGGCACTTGAAGTGAAGAACCCGCACCACCAATTTAGTCCAATTGCATGCCTTTAGCGATCCGACTAAAGCCAGTTTTCGGTTGAAGACATTCTTGGGCCTCCCAACAAAACGCAGATCATTGCCGTGCAATTTAATTAAAAAAATCTGATCAGAAGCAAAGAAGAATAGTATTGATTTAAAAAGAAACAACAGATCCATGGACACGGGAGTCGAAACCTGTTCAGGAAAACATAAACTTAAAAGGTTGTGAAAAATGTAGATCAGTCCTTTGAAGAATAATTTCACTTTCTACGTAACTACTATCGCTTTTAAATTCGGCAAAATGAAGGATCACATTTATTTAACTCTACAGATGTGAAGCCCCATAAAGTTGGCATGAATAAGATATCTCCCAATTTTATTCCCCAACCCACCTGCCAACTCACACACACCCCACTCCCATCCCTCTCCGCCCCCCACCCACACCCACACACACCCCAACCCCAAAAAGGCCCACATATATATACACCTTATAGTAGGGACTGCCAAATTGTTGAAAATGAAGGACACACTAGTTGGCAAAGACTTTTGAAGTAGATGCCTAAGCAGGTGCTACAAATGTGATTTTGTCCCACAACTCTTCCTTCACCACTGCTTAATCTCCCTCAACTTTTGGAGAGATTCTTTTTTAATTATTAATGTTGAAACAAGTAACATCAGGGGAATCCATAAGAAAGATTCAGAAAAGAAAAACACCAACAAATTTTCTACCAAAACCGTTTTATACACTCCATCTTTTATATCTTCGTTCTAGGTTGCATGGAATACAAAACGAGTCTAACCAATTTTATTAGCATAGATCACAAGTGTAACTTTTTTCTTTTAGCTGCCAATCAAGCAAGCGATGTGTCATTTTGAAGGTAAGCCTACCTTCCAAATAAATTTTGATGGTTCAAAATAGGGATTTGTTGAAGAATCCACCAAGACCTCATAGTTGTGAGAAGGGTCCCAAGAATAAATAAGACTGAGGAATACCCTCAGTAGAGCCTAGAACACAATGGTGATTCCTCTCTTTAAGAAATTATCTCATGCTCTCCCCATTAAACTGGTCAAAACATTGACACGAGAATAAAGAGAGAATCAATAAAGGGTCACCTTGTCTAATGCCCCTAATTGCGAACTTGAGAATCCTATAAACCATTTCTCCATGTCTCTCTGAACCCTTTTCTAACAATCACATGATCAAGAATCTCCCAATCCACATGATCATAAAACTTTTCCGTCTATCTTTACAGACTACACCTTTCTTCTTGCGTCAAAGCTCTTCTATTGTCTCATTTGCTAATAAAACAAAATCCAAAATTTCCTACAATACCATTCAAAACCTACTTAAACCTTAAGATGAAAATTTCTAGACTCCTTCCTTACAAGGCTAACCAATCTAAAATCCTTCAAACTGAAAGATGAAAATTTCATAGGAGTCAAGCAAGTATAAGCACGCAGTATAGAGAGCATTAACCACCTCATTTTCAAAAAGATTCCCGAAACACTTATTAAAACTTCTTTGACAAAATCCCAATAATCCTAAATGACCATCCGAGTAACTATCCAGTGCCAACTCCTTATGCCATTTGCATTCAAATAAATTCAATCTCTCATCGTCCTCCTTAAAAGGTCTTCCAAACCAAACAATAGTTTTGTCACTTGATCAAGCACCTCTCTAAACCTTTCAGTGAGTTGCCACCTTTTGCTATATAATTTTTTAAAAAAATCAAAACATCCTCACTAATTCTTCCTCCCGATCTAGATGCGTATCATGTTAATTTTAAGCAGTTTATAGTTCATTTCCCCCAAGTATCTGGTAAATATACACTGGACATTGTTGCTTAACAATTTCTTCTCTCAGCTTCAGGGATTTTTTTTCCTTACCTCAAAATTTTATGTGAAATTGATCCAAAGTAATGTATATGTTCACACAGGCACATGTACATATATATATATATATATATATATATATAAAGAGAGAGAGAGAGAGAGAGAGAGAGAGAGAGAGAGTGAGTCAGACTCCATACCAAGTTTACATACCGATTTTTTTTTAAATAGTAAAAAAACATATTATTGAATTTTTTGATGTGATATTTAAACATTTCAAGGGACCCATATAAAAAAAAAGGGCAATTTACAACTAGGTCTCTTGCAAACAATTTTTAAAATACCATATAAAAAAATACAACTCAAAAATATATTTTTTTATATTTTATTAAAACAGGTTTGCGCCAACAAGTATGTAAACTTTGTATGTATAAGAGTCTGCCTCTCTCTCTCTCTCTCTCTCTATATATATATATATATATATATATATATATATATATATAGGCTCTAGAACGGTCGTCCATTTTAACCTTAACTAACAGACTAACCCAAGACACAAACATTCTTTCAGCTTCAAAAGTAAGCCACGTCATTGAGCCTAATTTATGTTCTAAGCTCTATTGTCTACTGATATTTATGGATTGTGATGGAGATAACAGGGGACCACACACCATCCTCAAATGCAGAGGAGTTATATTTGTTATCCTGCAAAATCTGAGTGGATAAACGAAACAAAACAGAGATATAGAATTGAGTCAGATCCTATGGCTAGTGCCTTGGAAGGTCAAGAGATGTGTGTGTGTGTGTGTGTGTGTGTGTGTGTGTGTGTGTGTGAGAGAGAGAGAGAGAGAGAGAGAGAGTGTTTTGAGCTGATTGCACTGTCTTTTGGACAGCTCAATCTTCTGACAACATAATCTTAAGCATCTTCATTTATTTTTAATTGGAGTGTATCAAAGAACCACACATTTGAGTTGGTCAGTGCTCTGTAGTTTAAGTTGCGAACGATCATCCATTCTAGAGTCTTAATATATATATATATATGTGTGTGTGTGTGTGTGTGTATGCGTGTGTGTGTGAGAGAGAGTGAGAGATAGAGAGTCAACTGATCATCAGCCACAAGAATGTCCTTAGGTGTTAAAAAAATCAAGTACAATAAGCATTAATAGCATCTGGCCATGACCATCGTCAACAAATGTATTTGATATAAAGCCAATGGCGATCTGATACAAAGTTTGCATTCATGAACAGGTTATAAGCTAGTGAGCTTGCGATAAAGCTTTTAAAAACATCCGATAACCATTTTACTCGGCGAAGGGTTAAAGTGAGAGAGTTAATGTACATGTTCACTGGAACAGACAAGGTTCTTCAATCAGACCTGACCCCGCCCATGAACGTCCTTGGGTCAGGGCAGTTTCCTGAAAACTGAGCCTGTGAGAAGTCGAATCCAGGGTTCTGCAAGCAAGAGTAAAACAAAGAATATGCGTAAGTTCAAGCTGAGACTTTTACCCCCGCGTCAATGAGGTTGGGAAACATAAAACTATATTATAAGCAACAAACTATACTATAAGCCAATATGCCAATAGATTAGTAAGATATTGAATTTTTTCCCAGATATACTTTATGATATGAAATCTTAACTTATAAAACATGTTGAAAATCTAAAGTGGATGAGTGACATTACAAGAAATATAGCACTTAATAGGGAGGAATGCCATGGTGAACGTCAGATTGGCATCAGTCAAAAATAAAGATCATAAAGTAACATATTTTGAGGGATGGCTTGACCACCTGCAATTTAGACCGACTAATGTACTTATATAAAGACTCACTAGAACCAAATGAGAGGTAATAGATGAACACGAGGAAGGCAAGCAACATCATGGGTTAAGGTTGTGAGGAAGAACATAAAAGCCATGGACTTAAAACTGCAAAATGGTTCTATGAAGGAAAACCCTAAATAATATGGATCTATCAAGCTGACCCTGTATAGTTGGATTAAGGCTTGCTGAGTTTTCTTCTATTGTATTCCCCCACTCCCCCCCCCCAATTGATAAAACTTTGAATCAAATTTCTGATTTTGGGGTGGGTGGGGCAAGAGGAAGGAGGATGCGCATGGCATACGGTATTCATAAGGACCCGTAAGGAAACACCAAGTAGAACCGACACAAGAGGAAGGGGGGATAATTTACATTTTTGGATATTACCACTTCTAGGTTAAGAACTCTTCCAAACAGATGCTTAGTCACCCTCTTGTATTCAACTCTTCTATCAGCTTTCACTAATTAACATCAATTGTGTCCACCGAACCAATTGCAAGCCTTGGAGGCTGCACCGCCGACTCAGGCCCTATGCCAAACAATCCTTACGTCCCCACTATGGCTTCTACGCAGTTCAGACCACCACGAAGGGTGTTTCGTCACCCCATAGCACTCAAGCATCTTGACCCGATATCCACCCACAGCCAGCGCTACCAATGCAGGTCAGCAACCGATTCAGCCATCTCAGCCCTCGCTTGGCCTTCCAGCCATCCATGCAAGACGTCTCGATGGTTTTCATAGTTAACCTACCGCTAACGGGACACGGTTCTAATTTTGTGGTAGTTTATTGATTCTTAAAGATGGCTTATTTTATTCCCTACACCACCAGGACCAAAGATGCATCCCATGTCACAAACTTAAATGAGATCGGTCGACTGCACGGCGTCCCACGGAGCACGTCGGACCGGTTTTGGTGTAACATCCCTGCTAATTTTGCGCGTAGATTCATCATCATTAGGGTTTGGTTTCGGCCGCATCGGATCGGAAAATGACCTTTCGGAAAAAATTCCAATTTTTTCGGAAATAAAATATTTGTTCCAATTTCCTATCCAAATTTTTCGGAAAAACAAAAAAGTCTCCGAATTCGGAAAAATCGGAAAAAATTCAGAAAAATTCGGAAATTCAAAAAATATACTAAAAATTCAGAAATTTTGGAAATTCCAAAATTTCAAAAAAATTAATATAGGATTTTCGATTACTCGAAATTCTCATTTTAAAGAAATCGAAAAAAAGATTAACCCAACATGTAAATATGTAAGGATTTAACCATTTTTTTCATTTGTGTAGAGGATAAAGGGATATTCTCCTTTTATAGAGGACTTTTTTGGGCCTCACTTCCTCTCCTAGCCGATGTGGGACACATGAGAATGTTTAAAAAAAATAGAAAATCGAAAAATATTTCGGAAAAAATTCGAAAAAATCAGATCGGCATAGTTTCGGAAAAATCGGATCTGAAAATCGGAAATTCAGAATTATTTCCAATTTTCTATCCATTTTTTTTCGGAAAAATCGGAAATCGGAAAATCGGAAACCTTATATATGTTCCAAAATCGGAAGATATCGGATTGGATATCGGAATGTTAGGAAAAAAAAAGACAGCCCTAATCATCATCATCATTCTTGCCTTAATCCTATCATATAGGGTCGGCCACATGGATTCTCCTTTTCCATTCAAATCTATTATATGCAATATTCTCATTTAAGTTTAATTCCTCAAGATCTCTTCTAATAATTTCCTCCCACAATAATTTAGGGCGACCTCTTTCTCTTTTACCCTCTATTTCCAACAATCTCTCTCAATTTCCAACAATTCACTCAAATTTTGCACGTAGATTGAGCCACAAAAATTGACTACCAAATCTACAAGATGATAGGAATCACCTTCAAAGTTAAATCAAAGCACGAGCATGTAAATTAATCGAGATCACATGAGTTTGATGTTACCTCAAAGTGGTGTGCGGTGCAAGTGTGTCCCTCTGATGGGGATCCTCTTTTTTTCTTCTCTTTTTTATTTTTATTTCAGCACGTGATTATTTAGGTTGGATAGACTCCTAGCTTAACTAAGATACTTGTCCGGAAGTCTTAGGTAGTCAATAAATAAAGCCTCAGATCTCCCCTTGTATTCACTTCATTATATTTTGAGTTTCTATAAATTTGAGTAATTTGTTATTTGTGATATTTTCCGTTGCGTTTCACTTCAAATTGGTATCAAAGAGCCATGTTCAATCTTGATAATCAACCTTAGTGTGTGTACTATCCGCGTGTGTGTAAATCAAAACGCAAGGGTGCCTCCCAAAGTAACGAAACAATCCAAGGCCCAAGAATCTTTCCTAGAAAACATCCACCAGATTTTATCTAACATGGCGGCTCGAGTCGAAAGTATCCCGCAATAGCAGAGTCACATGAACGAAAAATTCGAGAGAATGGAAGTCGGCAGGGCCATGGCCAACATCGGCAGCACGGTGGCCACCACCACCACCATCCCATCACGAAGACGTCGCAATTAGCAAGGGGGTACCGACCGGAGGTAGAAGCATCAGCGACGGCCTCCACGCGCCGCGTGGAGCCCCCGCGAGTGTGGTTGTGGGAGGAAGGAGATCCGAGCGAAGATGTAGCCCTTCGGCTGCCACACCGAGGCGTGCCCAACAGGCCGACGGTGCGATCAAGCCCTATGGGTCTGGGGGGGAATTTTTGACGAAATTTTTTAAGAAACCCGGGCAGATTTGGCACAAAAAAACAGTCTGAACCGCCTACACAGACTTTTGGGATGACGTAAAGGAATCCGTTGATGTGTTTGATGCAATTATTAAAACCTAGGAATGAGCCAGGACGGAAAAGACCTTGAGTAAACAGCTGTTACACCAGGAAAAGGATGTGATCCTTATTGAGGACTTGTCCCCTCAAAAATTTTACAAACGTCGGGAAAAAGCTATTTCTATTCATTCGGCGGTGGATAGGGAGGAGACTGATGACGAGGATGTCATTCCACTCACTCGTCCCTCGTTGTACACCGATGAAAGACCGGTCAAACAAATGGAGATTTGTCGTGACAGTTTACATCGCAAAGTACGGTGGTAAACCCCTTTACGTTTCACGTGACGAACATGTGTCATGGATGCGAAAATGAAAGGCCATTCCACTCACTCACCCCTCGTTGTACACCAATTAGAGGTCGGTCAAACACATGGAGACTTGTCGTGACAGTTTACACCACGAAGTACGGTGGTAAACCCCTTTACGTTTTAGGCAACGAACATGTATCATGGATGCGGAAATAAAGGGCACATGAATAATAATTGTCCATTCAAAACGGCAAAGGGAAGGCAACACGGGCCCGAAAAATCATCTCCCTAAACAACCACGTTGGCCAGCCCAGCAACAGTCCCAAGGATCCCAGACGAGCCATAATGAGGACCTCGAAGATGTGTTACGAGATATGAGATAGGCAAATAATAGCCTTAATACCTAGATTAGCTCATTTAGTAAGTGTTGATGTCTAAAAATAGAGTGGGTTCAGTTTTATAATCACAGATAAATAAACAAAAGTAATATAAGGAAATGCACAAGAGGCAAAGATTTTTAAAGTAGTTCAGCTGTAAAAAGCCTACGTTCACTGTTGATATTATTATTGGCATCTACAATAGCTCTGTATGGTGTGCTTGAGATTGGTTGAATCCTCCCTTTAAGCTAAGGGAGATTATATATTAATAGTGGTCCGCACCTAGAGACGGAATGCCTTTATATCTCCAGGCATTTACATCTGTATACAATAAATGACTCTTGACATTCAGTGCCGGTCGCCCTTTCATCCGAGTAACTTTTGCTATTCCTGATGGTTCACATTCTGGGAGTTGGTCTGCATTTTAGCCGACAAGGTACCTCTGATGCCGATCAAGATAGCGGAATGGCCACATAGGATGACAGGTGTCTATTATTCATTGGTCCACGTATGAGTAATTTTTACATGCAACAAAAGTCTTCAATGCTTGATGATTGATCGAAAGAATGAAATGTTTGTTCAAAATGTTGCTCGGCGTAATATCAGAGCGCTGGTCGGCAGCCGACCTCCCGGACTTATAAAAAAATTTACTAGCACTTGTAAGGACACAAATTTCCAAATCCATGTATTGTGTTGGCTCAATTCCGGACAAAAACATTTATTCATAGGATAGTATGTTATTGTAATACTCTCAAGCCTATGAAGTGTTTTGTTGAAGACGTAGCGGCAAAGAATATAAAGCTTCATCAAATGTGCCGGTTTGCGTGCCTCGCTTCTACGTCATCAACTATGGTTCCATGCTCCCAAGGTATGAATGCAATTATATTTATATAGGAGCTTGGAACAAAGTTTATTGGGTGTTAGGTTGAATTAAAACTGTGTTTACTTTCAGAAAACATTTAATTAGAACTTTAAAAAATAAAGTATATAAAGTTTCTGGGCCAAAAATCGAATTTTGTAAAAATTCTGGAAGTCGTTCGAAATGTCGTTCGAACGAGTTTTTCGTTCGAACCAGGTTTCGTTCGAACGAGTTTGCCAACGAGTCTAAACTGGTCTGTCGTTCGAAATGTCGTTCGAACGAGATTGTTCGTTCTAACGAGGTTTCCAACGAGATTCTAACGAAGTCCATACTGGTGTGTCGTTAGAAGTCTCGTTCGAACGAGAGTTCGTTCGAACGAAATGTCGTTCGAACGAACTGTTAGGCGGGAACAGTTTTTGGCAGTTTTTCACCCACTTCCCCACTTGGTTTTTAACCAACTTTTTCAGACTTTATCTTGTGTGGGAATCACATTTTCCAACTTAACTTTTCCATCCTAGTTTATCTCTTAGAGAGAATTTGAGAGCAAAAATTGTTTAGGAAAATGTTCATGTTTTGAGTGAGATTTTTAGAGAAAATATTTTATCACTCTAGTGTTATACACCCATATTGGTTATCCAAGTTCTTATATACATATTAAATTGCTTGGAGTTTTGGCACCGGTTTATCTCTACCGAATTCAAGAAGAGAAGTTTTGGTTTGCTTCTACATCCATCAAAGAAGAAGACTTTTTGTTGCGATTCTACCCACTTGGAGAAAGGCTCCTTGCTCGGGTGACGGTGACCATAGAAAGCCCCATCGGTGGATTCCGAGACCGCGGTGGTGTTCCGAGGTTATCCGCTAGGAAGAGGTGTCTACGAGAAGAAGCGTCGAGGCTTGAGAGGGATCGAGTCAGTCGTTGTAAATCTATCTGTCTTGTACGTATAATTCCGTATCTAGTGGATTTGTGGCTAGCGCCGTCCGAGGTTTTTTCCCGTCTTGGGTTTTCCTCGTACATCGCGGCGTAGTGTGATATTGTTTATTTTATCTTGCATCAAAACGTAGAACGCATGCTTAGACTAATTCAAGATAAAATTCGGTTTAAATTATCACACTCATTTAATTTGGTGCTAAATTAAATATTGGGTAAAGTTTGTTTAATTCAAGTCTTTTGCTAAAAATTGGTTTCGCCTAACTTTGGATAATTGTCAATTATGACTTAGGCAAATTCTAGGACTTGGATTAATGAATCGGTTTAAGTGAATATATTACTTGTTTTATTTCACTTCACTTGGTGTAATTTTAATTTGTTTATGAAATTAAAATTGGTTGGTATTTAAGTTGAATCATCACCTTTACGCTTCCGCATCGTGTTTGTTTTACACATACAAAGGAAATTACAAGCTAAGCTTTTTCAAATTGGTATCAGAGCCAAAGCGATAAATTATTTCGTTAACGATCTTTTAAATAATTTTTGGCTAAAATGGATTTTTCCCCATTTTCAAAATTTCCTATTTTCGATGGTTCAAACTACGCGTATTGGAAAGCACGTATGAGATCGGCACTAAAATCTATCGACGAAAGAGTTTGGATGTCTATTGTTAACGGGTGGTCCCCACCAACTTATTTAGTTGAAAATGAACGTGTTATCAAACCCGCCGATAAATGGACTGAAAATGAGTTTAAACTTGCTAATTTCAATTCCCGTGGTTTAAATGCTTTGTTTAGCGTTGTCACACCGGATGAATTCCGCCGTATTATGACGTGTGAAACCGCTAAAGAAGCTTGGGATATTTTACAATTAACTCATGAAGGAACTAGTGTCGTTAAAGCTTCAAAACTCCAAAACCTCACCACTCAATTTGAAACTATCAAAATGAATGAAAAAGAAACGTTTGATGAATTTTATGCTAGACTTTCTGATATTGTTAATTCATCTTTTAACTTGGGAGAGAAAATACCTGACGATCGTGTTGTAAAGAAAATTTTAAGGTCCCTACCCGATAGATTTATTCCAAAGGTGACCGTTTTAAATTCTTTACCCACTTTAGCCTCTACGAAATAAGAAGAGCTTGTAGGTGATTTACAAACCTATGAACTGGATATGTTTCCCTCTAAAACTGAAAAGAAAATCGAAAAGGGCGTTGCTTTAAGAGCCCGAAAAGAGGTCAAACAAGTAGTAGAGAGCGAGAGTGATAGTGACTCGGAAGACATGGCTTTATTTGCTCGTAAATTTAGAAAATTTCTTAAACTTAACAAAGATAAATTTAAAAATGATTTTAAGAAATTTGATACTTTTAAACATGATAAAAGCAAGAAGATTTCTAAAGCCGAGAAGATCCCTAAACCTAGCAATGACAATTTAGATAGGGACGAGTCTGATAAATGTTTTGGTTGTGAAGGTTATGGCCATAGGGCTTATGAGTGCCCCACTAAACTAAGGAAAGAGGGTAAGCGACCCATTTCTTATAATGCGACCCTTAGTGATAGTGATAAGGAAGAGAAGCCCGATTCCCCCACTAAGAAAAATTTTGTGGCTTTTATGGCTAGTCATGTGAGCGATAGTGAGAACTCATCAATTGATGAAACGATAGCACATGCCACTTCCAAGGTCATTGTACATGATTCTCTTGTTTTTGATGATAGTGAGAGTGGAGAAGAAAGAGAGTGAAAATGAAGAAGAGGTTAATGTGAGTGAACTTCAAAATGCTTTTCAAGAACTTTATAAAGAATATATTAAATTGAAAAGAGCTAATTTGAAGTTAGAAGCTAGTTTAAGAGAAAGTGTCAAGGTCATTGATGAAAATGTTTTAATAGAAGGCCTTAGGACACATGTGAGGACTCTTCAAGAGAAGCTTGACTATGTAGAAGGCGAAAGAGATAGCCTTAGGGGTTTAATGGAATCCTTGAAAAAGGAGTTTCTTGCTTTTGAAGAGCGAAATGTTTTACTAGAATCTAACATTGTAGAATTGGAAAATAAATTAAAAGATTCTTGTAATGTCAAATTTGATTTGGAGTGTCATTCGGAAAAACTAGATAAAATGTTAGGAACGGTCCAAATTAAAAACGACACTTGTGGTTTAGGCTTCAATACTTGTAATGAATTTACGCATAATGCCCAAACCAATGTTTTGGGAGAATCTACTAGGAATGCATTTAAAGATCACTCCTTAAGTAAATCTTTTCGACTTATTTTTGCTTGTACACATTGTGGTCGAAAAGGTCATCTTAGGAAAAAAAAATTTGATCTTAAACGAATTCCTAGAAAATCCCATAGTAAAGTAACCACGGTAGTTAACGCTCCAACACCCCAAGATAATCATTCTTCATTAATTTGGGTTAGGAAATCCGACTTGGTTGCCTTGCAAAATAGGATTTATGATTCTCATTTACTTTCACATGCTTCCTCCCTTGATAAATCTAAAGGATGAATGTGTTAGTATTTGCATACTTTAGCGTTTGTACTTCATGCTATATTCACATGCTAAATGTATGCTTGTTTAGTCATTTTCTAGTCATTGCCTCATTTCATATCATATACTAGAAATTATGACTTGTTTATCTTTTTGTATTATATTTTGTGGTTGAATTAATTGAGAAATATAAAAAGATTTTTGTTTATCGTTTTTGTTTTATTTATTTCATTTAAGCTTAATGAAAAAATACAAATGATTTTTGTTTGTCTTTTGAGTATATATTATTCTTGGTTAAAAATTTCTAAAAACTCAAAAAGATTTTATTTTGTGTGTATCTTAGTTTGAC
Source organism: Sambucus nigra (assembly GCA_949130495.1). Lineage (NCBI taxonomy): Eukaryota > Viridiplantae > Streptophyta > Magnoliopsida > Dipsacales > Adoxaceae > Sambucus > Sambucus nigra. Next base: position 127,195,826 of record OX422214.1, read on the forward strand.
ACACTTTAAGTGGCATATATTTTGTGTTTGAATCCCTTCGTTTACGCTCCCATGTGGCTAGAACTTTTGGTTTAGATTTTCAATCCTTAAAATGTTCTTTACCATGTTTTATATGGAGTAGTTGGATTTTGTGTTGTTTAAATGGATTCTATTTCTATATATGCCTCTTTTCACACATGCACGAGCTCTTTTGATATCTTAATGTCACATGTTATATTTGAGCTTTTTGAGGTGTTCTCCTACCAATCTAGTCATCTACATATCTATGACCTAGGAGGACTAGTGCATATCAAAATCCGTTGCATGTGAGATTTGTGTGAAAATGAAAACATGATAAATATAAATGTGCACGGGGGAGGGCTCCGAAAGGATGAATTAAATCCTTTGCGATAGTAAGCCACCATTTCTTGGATCTAAAAGAAATACGTGATCCAAAGGCCTAAAAACAGAATATTTGGCATTAAAAAGAAAACAATTGCCAAGGCCTATGTTTGTTTGATATATTCATTCAAAAACAAAAGAATATATATGCTTATTGAGGGAAAATTGGATGGTATATCAACGGTTTGCACAATGTCCGTTTATCCTAGTTGTCTTTAATGTCATGACTCTATTTGGTTTGTAGAATCATCATCATGCTAGGCTTGTATGCATTGTGTATGTTTGTTCATTGAGTTCAATCTATATTGTCACATGAGGTTATATTTCAATGTGATGACGTTTGCAATCAAATGAGAACTCCGTGAACGTTTATTAAGTGTTTGGGTCTAAATTTAATTGTTGCTAGTTCACACCCCTACACTTCCGTTTCCATATGACACATTTTTGCCATACGAGTGTGCAAACTTATTGTATTTTGTGTTATATGTGTGTTTATATCTATATATATATGTAAGTGCTTCACTGGTATATTTCTAGTTTATATATATATGATACTTGTTTGTCTTTGCCTTGATTTTGTTGCCCATATGCTTTCATGTCTTATCACTTTACGCTTCAACATGCTTTTATGTTTTGATTCTTTAGCCTTTGTCTATTCCTGAACAAAAAGGGGGAGAATGATGATAGGGGGAGAAATGGTATCTAATCCTATTATTATCGTATCTTCGTTTGGGGGAGATTTATCTTAGGGGGAGACGTCTTTCTAAGTAGGTCATGTGTTTGATAAAGGGGAGAATTAATTTAGGGGGAGAAGTTTAATTAATTGCATTTAATATCTTGATATTCCCTATGCATTTGATGAGTTTGCTTAAGTGTGCAGGATTTCTTCTAAAGCGGCATTGTTTAATGGCAAAGCGTTTGATCCTGGGGTTGAGTCAAGTTTGGGGGGGTTATGTTTTGAGTCTAGTGAGCTTGACGGCCCTTTAGGATTTTTGTTTTGGTTTTTGTCCCGGAATAGCCAAAGGGGGAGATTTGTAAGGACACAAATTTCCAAATCCATGTATTGTGTTGGCTCAATTCCGGACAAAAACATTTATTCATAGGATAGTATGTTATTGTAATACTCTCAAGCCTATGAAGTGTTTTGTTGAAGACGTAGCGGCAAAGAATATAAAGCTTCATCAAATGTGCCAGTTTGCGTGCCTCGCTTCTACGTCATCAACTATGGTTCCATGCTCCCAAGGTATGAATGCAATTATATTTATATAGGAGCTTGGAACAAAGTTTATTGGGTGTTAGGTTGAATTAAAACTGTGTTTACTTTCAGAAAACATTTAATTAGAACTTTAAAAAATAAAGTATATAAAGTTTCTGGGCCAAAAATCGAATTTTGTAAAAATTCTGGAAGTCGTTCGAAATGTCGTTCGAACGAGTTTTTCGTTCGAACCAGGTTTCGTTCGAACGAGTTTGCCAACGAGTCTAAACTGGTCTGTCGTTCGAAATGTCGTTCGAACGAGATTGTTCGTTCTAACGAGGTTTCCAACGAGATTCTAACGAAGTCCATACTGGTGTGTCGTTAGAAGTCTCGTTCGAACGAGAGTTCGTTCGAACGAACTGTTAGGCGGGAACAGTTTTTGGCAGTTTTTCACCCACTTCCCCACTTGGTTTTTAACCAACTTTTTCAGACTTTATCTTGTGCGAGAATCACATTTTCCAACTTAACTTTTCCATCCTAGTTTATCTCTTAGAGAGAATTTGAGAGCAAAAATTGTTTAGGAAAATGTTCATGTTTTGAGTGAGATTTTTAGAGAGAATATTTTATCACTCTAGTGTTGTACACCCATATTGGCTATCCAAGTTCTTATATACATATTAAATTGCTTGGAGTTTTGGCACCGGTTTATCTCTACCGAATTCAAGAAGAGAAGTTTTGGTTTGCTTCTACATCCATCAAAGAAGAAGACTTTTTGTTGCGATTCTACCCACTTGGAGAAAGGCTCCTTGCTCGGGTGACGGTGACCATAGAAAGCCCCATCGGTGGATTCCGAGACCGCGGTGGTGTTCCGAGGTTATCCGCTAGGAAGAGGTGTCTACGAGAAGAAGCGTCGAGGCTTGAGAGGGATCGATTCAGTCGTTGTAAGTCTATCTGTCTTGTACGTATAATTCCGTATCTAGTGGATTTGTGGCTAGGGTCGTCCAAGGTTTTTTCCCGTCTTGGGTTTTCCTCGTACATCGCGGCGTAGTGTGATATTGTTTATTTTATCTTGCATCAAAACGTAGAACGCATGCTTAGACTAATTCAAGATAAAATTCGGTTTAAATTATCACACTCATTTAATTTGGTGCTAAATTAAATATTGGGTAAAGTTTGTTTAATTCAAGTCTTTTGCTAAAAATTGGTTTCGCCTAACTTTGGATAATTGTCAATTATGACTTAGGCAAATTCTAGGACTTGGATTAATGAATCGGTTTAAGTGAATATATTACTTGTTTTATTTCACTTCACTTGGTGTAATTTTAATTTGTTTATGAAATTAAAATTGGTTGGTATTTAAGTTGAATCATCACCTTTACGCTTCCGCATCGTGTTTGTTTTACACATACAAAGGAAATTACAAGCTAAGCTTTTTCAGCACTGTTGATAACGGCATTTTTGCAAATAATTCAAATTTTTCCGGACTACCAAAGGGTACGCTGGTCTTTCGGCGATAGTTCAATCGTTAGTGCAGTTAATCGTTTCGTCCTTATTCTCGAGGCAACCTATAAATAGACGGAAATTTCCCTCCATCTTTCTTTACCTCAAATCTTCTGTATTTTGTTTCTAAGCTATTCTTCGTTTTCAAGCTTTTCTTTTCCGATATTTTGCTCCTTGCTAGCCACCGTTGTTTTTCGATTCCTGCTATTACCTTTAGATCTCGGTAAGCTATCTTTTCACTCTTTTCTCTGTATTTCCTTTGTTTCAGTCATGGTTTATATTGTTGATGATAATTCCTTAGAGAATTCAGAGAGAAAAGGAAAATTCCTGATTGGGTAGGTCTAGAAATTGCTCAGTCATGTGAGCATGTATTGTTTAGCAGAGGGTCATCGGATTCCCACTCTTTTTATTGTTGATTGTGGTATTACCTTTCCCCCCAAATCCACTTTTTCTTCAGTTTTGTCAATATTTCGATGTCGTTCCTGCTAGAATAGCTCCAAACACATGGATGGTGGTGAATGGAGTAAGTAGGTTGAATGAGATCTATGGGACTCATATTGGGATCCCTGAATTGATGTTTAGCTACAAGTGGGGAACCATTGGAGATAGTACATACTATCTGAAGACTAGGGAAGCTAATAGGGCTTTAGTGGTTAATCTATCAGATTCCAATAAAGACTATTGGGACTATGGTGATGTTGTCAAGAATTGGCAATATGCCCCTGGTATCCTACAATGTGCCCAGGTGCCCCCAAGGAGGGCGAGGCATAGGTCATACTTTTATTCTAAAACTTCTTTTGTTTTTTCATCTATTCAAAGATTTGTCGACTAACTTTCTTGTTTTGTTTTTGTTGCAGAGGAAAGTAAGAAAAAGTGCCCTAAGGAGGGTGAAGTTAATCTTGAAGACCTTAAATACTTGAGGGGTCTCAATCAAAGGGTTGGGGAAGACTGCTTCTGTACTGTTACAGTATAAAAGCTCAATTACTTCTTTTGTTGCTCGACCACCACTTGCATTGCCTCAGCTTACTGTCAACCTAAACAAGGACTCTGTATACACTTCTTCAGTTGCAGAAGCAGCTGGAGTTGAGTTTATTAAGGAGGAACCTCTTTCTCATTTGAGTCCCTTAATATCACCACCATCCTCACATCTCCTTCTACCGAGATGGTGAAAAGAAAAATTCCAAACTCCCTGACCAAGTCCCTCCTCCTGCTGCCAAGAAAATCATTCCTGCCGACAAGAAGTCTCAAACCGTTGAGAAGAGACCTCAGGTTCTCAACACTGAGGAGGTCCGAACTGAAGAACCTCATTTCAAGAGGTTGAAGAAAGGTTTGCCTAGACATCAAGATCAGGCCAAAAAGTCCACTGAGTTGGCCAAAGATGATGAGTTGGCCAAGAAGTTTGCTGTCGAGCAAGGCTAAATTGAAAATGCTTCGATGGAAATAAACCCTGGGTTGGCTAGGGAGTTGATAAAAGCTGGAACTTTGTCGGCAAATAGGTCAGCTGCAGCCCTCCTGACTAGAGAACTAAGAGGGATGCTCACACTTTGGCCTTGGTAAATTCTTAATCTTTATGTTGGTAGGCAATTTTTAATGCTTTTCTACTAATAACACGTTCATTTTCTTGCAGTTCTTGGCCGACTTCAATCAGATGATGGAAAAGGATGACCAAATAAAGTCCTCTTCCTGGGCTGATATTGAGGAAGCTCTTGCGGGTTTGCAAAAATCCTTACAAGCATCTAGTGAAGCCCTAGAGAGAGAAATGCCTAGCAGGACAAGATTAAGACTGTCGAGGACCAGGCCAGAGCAACAGAGGAGGCACGAAAGACTGTTGTTTGATGAGTTGACCCAGGCCAAGTTGACAATTAGTAAAGTTGAGCGCCGAGCAAAGGCTGCTAAAGACAAGATTGTCGGCCTGGCTGCTGATAACTCTGCTCTTAAGGCCAAGGGCAAGAAGAATAATGAAGAGGCTGCAAACAAGGGGTAAGCGAGTTTTTGCTGCTACAGCCATCTAGATAAAATATGCCAGGAAGCAATCCATCAAAGAAGGTTACTCTGTAGCTTTGAAGGAGGTCGGCATTCAGATAGATTCTGAATATTCAGAGACATGACCCAAGAGCTCCCAACCTTGATGAAGATTTTGATGACGAGGAGGGTTATGGGAAATCCTCTATAGTGCCTGCTAATCATGCCGACCTTTGTAATGTAAGGAAAAAAAGAAGGTTTAACCCCTTTTAGCTAGTTGTTTTCTGCTTTTTTTCTTTATGTATTTTCCTTTTATTTTTCTTTGTTCTTTTGCAATGTAACCAACTCTGTAACCATGGAATGATCAATTGAAAGACATATTTTTGCTTAGTTCCTTACAACTTCATGTGATGTTGACTGCTTGTGGCCATGTCCTCAATACTGTTTATACTGTTTGTTTTCCTCCTCGGCTCCATAAACTCGTACTTGTAAATTTTCAATTTGATGCTAGGAAGAAAGCGATAGTCTTTGTTGAATCCAACCTACTCAGGCGATGAAGAAATAACCGTATCAACACAATACACATACAAATGGAGGCGAAGCATAGTTCCGAATCCTAAGAGGGCAGCACATACCCTCACGTCTCTTAGAACATCAGACTACCATTTTCAGATAGCCTGTATCTGGAATACTATCTTCTAGGGTACGAGTCAATATCTCCCATAAAGGTCCAATCGATATAAGACCGTCCCGGCACGGAAACCTCCGTGATAGCAAGTAGCCCGGATATGATTTTTACACAGATACATAATATATGCACAGTCACACAGTTATATATATAGATATTCACATTTTTCAAACTAGGTTCACCCACGACCCATAATTATTATCATCCGTTCTTAGCACATATTTTATTCAATTACCTCGCATAACGGATTCATCTCTTTTATTCTCATTTATAATTTATTTCCTACTTACTTCTCATCTCTCGAAGTATTCTCTCTCACTAAGTATAATTTCAGCAGGTATACCCTCACTTACCTTCGAGTCTAAATCTTTCACGAGTCTCAATCTTTTAGTAAACGTACGCACAATTTCCAATGTGTGAATAACTCCCCGTTAACCCACAATTTCATCCCATATTAATTTCACTCAACGGAGTCTACTTAGACCCTACTGGTCCTCTTCATAACCCATTATACTATTTAAAAGATATTCAAGGGTTCCCACATATTTTATCCGAATTAAACAAAAAGGGAAAAACATGCAGTTTTCCAGGAAGGATCGACCGATCGAGGAACGGGGTCGATCGATCGATACCCAGTTTTCTGCAATTTTCAACCTACGGGTTCAACCATTCTAACCCCTCCAAACCTCGATAATTTCATCCCAAACTCCCAACCAAGTTATCCAAATGTATAAGCAATGTATATAAACAAATTCTAACATAACAACATCAATAAATCCTCAACGAATCAATCAAAAAGGGGTTAATCTCAGATTTATTTATAAAACCAAATTTTGAATGAATAATCACAAACCTCTATTTTAATCTAGACTTTCTTCCCAAATATCATAATAAATTCGTGGGTAATCCTCTACATATGATCACGATTTCAGACTATATGGATTCTCCCTACAACACATATAAATTCTCTTCCAAAACATATAATTCTTCAATTAAAACATATGATTTTTATTTCTAGACTAACATGGAAGGAATACCAACTAGAAATCAGCAAGATAGATATTTGCCTGGGATTCAAGGGTCTGATTTGTTGATGAAAAAGATATGGTTGCGTTCCTCGTCGTGCGATCTACGTTTTGGTGGTAGTGATGGTGCAATCGGGTGAGTTCCATTATTAGGGGGGAGTTTGTAATACCCCGTATTTTTATGGCTTTTAAATTTAAGGATTTATTAAATTTAATTTGAGATATTAATTTAATATTAATCCGGAAATTATTTTAATATTTACTAGCGTGACGTGACTTAGTAATTATTGCGGGCAAAAATAAATCTAGATACTTATTGGGAATTTGTTGAATATTACTAGATGAGTAAAGTAATATATAAAATTGATTTTATTAAAATTATCACGAGTGAATAAAATGACAATTATGGAAATTTAAGTCGGAACGCGCCTGTGTCGTGTCAGGACTAAATTATTATTATAAAAGTGAATATATTATAAGTCGCCCGTATGGTCGTTTCGAGTGCGCCAAAGTGTCCGGAAGGGTCGAGATAGTCAGAAAAGTGTACTTGGGTGTTTAGTTTGGGTCTCAGGGCGTTTTTAGACCTAATTGACATCCCGGGAGTGTATTATAGACATTTTGTATTTTTGGGTAATTAAACCCACGAATTTTCTTAGTATATATTAGCTATTTGGAGTTGTCTCTTAGGGTTAAAAGACACAAAACCTAAGCCCAACCATTAGCGAAGAAGTGAAGAGATTTGAGAAGAAGGTGAAGAGTTTCCAAGCAATCATATCTTTTTCATCAACAAAGCAGACCCTTGAATCCCAGGCAAGAATCTATCTTGCTGATTTCTAGTTGGTATTCCTTCCATGTTAGTCTAGGAATGAAAATCATATGTTTTAATTGAAGAATTATATGTTTTGGAAGAGAATTTATATGTGTTGTAGGGAGAATCCATATAGTCTGAAATCGTGATCATATGTAGAGGATTACCCACGAATTTATTATGATATTTGGGAAGAAAATCTGAATTAAAATAGAGGTTTGTGATTATTCATGCAAAATTTGGTTTAATAAATAAATCTGACATTAAATCCCTTTTTGATTGATTCGTTGAGGATTTATTGATGTTGTTACGTTAGAACTGGTTTATATACATTGCTTATACATTTGGATAACTTGGTTGGGAGTTTGAGATGAAATTATAGAGGTTTGGAGGGGTTAGAATGGTTGAACCTGTAGGTTGAAAATTGCATAAAACTGAGCAAGAACTGCTTGATCGATCGATCGACCAAGAGCATCGATCGATCGACGATCGATCAATCGACCTCATTCCTCGATCGATCGATCGATTCCTCCTGGAAAACTGCATGTTTTTCCCTTTTTGTTTAATTCGGATAAATACGTGGGAACCCTTGAATATCTTTTAAATAGTATAATGGGTTATGAAGAGGACCAGTAGGGTCGTAGACTTCGTTGAGTGAAATTAATATGGGATGAAATTGTGTGTACGTTTACTAAAAGATTGAGACTCGTGAAAGATTTAGACTAGAAGGTAAGTGAGGGTATACCTGCTGAAATTATACTTAGTGAGGGAAAATACTTCGAAAGATGAGAAGTAGGAAATAAATTATAAATGAGAATAAACGAGACGAATCCGTTATGCGAGGTCATTGAGTAAAATATGTGCTAAGAACGGATGATAATAATTATGGGTCGTGGGTGAACCTAATTTGAAAAATGTGAATATCTATATATATGACTGTGTGACTGCATATATTATGTATATGTGTAAAAATTATACCCGGACTACTTGCTATCACGGGGGTTTCCGCGCCGGGACGGTCTTATCTCAATTGGACCTTTATGGGGGATATTGACTCGTACCATAGAAGATAGTATTCCACATACAACTATCTGAAAATGATAGTCAGATGTTCTAAGAGACGTGAGGGTATGTGCTGACCTCTTACGATTCAGAACTATGCTTCGCCTCCATTTGTATGTGTATTGTGTTAATACAGTTCGAGAGTGATTCCGAACTAGTATTTCCCTTAGTATGAGTGAAGCGGGGACTTGATAGCAGAGTATGCCAACACCATAGATTTATGTGGGGTGCCGATAGTATATATATATTTTATGAGTGATTGATATATATATATGCTTATATATAGAAACTTTATACTGTGTGTATAAGTAGTTAAGTAATGAATAAATGCTTCAGCTTTATAACAAGTGTTCGTGAATTTTGTAACAGTACTAAGTGGTTGTAAGTAACGTAAGAATATGGAAGAGAATGATTTTCTAAAACTAAATATTATGGCCTTAGTACTTCTTGGGATAGAACTTTATGGGAGGATAAGTTAGACTTATGTGATCAGTAGTACGATAGGCGTGCACACTAGATGAAAGGTGAGAATTCTCAAGAGAGTGTCACGCACTAACATGGTGGTTATATTAGCCAGTAAGCATTTTAAATACTTGCTAAACTATTTTTAAAACTGTTTTACACTCGGGCTCTGACCCGTTTCCTGTTATTTCTCTTTCTCTTGTATATATATGTATGTATTACAAGTGCCCAGCCACAGGGGCGTTATGCTTAGATTCTTTGGACTGGACGAGGTGCAGCTTAAGTGTGAGTTGCAGGCCTTTGCTTTAGACGATCTCGTCATTGATTCTGTTCTTACTTTAGATCTGCTTAGTTAGGGCATGTGCCGCCCGATTTCCTATTTCATTTGGATTTTGTCAGAGATTTATGTTCATTTATATTTTCGGTATTCAGTACTCCTTGGGAGTTAACTATTGTCAGGATGATTTCATTTATGGTTCTTAAACTTGGTTTGGATTATCCAAATGGTTTAATTCCTGTGTGTTAATTGTCATCCTTAGTATTTTATGTGATTCTTAAACTGTGTTAATTGTCATCCTTAGTATTTTATGTGATTCTTAAACTGTTGATTATTAATAAAGGTTTTCATATTGGAATTTAATAAAATGAAAATAAGACTTTAAATTGTTTTGACACTTGGCCTAATTATTTGGGGTGTTCAAATTGAAAATATTATTTTACGACAGTGATGCTGAGAATGAACCAACCGTTCACCTTGATTTTAATTTAATAAAGGACTGATCACCAGGTATTTAATTAAGCGGAGTGTTACAAATAATACTCTGAGAAATGAGCTTGACAGTTTGAAGAAATCAATTAACACTGGTCCAGATGAGGGGGTATCATTTTTGGAGACTTAGAATGCCAAGTTGTTGGAAGAGCTAGAGGCTTTGAAGAAGAAGAAAATTAAGCTTGGCCAATCTTCTAGGCAGAGTATAGCTGTTCGGCCAACCATTGATAAAGAGAGAATCGAGAGAACCTTGGCCGACCAAGCTGCGATGCTCCAGGAGAAGGACAAAACCATCTAAAAACTTCAAGACAAGGTGGATCGACTTACTTTCCACTTCCATTACAACCCAAAGCGATTTGGATGGACAGGTATGATGAAGCCCTGACTTGGAAAAGCACATGGAGCAGGCCAGGAATGAGGGATATAAGTGGGGTTGGTGGAACCTGCTTAGTCTGCTGAAGATTGCTAAGAGCGATGAACTGTGGCATTGGCATAACCCAGGCATGTTGGGAGTATCCTGATCCTCCTTTCTCAATTGACGTTAGTTGGATTCCTTTTGATGCCATTCCTCATAGCTTAATCAGAAAGTATATCGGGGACTATGGCCTGGAAGGAGAAGATGAGCATGTTCACCCCCAACATTTACTAAATCGACCGAGCAGCAGCAGACGCTACACGTTACAAATTAAGGGATTTTTGATTCACCACTCTGCTGAGCACCCTTGATGAGCCTCCTGCTGGGATGAGCAAAGCCGAAGGAAAGCGTCCAGTAAGATAGACTTTGTACTTTCTTTCTTTTTGGATTGTAACACCAAGTGTTTGATATAAAATGGACTTATTTTTCAATAAGTGTGCTTGTGATATATTTCTATTTTATTTAAGCTTTGATATTGATTTTAATCAGCTTGCCGACTAAGTAACCTGCCGCATGATTAGTTCATCCGCTTGCCGACTAAATAATCTGCTTAAATGTTAAAAACTTGATCCATGGTTGAATCAATGCCTTGGATTCGACTAATGCTCTCAGATAAAACTGTAAATTGTTTTAATGAACTAAGTCTAGCATTAGTTATCAGTGGCGACCAAATGTATTTGGAATGAAAAGTTATCGTTGTGTTTTAACTTAATCGGGTAAAACCTCTTGTGTTTGACTTTGAATCTTACATGAAGTTTTACTAACTTCTTGTTCTTAATTTGTCGAAGATGAAATCATACATGAAGGTTTTTAATTTGTCGAAGACGAAATCATACATGAAGTTTTAAAGAATAACTTTTCTGAAGTTGGAAAAGTTTGAATAATAACTTTTTTGAATTTGGACAAGTTTGAAACTAAAATGAGATAAGTTTTTCTGAAGTTGGAAAAGTTTGAATTAAAATTAGATGGAACTTTTTAGTAAGATGGTACTCCGAAAAACAAAAACATAAAAAGTAAGTATAATTGAGAGAAACGCGAACTTCATTAGTTTGAATAAGTGATTACATCAAAAACGAAATTACGGGTAATATTTGCGGATATGGTCAGCGTTCCATGGGTTCTTAACTCTTCGCCTTCTGGTGTTTCTAGGCGATATGTTCCTGGTCGAATAACTGCTGAGATACGGTATGGACCGCCAGTTAGGCTCCAAGTTGTTATTCTTCTGAATCACTTTCTTAAGGATAAGATCTTATTTCAAGTTGGTCGACTTGACTCTCCGGTTGTGAAACCTAGCAGTGGTAAGTAGCCATCTGAATCACAACATCCTCTTTGGCTTCTTCAATCATGTCAAGATTTAGTCGCCTCATTAGATCACTCTTAGGAGAATCAAAATTCAGCAGCCTGTGAGTCGACAGACCTATTTCAGTTAGTACCACTGCCTCACTGCCGAAAGCAAGCATGTACGGAGTTTCTCCTGTTGCCATTCTTGGCGTAGTCCTGTAAGCCCAAAGGACATTGTGCAGCTCATTGATCCAGTTCTCCTTAGCGTCTTCCAATCTTTTCTTCTGACCATCGAACAAAGTTTTATTAGCAATTAATGTTTGACCATTGCATTGTGGATGTCCTGATGCTAAATGTAGTTTCTGAATCATGGATCGGATACAATATTCTTCAAACTCATTGTGAAACTGAGTACCATGATCAGTGATGAAAGCGTAGGGCATTTCATAGTGACATATGATCTGCTTCCATATGAACTGAAACACTCTAATCTAGGGCATATCGATCAAGGACTCAGCCTCCACCCATTTGGTGAAGTAATCTATTGCGACAATTAAATACTTGAACCTTCCTTTGGTGGTCAGCAATGGTCCGACCAAGTTTATTCCCAAAATAGCAAAGGGCCAGTGAGAAGTAATAGGAGTTGGGGAACCCCTGGTTTTCAGTGAATAGCGGCAGACCTTTGGCATTTGTCACACCTCTTGGCAAAGGAAACGCAGTTTGCTTTCATTGTTGGCCAATAGTAGCCTTGCATAGCTATCCTTTGTAACAAAGATCTTCCAGCTAAATGGGGGCCACATGAGCCTTCATGGACCTCCTTAATCAGATCATTTACTTCAGTTGGATGGGCACAACGAAGTTTAAAAACTGTGTGGCCTCATCTATACAGAACACCTTTCTCCAAGGCATAGTTGGTTGATTTGTATCTCATTTTTCCTTGCTTCCTTCTGATCGGATGGTAACAGACCTTTCTCAATGTAATCCTTAATCGGATCCATCCAGGAAGGTCCCATTTTTACAGAAATGATATTGACAACTTCCACATCAATACTTCTACTAGTGAGAATCTCTACTGGAATGATTCATCTAAGCTTCATTAGAGTTGCTGAGACTAGCCGAGCGAGAATATCTGCTCGGGCATTATCCACCCTGGGAATTCGGACCATTTTGATCGCAGGAAATGAAGAGATAACTTACATAGCCTTATTCAGGTATCTTACCATTGTTTCTCCCATAGCTCCGTATATCTGAAGTAGCTGGTAAACAATAAGTTGAGAATCACTGTGTGCTATCACCTGCTCGGCACTTAGTGATGAGGCTAGCTCCAAGCCTGTAATTAATGCTTCGTATTCGACTTCATTGTTGGAAGCTTGAAATTGAAATCTCAATGTATACAACATAAAAATCATCTGGAATGTTGATAATGAGTCCAGCCCCACTAACAGTAGTGCGTGAAGATCCATCTACGAACAGTTTCCAAACTGGGATGTCATTGTTGAAGTCTTCGTCTAGCAGCATTCCATATTTGAACACCTTCTTGCTTTGTTCAGCTAATCGCAGAGCTCTTTCTTGAAGAGTCGATTATTTCGATTGGTCGGCGACCATCTAGGTTTGCTTTTAAGCTGAGCTATCTTCCGGAGAAGTCTGCTCGGTAGGCAAACTTGGATTGCTTGGCACTTTTGCATAAGTAAATTCTGCTATGACATTCTCCACAACTTGCCCTTTCAAGGAGATTCTTGATTCATAAACAATCTCATTCTTCGAGCTCAACCGCCCAAGACATTAGCCTTCCTGACTTTTCAGGTTTGTGCAAAGCTTGTCGCAGAGGTAAATCAGTATATACCACAATGGTATGTGCCTGAAAGTAGGGTCTCATTCTTCTGGAAGTTTTAATGAGTGTCATTATCAACTTCTCCAAGCGTGGATATCTGATTGCCACTCCTCGGAACGCCTTGCTAGTGTAGTATACTGGCTTTTGGATTCCTCCCTCTAGTCGGATCAAGGCTGAGCTAATAGCTAACTCTAAAACAGCTAAATATAAGTATAATTTCTCGCCCAAAACTGGTCGGAAAAGTAGTGGGGGAGATCCCAAGTACTTCTTTAAATCCAGAAAAGCTTTATCGCACTCGTCATTCCATTCAAAGGTCTTTTTAAGCACCTTAAAGAATGCAAGGCATTTATCTGTAGCTCGAGAAACGAAGCGATTTAGAGCTGCTACTCTTCCTGACAGTTTTTGCACATCCTTCTTACTGGTCGAGGATTGCATCTCCGATAAAGCCTTTATTTTATCAAGGATATATTCAATTCCCCTTTAATTTACGATGTACCCCAAGAACGTTCCTTCTTGTACTCCGAATATACACTTGGTCGGATTGAGCTTCATTTGATGTTTCTCCAGATGGTCAAATGTTTGGGTCAAATCAGCAATATGGTCGGTAGCAAACTTGCTCTTAGTGAGCATATCATCTACATATGCTTCCATATTCTTGCTAATCTGGTTAACACTTTATTTACCAATCGCTTATATGTTGCTCCAGCATTTTTTAAGCCCAAAAGGCATAACGTCGTAGCAGTATGTTCCTCGGCTGGTGATGAAGGATGTGCGCTTCTTATTGTCTGGCTTCATTAGTTATAACCAGATAAACGTCCATGAAGTTAAGTAGATCATAATCAACCGTTGCATCTACCAATTGATCAATCATTGGTAAAGGAAAGTGATCCTTTGGGCATGCTTTATTGAGGTAAGTGAAATCTACGCATGCCATTTGTTGATTCATCTTCATAACCATCACCACATTGGCCAACCAGATCAGATATTTAACATCCTCTATAAACTACGCTTTTTGCAGCTTTTCCACTTCCTCTTGGATTGTCATATTCTTCTCGGGACTAAAAACTCTACGCTTCTGCTTGATCGGTTTAGCATTCTTGTAAATGTTGAGTTCGTGGCAGATGAATCCCTGGCATATTCTCATGGCTCCAGGCAAACACGTTCTTCTATCTCTAAGGAATGTAATTAATTCCTATTTTAGAGAAGGTGTTGGTCTTGAACCAATTTGAATGGTCCTTTCTGGCTTCTCATCGTCAAGCACAATAATTTATGTCTCTTCCATAACCTGTCCCTTCAACAAGTCTTCTTCTTTCCGAGAATCCAAAGTGTCGATATGGAAAGTAGTTGTGAGAACCCTATGAGAGGCATATGATACGGTTCTAGCTTACTGCGTCGTAGCCTAGTAGAACATGACGTCAGCCGAACTCCCATTGTCGACCAAAATTCTTGCCACTCTATCATGGTTGACCCTGCAGGTGATGACTAACGGATCATCACGAGGATGAGCACACCACTCAAATCATTTTTGGAGAAGCCGATCACCAATCTGTCTTAGTTGACTTTCCTAGGTTGACCATCATTGTGCTCGGACATGTCAATCTGCCTAATAGTAGGACATGCTTTGGTTTCGTTTAAGTAGGCTTTCCTTTCGGCAAATCCATCTCATCCACAAGCGTCTCCTCCTGCAATGATATAACAGCCAAAGGAAATCATCCTTACCTCCAGCTCTGGTTCATCAGGTTTCTTCGGCAGGTCAGGATCATCCTCAAAATTGTTGTTGCGCGCCCTTTTTGTGTCATCCTTTCCTCGGCCGGGTGACTCGGATCTTCTTCTAGCATCTCGACTACTATTTCGATCAACAAATTTAGCCAACTTTCCTCGCCGAATAAGAGTCTCCACTTCATTCTTGAGGGCAATGCAACTATCAGTAATGTGTCTATGATCTCTATGAAAATCACAGTATTTGGACTTATCCCTCCTGTTGGGAGGTGACTTTAATTTCTCAGGTCAGTTCAAATCTTTATTGCACCTGATTTCCTCCAGGATGTGATAGACACCTTTAGTAAGTGGAGTATACTCTTCATACTTGATCCCGTCAACCTTCTTGTCCTTTTGATCTTTCTTGAACAAATTATTCTTCTGGCTTTCAGCTTTTATCTCCAAAACTTCTTTTGTTGCCATGGCTTCCTCGGCGTTCGTAATTTTTCCAGCCTTGGCCATCAGCACTGTCATAATTTTGGGTGGATTTTTTGCTACAGCATAGTAAAGATCCTTGGCAAGTAACCCACTAATCAGGGTTGCAATGGTTGTCTTTTCATCATGATCCACCACTTCTAATTTCTCATTGTTGAACGTGTGATATACTTCCGGATACTCTCTCCAGGTTTTGGCGCACAGTCAAGAGATGAGTAACACTCTTGATCGGCTTAGTTCTGAAGCAAAAGTTATCAATGAATAATCCAGCCAATTGATGGAAACTATAAATTTTAACTCTGGAAAGATTGGTGTACCATATTTGAGCTGGAGCTGTGATGGAACTAAAGAAAGCCTTGCACCTATCGACAATTGGATTAGTCTTCCCATCATATTTAGGAGTGACAACTGGTGGTTTGAATTTAAAGGGTGTGGGATAGTCCACAATAGTCTGGACAAAAGGTGATCCTTTGACAAAACTTCTTTGCAAAGAATTTTATGTTTTGGCCATTTCCCCCGACCGATCTTCTAGTCGCTGCATAGATCCCTTCCAGGAATGTTCCTCTAGTTTGGAGCTGAAGCAAAATTTACCTTCACCAATGTCGTCACTCGGTCCACAGATTTCTCCCTATTCTAGATTATGGTGGGTACAATACCTTAGATGCCCATTGACCTAGTACAGCTTCCCCCTACCACGTCGGTTAATCCAACTGTTGCCGACAATGCTACCCATATGGCCTTCATCCACACTGATGTACAAGAGCGATATGGCTCCTATAAGGAACACGTAAACACTCACCGCCAAAAGCTTGTTTTCTAGCAAGGTACCTATTAATGATCTACCTTCGGAGAGAGTAACGACATAGAAAGGGCCATAAGTTACAGACGAAGTGGTTTGGGCCCATCCTCATTCTACATGCTCATGCAACGAATGAATATGTGGTTGACCTTCCGTCGAAGTTTTGTATTCACGACATATTTAACGTGGCGTATCATTACCCCTTTGAGAACCACCACAGTCCACTGATCCCATTTACGACCGACGAGTCCCAGCATGTTCGCTCCCATGTCGACCGATTTGAAAGAGTCATGGACTCGAAGACATTCACATGCCCCACCTTGTTAGTTGGGTATGACATTCGACTTCTGAGTACCTAGCTTCTTCTAAAGAAGGGGGAGTGATGCAGGGGAATAGTTGTATTTGTCTTTCTTTATTAAGTTGTCTTTATCTTAAATGGATTATTATACTTATCCTTATTCACCCCTTAGGATATAAAGGGGTTATTAGCTTTGTATCTCTTTACTAGTATACTCTCGAGAGTATAAATGAGAACTAGAGAGAGTCCTTCTCTAATTTCTACATCGTTGTTGCTCTATTTTTTATTCCCTTCCGCTACTTTACATAGGCAGGTCTTGTAAAATTAAAGAAATAATTTTGAAACGACGAAATGTCTAAACATCAAATTTGCAATAAATGAGATTGTGAAAGGAAAAAAGAGCTGTTAAACTTGAAGCCCACTGATCGTCTTTACTGCATATTAGATACAGAACATGGAGATTGGAAAGAAGAACATACAAAAACTTGCAAACTAAAGGAAATGATAACAAATTACTTTAATCATTCAAAGTTATCAAGCTTGACAATTTAAGTATCTTAATTAAATGTGAGGAAATAAAAATTAAAAGAAATATGAAAAAATAAAAATACACCTTAATATTTCGAATTTTTGCATGAAGATCAATGAGGTTTGAGTGTCAACGAGAACGATGACATTAGTTAAATACAAAATAAGTTTTTTGCCTAGAATGAGTGTGTTTACAAGTTTTTGCTTGGAATGAAGATGTTTTGTAGAAAATGCGTCAGAAAATATGAAAACTGGAATAGGTATTATTTAGATGATGACTACGTTTATTGTTCGACAATTTTGTTTTATATGAATTTTTAATCAGAATTTTTTTCCATATGATTTTACATCTAGGGAAATGCCTAGTTGTAGAGTGTACTGGTACCACAAGTGGCATATTACAATGGACAACAATTTCGTTGGACCCTTTAGCAACCAGGGAATGGTATCTGTAAGGACATAGTCGTGGATATATCAAAGCCCAGTGGTATCCAATCCAAGTGTATTTTACCCAAATAAAAACAAAGTAAGTTAAAATAAAGCATGTGAAAGAAAGAAAAAATATAATTTATATTTGTCATGAATGAAATATATAATTTATGGAAAGAATAAGTTTTTTTTACTCGTAACACCTCCATAACTAGCCACTTTCGAGTTAGAACTTTTTATTAATTGAGTTTGGGTTTGCTACCTTTTCTCATAGCAAACGGTTACACTCAACGGTCATGTGACTAAAACATGGATTGTGGAAAAAACTAATTAAAAAATCAGAAAATTGGAAAACTAAATAGAAATAAAATAAACAATAAAAAATGGAAAATTAAAATTAAAAAAAAAAAGACATTGTCCCCAAACCTCCTCCCCCCCCCCCAGCCAACTCCTACTGGAACCCCACCCACCACAACACTGGCAACCACCCTCTCCTTCCCCCAATACCGCCCCTCCCCCTTCTCTTTCGCGCGCACTCTCACAACAACTCATGTCAGAACCCCTCCCCACCAGCCACAAGCTCAAACCCATTGCCGCCCTTTCCCCAAACCTAACTAAACTCGACGTCGCTGCAACCCATATATCAAACCATGACCTTTCCGTTACCGCCACCACCCCTTAATCAAATCCTTGCTCACCACCACCACCGCCCGAAATCAATCCCTTATATACAAGCTAGATTTGAAATCAATTTAAGTGTTTGTTTGTATAAATATACTGTAAGGACACAAGCCTCCGATTGAGTCTTAATGTAGTGTTGACTCAATTCCGGATAAAAACGTTTGAGTCATAGGATAGTGTCCTTGTGTATCCTTCCAGCCTCTGACATGTTGAAGTTGATGACGTTGCAGCGTACTTATCAAGAGATCATCATTGCCGGTTTACTTGTGCCTCGTTTCACGTCATCAGCTTAGTTCCAATCTCTCCTAAGGTATGAATGCATTACATATATATATAGGAGTGTGGAACATTTTTTCCATGTTGAAGTTGATGACGTTGCAGCGTACTTATCAAGAGATCATCATTGCCGGTTTACTTGTGCCTCGTTTCACGTCATCAGCTTAGTTTCAATCTCTCCTAAGGTATGAATGCATTACATATATATATAGGAGTGTGGAACATTTTTTTTTAATAGGTGCAATTTTCTTTTAAAATGAAGTTTATTTTCAGAAGGTTAATTTTAGAACTTTTAATAAAGTTTTGGGCTTAAAATTGAATTATGAACTTTCTGGGATTTCATTCGATATTGTCGTTCGAACGAGTTTTTCATTCGAAAGAGAATGTTGTTCGAACGAGTTTGCAAACGAATTTTCCCAATTGGCCTCTGGAACTTCGTTAGAAGGGTCGTTCGAACGAGACTTCGTTCGAAAGAGATTTCCGGCGGGAAAATATTTTGGCATTTCTCCATGTTCCCACTTCTTTTGTCCCACTAACTCTTTCAGGTGCTCAATTTCCTCTTTTTGGCGCTCAGCTTCCTCTTTCTCGCGCACAGCTTCCTCTTTCTCGCGCACAACTTCCTTAGCCCTGCGCTCAGCTTCAAGGGCATTTGTATCAGAAGTTAGACGAGCAGTTTCAACTGTCTTCAGTTTCTCAGCCCAAGTGCTCCTCTCAGTCTCCAAGGCCTACTGAGATTCAAGCAGAGACATCTTCAAACCAGACAAAGCTTCCTCCACCTCATTTGAGGAAGAAAAAGCCTTAATTGCATCATCCTTCTCCAGCATATTATTGAAGTGTACCAAGAACTGCAAAAGACGAAGATCAAAATGAATAAGTATGAGATATGAAAGATAACCAAAGCAAGAAAAGGGAAATTACTTACTGATGCAAGGTTCGAAGTAGCCAATTCAGAAACCCTTGTTCTGGGGAGCTTGGTATCCACAACCCTATGGAAGAGTACCAGATTTGATTAACTTCCTAACTAAACAAGGAGTAAGGGCTGATGGAGGAACATCATCAGAAAAAGGAAAATCAACCAATGACAGTTAGTCGGCCATCTGGTCTGCAATCCCCCTCCTAAGCCTCCTCAGAGGAACACCAACCTCTGTAGGAGCTCCATCCTTGGGAGCCAGGTCTTTTGGAGTTGGATCCTTGGGAGTTAGATCCTTTGGGGTTGGTTCCTTGGGAGCTGGGGGCTTTATAGCATCCCTAGGGCCTGGGGGCATCATAATATCCCCAGTTTTCTTCTTGGCCCCTTCAACGGAAGATTGGGAACCAGAAGTAGCACCACTGTAGAGGTCAGGAAACTTCCTCTTCTTCATAACTTCAGACAGAGGAATATCATAATCAACAGCAGTCTCTGCGTCAAGATCAATCACCAGAGCAGGAGTACCAGCAGGTCTGGCAATAAAGGAGGAAACAGTGTTTTTGTACTGGAGCAGATAAGAAGCAGACCTAACGTGCTCCTCAACAACTGCTTTGTGAAGTCCCCAGATAAACTTCAACTCTTTCAAATTTACTTCACTCTCTTTGGGGCACTTTCTTTTTTGCTCAACTTCAAATAAATTTATAAAACAATAGTTAGTATGACATTTTATCAAACATAAACAGGTCAAATTTACTAAAACGTAAAACAACTTATTCCATTGCCAAAGAGAGGACATTTAGGTTCATGATATTTAGCACCTCCAACTAAAGAGGCATGTTGCCAATTTTTTACAACTACCCCATGATCAAAATAATCCCTATTAAAATCAAGGAGATTAACTACCAAAGCTTTACCAATAGACCTAGTTTTCAAATAAAAAGTGGTATCACTAGTTACCCACTTATAACAAAACATGATTTCTGATATCCCTAGATGGGTTCCATAAACTTGATTTAATCTATAAACTCCATTTACAACTCTCCATGTGTTGGGAGCCACTCTTACAGGTACAATATCAAAATATTGACAAAACTCCAAACACAGGGGATTGGGAGGAAACGTGAAACCACATTCAGCAATAAAGATGGAGGGAAACCAATGACCCTCAGCAAGAGAGAAGAAATTTGAAGGAAAAGTGGAATTTTCTAATACAACCCAAAACGGAATATTAAAATCAGTTCTGAAGCTATCAAGTGACTCGATAGAGTAAACCATGATGAAGAAAACAAAGAAAATGAGAAGAAAGATTCTTATAAAGATTTAAGAATTCAGCAAGAAATGAAGACAGGAAAGAAAATAATCGCACGAAAGCAAAAAACCCAGTGGCAGAATCAAAAGAAAGAGGTAGAAGATAATCGAAGTTTTACCGCCCTTTTTATAAGACGTATCGAAAAATGGAAAAAGTAATGATTAAAGAGAACGACGTTTGGGTTTACGGCGGATAATAAAGGAAAAGACGAAGATACCCCGTAAAAGTTCTCTGAAATTTGAAATGTTTACAAAAATTGCCATTCGCGGCCAAAGTCAGCAATCAAGTAATAAAATTCACAAGTATGGAAGGTCAGCTAAACCAAATCGCCCGAGCTACTTCCAAAGCATAATATTTCACACTTTCGCATCAACTCCAAGTACGAAACATTGGGGGCTTCTGTTGATACCAAAATTTACCATCCTACGTGGACCAATTACAAGCCAACATGTGTCATCCTATGTGACATAAATCCAAGTCAGCATGATAAGAAAGGCCCGACCAATATGGTTATCCGACCAACAAGGAAGCCCGATCAACATGGTTGTCCGACCAACTGGGAAGCCCGACCAACAGCCGAAAATCCATTATGTACAGCCAACCAAGCGCCAACAGTCTTACAGCCTGTATTGCTTATGAGGCGACAGCATTCATATAATTAATGCTCATTATGTATTGATGTAAATGCGTAACAAATAAAGGCATTCCATCCTTCCAACTGATAACGATGAAGACCCCCTGTGGGCTATAAATACATTGTATTACCCTCATTGCAAGGGACCAGAAAACAAGTCAAGGCAATCAATACATAATAGTGGACATAGGCTATTACTTTGGGCCGAACCACTCTAAAAATCTCTTGTGTCTTGTTTGTTTTACTTATTTTTATCTGTGATCAAACAATTAGGCCTAGTCTAGTTTTTTGTATCAACTTAATAAAACTAAAACCGGTCGTTTATATTTTTAAAAAATGAACACATAAACAGAGTTTTGTTCAGAGAAAGAGAGCTTCGAACAGAGAACTGGAGGTTTCGAACGCAAATCAAAGCAGAACACATCCACAGATGAACTCCGAGTCTTCCGAAGGCGAGTTTAGGGTTTAAAAGATTTGAAATGTCGGGAACAAAGATTTGAGGTTTTAACTCTTTACGGAGGGAAAAAAGGAAAAAAATTAGGTTTTCACTTACGAAACTTGGGCCTACGCATCAAATGGCTTTTAGGCGCAAAGCCTTGAGGCCATCGCAATACCCATTTGAGGCTATCGTTTCGCAAAATAATCCTGAGGCTCACCTTGGCAATCAATAACCTCTCTATGAGGCGCACCTTGAGGCAATAGCTTCAATCGCAATTTAAAACATTGGGCAGGTCATTTGGCACGCATATGCAATATACCAAAATGTCAAGATTTCCATGATTTTATGGCTTTTCTTTTGCAAGCAACTTCTAAAGATGCTCTAATAAGTCACTAGTTGGTAGGAACACACTATTATTTGCATTTAATAAGTTTGAACCTGATGAGAATTAGGGTTTATTTTAGTATTTTCTTGCATTTTATTGTAATTTTCCTTTATTTTTAGAGCTTTATTAGTTTCCAAGTATGTTTGGGACTAATATGTCATTTTTTTATATTAATTACCTTTTTTAGTCTTTTTGGGTATTAGCTTGATTAGCAAGCTAACTCTTCCTATAAAATAGACCCTTTGGCCCTTATTTGTAATCAACCTTCAATATTGAGAATAGAGGAGAGAGAGAGAGAGAGAGAGAGAGAGAGAGAGAGAGAAACCCATTTCATTTCTTTTAAATGTTGTTGTTGTTGTTGTTGTTGTTGTTGTTGTATAGTGTAGATGTTGTGTAGCTAGTTGTTGTGTAGATAACTTCTTTTTACGCTTCCGCACCCAAATTCACATCAAATTGGTATCAGAACCGCATTTATTCTTGGCGCGAGGATGATTATCAAATACGAGTAAGATTCAGGTTGGGACCACTCCGACTTCATTCTATGTACAACAAGTCCCACCATCGAAACCCTAACGACCAATTACCAAATTACCCAAAGGCATTCAAGAAGGCACCACCACGAAGGGTGGCACCCCACCATCTCAAACTACCCAAATCTCACTCGATCCACACCCACACCACTCAAATACCCAAACCAACCAACCCGAGAACCAATTCCGACCCAGTTTACAAACTTGGCGGTCGGAAATGCCTTAATGGCTGCCGACCGAAACCCTATTCAACAAGAATCTCAAGAAACCCACCTGAGGCCAACAGCCCCTGTCGAACCTTAGGAACATCCCGACCAACCCCCATACACCCTCGGCTCAAACCACCAGCCCTAACCGACCCTCTAAAACCCTAGATTCAACCCTCAACTTCATACCAAATCTAGGAGGGGTTACCAACTATCCAACCAATCCTCCTTTGATCCCCGAAAAGGCAAAAATCCAATTGAATTTACCCAAGAGCCATCCATCCTTATTACCGACCCAATTTCCACAAAAAAAAAAGTTAATTCCAACCAAATTGTGAACCCTAATCTTTCAAGAATAAACCTTAACCCTAATAGACATTCATATTCAACCCCGGCAACCTCCCACCACATCACAAACCCTAATCAAACTTTCCCACCACCGGACCTCTTCAAGACACTAATCCCCAACCAATTTCTGAAAATTATAATTCATCCCCTGCATTTTCTAAAAATTACAAATTTGCCCCAAATCTATCAAGGTCTTACAATTTAATCACTCCCCCACCCGAAGAATACCTTTCTTCCAAATTCTTGTGCGATGGTACCAAATACGGGCTCGATTTGAATGCATGTGCTGATTTCGACGAGGTTAGTTGTGCCATCATCAAGAAACTCTAAAGTCTTCACAAGATTCTTGAGCCGAGACGGATTCATATCTATCTCAAAAGCTTCACACATTAGCTTATAGTGCTTATTCCATCGGGGAGGATGAGATGTACCATCAACATCTAAATAGATGTCGAGCCGAGTATTTTGAGATGGAGGTGGCACGTGAAAAATTGATATATGCACGAGCGAGGTATTTGGTGCCATATTTGGAGTACTTGTCCACCGGTACCCCTCCTACAACATCCAATTTCATTCCCGCACACACCGATGATACTATATCTTCGGATATACTTCACGAGGATGTCTCCGAGGTTGTTGAGACCCAGACGATGCTTGTTAGTGACCCCGAGTTCCTTCCTTATGACTTTTTTTTTCATATTCGAGAAAGATGGATGGCTCACTCGTACTCGATATAGGGATTTAGAGGCATTTGAGATTATGGACTTCATTCCTATCTTTGAGGTAGAAAATGATAAGTACTTTCTATAAGATTTTTTTTATTTATTTGTTGAAGACGGTTAGGAGATTCGCACTCACTATCGCGAGGTGGAAATATTTGATTTGATGGATTTTTTTTCCATTTTTTATCATGATGACGAGTTTTGGGATGATGGTTCGGTGGTTATTTTCTATGAGGAGTATATGTTGCGTAGGGTGATCACGATTGATGTGGGATTTGTGGACCCCTTTTGAGTTACTTATGAGGAGCGCTCCATGATGCATTTACATGATTTGATGTTACGGAGACTCTTCCCGAGCAATTTGGATGAAATTTGGCATCAATGGCCCTCTCCGCGTCGATCTTGTGTTGCTCTTTCGCTGGACGGATTAGAGGCCACACTCCTATTCATCGGCCATGGCATAAATTTGTGGTTTCTCTTCGAGGCTATTTTGCGAGTCGTTATGCGGGACGCTTTAAAGGACGACTTTCCTTTCAAGTACGGGAACCCTCGGATGTTGCCCTCACACACATTTTTGTCGCTCGGGACGAGCTCTCTCGAGTAGGGAAGAATGATGAGAATTAGGGTTTATTTTAGTACTTTCTTGCATTTTATTGTAATTTCCCTTTATTTTTAGAGTTTTATTAGTTTCCAAGTATGTTTGGAACTAATATGTCATTTTTAGATATTAGTTACCTTTTTAGTCTTTTTGGGTATTAGCTTGATTAGCAAGCTAACTCTTCCTATAAATAGGCCCCTTGGCCCTCATTTGTAATCAACCTTGAATATTGAGAATAGAGAAGAGAGAGAGAGAAAAAAAACATTTCATTTCTTTTAGTTGTTGTGTAGTCAGTTGTTGTGTAGATAACTTCTTCTTTTTACACTTCCGCACCCAAATTCACATCAGAACCTCTTAATGATCCTTTGACGTTCAATGTAACAAGTCATAGTTCATTTAACTGAAACAGCCTGTCCATATTAGTGGCCAATCTATTGACAAGATGACGACATATTAGACTACTCTTGCCTATATGAACACAAGAAGGTCAAAACTTAAAAACATCCAATACTTTGGGGGGATAATGTTTAATACTCACGGAAACAATTTTTGAAGAACTCTCAGGCTTGAAACAGTAAAAAAGTATATCTTTGCTCCCAACTTCACATGACAAATAATGAATCTACCTTTAGGGCATGCATGTTGCAACAACTAACAAGCCTTTAACGAAGAACAATCCTTGGCCCTGATGCTCTGATTGGTCACTAGAGTTCGATTATCAATCAAGGGAATGTAAAATCAGGTTCTTTTCTTCTCTGTTCTCGCAACAATCAAAATAAGAAGTAATAACCATATTGGACGAGCAGTAAAATACTTGCATTATATTACTGATGAGTCGGTCAAATTCATTAACCCTTCACAGAGGTATTGGGAAAAAAGACGAGTATCTTAGTAGAAAATGTTTCACATCATTGAAGCGTTCAAACTATTGTGTATGCTGCATACTAAGCAAAAGTACTTAGAAGCTTGTCTAAGTTAATACTACTAAAAACAACAGCTTTAAGTACTGACTTAGAAGTACAAATTAAAAGTAAAAATTGTATCATAAGTAGCAATTCAATAAACAACTCAAAAGAGTAAAACAAAAATGACCAAACTCACCTCCTCTTGAAATCTCTGAAGCATTAGGCGCTTCTGTTCAATATCCGCCGCGTAAGGATCGAGCTGACCCTGACCCTGTATAGGTGAAGACCAAGTCTGTCCTTTGTCCCTCTTCTGTAGGGTTATATGCAGAGTATCATCCTCTGCCCCAATCCAAAAAAACAGTAATTTCGCAACTAATCATAATAATGGGTAACAGTCACTGATGAAACACATAAACTCTAAAACAAATGAATTTACATACCTAAAGTCCAAAATGAAGAATCAGTCTTTACTGCAGAAGATAAATCATGCTGCAAGCAATTACAACAAAGCAAATTAACAATAAAATCTTAGCAACGACAATATTCAACAAGGGTGGCAAATCATGTTTATGGGTCGTGTTTATGGGTCGTATTTTAGCTCGACACACCAATAACCATCAAAACACAAACATGACACAAGACTTGATGTCACAATTAACACAATTCATGATTTTTACACCCAACTAAACCTCAAAGGACACGAAAATACGCACATGCCACGGATAACACGGACATTACTAGAGTCTTAATCCTTTTACACAAATTTGGAGTCCATATATGTTGTTTAGGTCGTGTTATATATATATATATATATATATACAGAGATATATATAAAGAGTTAAAAAAATAGTGGATACAGACGTTTAGATAAGGAGGGTTGCCTTTGATGCCAACTTGTAGGTGTTTGGACATAATTTTGCAATGGAAGAGCTTTCTGGGGACATTGGGAGGTAAAGTGATGTACATGTTGACCTCCTCCAAGGTTTGGTCCCATTCGAAAACCTTCTGATCTGTATGCGTCATCAAAAAGATCAAACCTTTAGAAAAATCATTGTGGTAATTCAATACAAGCAATAGAAAGAATGCGTACCGCCATGAAAGAAGGTGTGACGTTTTTCAGGTGCCAATTTCTCCGCCATGAAAGAAGGTCTTGCGTTCACTTCCAGCAACCTGGGTTTCTGCTATTTTTCTCGTGTGCTGATGGCGGCCTGTCAAGGGTTATTTGGGTCTTAATCCGATTTATTATTAGTTAACTCATTCTTTTTCATTCTTCAGTTTTGCCACTAAACCAACATTTTTCATCATTCTAACCGCCCGTACTCACTCTTATTGTCAATTGTTTTTTTCCCTAAATTACCTTCATAAAATATCAGCCACCAATAAATCTATATAGTTATATAAAAGTTGTAGACCCAAATACTCTAAGGATGACACGTGACAGTAATAAAGGCCGGGTGACGCGTGGCAGTGATAAAGGCTGGATATTATGACTTACACTTTTCATTCATGTATTTGACTTTACTCAAGATTTAACGTGGCAGTATTGGTCAAGGTTTAACTTCAATGCCACGTTTTCAAGGTTCTTAGAATTGTGAGTTTTTTCATTTTTCAATTCCAATACCTGGAGTTCTGTCTCTCTACACACATCCCTAAACGAACTCCTATTGTTTACCCAATTTTTTTACTTCCTTCCTTCCCCATTTTTATTCTTTGTTTCTATTCATTTCTCACATTGTCATTATCCCGCAAATCCCACACGTCTCTTCTTCTCTCTCTACCATTGTCCATATGTAAGTTATTGCTTCTGTTGCAAAAAATATATTGTTCCTAATTCCAATTTTTTCAGATCATTGTGTTTTTTAGTATTTGGTTTTTGAAGTTTATGTTTGCAGATTAATGGCGTTTTTAGAACCACGGTGCAGAGAACAACCATTCCATCAACGCCTTTACCACTCCCTCAATCTTGGTCTCGGGTTTAGTTTTTTCTTATAAGATCATAAGGTCTTACCATTAGTTGTCCTATTTATTGCTGTGAACTCATCTTACATCAGTGAGCGTTAGGAGCTTTTGGTTATAATATTTACATGTATTATAGATTAAGAACTTTGACCGGCTATAATTGTTGGTTTATTAACTTTCGGTTTTAATTCATTCAGACTGTACGTTACTTACCTCTTTGACCGGACATAATTTTTATGATTTATTCAATATTCTAAATAAACTTGTGAACGTCCGATTAATTTTTATGATTTATCCAATATTCTAAATAAATTTTTATGATTTATTCAACACTCATACATAAGTTGTTTTGTCCCTTCAGTTTTTTTTATTGTAGTGCACATTCTCTCATGTTGTTTGAATTGGTTCATTGATCTATAACTATTATATATACTAGAGCTGCCATATGAGCTCAGCTAAGGACTCACAAAATGACAGTAAAAGTTGAAAAAATATGTAGAGTTTCTTCTCAGCTCCTCATGTCCACAAAA
Source organism: Sambucus nigra (assembly GCA_949130495.1). NCBI lineage: Eukaryota > Viridiplantae > Streptophyta > Magnoliopsida > Dipsacales > Adoxaceae > Sambucus > Sambucus nigra. The sequence goes on from OX422214.1 coordinate 127,223,881, forward strand.
TTTACTGAGCTATCACGCCTAATGTATTCGTTCAGTGGTTGTCCATTCAATGCATTTGATATAAATGCTATGCATTCATTTCTTTTTGTTTAAAAAAATTCTTTTACTGCTCATCTATATCTATATAACTATATAAAAACTATAGATCCAAATTCTCACAGATTGACACATGGCAGTCATAAATATTTGCTATTATACCCTACACTTAATGAGACCCTTAAAACTCTTTGTATTCCACACTTCAGTTTCGTCTAAGAGACAATTGTGTAGGAGCCCAAAAGACAACCTTTGAAAAGTTGCAACTCACTATTTTATGTGCACACACGGTATCCAATATACGCAATTCCTAAGTTCTCACCTCTTTCTTAAAAATTCTTTGAACCTTACCATCCACCCCATTCTGGGGTTGGTCGTTAATGCTCGCCGAACTTGTTCTCATGTCATCGTTGTAACAGGAGCCACACTTATTCGCAACACATCGTGTGGCCTACATGCTATATTAATTTAAAATTATATCTCCTTTCATTCATGAAATATATTATGTGAAAAAAGACACAATAACAATAGAATAAAGTTTTCCTAAATTCGGCCACGCATCGCATGGCCTTCATGCTAGTAAATAATATATACATGTATCTTATTCATAATTAAACAAACTTTTTTGTGTATAAAAAACTATCTTTTATAAAAAAAAAAAAAGGTTGTTATTTTTAGAAACTATATTTTTATAAATTTTTTTTATTTAGACAATTGTTGCCTAATTAAAAGACTATTTTTTCACTCTCTTTCGACATTCTTTATTTATGAAAAGTAGCTTTCTAATTAAAAAATATATATTAATAAAAAAAATTATATAAAAAATGCTTTGACTATTAAATTTTTTTTATTTTTTTTAATAAAAAAGCTTATATATATATATATATATTAATTGCACATTATTAGACTATTTCCCGAGTTTCATTTATATAAAACAGCTAAAAAGGCTTTTTATATATAAATAAAGTTCGATGTTTTAACTAAGCTACATTTTTATATTAAAAAAATAGTAAAAAAAACAATATTTAATTACGGTACAATTTTAAACATAAACTCTTTTAAACTTTTAAGACAAAAATTACCCCAAATTTAAAAACTCAAATACCCCCACCCAATAAATACTAAATCTAACTATATATCGAAACATCACAAAAAATACCCCTAATTTAAAAACTCAAATGTCCCCCACCCAAGGAATCCTAAATCTAACTTTATATCCAAACATCTCTAGAGAGAGAGAGAGAGAGAGAGATGTATTAACTAATTGTTTATGTATATAGTGATCATAGAATTACATCCATGAAATTAAAAAATATATACAAATTAACGTGAATAAGATAAATAATAATGTCCAAATGTCGAAAATAAACGTAAATAATTGGTAGATAATACATAAGTGGTAAAATGAAAAAACTGACCAAATTTGTTTTGGAATTAACTATAATGAATTTTTGAAAAGATATTATAAAAAGAGACATGGTGGACTTCTGGTTGGTTTAGGAGTATGCAAGAGTGGTGGTTGACGGTTGTTTGTGTGTGTGTGTGTGTGTGTGTGAGAGAGAGAGAGAGAGAGGTGTTTGGATATAAAGTTATATTTAGGATTTATTGGGTGGGGACGAAGATATGTATTTGGTAATAGGATTTGAGATATTGGGGTTTTTAAATTAAGGGTATTTTTATCTTTAAATGATACAAGGGGTTATGTCTAATAATATTTAGCAACATTTTATTGGAGTTAGGTTGTTGTAAAAAAATTCAGGGTTACTTTAGAGATATTATAAAAGTGATGGTTAAGTCAAATAACGCATTATAAAGTGGGTTTAAGTGAATATATATATATATATATATATATATATATATATAGAGAGAGAGAGAGAGAGAGAGAGAGAGACCAATGGAATAAAAAGTTTATTCACTCTCTATTTGTCTTTTTATTTTACAACATGTTATCAGTACGAATGTTTTCATATATTTTATTCACTTCTTTCCATTGATCCCAATTTAATTGTCTTCGTTCTCATGTATTTGGCAGTGCTTTCTCATTTTTTTTGCTTTGAGGTTTCATGGGACCTGAAGTTCCCATTTAGTAATTTAGTTTGGTGTCTAAAGCTCCCAAATCATGAAATATTTTGACCTAAAAATCTATAAATATTTTGAATTTAGAACTTTAAATTCACCTAATTATTTATAATTGAGACATTAATTTTTTCATTTGAATTTAGAACCTGAAGTTTCTGAGTTATTTGAACCTGAAGTCACAAAGAAAATATAATGCCATCAAACCTGAATTTTTTATTGTCTAATAAAAAGGGTATAAACCAAAAGTCCTCCAATTATCACAACTTGCGATATGAATATCTAATCATCCTTGTGACTTGAAGTTCATAAGTTATTATTTGTAATTGGAATATAATTTTTCCTAATCACTATTGAAAACATAAGGCCTAAAGCTCTCGTATTAATTAATAATATTTGGAGTTGAAGTTCCGTAAATATATATACTCAATATTAAAACCTGGAGTTTTGATTATTTATGTAATATGGTATGGATATTAAAAATTCCCCAAAAAAATAATCATCCTGAAGCACCAAATATACTTCTTGGCTTTTCAACTTCTTGACTTTTTATTTTTTTATCAAATGAAATATCTTTTTAAATACTCTTTTAATGGTTAAATGTCCATTTGATAATCATATTTATTATTTCACCATAAAATCTATGTCTCTTGACCTTTTGTTTCATTTGAGTATTAAATTATCTTTTTAATGGTATTGAATTCAGTAGGTCGTAAAACCTATTATGATTGAATCGACATAATTAAGCCAAGTAAAAAGTAGAGTCACAATCATACAACACGGAATATACATGCTTCGACAGTGTGCCTATATCCACGAGATTTTTCTCTATCTTTTTCTTTGTTAATCAGTTCTTAATAGCAAATATTACATGCTCATTTTCATAGGAGTGTGAGTTACATTTATAGAGATAAAAAAGAATGAGTCGTGTAGGACTATGTGGCCTTAGAATGCTATTGTGATTTGGTCGAAGGAATTCAAGTATGAGATTTCCATCGATCGATACCTATATTGTTATTATCTCTAAGTTACTATCATTTATCAAGTATGTCAGACACGTGTCAACTTCTCCCATCAGGTCAAATAATTTCCCCACAACTACCCCCAATGTTTTGTAGCTTCAATGGGGTGCAGGGGTTTGATCTTCAATTGATCATGATGTTGGTCGGTAGTGAGATTTGATTGCCCATAAAAGTTATGGTCAAAGAGTATCAACACTTGGTATTTTTTAGATGAAAACGAATTATGTTCTATCCATTGAGCTTGAAGGGTGTGATCATAATTTGCCTCGGTGTTTCATAGGTACGCTGGTAATTGCGCACGGATTAATAGGCGGTGATGCGCGCTTCAGCCGTCACCTGGGGTCGTGTTTCAAATCACAACCTTATCATGGAAGTAAAACCATGTTATTTGATTACTTACCACCAGTTTTGGATCACATTCTCACTCCTCATTATTCAAAATGTTCCAAATCCATTTGCCATTTATATTTATCATAACACTATAAGAAAAATGAATATTAGTGACGGGAGTATTTGGGACGACCATGTCATTTTGTCCCTTATGCTATACCAAAAGGGACGATTTTAATTACCGTCCTTTTTATAGTAGCAAAAGGGACGGTTTTTAAAAAACCGTCACTTTTGGTATTTATCAAAAAAGGACGGTAATTAAAACCCTCTCTTTTGGTATTTATCAAAAAAGTATATAAGAATTTTTAGCGCTGATTTTTTCGGGGTAATTTAAAGGACGAAATTTTAAACCGTTCCATTTGGTGTACCAAATAGGACGGATTTTAAAAATTCGTCCATTTTACTATACCAAAAGGGACAGTTTTAAAATCCGTTCCATTTAATATAAATTGAATTTTTATTTTTTTCCAAATGAGTATTTGGGACGGATTTTTTTAACCGTCCCTTTTAATATACTAAAAAAGACGATTTTAAAATCTGTGCCTGTTAATATAGCAAAAGGGCGGTTATTTCTGAACCTTTTAATGATTTTCCTAATCCCCCCCAACTTATTATCATTTGTTCCAAATCTTGGCCCTAACCTCTACGTAGCAAACTCCCGCTCTCTCTCTTTGTGGCTGCTCTCGCGCTTGCTCTCTCTGTGGCTGCTCTCGCGCTCTCTCTCGCTGCCCTCCGCCTCTCCCCTGCGTAGTCCTACCCCCTCCGCCTCTCCCCTGCGCAGCTCCACCCACACCGCCTCCTCCTCTTCCCTGCGCCGCTCCACCCCCGCCGCCTCCTCTTCTCCCCCTCCAAGCGTTTCGTCCCTGCCCTCCCTCACGCACAGCACAGGTATTATCTATATCCCGCTATACACACACTCACACACACACATATATACACGATCAGTAGTGATTTGTTTAGACATTTCTAAGGGATTTTGCTTAGATTGTTATCATATTAGTTTAGGCATTTTTTACAGTTTTGTTCAGTGATCTGTTTACATCTTTTAACAGACTAGTTAGGGCTTTTTATGCATTTAATATCAGTAAGTGCAAAGCAAAATTTTAATTATTTATAGCAAACCAAATTTAAAAAATAAAAAATAAAAAATAAAAAGCAGATTGGATTACAGGATCAGACTATTGGATTGTTAACAAATTCGGATTCGGTTGCCAATGTACTGATCTGTCTGATTATCGAATCCCGTTGGAATCCAAAAATGTCAAATGGATTCTAACTACAAAATTTAACATTTTTTATGAGTTTTTATAATTTTAAACTCGCGTCTCCAACTACATTGCTACTAAACATGTCTAAACAACATATTGATTTTTAAAAATACTACGATTTTAGTTTTTTTAATTAAACTTATTATATCTGTGTGGATGTTTTAATTTTTGACCTCATTGTTGTGGCACTCATCAAATCCGAAATTTTCTAAATCCCATGAGCCAAACGAGAACGGTAAATTTCATTTTTTTTTTCAGTTTATTGTTGTTTTGTGCTCCATCCGTGTTTAATTATAAACTCGCGTTTAACTCTCAAAAGTTTAAACGAAAAGGGCCTTTAAGAAAAAAAGACCTAAAATCAAAATAGATAACTAATTTAGAACTTCGTTTGTTGATTTTAATCCTATTATATACTTTATGTGAAGCCTTTAATATCTTTACTCGAGATTTTATAGCAACTAATGAAATATGGCATGACTATTGTACGTGAATAAATTATATTCTGATCTGGAGTATTAATACATTCTTAAACTTTAAAGCATTAAAAAGATATGAAAATTGATGGAGAAGTAGCATATATGATCTCATATTTTTCAAATGCAAAACATAGTTTTCTCATATAGAGCTTTGTATTTTCAACAACATTGAACATATAGTAGAAATAAAACTGTCTCAATTCGTCGCACAGAGTATTCAAAATCTCCTAGGGATGAGAAACGAAAGGGAACTTTATCGATTTAAAGAGAGCAATGTTTTGAGTCTATTCATACGGACACTTTTAAAACATTGATATATATATACATACACACACAAATGATATTCAAATGCAATTATGTATATATTTATATATCTTTTTTCAATATGTAATAGGGGTTCAATAAGATCAATATGGATAAGAGTTGGATCGGAGGAGATAGGACCATAAAGGCGTACGCCGATGGAGTTCAAATCTTTATTGATTTTGCATATAGAAATAAGGATATTCTTACTTCTAGCATCAAATGCCCATGTAGTACTTTTGTTGATCGTGTCTACTATAACTCACAAATTGTAAGGAATCACATAGAGATGTATGGTTTTGAAAAGAGTTACAAGAATTGGATTTATCATGGGGAATCATTGGGTGACTTTAATATCAATGTAAATAGTTGGAGCGATGGTATAGTTGTTGATGATTTGAACTCGGGGACAAGCATTATTGCAATGGTTCAAGAAGGAAGGGGGATTCCATGTAGAGAGGAAAATATGGGCAATGATGAAGAACCTAACATCGAAGATCATGACGTGCCCGACGCATACCTCCCAGAATATTTAGACTTTTAAAATAAGCACAAAGTGAGTTGTATGAGAATTGTCCTAAGGACATTACCGAGTTATCATTTGTTGTTGAATTATTGCACCCGAAGCAACTAAATGGATGGACAAATATTTCTTTTACGATGTTGATGTTATTATTGCAGAAGGTGTTCCCGAAAGCAAAGATTCCAAAATCCTTCTATCAAGCTAATAAATTGACAAAAGATTTAGGATTTAAGTATGAAACATGGGATGCATGTCCTAATATTTGTATGTTGTTTCGAAATGAGAGCAAGAATCTTGAGAAATGAAAAATTTGTGGAGAATCTAGGTTCAAAAATGAATTTGATAGCGGTGAGGGAACAAAAGTAGCAGCGAAAAAGGTAAGGTATTTTCATTTGAAATCGAGATTACAACGATTGTATTGGTCATCGCATACTGCTCCACTAATGAAATGGCATGCTAATGAACGGATCGATAATGGAGTGTTGAGGCATTCCGCTGACTCCCTTGTATGGAAGACATTTGAAAAGCAAAATCCATCTTTTACGAGTGATTGTCGCAATGTTAGACTTGCGCTAGCAACTAATGGATTCAATCCATTTAGTAATATGAGCATTGTTCACAGTATTTGGCCTATTGTGCTAATGATATTAAACTTGCCCCCATGGTTGTGTATGAAACAACCCCACTTAATTTTTTCTGTTCTTATTGACGGACCAAAAGGGACCGGTGATAAAATTGATGTATATTTACAGCCACTAATTGATGAGTTGAAAGAGTTATGGGCTAATGGGGTACGTACTTATGATGAATCAACAAAATAATTTTTTCAGTCACATGCGGCGTTATTATGGACAATTAGCGATTTTCCTGGTTATGCCATGTTATCAGGATGGAGCACAAAAGGTGAATTTGCTTGTCCTTATTGCAATAAGGATCATCAAGATATGTGACTGAAGAACGGTCGTAAGTACTGTTATTGGGGTCATCGTCGATTCTTACCAATGTGACATAGATTTGGAAATAAAAAGTTACATTTAATGGCAAGGTTGATATGAGGCCACCACCATTGAAACTAACTGGATCACAAGTTCTGCAACAATTAAATGAGCTTGACGTTATAATTGAATGTAAGAAAGATGACATGTTGAAAAGAATGATAAGAGACCAAAAGGAAATTGAGCTAGCAAAAAAGACTAAAGGTAATTTTCCTAAAAAAAGACTGAATTGGAAGAAGAAAAGTATCTTTTTTGAATTGCAATATTGGGAGCGTAATTTGATTCGCCACAATCTTGATGTCATGCATATTGAGAAAAAAATTTGTGACAATATTCTTTTTACATTGTTGGGCATCAAAGGGAAAACAAAGGATAATTTAAATGATCGCAAAGACCTCAAATAGATGAGTATTAGGCGCATGCTACATCCTCAGGCGCGAGGAGCAAATCAACAATATGTGGCCCCAGCAGAGTTTACGATGAGCAACAAAAAGAAGGATATATTTTTGAAAGTGTTGCTTAATCTCAAAGTTCTAGATGGTTATTCATCGAATATTTTACGATGCGTGAACCCTCAAGAGAGAAGCATTTGGGGACTTAAGAGTCATGACAATCTCATTCCAATACAACAAGTACTCTCGGTGGCTGTACGTAAGGTATTGCCAAAGCATGTTGTCAAAGCTTTAATTGAATTGAGTAATTGATTTGCGATACTATGCTCAAGTGTAAATACTTTAGCTGACTTGGAGAAATTTGAAGACCGTATGGCTCTTACTTTACGCAGTCTCGAGAAGATATTCCCTCCAGTATTTTTTAATGTGATGGAACATTTGCCCATACATCTGACTGATGAACTATTAATTATCGGGTTAGTGCTTTATCGTTGGATGTATCCAATGGAAAGGTATCCATACACATTAAAACTCTATATGCGAAATTGTGCTCATCCTGAGGCCTCAATTACTAAGTCTATCCTTTCAGAAGAGTGCATGACCTTTTGCTCGAGGTATTTGGGTGATAACATGGAAACCAAGTCTAGTTGACCAATTAAAACAAATGACAAAGGTAATGACTCTAGTCGCGTTGTTGGGAAAAAAAGTTCAAATTCAGCTTGATGAAGAAACATTGGTTCAATCCCATCATTATATGCTTTTCAACACTGATTTAGTGGCAGCGTTCATTGAGTAAGTTAATTTTTTGCCTTAACAATGTGCACAAATTTGTTACTTGTAGGTTTTGCTACATTCATTACGAAATTGACATATGTGCATTTTTATAGAAAACATCTTGTGGAACTTTCAAAAGGGTATCCTCAACTTTCACAGCAACATATTCAATGCCTTCATAACGAAAAATTCAGCACATGGTTTAAGAATCATGTAATTCGGTTTATTCCTTATTAATCTTAATAGTGATCTAGTATATTTTCTATATAAAATTTTGATAACCTTTTTTGTTGGGCAAATATCAGGTGCACAGTTTGATAAATAACGGCCAGCTACCCGACAAAATTAGGAGTTTGTCTTTAGGCCCTATAAAGGATGCTTTTAGATTCCATTCTTACATTGTTCGTGGTTTTAAATTTTGGACAAAGGCGGTTGATCAACGTAGAAAAACTCAAAATAGTGGGGTGGTTCTAAAAGCTGCACAGATAAGTTATTATAGCCGTAGAGACAAAAATCCTCTTTTAAGGGATGTTACTTTCTATGGATAAGTTACGGACATCATTGAGATTTGTTACATCAACAACATGAAATTTGTCTTATTCAAATGCGATTGGATCGATAACCGTATGGCTAAAAAATGAGATGAATTTAACTTTACGCTAGTTAACTTCAACTAATTGTTATTCAAAGATAACCGAGTTGGTGATGAACCTTTTATCCTAGCATCTCAAGCAGAACAAGTTTGGTACGTGGAAGACTCGTTAGAATCAGACTGGCATGTTGTTGTTTCGATGACACCAAGAGACAAATTTGATGGATATTCAACCAATGAAGACTTAAATGTCCATGAAGTTGATCCATTTAGCATGCAATAACTAGATCAAGATCAAAATGTATCTTGGATGAGGCAAGGGATAGATGGCTCCATATTTGACACGATCGTTCTTGATGATGACGATGGTATGGAGGAAGAAAGGGATGAAGTTATTGAGGAATAACGGGATGGTGGTTGAAATAGTTGAACTTTTTTACCTCTGTATTATGTTAGTGAGAACGTATTAGAATTACAAATTGATGATTAAAATGGATGTTTTATTAAATTTTTGTTCTCGCATTCTTGTGTTGCCTTTTATTTTTTAATATTAACGGTTATCTTATAAATGTTGTGCTTAAATTTTTTTGATATTGTGACAGGAAACAATGCGGTCTTCTGTAAATTTTAATGATAATATTAAGAATGCATTAGAAGAATTTGAAAATTCATCTTTTAAAGAGGGAACTCCAATAACTTTGTATGGATTACGTAATATTGAATTACGTCGTTACTTGCAAAAATGTGAGAAATAAATATCAGAACAATATTTGTTTGAAAAAATAATCCAGACGCTACCACCATATTGGGATTAAGCAAAAGAAAAGATATTTCAAAAACATAATCCAACATGTGGAGAGAAATTAGTAGAGTTACTAGAGGAGGAAGAGCGTGAGTTGCATCCTTTATGGATAGAATTTGAGAAACATAAAATGAGCCCAAATTTAAATGTGCGAGATCATATGCATAACAAAGAAAGAGTATACAACATTTTAAAGAGGAGAGGTTTTTGTCCTAACATAATTGTTCTCGTGCTTGCGATTGTGAGTACGCTTCCACCCACGTGGCCAATTTCATCTATTATTAAAAGGATAAAATGTAGTTGGCTCAATATGAGGGATTTGGCAGATTTTCTGTAAGAAATAGAAAGGTATTGAAAATGCATACAATCAAAGGAAATATAATGTATTATTACTTTTCATTTTTTATTTCATGTAAAATGTTTATTCAGATTTATTTTAACATATATGTTTTTTATACTAATCTATCATACCAATTAAATGCCCTTCTCACCCCGTGGGAGTAGGAGGGTCACCGGATTCTCAAGCATAAATGACCCGCCCATGTGCTCGGACGTTAATAGGATCACATCGATCTCAACCAGAGTTATCTAGGTCAATGATATGCCAACCCTCAGATAATATGGGTGCAGGTATGTGTCTACCTATCTAGTAGAGAATTGTAAAAATCTGCTAAAAATATTTTACTTTTAAAATTATTCATGTCATATCTTCTTTGGAATTTTGATTAGGTAGTGCTGAAAGTACACCATTACCAACTCAAAATGGTCCCACTACTAGTGTGAAACGTAGAGGGTTTTCCAAACCATGGAAATAATGAGATAATGGTAAAAAATTGATAATTGGGAGGAACAATGACTGTCAACCAATTGAACCCAACGGGAAGAAGCTTGCGAGTTAGTTGGGACATTTCTCTAGACAAGGATAGTTATTTCCTTTGGATGTGGACGATTGGAGAAGAGTATCGGAGGAAAATCTCGATAAAGTTTGGGATAGTGTGAAGGTAGTTGTCTATTATTGCCAATAATAATTTGAATATTTTAAAATGCTCAGTTAAAACTTTTGAGTTAACATGCATAACAAAATGCATAGTACTTGATTAAAAGCGTGAATTACACAATATTGAATTTCTTAAACCCTCTGTTGTTAGTATCGGATGATTCCCGATATGTATCGAACGATACGATTCGATACTAACATAAAAAGATACGTATCGGCCCTTTGTATTGAAAATACCCATTTATCGTACGTATCGGCTTTGAATCGCGAGTCGATACCTGACTCGTATGACTCGCGATTCAAACTATCCAATTCGGGAAGGCCTGTTTCGGCAGCTGGGTTTAAAAAACTAAAAAAAAACTTCTTTTTTTTATTTTTTATGCCCGAAAATGCCTTAAATATTATTTTAAAAACTTTTATTTATTTATTGTTTTGTTATCTTTGATACTTCCTTTTTATTTATTTAGGAAATGACTAAAAAAGGAGAAATATTGTGGTTGACCCCACATGGGATTATCCCACAATTTGCTGTTTATTTTCCCTCCTTTTGCCCCTGTTTTGGCCACTAGATATTTCTATTTTGGGGTTGCAATATGATGCTATTTTAGGCAACAATTAACTGCTCTTTTGGGTAGCATTTTCATGCTATTTTAGCCTTATTTTGCCCCTGTTTTGTCCACTATATATTTCTATTTTGGGGAAGCAATATGTTGCTGTTTTGGGTAGCATTTTCATGCTATTTTAGCCTTATTGCCCCTGTTTTGGTCATTTTAGAAGTTTGAATCATATTATGTTATATAATTGATAGTAAAGTGTTCTCTATATTTTTATTTATTTTTTACATTTTTTTTGTGCCATATCGTACGAAACGTATCACGATACGATTCACGATACATAAGGTTTTCGATACACGATACGTATCACGATTCAACAACTATGCTTAAATCTGCCCTATATTTGGCAAAGTTTGTTATGTGCAAAAAAACCTATCGAACAATACAAGTGTGGGCAAAATTATCTATAAAAACCATTGGCCATGGCAATATCGTCTAACCAAACGGACCCTAAGTTAATACATCAATCAAATGATCTATTTATAATTTATTTATATTCTTTTTTTTTGTAGCGCAATACAAATGCCCCTGAAGGATTTATGACAATTTGTTTTCAAATGCTAGACAATGCTTGGAGGCGCTTTAAGTATCGTATAAAAAAGGACTATTACGAGGCGTATGACAATGACAAAGATCGACTTGTAAATGTACCTCTCTAAGTTGTTCCCGATATATGGCCTAAATTAGTGACTTATTGGGGTGAAAATGAAACGGTGGTATGACATATGTAGAATTACTTTCTATTTATTTTTGTTGATTGTTTATATGTATCAAAATTTTAACATGATTTAACTATTTATATAGCAAGTGGCGGCCAAAAATACCAAAAATAGGGCAAACCTTTGTGCCCACCCTAAGATTGGGAGGACGTCAATTCCGCAAGTTGTAGAAAATGTTAACATCATATTTTATATTCCCTACATATTCTTTTATGCTTTTAGTTTGTGGACGATTATGTTGAATTTCATCATTACTATTACGAGCGTAATATGTTTTTTTTTCTTATCTTACATAAAAAACAATAGATGAAAAAAGCCAACTTGCCTATCGACAAGCTTAGTGTGTATACAGAGACTCAAAGGTTGAAGGATAAGACGTATAGTATGGAGGATGGAGCGACTGGTATAGAGGTATTATATTTTAATGTCCATTCTTGTTACCTAATGTAAAAAATATTGCAATAAACGTTTTATGGTATTGCACACTATTTAAAACTCTTTTCTTAATTTGTAGGAAAGTATACAGAGACAGTTGAATGCGAAAGAAGAAGAACAACAAAATGACCCGAAAGTGAGAGATAAAATCTTTGAGGATGTCATTGGTCGTGACAGACATGGACGTGCATTATGTAGGAGAGTTGGTATTCGATCGCCATCTGTAAGGTCCATGCCTTCTCACTTTGACGAGAGCGAGATCGAAAGGTTGCAAAAGAGGATTGAGAAGGGAGAGACTTGTCATCGTGAAGAGATGGATAAGAGGATTGAGGAGGGAGAGATTCGTCATCGTCAAGATATCCATGAGTTGAAAGAATTAATGTCACAAACCACCAACAAATTGTTTCGTATGATACAAAATGCTGGATTCCCAATACCACCAGATGATTCCTCGAGTACTTCCAATGTGCAGCTGTAGGGAACATGTATCCTCATTTCTCATTGTTATCTAATTATAAGGAAGAAATTATTTTGGATAGGAATACTAAATTGTATAATTATATCTCAGAAATCACACACACAAAAAACAAGACCTGCTTATGAATTAAACAAAACAAAATCAGAACAGAAAGAACAGTTAATATTTTTACAAAAAAAATTATGTTCCATAATTAAAATGATGGCAATATCACACATTATTCTTGTGGTTTAAAGTTAATATTTTTGCAAAAATATAGGCTTAGACTTAAAACAGGTGAACATGTAAAATAACCATAAAACGGTTCCATGAGAGGAACGAGCACCCCGCACGGGACCAATATAACTCGTAGGGACCGATCGTGTAGTCATCGGCCTCTCAGTTTGAGTATACGACGAGAATTTGTAAAATTTAGACTTAGGCTCGAAAACATGACGTCAAAGGGTGAAAACGTAAAACAAAAACAAAACGATCCCGTTAGAGGCACCGTTACCTCGCATAGGACCAATGTAACTCGTACGAACCGATCGCGTAGTCACGGGACTCCCGGTTTGAGTATACGATGAGATTTGCAAAAATTTAGACTTTGGCTTAAAAACACGGCGTCAATGGGTGAAAACGTAAAACAGCCACAAAACGGTCCTGTGATAGGCAAGAGCACCTCGCACGGGACCAATGTAACTGGTACGAACCGACCGCATAGTCCCTGGCCTCCCTATTTGAGTATACAACGAGAATTTGCAAAATTTAGACTTACGATTAAAAATATGGCGTTAAAGGATGAAAACCTAAAGCAACCACAAAATGGTCCCGTTAGAGGCATGATCACCTCGCATGGGACCAATGTAACTCATACAAACCAACCACGTAGTCACTGGCCTTCCGGTTTGAGTATACGATGAGAATTTGCAAAAATTGAGACTTACGCTTAAAAATATGACATAAAAGTGTAAAAATGTAAAACAGTCACAAAACGGTCCAGTGAGAGGCTCGAGCACCTTGCACGGGAGAAATATAACTTGTACAAACTGACCGCGTAGTCCTGAGCCTCCCGGTTTGAGTATACGACGAGAATTTGCAACATTTAGACTTTTAGACCTAAAAACATGGCGTCAAATGGTGAAAACATAAAACAGTCACAAAACGGTCCTGTGAGAGGCATGAGCACCTCGCACGGGATCAATATAACTCGTAGGGACCAACTGCGTAGTCTCCGGCCTCCCAGTTTGAGTATATGACGAGAATTTGTAAAATTTAAAATTACGCTAGAAAACATGACGTCAAAGGGTGATAACGTAAAACAATAGCAAAACGGTCCCATTAGAGGCACCGTCACCTCGTACGGGACCAATGTAACTCGTACGAACTGACCGTGTAGCCCCCGACCTGTCGGTAGGAGTATACGACAAGAATTTGCAAAAATTTAAACTTGGGCTCAATAACATGGCGTCAATGGGTGAAAACGTAAAATAATCACAAAATGGTCCCATGAGAGGCAAGAGCACCTCATACGAGACCAATGTAACTTGGGACCTACCATGAAAACGTAAAACGATCCCGTGAGAGGCACGAGCACCTCGCACGGGACCTACCGTGTAGTTTTCGACCTCTCGGTATGATTATACGATGAGAATTTATAAAATTTAGACTTAGGCTTAAAAACATAACGTCAAAGGGTGAAAACGTAAAATAACAACAAAATGATCCCGTTAGAGGCACCATCACCTCGCACGGGACGAATTTAACTCGTAAGAACAGACCACGTAGTCCCTGACCTCGCGGTTTGAGTATACGATGAGAATTTGCAAAAAATTAGACTTGGGCTTAAAAACATGGCGTCAACGGGTGAAAACGCAAAATAGCCACAAAACGGTCCCGTGAGGGTCAAGAGCAGCTCATACGGGACCAATGTAACTGGTACGAACAGACTGCGTAGTCCCTGACCTCCCGGTTTGAGTATGCGACGAGAATTTGCAAAATTTAGACTTGCGGTTAAAAACATGGCGTTAAAAAGTGAAAACCTAAAATAACCACAAAATGATCCCGTTAGAGGCACGATCACCTCGCACGAGACCAATGTAACTCGTAAGAATCCACACCGTAGTCACCGGTCTTCCGGTTTGAGTATACGACGAGAATTTGTAAAAATTAAGACTTAGACTTAAAAACATGACATAAAAGTGTAAAAATGTAAAATAGTCACAAAACGGTCATGTGAGAGGCTCGAGCACCTCGCACGGGAGAAATATAACACGTAGGGACCGACCGCGTAGTCTTTGACCTCCCGATTTGAGTATACGATGAGAATTTGTAAAATTTAGACTTCTAGGCCTAAAAACATGGCGTTAAATGGTGAAAATGTAAAACAATAACAAAACGGTCTTGTAAGAGGCACGAGCACCTCGCACGGGACCAATGTAACTCGTAGGGACCGACCGCGTAGTCCCTGGCCTCTCGACTTGAGTATACAATGAGAATTTGTAAAATTTAGATTTAGGCTTGAAATTATGATGTCAAAGGGTGAAAACGTAAAATAATAACAAAACGGTCACGTTAGAGGCACCATCACCTCATACGGGACGAATGTAACTCATACGAACCGACCGCATAGTTCCCAGCCTTTGGTTTGAGTTTACGATGAGAATTTGCAAAAATTTAGACTTGGCCTTAAAAACATGGCGTCAACGGGTGAAAACGCAAAATAACCACAAAACGGTCCCGCGAGGGTCAAGAGCAGCTCGTACGGAACCAATGTAACTGGTACGAACAGACTGCGTAGTCCCTGACCTCCCGATTTGAGTATGCGACGAGAATTTGCAAAATTTAGACCTGCGGTTAAAAACATGGCGTTAAAGAGTGAAAACCTAAAATAACCACAAAATGATCCCGTTAGAGGCACGATCACCTCGCACGAGACCAATGTAACTCGTAAGAATCGACACCGTAGTCACCGGTCTTCCGGTTTGACTATACGACGAGAATTTGTAAAAATTAAGACTTAGACTTAAAAACATGATATAAAAGTGTAAAAATGTAAAATAGTCACAAAACGGTCAGGTGAGAGGCTCGAGCACCTCGCATGGGAGAAATATAACACGTAGGGACCGACCGCGTAGTCTTTGACCTCCCGATTTGAGTATACGATGAGAATTTGTAAAATTTAGACTTTTAGGCCTAAAAACATGGCGTCAAATGGTGAAAATGTAAAACAATAATAAAACGGTCTTGTAAGAGGCACGAGCACCTCGCACGGGACCAATGTAACTCATAGGGACCGATCGCGTAGTCCCTGGCCTCTCGACTTGAGTATACAATGAGAATTTGTAAAATTTAGACTTAGGCTTGAAAATATGACGTCAAAGGGTGAAAACGTAAATTAATAACAAAACGGTCACGTTAGAGGCACCATCACCTCATACGGGACGAATTTAACTCATACGAACCGACCGCATGGTTCCCGGCCTCCCGGTTTGAGTATACGATGAGAATTTACAAAAATTTAGACTTGGGCTTAAAAACATGGCGTCAACGGGTGAAAATGTCAAACAGCCACAAAGCGGTCCCGTGAGAGGCAAGAGCACCTCGCACGGGATCAATATAACTCGTATGAACCAACCGCGCAGTCCTCGGCCTCCCGATTTCAGTATACGAAGAGAATTTACAAAATTTAGACTTAGGGTTAAAAACATGGCGTTAAAGGGTGAAAACCTAAATCAACCACAAAATGGTCCCATTAAGGGCACGATCACCCCGCAGGGGACCAATGTAACTCGTACGAACTGACCCCGTAGTCACCGACCTCCTGAATTGAGTATACGATGAGAATTTGTAAAAATTGAGACTTAGGCTTCAAAACCAGACATAAAAGTGTAAAAATATAAAACAGTCACAAAACGGTTCAGTGAGAAGCTCGAGCACCTTGCACGGGAGAAATATAACTCCTACGAACCAATCGCGTAGTCCCTGGCCTCCCGATTTGAGTATACGATGAGAATTTGCAACATTTAGACTTTTAGGCCTAAAAACATAGCGTCAAATGGTGAAAACGTAAAACAGTCACAAAACGGTCCCGTGAGAGGTACGAGCACCTCGCACGGGACCAATATAACTCGTAGGGACCGACCGCGTAGTCCCCGGCCTCTCAGTTTGAGTATACGATGAGAATTTGTAAAATTTAGACTTAAGCTTAAAAACATGACGTCAAAGGGTGAAAACGTAAAACAACAACAAAACGGTCCCGTTAGAGTCACCATCATATCTCACAGGAGCAATGTAACTTGTACGAACCGACCACGTAGTCCCCGACCTCCCAGTTTGAGTATACGATGAGAATTTGTAAAAATTTAGACTTTGACTTAAAAATAATGCGTGGATGGGTGAAAACGTAAAACAACAACAAAACGGTTCCGTGAGAGGTAAGAGCACCTCGAAGGGATGAATGTAACTCGTATGAACCGACCGTGTAGTCCCCGGCCTCCCGGTTTGAGTATACAACGAGAATTCCAAAATTTAGACTTAGGGTTAAAAACATGGCGTTAAAAGGTGAAAACCTAAAATAATCACAAAATGGTCCCGTTAGAGGCACGATCACCTCGCAGGGGACCAGTGTAACTCGTACGAACTGATCTCGTAGTCACCGGACTCCCGGTTTAAGTATACGACGAGAATTTTCAAAAATTGAGACTTAGGCTTAAAAACATGACATTAAGTGTAAAAACGTAAAACAATCACAAAATGGTCCTGTGAGAGGCTTGAGCACCCCTCACGAGAGAAATATAACTCGTAGGGACCGATCGCATAGTCCCCAACCTCCCGATTTGAGTATACGACGAGAATTTATAAATTTAGATTTTTAGGCTTAAAAATATGGCGTCAAATGGTGAAAACGTAAAACAATAACAAAACGGTCATGTAAGAGGCACGAGCACCTCGCACGGGACCAATGTAACTCGTAGGGACCAATCGCATAGTCCCCGGCCTCTCGGTTTGAGTATACGACGAGAATTTGTAAAATTTAAAATTAGGCTTGAAAACATGATGTTAAAGGGTGAAAACGTAAAACAACAACAAAACGGTCCCGTTAGAGGCACCATCACCTCGCACGGGACCAATTTAACTGGTACGAATCGATCACGTATTCACGGGACTCCCGATTTGAGTATACGACGAGAATTTGTAAAAATTTAGACTTGAGCTTAAAAACATGGCGTCAACGGGTGAAAACATAAAACAACCACAAAACGATCCCGTAAGAGGCAAGAGCACCTCGCACGGGACCAATATTACTCGTACGAACCGATCGCGTAGTCCCCAGCCTCCCGATTTGAGTATACGATGAGAACTTGCTGTAACAACCAGCGTAATTTTCGGCTATTTTAATTAATTTTTGGAAAATGGAGGAAAATAAAGTTTTTGATAAAATTATGTTTATTGCTCAAATATATTGGTTATTATTTTTAAAGGTGAGAATTTCAAACGATTTTGAAATCGGAGTTATAACGGATTTTAAAATGATTTTTAAATGTTTTTAACTCTTGGAGTTGTTTTGACTTCCAACTCTTTATTTCTTTGCCTTATTTAAAGGAGTCTTTTGGATTCCAACTCTTCATTTCTTTGAATTATAAAAGGAAGTCGTGGGCAAACCTTTTAACATACTTTTGGCCCAACTTTTGGCAGCAAATATATTTTATATTCCTCTTCTTTTTATATACACATTGGCCCTTGAGATTTGTGAGTTCCAACCTTAGATTAGAGGTGTTCTTGGGGCTATTTTGTTGGAGGTTCTTGGAGGAGATTTTGTATATCTTTTGAGTTGATCTTGAGGATGTGATCGTCGGTTTCTCATCATGGTTTGAGGTATGGGGTTTTACACAATATGCTCCTTAAATCTCGCGAGTGTCATTCTTTTTGAATTCTTGTTAATTGAACTCATATTTGAATTGATAAATTCATTGAAATCTGGAAAATAATTGTTGAAATTATTTTGATTCATGTGGTATCATTATATTATTGTTGAGCACGTTGTCATGAGATTTTAATATGGCACGGAGGTTGGGCACCCGCCAAAATTCCTGTTTCCCGGGTTATGGCTTGATAAAGCATATACGGATGTGGTGAGGCCTGGTGACCCGGTTAATGTGTTGTTGAGAAATTTATTGATAAATGTTTTGTGATTTGCATTTTGATTTGAATATTCGTACTCGTGTTGTTACGTTTTATTCATCGCTAACATATATTTGTTGAGCATCTTTCTTGTTGTATTGTGTACTTCCCTATATTTTCTTTTAGTGGCAGGTTAGCGCGAATTTTGGGACGGTATGGAGATTGATGTTAGCGAGGATTGTTTGGGAAGGATTTGTATTATTTCGATGTATAGAGTTTTGGAGATTTGTATTTTATTTTCGAGTTAGTTGTTGTATGTAATACGAGAGATTTGGTATTTAATTTGAAGAGAATTGAGATTAGTGGATTTATATTATTGTGGGTTTATTTAGATGCTCTATACCTTGTTACTTATGGATTTGGATTTATTTTATCGCATTAGCGCTCCGTTCGCTCTCCCCGGGCGGGCGGGGTGTTACACTTGCAAAATTTAGACTTAGGATTAAAACATGGCGTTAAAGGGTGAAAACTTTAAACAACCACAAAATGGTCCCATTAGAGGCACGATCACCTCGCACAGGACCAATGTAACTCGTACGAACAGACCCCATAGTCACCGGCCTCCCTATTTGAGTATACGATGAGAATTTGCAAAAATTGAGACTTATGCTTAAAAACATGACATAAAAGTGTAAAAACGTAAAATAATCACAAAACGGTCTTATAAGAGGCACGATCACCTCGCACGGGACCAATGTAACTCGTAGGGACCGCTCGTATAGTCCCGAGCCTCTCGGTTTGAGTATACGATGAGAATTTGTAAAATTTAGACTTAGGATTGAAAACATGACGTCAAAGAGTGAAAACGTAAAATAATAACAAAACGGTCCCGTTAGAGGTACCATCACCTTGCACGGGACCAATGTAACTCATACTAACCGACCGTGTAGTTCCCGGCCTCCCGGTTTGAGTATACGATGAGAATTTACAAAAATGTAGACTTAGGCTTACAAATATTACGTCAACGGGTGAAAACGTAAAACAACCACAAAACGGTCCAGTGAGAGGCAAGAGCACCTCGCATGGGACCAATGTAACTCGTACGTCCCGACCGCGTAGTCTCTGGCGTCCCGGTTTGAGTATACGATGAGAATTTATAAAATTTAGACTTAGGGTTAAAAACATGGCGTTAAAGGGTGAAAATCTAAAACAACCACAAAATGGTCCCGTTAGAGGCACGATCACCTCGCACGAAACCAATGTAACTCGTACGAACCAACCCCGTAGTCATCGGCCTCCCGGTTTGAGTATACGATGATAATTTGCAAAAATTGAGACTTACGCTTAAAAATATGACATAAAAGTGTAAAAATATAAAACAGTCACAAAACGATCCAGTGAGAGGCTCTAGCACCTTGCACGGGAGAAATATAACTTGTATGAACCGACCGCGTAGTCCCCAGCCTCCCGGTTTGAGTATACGACGAGAAATTACAAAATTTAGACTTAGGCTTAAAAATATGGCGTCAAAGGGTGAAAACCTAAAACCACCACAAAATGGTCCCATGAGAGTCACGAGCACCTCGCACGGGACCAATGTAACTCGTTCGAATCGACCGTATAGTCCCCGGCCTCCCGATTTGGGTATACGACGAAAATTTGTAAAATTTAGACTTAGGCTTAAAAACATGGCGTCAAGGGATGAAAACGTAAAACACTCACAAAACGGTCGAGTGAGTGGTTCGAGCACCTCGCACGGGAAAAATGTAACTCGTACGAACCAACCGCGTAGTCAAGGGACTCTCGGTTTGAGTATACATCGAGAATTTACAATATTTAGACTTTTAGGTTAAAAAATTATTTGATTACTGATATCTTTTTTGTTTTGTTTCTTATTTTTTTTTTGCAGGATAATATTTTAGGGTTATATTTTATTCGCGTGGAACACATGAACAAATCAATGGTTTGTGACAGGTAGATTGTTTATTTATTATTGTTGTTTATATGCGAGATTGTTGTTTTAATTTATTTTTCTGGTCGTGCGGGCTTTTGTGTTGATTAAACATGTTGGTTTTCATGTATAAACAATGGAGATTCTGTCGAATTTTTTTAAAAATTATAAAAAATTGTCAATATGGGAGATTTTTCAATTTTTATGGCCGTGCAGGCTTTTGTGTTGATTAAACAAGTTGGTTTTCATGTATAAACAAAGGAGACTCTGTCGAATTTTTTAAAAAATTGTTGATATGAGAGATTCTTATTTTCAATTTTTTAATGGTCGTGCGGGCTTTTGTATTGATTAAATAGGTTGGGTTTCATGTATAAACAAAACAGACTCTATCAAATTTTTTTTTTAAATTGCAAAAAGTTGTTGATACGATTAACTAATATATTTGGATATTTTATTTTACTATAATATTATTTTGATAAAATGATTATTTATTGATTGTAGGTTGTGCACACGAAGTTGAAGAGACATGTTTTTTAGCGTGTTTACTATATGTGACACTAAGAGAAGTTTTTGAAGCGTGACAACCATATTTATCACCTTAATTTCGAGATGATATTTTTTTTGACAATTGAATATCTTATTAATTAGTATGATTTTTTACTCATTCATATATTTCGACTTGAATGTTGTTTAATGGAAGAAATTGTTATTGGATACGTGCTTCAATGAATGTGGTTGATATATTGCGTTTATGATCGGATGATTTGATTTATAATGCAAATGAGACGTCATTTATTATTGCAACATAAAACATATAGTAATGTAACTATTTATGATAATTTGTTATTTATCAACTGGGACGGTTATAAACCGTCCTTAATACTTATATGTATTAATTGAGAATACCTTTTGGGACGGTTGTTACCGTCCCTAATACCCATTTTTGCATCAATTGAAATTACCTTTTGGGACGGGTTTTACCGTCCTAATTGGGTTGCCAGAATATGAGTAGTATTAGGGACGGTTTATCCGTCCCTAAGACTATTGGCTGGAGTGGGAATTTTTTCGCGGGAACACCATTTGGGACGAAAAAATCCATCCCTAATGCCAAATGTAGAGCGTCCATGAATTAACATTTAGGACGGTAGAATCCGTCCCTAAAATATTTGCGACGCCTAGTATAAGGGACAGTTTTTTGCCATTGCAAAATCCGTCCCTAATACTCTTTGGGGACGGTTTGTGTACTTTTAGGGACCGATTTTTACAGTCCCTAATACTCATTTTTCTTGTAGTGTAAGTTTTATTCCTCTATCTCTCTCGTTCCCCATTTCTCTATAACTTTAGTCTTTATTTTCCCATCATTTTTTTGTTTTGTTGCGAAAATGATTTACCTAGTTAGTTAGAACTCCATTAATGAGTTTAATAGGTGTTTCTCTTTCCCTGATTGGGTAATTAGTAATTTGGGGAAAACCAATGGACAACTATAACATTAAGTGTGGACACTGGATTGTCTCCTAGTTTATTGATGAAGCCCGCATAACTTTTCTTCTAAACCAACTCTTCTTGGAATTTTGTGAATACGTTAACAGAGTTTTACCTAATGTATCCCAAATACTTAGAGGATAGTGAATAGGGTCAATAAGATCAATGATTTGTACCAAACTCAGTTAGGGATCTAAGATGTCAAATATTGCTATACGTAAGTGCTAACAAATGATCAAACATTTTACTCGAAGACGAGGAAAGAATAGAGTGTGTTGGTTGTGAACTTGCTTAATTCCAATGAACATAATTAGTCCCACGACTTTATTGTAAAGAAACAAGAACAACCACCCATTATCGAGGGTGGTGAACCATACAAGATCTCAAGTTCCCTAGTGGGGGAATAATATATGTCAATTACTATTTTAAGTTGCCTTTGATTTTGGATGACCAAGTCTTGTATGAAAGTTCACTGGTATTTTTCATTTTTTATTTTGTGCAGAACCTTCCAAAAAAAGAATTCGGGAAGCCCGCGTTAGTTTTAATGAGATAACCAAGGCGTTAAAACTTAAGAGACCTTTGACCGTTGATTTCGGGTAATTAAGATTTGCACCATTATTATTGAACTACACCTAAACCAACACTTCATTTATGGCCAGACCAGTAGACATAGAGCTAGAGATTCTTGTTCCTTCTAGCAAAAAGAAGTCCTCAAGTTCAACCACTTTAGGCTCTTTTGAATTTGTGGACATAACTTCCATTCCTGTTGTGGTTCATTCAACCTCAAAAAAAGATATGCCTTCAATAAGAATGATCCCCAGCGTGTTGGATGAGTCCAACATCCCAACTTCCCGCAAATCTCAGTCATCTAAGAGGAAAGAGGTTGGGGAGCATTTCGTAATGGCCTGACCCGAATTTATGGGTTACTCGTAGTCAACCATGTCTGACCTGAGCGTTAAGTGTAAAGTGCAATGAAACAACCTATATAATGTTGTTAGTCCAGTTTTATTTTAATTAACATTTCACTTGTTTAGCATGCAATTTCAATTTCAAATTAAACTACACGAGGGATCCATGGGGAGCACCTCGAATTCCAAGCATACAGAGCTATTATCGTAATAATAAAGAAGTACTTACCTGTATAACGCTCTTAAAATACAAAACCGCTCTCAAACTGTCGTAACAAAGTGAGGGTGTGAGCTAAATGCTCAGTGGGAAATATGCAAATGCGGTATAAAATCGAACATCAGAAAGAAGACTCTAACATATTATGCCTACGCGCACATGTAACTACCTTGTATATATATATATACACATACATATACATATCCTTAATTCACAAAATAGTTTAATTTAGAAAACCTTATTTATCCAGAGTAATTTACCTTAATCTTGTAAAAGACATCATTTTTATCATTTTGACATTTATCACCTTATTCAACACACATGGTTAAATAGTTGAAACAACTACACTTGGTTTGATCGAAAAATATTCCTTTACCGAAATTACCCCTCTCATTTTAACCAATTCGCATTAGTATTTTCATTGAAAATCACCCTTTCAACATACGCATTCACCGTGTTTTAAAACACTCATTTAGCCTTTGAAACCCTTTTTACAATACATTCTTGTCTTAATTATGGGTTTAACTACTTTGGTTGCTTAACCACCCATCTACCCACTTACCTTGCCTTTTTCCTTACCTTATGGACATTAATAAATTTACGCATTTACTTATCCATTTCACCTTTATCAAAACATTTATTAATCCATTCAAGTTAGGTTATATTAACACATTTCACCACACAACACATTTCTTGACAAGTTCCTTATTCCTTTATCTTTTCTCGAAATCTTCCAATAACCGCATACATCAACGGGCTCCACACCGCCGGCTATGCACTCCATATACTTTGGCCAGTTATTTGGGGTCTTTTATCCTAGGGAGACGAGCCTTCCTTAATTTTTCTGGTATCATGCGAGTTCCCTTTAATGTGTTTTAATATTTTATAAATGTCCACATTATTCAACTTTTCCTTTTACCCAACCGAAGCCAAAACCCTAGGTTTCACTCCAACTTGTGTTACACTTTGAAATTTACCATTTTTTGTCCTTTACACTTTACTTGATTTTATTCCAAAAATCATATTCATTTAGAATCAATTTGTGTAACACCCTTCCAGCATTTTTAATTCATAAAAACGTTCCACTTTAAGTAAAATTACTATTTTTCCCATTTGTTTCCAATTTCACTATTTGCTCCATTTCCACAAGTATTAATTCTCCTAAAATACTACTAAGTTAACCATACTAACTTCTTATGTATTTTAATATCTTAATACCTTGTTAACCTGGGAGTAATATTCTTCTTAATTGGAAGCATCTTTATTCTATTATTTCCTTTTCAATTTCATAAGTGTTAATCTTTCACAACATTGTTAAGTTACACACAAGTTTTCCAATGTTTAAATCTTTAATACTTATTCAACCTTTCATTAATCATTTTCCAAACTAGTCATTTCTTCAATTTCTTTATTCAATAAATCTAATTATACTCGAAGACCACTTTTATAAGAAAATATCATTTCCTTTTATCAAGACATGTAGTCTTACAACCTTATGTTCATTATACCTTTAATCTTATTTTCACTCACTTGAAGACTAAAATTTTCACTTTTTCTTTATTCCATATTTAAACCCAACTAAAGATGCTTTAAACTTGTTTATACATTCATCATCCAAATATTACAAGTTTATATGCATGAGAAGATGAATTTTAAACCTTATAATCCAATTAAATAGGTTAAACATATTTTTAATTCTATAAACTCATCGTACTTGCAAAAATACACTTTTAAGGTATAGAAGACATTTGATTTCTTCAAACTTAGCAAATGTCCATTTTTCATAAAATAGCTTTAAAAGATTATGTCACCAATGTTGAACAACATATATCATCATCTTCAAACATTTTATTTCATAAAATGTTTAACATCAATTTTATAGAAAATACACCATTTTCACAAAATACCAACTTTTAATATTTCAAGACTTGAAATATTTATTCAATCTTTATTTTTAACAAATAACATTTTACCAATATTTTTATTCCATAAAAATGTCTAATATTTACTACACATGATTTTCATCATATAATCAAATACACCTTATCTGTGTAATCTAATAACAAGACTATACATAATGCAAATAGAGTCTTAAATTTTAAGGATAGATTTTTCCACCTCTAATAGCTCCAAATGGTGGTAGAAATGTTGGTGTAGGAGGAACAACCCCCACCTCCAGAGGTGGACTCTAGGGATTACCAAATGCATCCTCCATAAATGCTCCAAATGTGCTCCATCCAAGCTTCCAAGAAAAACTCACTCCAAACACCATGGAAGCTCCCATTATCTTCTCAAAAAATGCCACGACACTTCTCCAAAATTTGTAGCCCCACTTCAACAACGGTGAAAATAAGTGCTTTAGGCTTGAACATGGTGGAATATTATATAAAATGGTGGTGGAATAGTGGGGAGAAGCCCTCTCATGGTGGAAGACCACCATCTTCCCCCTCTCTCTCTTTTTGCATTTTCCCAATAAATGGCCTAAACAAGACTTATAAAAACCTCCTTAAAGATCAAAAATTCCATTTTGTCCAATTCGGGCTGATCCGGGCTTGACAGCGCACCAAATCAAGGGCCATAAATATGACAATGCACAAGATCAATTTGATTGAAAATTCTCGAGACACGTCATTCGAACGACATGTCTATCTCGCTCGAATGACTTCTCCACCTCGCTCAAAGTTTGGATTCGTGCAACCTTCGTGCGACTGTAATGCAGTGGGATCTCATTTGAAGGTTTGCTTCGCGCGACCTTAGTGCGAGATCCACATCTCGCTCCTAACGGCATGCCAATGTCGTTAGAATGACCCTTATTTATATTCTTTTATTTTTCTTCAATTTGGACCCATAATTCTCCTATGATTATTACTAACCCCGCTTCAGTATAATTTATATATAATTTAATTGTATTATTGGGACAGGGTATTACAAACTTCCCTCTATAGGGAATTTTATCCCCGAAATTCTCGATTCATTAATCTTTAAGCTTATGGGGTTCACAACCTTCTATTCTATGCCATATAAATCCTCCAAGACAAAATCATCAAAGTTCTCAACACTAAGGTCACCTTGCATGCCTCCATACTGGATTTATCACAAAATAATCAACATTCGACATGCTTTAACACTCACCATCTTGCTAATCATGAACATCACATAATTGACTCCGAGTCTCCACTCAGTGATGATCATGTTTAAACAATTTCTATCACCGCCCATGCTAGTACCCAAGCATATTGTCACCTCTGCGGGAAAATCCTTTCTATCGATCGACAGTCACCCAGTGTGAATCGTAATATAACCAATCGTCGTATTCATCATCCAAATTAATTCCATCTTAGGACCGTACATCCTGCGTTCCACAAATTTTTTAATTTATCTTGACCGTACCACTTGCATGAACTCCCCAATAACCATACTACATTATTCTCTCACTCTAAGGGGGTAATATTCTTATCAAGTCATCACCGTGCGCCCAACTTACACCTTCTATTGTGTCACTCTGATGAACCTAGTACTACCCTAGGTGTCTCACCTTTGAGTACTCGCTAGAGCCTCGCTCTAATCCACTCACTGTGTAAAAGCAACAATGTATGCTAAGTTTTCCTCGATTTTTAATATTATACCGTATCCTCAAGTCATCATCCTTATCTTTATTATCCGAGTCACTGACTACCATGTCGGCCAGTTGAAAGTCCGCTAATCATAAGAAAAATCAATACTACGGGCAAATTGTGTAGCCGAAAGCGTAGACACCCGTACATGAAACTTTATGCAATAACAAGAATACCTCAGATGGGGCGCACCCAGTTATCGAGTTGCATTAACCATACCCAGTTCATCGTGCTCTCACAAGCCCAACTGCGTTATACTATGATATGACAACAATTCGACTCACCACATAGGTGAGAATATCGATCCCTGATTACCGAAAATGAAAGAGACATATTAGAGTCAGAAGGAATAAGCAACCATCTTGAGAAGTTACACCCATAAGCATATGACTACGGATTACAAAAGCGAATCCTACTTCATATGCTTGTTCATGCCACGCATTCCCAAAGTTATCACCGAGCACCAATTCTATCCATATACTTTGGCTTGGGTCACTAGCTGTAACGAATCGAATAATAACTATTCATTCTTGTAACATGAAAGTAATATACGAATCGATATTCCTCTAGGAAGTCAATGCCAAACTTCCTTCATTGGGAGAAAGGTCCTACCCTTCACATCCTTAGCGTACATGAACCATTTCGATTGGCGAATACCGCACGCCCTTATTTACATCGACCTTGTCCAATTACTAGTGACAGCGTCACCAACCTATTACACCTAGGTTATTATCTGCCTTATTATATCATGGTGTAAACCCCAAACTTCCCATACTTATTACCTAGTTAAAATAAGGCATTCACCCTACCATGTCCCTCGACCACACGAGATTGTCACTAAACTTACTTTCGAGTCCTACCCATACAGAATTTACATGATGACTATACCCATCGCCCTTGGCATTCTAAGGGTAGTAAACATCACACAGGAATATGTACCGACTTGGCAAAACGTGCCAAGAACTATTCCTCACTTTGCTAAGGCTACCCTATCATATAACGTTGATGCACGTCGACATTATAATCATGTTTTGATGTTACCCCACCTCGATTGCCATTTTTAAGTCTTCACATAGTGTCATCGCTCTAAGTCTCGAATACATATCCTAATATATCCTGAAATTGAGTATCATCACATACATACTAGTCATTCCATGACATTTAAGTACTACTCTTATAATAAATAAACTGTTGCCCTACATTAGGGATTGCACTACCCATATGTGTTGATTTGGGAAGCCATACCCGATATGTACATTATACGGCCAGCAATCTGAGATTATCACCTGACCCTTAACACAATCATTACTAGAATGCTAAAGCTCCTTCACACCGGAGTAACTAGTCTCATAAGGACACTACACACATTTTTTTTATAACCATCCTCAAGACCCGACAAGATTTAATCATCCATACCTTTATCATTGTAGGTGCACTCTACAAAACTTTTAATACCCACATCACGATTATTCGGTTCTCATAAAGACATTAGTCTACGAGCTTCTACCTATAGTGCACTTTAACCATCAAACACCTCAAGGCATCACAACATTCGATATGTATCCTCAATGACGCCACACATAATTTGTCCTATGGGCACCTCAAAATTCCTATGAACTACTCTCACATTAGGAATACCTCATACCTATCCATTACTTCGGCGGCTAAAATGAGCTTTTACACTTGGATACTATTCTTATCTTTCTCCTAAATAGTTATGACCAGAGGCCACGTACTAAACCACAACTAATGTTATTTAAGATTATGGCGGGATACTGGACGTCGCCTAAAACCTATAAACCTCAAGGTCTGCCTCATCTACTCCCTAATGAATGAACAACCATGACAACTAAATTGTCTTATTATGTAAACATCATAAAGTCCTCAACCACATAACCCAATACATTCTCACTACATAATCAATACTTATGAGTGCCACTCAGTCATCTAACCTTCGTATATGAAATATACAACCTTTACAGCTAGATCCAACGAACATTACTCAATATTGTCACGTCTACTCTTATCATCAAATTTATCACACAATGCATCTCATGCAAATAATCACGATGTTGCCATTATTAGCCTCCTCAATTTCATATGCTTACCGGACTGCCATCAAGTGCGATATCACCCCAAGGATCGAATTTGCCTAATCACATTACTCTCGTTAACTACCCTTAAGCGTCGCACCTAAGGGTTACAGACTCTTTTAATTACCAATCATCGGTGCTTAATCACGGCACCATAACCATCAACCTCTACCATTGAATATAAGAAATTCGTGACACTTGTGCAATGGGAGTTATCTCACCCTATTGACATCTCAAATGATTATGCGCCATCAAGAATTGGAATTTATGCACCTCAAACTAATAACCATATTGTCACCACTATCGGTTTGTACGAACATCCGTAAATTACTAACAAATCTAATCGGAAGCGCGAAAGCGATTAATAACTATCAATTTAGTTCGTATCCTCGACGGTAAATTCAAAGAGGTTAGCACGATAAGTAAGGTAGTGCCAAGTGGTAATAAATAATTATCGTTCCTAAATAATCCATTGGGTAAGAATCCAATAAAATAAATCCAACTAACTAAAAAAGTTCGAAAACATAAGTTTGTATAAAATGGGCAACATGCCCGCCCAACAATATTTGAATAAAGAACCTAATTTTGAATATCAAGAATGAAATTGGCTACTCAAGAATCCTGCAAGCTTTCACATCAGCTGCATATACGTGTACCTGAAAAGAACAATTATCCTTAATGTCCCTGGGGCAGGGTATCTAAAAGTTTTGAAAATAGATTTGAAACGGGTCAGAGCCTAAAACCTTTTAAAAATATTTAACAAGCAATTAAGATGAAGTAAATTAATATGCGATTAAACTTTCCATATTTAAGCCGGTGTCGCACCCTCATGATATTACCCCTCACCTCTCAATAATTATGCACACCTAGCGCCTACATCTTAATCCACCTAGTTACATTACCCTGTCTATCCAGTCTTATTTGCAAATCACACTAGCACACTATCTTGACTCGAGTATTGTCTAAATTTTATTTCTTAATTAGCAATGTCTCTCATTAACTTATTAAATCATTAATCAATTTATAAATTTGCTCTAGTTATTTATTCACGTTCATCATGAACGTATTAAGCCCGTATATAATTTATTTCACTACTATATACGCTCACAAGGCACGTCACACGAAGACACTATATACATATATATCACTCGTAATATATGTAATCGCTTTTCTGAATGTCCTCCACATTCTGAAAGCGAGCTCATTAACATAATATTATGCTCCAAGAACATCCACCATATTCTGGGCAACTGGGCCAGGATCTCACAACCGGACTCGAAAATCATAAACGAACATTGGAGGCAGTCATGGCCTTAAGTCCGCGGTCATAACCACATCACATTATTCCACGGTACTCTAACCCTATGTTATATGGGTGTGCACAACACTTATGACCCTGGGGAACAATACTACTTTTTCTGGGATTTGCCAGAGTGACCTCACATGGCGCGCAACCTCCCTGATAGCATAACGGCTAGGATATGTATGTTTTATATAAATATCACATACAAATATTATTCACATTTGTATATAGATTGTCTCTATACTCGTATATATAAATTAATCATGAAACTCTGTTAACCCGTGCCTATCGCTCAAAGCCTTAACCTATAAATCTTGAGTCTATCTCACGACTCTTAATTAATTACGTCCTCATTTATTAATTAAATACAATAGCATCACCCTCCTAAAAGCTCGAACTTATCCAAACAGCCCGTCATATAAATCATTCAAATTTATCAAGTAACATCACTCAAATTAAACACTCGGACTAACCCAACCAGCTGGTTCATTTATTCTCGAATTTAACTCATCCATTCGATATTTAAACTTTATTGTTAATTATCTCCAACACGATTTCTAATTCGAATTTAATTAGCCATTCACCCCTAGGTAATAAAATCTCTTTAAATCACTCTACTAAACTCTCTCTAACCTTTAGGGTTTATAAATTTCACTTGGAACTCCCCGAAAATTACCCAATAATCAAACCTCGAAATTCTCCAAAAATTAGCTTTCATCGATCGATCGATAATACCAAACTACTTAAGTTATGGTTCCAATAATTTATTTCAAGTTTTACACCTAAACTAACAAAATTGCTATTTTCTAAGCAACCGAATCAGGTTATAAATTTTCCAGCAGATTAAATACCCTGTAGTAAAATTAAGATTTCTCCCTCTACAGAACTCCAAATGACCTCATTCCAAGCTCATTTGAAAGCTAAGACCTAAAGATTTCCAAAAAATATATGGTACATGATCTAATTCTGATTACAATTAACATGAAATAAGTTTAAAGTAACGTAAAAAAAATTAGCTGACTGATATGTTGGCGGATTAAACACCCTGTAGTAAATTTGCGATTTCTCCCTCTATAGAATTTCAAATGACCTCCTTCAAAGCTCATTGGAAAGCTAAGACTTAGATTTTTCCATATATCTGTGTCACATAATATAATTCTAAGTATAATTAAAATGGCATAAGTTTAAAGTAACGTTACAAATTCTGATAGATTGTCATCTTATGTTCATCAATTAAACCCTAAGTTATTTAAGATTCACGTTATTCAACCAAGAAACTAACAATTTTTAATATTTTTGCGTCGTATAAATCAAATTTCTAAATATAATCTAATTTCAACAATCTAAATGGTTTTACTTCATCAATTGATCATCTAAACTACCCACGATATCAATTTCATCAAAAATCACCATTTACATGTGAGAACCCTTCCCAAAATTTGATTTGTTCTACACCTACCATGATATGAATATGAATCACCTTTATTTGATATAAAGAAATTTAATTACTTGTCTTGTATTGTTCGTAGGGTCTGATCTCTCTCTCGTGTGTGTTGATTTGATGTTAGAATCCTTGAATCTCCTCCCAAATTAGCCCCTTCTAGCTTTCCCCTTTGATTTCTTTTATTCCCCATCTATCCCTTCTCTTAGTTTAGAATAAATGTTATGACTGACTCAAATATATAACCCTTATAGTTTAATTAACAAATTCCGAAATTAGGTTATTATCCCATATTAAAATGACCTAAATATCCCTACACGAGCCCGGGCTAGTATAAAAAGCCCCAGAACCCAATTACTACCCTGGGTACTTAATTCTGACTATTTCCACCTACTTCGGATCAAACATGCACTTGAAATCACCATCCGAGTTAGTAAATATAATTATCCAATTTCATCCCAAAAATAATTCGCACAAATGCCCCGATCGCGATACCGTCAATTCCCGTCGTTTTAACTCACATGCGACCTACAATTGACTTAATTAAATTTACTTAAACACTCTAGTAAATTTACCACATATATATTAATCTTATTCTCACAAATTAATATTTACTAATTTCATAATTTTTCACATCTATATAAATATTATAAAATGCTTTAGAGGAATCATATATTCTCTTCAATTAGATTGTCCATGTGGCACTGTATAATTATTTTTTCTCCATCCTCCCCTTTTATTTTTCCTAATTCACAAGCTCGGTTTCAAAATATGAGAATATATTTAAATCAATTTAAAGACTCATAATATACCCAAGTCTCTCGGTCTCCCCATCCAATAACTCTTTGCCCATATGAAGCGACGCATCCTCTCTCTCTATCCTTAGAGCATCTGCATTTAAATATTGGATTCTTACATTCACAACCCACAAAATTGAAAAACTCCATTGCATTTGACCCCAGCGTTCCTCGCCTCTCCCTCACTCACATCCCATGTTTTCAACCCGAGACATGAATTTCCTCACTTCTATCATAATCATCTTTAATATGTATCTAGGACATACGGTTATCTATACAGGATGTTGGGTTCATATTGACAGTATGCCTCTTAACATGTGCAGCAAAGAGGCTTTTACAAAAATAGGAAACCTTTGTGGTGGACGACTGGATTTTGGCAAAAGAGCATAAGTGATTAGTAGCATATCTGTCAAAGGCAATGACAATGAATTTATACCAGGAGGGTATCAAATCACTGAAGGAGAGTAGTGGTGATTGTGAAATTAAAATTAATTTTCAGACATGTTGTGAGAAAGAAAAAGGTTATAAGTGACAAAAGGGCGAAGAGGTCAACACAGAGAAGGGGCCGCGTGAGAAAGATCAAATATGAGTACTTATCTGCTTCGGGGAAATATTAGGGCCCCATTTTTTTTTCTAAAATAAATTAGATAGTGATAAAATGTTTGTACATAAAACTTTTCTCCCAACTGATGATGCTGGAAACGGCACCACCCTTCAAGGTGTTTGTGAGCTCAATTCAATGTTAACAATGACAGAATATGAGTAAAGGTATTCACACAGTAGAGGGAGATGATGAGAAGAAGATAAACATAATCATGTAAGTGGTTCAGCCAATCAAGCCTACATCCATTGTGAAGGTGTGTGGTTGATATCACTGTATGAGGGCTCTAATGGCCATGGATACAATCTCTCAAGCTTTCTCTCTTTACTGTATATTTGAACAGAGTTTTAGCTAGGGTTGCTAATTTCGGATCCTTTGCAAGGTAGAGGATGACCTCTATATATAGTACCTGGGGGGTGTAATGTACCCCCTATGCATGCAATGAGCATGTGTGTGTAGATCTAGCCAATATGATGAAGACATCTGCCACTGTCACATGTAGAGAATGATGATAAAATATCCCCCCACGTGAGGGGAATGATTTGTTAAAATTGAATTGTGTCCACGTGTCCTTGTCCACACATGTCAATAAGTGCTCGGCCTCGTGTTGGGTCATGACCTTGGCCTGGAAGAGTCCGAGGTTGTTAAGGTCTAACTGCCCATCCTATCCAAGATGAGCCATCATGGTCTCGGCTTAAGTGACGTCGAGGTAAGGCCTTAAGGTCGGCCTGGGATGAGGTTAGGTTGGCATGTGCTTGGACCATTGGCCGATTCACAGGTGGGGTTGACCTTGGTAGTGGTATCTCTCCTTGTAGCATCGGCCCTCCCCGGGTCGAGGTTGCCATTCTCTATTGAGTTGATGAACTGCTGACCCCTTGAAGAGGTTGGTAGTGGTGTCGGCCAGGGCCGACCCTAATATGGCCGAGGCGGCGAGTCACTGATTCAAGGCCTTCCCAACGTCGGCCATGCCCTCGGCCGAGGTTGATGTCTCTGGGCCGAGGTGACACTTAGGGCATATCAATCACCCCCAACCCTTAGTTACATGTGAGAGCAGGTGACTGTGGGATCTCTTCACCTCCGAGGTCTTTCTTCTATGTGTCAATGCTCATTTGACACTTGTCCATTGCTGAAGTAAGGCGTGCCTGACAAATATATGATGTCAGCCATCCTTTGGGGCTCTCAAGGCAATGATAGGCCATGGGAAGCGTGCACCCATATTTAAGGGTTTAAACACCCATTTTCCCTCCTTCTTCCTCACTTCTCTTTCCTAGCTCGATTCGTTTCAGCAACACTTTCTCTCTCTAGAAAAGCTTTGATTCGAAGCGTTTTGGTGGTAATTCCTCGCTGTCTCTTCCTTATCTCCTACTATTTCGTCTTCAGTTATCCTCTGCCATTCTTTTCTCTTCATTTTCCCTGTTTTCCCCTTACTTTTGTGTTTTTCGGTGAGTTTTGGAGATTTCCGGCGAGGTCTCCATACTTTCAGGCGAACTATTCTTGTTCTAGGTTTTATAATTTGATCTTTAGTTGAATCATTCCATTAGCCAGTTTTTGTTTGTTATTTTAGGACAATTGGTAAGTGTAGTGTCTGCCTCTTATGCTCAGACCCCTCTACCAACTCTTAGAGGAGTTCCCTTCTCTCAGAGAGAAGACTTTAGAGAAAATTAGGCAAATAGAAAGGGCGCAGGAGGAAGCTCGTAGGTCAGAGGAATTCCCCCTCAGACCTATCTTTCCCCCACCTCTGAAGGTAGTATACCTGAACCATCAGAACTCGCCAACCAAGCCGAGGTACCTGCTGAACCCTCACCAATGTCTGAGTCTGAGTCTTCCACATCAGACCCTATGTCTGTGGACTCTTTTCAAGAGGCCATGGACTTCTCAAATCAATAAGATCAGGTCCTTGATCAAGCAGAGGTCTCCAGTCGGGTCTCGTCTCATAAAAATTTGAGCACATCGTCCTCTTCCTCAGAGGTTGAGATTGTCAAACCAAGCGTGGCTATTCCACCAATACTCGATGCCATTCCCCTACCGGCTGTCACAGGGGTTGAGTTTGCTCAGAGGTTCCCAAGTAACCCTCCAATGTCTGCTCCGGTCGACGTTGAGCTAGATAGTGACGATGATGATGATGTTGAGAGTGATGTCGACATCTCTGAGGCGGCCGAGATTGAGAGTACAGTTAGTGAGGTCGACCTTCTTTGCTTCAGATACCCATACTCCATTAGCCCATCCATAAAGCTCAGGAGACCTCTAAGGGAAGAGAGGGCCTACCACGGCCGAGAAGGTGAGATATGTTTGTACGAGCAAATGTTCAAGTTGGGCTTTCGTTTTCCCATCCATCCCATCATTAGGTCCATCCTAGCCTACATCAACTTGGCCCCCTCCCAGTTGTCACCTAATGCTTGGAGGGTAATAATTGGGGCCATCGTCTTATGGAGGGTTGTTCACCACTCAGACCTTCCAGTCCAGGTCTTTGTGGGTTGCTATGTCCCTTCATCTGCCAAAAATCATCCGATCTATTACCACTTTGTAGCTCGAAAACCTGAGAAGAATACGCTTCAGATAACTTAGACTTTTAATCACAACTGGAAGCCTCGTTATTTTTTTGCCTCAGGGCCATGGGAATTTGGCACAAGTGCCCCCTCTTCCACACTAGAGCCACGAATGCCCATAAGATGGGGTAAGGTCACAATGTCTGCCAAGGCCGACCCTGGTCTAAGTCTGCAAAACCTTCAGAAGGTCAAAAACCTTCAGGATCAGGGGATGCATGGTCTGCTCGTTAAATTTGAACACCTGATGACCCCCCACTACCTCTCTGAGACTGGTTTAGGGGGAAGTCCTCTTACAGAGTTTGGTAAGTGTTTTTTATTCAAGTTATACCTATGAGTTTATGCATGTTTGATCTTCTAACTCAGACCTTTCTATTTTGCAGAGCGCCCAAAGGGGATATCAGACGAGCTTTGGGAGATGGCTGCACCGAGTTTGATGAAGCTTGCTAAGAAGGCAGGTCTGAATGCTCCTCCTCCTCCTTCAACCTCAAAGGCTCAGGCCACAAAAAAGAGAGGTGCTACCGACCCTGCCCCTGAAGATCAGAGGCAGAAGAAGAAAGACGGGGATTATGCCATCCCCATATCCTTTGCAGATGCGTTGGCGGCTCGTATAGAGCAACTGAAGATCAATGACAGCATCATAGGCCACAGTTTACAGGCACTGGATGCTATCGGCTCTGCCATGACCGAGGCAGATAAACATTTTTATTGGTCAATGGATACACCTCTGCTAGTTGAGTTCAGCCTCCACAGGTCTATTCAGGTATGACTCTATATTTTAGTATTATCCTCAAAGTGTAGTCTCTGATTTGGTTTTCAACTCATATACACGATCACATAATTTTGCAGGGCCTGGTCGCTATGCATCATCTCGCCAACTGGACTCTGAGGAAGTTACCCCTCATCCAAAAGGGTCAAGAGGCCGAGAAGGTGCAAAGCACTCTGAATTCCGAAGTAGACCGCCTGAAGTATGAATTTAATAAGTCTGAGAAGAAGGTTAAGGGGTTGGAGAAAGAGATCTCTAAGCTCAAAAAGGACCATGCTGCTGCTTTGAAGGCTAAGGATGATGTTCTCGAGCAGAAGGCCGACTTTACAGTGAAGGTAGCCCTTAAAGATGCCTTTGAGGGGATTTTAGCAGACTACAAAGTCTCGGACGAGTTCATGAGCTTTGGCTTTGAATACCTTGAAAGAGGTATAAAGGCTACTATCAAATTGGTGGCTGCTAAGGAGAAGGAGGCGGGAAGTCTGAAGGCCTCTGACTTCGTAGGTCTGGGTTTTGCTGACCCTCAGTTTGCCCAAACACTTCAGGAGGTTGAAGAGGAGGTCGCTGCCCCTGCAGATACTGTGCCCCTGGACGGTACAGAGACAGGGAGAGCCAATTACGGAGATGACGAGGCCGAGGTGATAAACATTAGCCAAGAAAATCAGGCTGAAGATGCAACACTCTTCCTTCTAATCCTTAGGCTTAATTGTGAAGCTTTATTTTGTAACCCCTGACTGTTTGTAATCTATAAAGAACATCGTTAACTCATATTTTTTTAATCTTACAGTTGTATGATAACCTCTGAGGAGGATATTCACTTCATTTGTTCTATTGAATGCTTGTTTTCCATGTGATGTTTTAGTTCAATCAATAGTCTTACCTCAGACCTTGTCACCATAGTGATGTTATAAGGTCTGAGGTTATCAACTAAGAGGTCACCTTCATAAATAATTCTTCACCAAATTAATGATGTTAAGGGTCTGAGGTCATCCAAGTATGGTGTCTGACCTCAGACCTTGTCACCACTTAATGGTGTTGTAAGGGTCTGAGGTCATCACCTAAGATGTTCTCATTAATTCTTCACCAAATTAATAATGTTAAGGGTCTGAGGTCATCCAAGTATGGTGTCTGACCTCAGACCTTGTCACCACTTAATGGTGTTGTAAGGGTCTGAGGTCATCACCTAAGATGTTCTCATTAATTCTTCACCAAATTAATGATGTTAAGGGTCTGAGGTCATATAAGTATGGTGTCTGACCTCAGACCTTGTCACCACTTAATGGTGTTGTAAGGGTCTGAGGTCATCACCTAAGATGTTATCCTCATAATTAATTTCACCAAATTAATGATGTTAAGGATCTGAGGTCATCCAAGTATAGTGTCTGACCTCCGACCATGTCACCACTTAATGGTGTTGTAAGGGTCTGAGGTCATCACCTAAGATGTTATCCTTATAATTAATTTCACCAAATTAATGATGTTAAAGGTCTGAGGTCATCCAAGTATGATGTCTGACCTCAGACCTTGTCACCACTTAATGATGTTATAAGGGTCTGAGGTCATCACCTAAGATGTTATCCTCATACTTTCTACCGTTAGAGAATAATGAAGCAAGAATTGACATAAAAACTGATCTTTTATTGATAACCTCTTCATAATATGGTACATTTACATAACTTTTTGCAACATCATATGTAATACTTATTTAGGTGATCATCATTCCATGGGTTAGCGAAAGGTTCCCCTTCTAAGTTTTCTAGCATGTAGGTCCCGGGTGTAACCTCTTCTGTCACTTTGTAGGGGCCATGCCAGTTTGGGTGGAGTTTATTTATTTTCTGTAAGGTCTTCTTCAGTACCAAGTCTCCCACGACAATGGGTCTCGCCTTCACCCTCTGATTGTAGAATTTTGCTGCTCTCTGCTGGTAACCTGCTAGTCTGATTTCTGCGCCTTCTCTTCTCTCTTCAATCATATCTATGTCTAGTCTCCTCTCTTCCCCATTTTTATCAGGGTCATAGGTCTGAACCCTATGAGTAGGTAGTCCCACTTCTGTTGGTATGACTACCTCTGAGCCGTGGTCTAGCTTGAACGGGGTTTCTCCTGTTGGTGTCCTTACCGTGATTCTGTAGGCCCATAACACAACATAAACCTCTTCAGTCCATCTTCCCTTCGCTTCTTCTAACCTCTTCCTGATTTCGTCGAGGATTGTTCTGTTCGTGACTTCAGTCTGAATATTTGCCTGAGGTCGACCAGGAGATGAGAAGAATTACTTTATCCCAACTCTTACGCAATACTTTTCTAAAGAGGAGTTCTTAAATTGGGTTCCATTATCTGAGATGAGAGTGTTTGGGAGGCCATGTCTGCATATGATGTTCCTCCAAATAAATTGGAAGGTCTTCTGTTCTGTGATTGTTATCATCGGCTCTGCCTCAACCCATTTTGAGAAGTAGTCAATGGCTACTATCAGGAATCGGTAACTGTTGGCAGCTCTTGGTAGGAGTCCTACTAAGTCAATTCCCCATACTGCAAATGGCCATGGAGAGGTGATTGACGTCATAGGTTGATGAGGTTGATGAGGGATAGTGGAGAAACTCTGACATTTATCGCACCTCTTCACGTAAGCTGCAGCATCTTTGGCCAAGGTTGGCCACCAGTATCCCTGGGTAATAATTCTCTTGGCTAAGGGTCTTCCTCCTATGTGACTGGAGCAAGATCCCTCGTGAACTTCCTGTAAGACGCTGGGAACTTCAACGGGATGCACACATCTGAGGAGAGGTAACAAAAATCTCTTCTTGTACAGGACGTCTCCTACTATGGAGAACTTGGCAGCCCTATATCTCAATTTCCTCCTCTCTAGCTTGGATTCGGGTAGCTCTCCCTCTTTTATATATCTGATGAGGGGGTCCATCCATGAGTCTCCTAGGTTCAAATTGAGATAAGGGTTGCATATCTCTTCTTCCTAAATGATCGCTTTTCCTAAGACCTCGACCTGGGCTGTCCTTCTGACGTCTGTCTTTGTTGCCGAGGCCAACCTTGCTAATGCATCTGTGTGGCTGTTACTTTGTCGAGGTACTCTCTTTAATTTTGTCTCTTCGAAATATTCTAACATCGTTCTCACCCTCTTAAGATACTTAGCCATCCTTTCATCTTTGGCCTCATAGACTCCCAATACTTGATTGACAACCAGCCTTGAGTCGTTATGAAGTAGGAGTCATCTTACTCCTAGAGTTTTTGCCAATGAGAGACCTGCTCTCATGGCCTCATACTCTGACTCGTTGTTAGATGTCTGGAAGTTGAATCTCAGAGCGTATTCAATATTGGCACCATCTGGGGCTGAAAGAATTAACCCTGCACCGCTTTCATTGTCACAGGAAGAACCATCAACGAAGAGATTCCAAATGTCTATATCCGATGAGAAGGCCCCTTCTGACATGATTCCTTATCTGAAGAGATACCGATACTCCTCGTTCTTCGCTACTCCGCTCCTTATCTTCTTGGGTACGGCCTCTTCCTGGTTTCGGAAGACGTTAGGTGCAACCTCTTCCAGTTCTCGGAAGACCTTGTTGTTTGACCCTTCAGCATCTCTGCCTCAGCCTCTTCCCATGTGAACTCAGCAACAAAGTCTGCGAGAGCCTGCCCCTTGATGGATGCCCTAGGTTGATAAGTAAGGTCATACTCTCCCAACTCAATGGCCCAGGTCATCAATCTTCCAGACTTCTCAGGTTTATGTAGAACCTGTCTTAGTGGGGAATCGGTGAGGACGATAATGGAATGGGCTTGGAAGTAGGGCTTCATCTTCCTTGAGGCATGTATCAAGGAATATGCCAACTTTTCCATATGAGGGTAATTTTGCTCAGACCCTTGAAGCGCTTTACTGTTGAAATACACAGGCCTTTGGGTTCCAACGTCTTCCCGCACTATGGCTGCACTGATTGCTGATTCGGAGACCGCTAGATACACGTACAATTTTTCTCCTACTATGGGCCGAGATAACAACAAGGGAGACCCAAGGTAAGACTTGAGCTGGTTAAAAGCTTTTTCGCACTCTTCGTCCCATTGGAAGGCCTTTCTAAGCACTTTAAAGAACGGAAGACACTTATCCGTTGCTCTAGAAACAAACCTGTTGAGTGCGACCACTCTCCTCGTGAGTCTTTGGACGTCCTTGATGCTCCTTGGTGTCTTCATATCAAGCAAAGCCTTGATTTTTTCAGGGTTTGCTTCGATTCCTCTTTGATTGACGGTAAATCCAAGAAACTTACCAGCTCCTACCCCGAAGACACACTTCGTGGGGTTGAGTTTCATCCTGTACAAGTCCATAGTATCGATGGTCTTTTCAAGGTCTTCCACATGAGTGCAGGCCTTT
Source organism: Sambucus nigra (assembly GCA_949130495.1). Classification (NCBI taxonomy): domain Eukaryota; kingdom Viridiplantae; phylum Streptophyta; class Magnoliopsida; order Dipsacales; family Adoxaceae; genus Sambucus; species Sambucus nigra. The sequence goes on from OX422214.1 coordinate 127,264,949, forward strand.
AAAATCTTCGTCAGCATATCGTCTACATACACCTCCATAGTCTTGCCTATTTTCTCTTCGAACATCTTGTTCATAAGACGTTGGTATGTTGCCCCCGTATTTTTCAGACCGAAGGGCATTACTTTGTAGCAGTACGTCCCTTTGTCGATAATGAAGGTTGTCTTATCTGAGTCCTCCACATTCATGAAGATCTGATTGTATCCCGAATACGCGTCCATAAAGCTCATGAGCTCATGCCTCGCAGTAGCATCTACCACCTGATCTATCCGAGGTAAGGGATAGCTGTCTTTTGGGCAAGACCTGTTCAGGTCAGTGAAATCCACGCACATTCTCCACTTCCTATTGGCTTTGGGCACGATCACTGCATTTGATAACCACTCTAGGTATATGACTTCTCTTATAAACTCAGCCTCTTCTAATTTTTTAACTTCTTCCCGGATGACGTCGTACTTCTCCCTGGAGTAAACTCTTCGCCTTTATTTGATAGGCCTGACATCTTTGGCCACGTTGAGCTTGTGACTCATAACCTCAGGGTTGATGTCGGGCATGTCTGCGTGACTCCAAGCGAAGACACTCTGCCTCTTCCTCAAGAAGTTTATCAGCTCTTCCTTGATTTCTGTCTTTAGGGCTTTGCCGACCTCGACAGTTTTTTCTGGTTCATCCTCATTGAGGACGATGGATTCTACCTCTTCCGCGGCCTCTCCCTTCTTCAACTTTATTTCATCTCTTGGGTCCAATGTATCAATGCTATAAGTGGTGGTTGCCCTCTTATGCGCCTATCTCTCTTCGGTCGAGTTGAAGTAACATTCTCGTGCTATGGTCTGGTCACCTTGCACTTCCCCTACCCCATAGGGGGTAGGGAATTTTAGCATCTGGTGGACCGTCGACGGCATAGCTTCAAACTCCTTAAGGGCCACTCTTCCTATGATGAGGTTATAGGTTGAGAAGACGCTTTCGTCCATTACGAAAAAATTTATCTTTCGGGTCAACCTCTTAGCCCACTCGTCACCCATCCGTACGTCCATCTCATACATGCCCAATGGGTGAACCTTTTCGCCGCTGAAGCTCATTAAAGGATGATGATAGGGTATCAACCTAGCTCTGCTAAGACCTAGGCTCTTGAAGCAAGGCCAAAACATCACGTCTGCTGACCCCCCCCCCCGTCCACGAGGATCCTCTGCACCTCGCATCCATGCACCCTTGTCGTTATTACCAAAGGGTCATCATGCGGGGCTAAGATACCTTTGAAGTCGAGGCTGGAGAACCGAACTATATGAGTGTCCATGTCCACCTTCTTTCTCTTCTGTGCTGTATCGTAAGACGTTAGATTTACAACTTCAAGTTTGGAAACTGATTTGGCCTCTGCCACATGAGCTTTCCTATCAGCCACTTCAGAGCCACCTCCCGCAAGTCCTACGCATATGGTGTCATCGGGGTACTATCATCTTTCGGCGAAAGGTCCGGATCGTCTTCATCATTATCTTCCGAGTCATTGCCTCTTCTAGCTGGGGCATCATCACGGCATCTGTCGTTTCTCCTTTTCTTAGGGTCATCTCTTCCACCCTAGGAGCTTTTCCATCAACATACTTCCTCAGCTTTTCAGATTTTAACCTCTTCTCAATCTCATCCTTCAAGGCGAAGCATCTATCTGTAACATGGCCATGGTCCTGGTGGAACTCACACCATAAGTTTTTATTCCTCTTATGCGGAGGGGCCTTCAGTTTCTCTGGCCATCTTAGAGTCCTATCATTCTTGATCTCGTTAAGGATATGTTCACAGCTCACAGTTAGAGGAGTATAGTGAGTGAACTTGTCATCGGGTGACCTCTTCTTTCCATCTCTGTTTCTTTGGGATTTCCCGCTACTACCGCGATTCTCATCCTCATACTTGGTGGCCATTGCCTCTTCGGCATTCATGATTTTTCTCGCAATTGCCAGTAGCTCTGCCATGGACCTGGGAGGGTCTTCCGCGAGTTTCCACAACAACTTCCCTTTCTGAAGACCTCCTATGAGGGCAGTCATGGCTATATTCTCTTTGTAATCTTCAACCTCAAGTTTCTCTTTATTAAACCTGGCGATGTAGTCCCTTAGGCTCTCGTCCTTGCTTTGCTTGACATACAGTAGATGAGTGGTCTTATTTTGAGGTCTTACCCCAAAGAAGAAGTTGTGAATGAATCTTTCAGCCAAGCCCTTGAAGTTCTCAATTGAATTCTTCGGAAGAGAAGTAAACCAGCTATGTGCTGCTGCTGTCAGAGTCCCAGAGAAGGCCCTACACTTCATCTCATCAGGTATCGAGTAGATGTCCACTACTGACTGATACATCTCAGTGTGATGTACAGGATTGGTGCTACCGTCATACTTGGGAGACACCACGGGTGGTTTGAACTTAGCAAGGGTCGAGAAACTCACTATCTTAGCCACAAATGGAGAGCCCTCTGAGAAACATCATTGCAATTGGTCTCGGCTCTTAATGAGGTCTCCTATTTTCTCCTCAAGACGTTGGATAGAGTCATTCCATGGTCTCCTACCATCGACCTGGCCGAGGTTATCCCCAGCCACCTCCAAGGGATGGACTGAGGGTTCCCCAGCCGCAACACAACGTCTGCTGTTGACCTCTTCCTGATCTTTGCCTCTTCCCACACGGAGTCGGCCTTGGTGAGGCCGACCTTGACCGTCTCCACTCTGCGAGCTAGCTCCACTTCTCGACCTTGATAACCTCTGTCTTAGGTCATTTACTGGGCCCAACATCTCAAAGGCTAACCCTCTACTCAATCGATCAAAAGCTGATCCTCGCTATTGGGCCTCTTCACCTCTTCTATCGCCACAACCTCGGCTCTGCTGGAGAGGGCGTACCGTATTATTCCAAACCTCATAGGGTTCCCCACATTCTTTCGACGCATCTTCCGCCTCTAGGTCATCATACTTGTCCTCCGAGCAAGGGTTTCCTTGCCTCCCCAGGCATAAGCGCCTAGGGTCAGCAACGTCCCTCCTCCACTGGGGCACAGGTTGGTCCTTCATTGGTGCCTGGGGTGGTCCCCTAATGTCAAGATGAGGCGGGGCAGCCGCCGGAGTGATCATTTCCGGTGAAACTCCAAGTGGCCTCATCATAGTTTGGCTGAGCTGTGCAAACTGCTCCTGCATTGCTTGTTGCATTGCAGCCAAAAACCTCAAGGCTGCAGCCACCTCTGCCATTTCAGACTGGGGCGGTGCCTGGCTGGAACTAGGTCCTCCTGCTCCACGCGACGGAAGAGGCGGTGGTAACTCTGGTGCCATATGCTAACACTAAAGAGCTTGAGTTGGAGATGAGCTTAATAACTTAAAGGGATTCTTTCAATGGTGAAGCAGCTCCACGCAAGGGGCGGTGGCTGGTTCACCACCAGAGTCTCCGGTGAGGTTAAGCAGAAAATGAGGAAGAGACAGCTTCTCTCTTCCCACAGATGGCGCCAAAATGATGATGCTGGAAATAACACCACCCTTCAAGGTGTTTGTGAGCTCAATTCAATGTTAACAATGACAGAATATGAGTAAAGGTGTTCACACAGTAGAGGGAGATAAGGAGAAGAAGATGAACATAATCATGTAAGTGGTTCAGCCAATCAGGCCTACATCCACTGTGAAGGTGTGTGGTTGATATCACTATATGAGGGCTATAATGGCCATGGATATAATCTCTCAAGCTTTCTCTCTCTACTGTATATTTGAACAGAGTTTTAGCTAGGGTTGCTAATTTCGGATCCTTTGCAAGGTAGAGGATGACCTCTATATATAGTACCTGGGGGTGTAATGTACCCCCTATGCAGGCAATGAGCATGTGTGTGTAGATCTAGCCAATATGATGAAGACATCTATCACTGTCACATGTAGAGAATGATGATGAAATATTCCCCCCACGTGAGGGGAATGATTTGTTATAACTGAATTGTGTCCACGTGTCCTTGTCCACACATGTCAATAAGTTCTCGACCTTTATGATGGGTCATGACCTCGGCCTGGAAGAGTCCGAGGTTGTTAAGGTCTAACTGCCCATCCTATCCGAGACGAGCCATCATGGTCTCGGCTTAAGTGACGCCGAGGTAAGGCCTTGAGGTCGGCCTGGGCCGAGGTTAGGTTGGCATGTGCTTGGAACATTGGCCGATTCACAGGTGGGGTTGACCTTGGTAGTGGTATGTCTCCTTGTAGCCTCGACCCTCCCCCGACCGAGGTTGCCATTCCCGATTGAGTTGATGAAATGCTGACCCCTTGAAGAGGTTGGTAGTGGTGTCGGCCAGGGCCGACCCTAATATGGCCGAGGCGGCGAGTCACTGATTCAAGGCCTTTCCAACGTCGGCCATGCCCTCGGCCGAGGTTGATGTCTCTAGGCCGTGGTGAAACTTAGGGCATATCACCAACTATAATCTAAATTATTCTACATATTTTGGAAATCTAAGTTTTTCCCCCATCGTACAAATCACACAATATAATTTTACTTGGTCAATTTTGTGTAATTATTTCCATTACGAAAACTGGACTATGACTGTTGCATTATTAGGTAATTTGATATATATTATCCGTTTGCTTCTGTTAAATCTAGACTTAACAAATGTGGAGATGTTGTTGGGCTTTGATTTTATAATGGTTACATATTTTTTAAATAAGTACCACTCAATTATTATTATTTTATATTTATTTGTATTTTTTATATTTATTTACTATTCCGCCCAAGCATTGCGAAGGTTTTCAACTAGTTTATATTAAATTACGTCACACATGCAATTTAACCGGTAACATAAATTACTCAGAATTACGAGGTGTTACATACTTCCCCCTTATAAGGGAATTTCGTCTTCGAAAGTTGGATAAGTCTGGTACTAATAGCTTTGGATACTTCCTCACACAACATCCGTATCTTCCCAAAGTCGAAACCATTATGATGTTCCCGCTACGCCTCCACTAATGACACTCTTCATCTCGATGGTCTATACACTACCATTAAAATTAGTGACCAGTTCGCTTCACTAACCTTGCACTGAAATACCCATCATTTACTTACGATTTCACTTTGGTCACCCACCCCACCTATCAAAATAATGGGTGGCCAACCCTCTACCAAAATAAAACGTTGGTCTCATATGGCTCATTCTTAGCATCACCGTCGAAACATGATTAATTACTAGCCACATTATTACTTTAACACACAGTGTCAAATTTTATCTTTAATTAACATATAACAAGATTAACTTACACACAATATATCCATACACAGTGACAATATAATCGAAACACCAGATAAAGTCTAAAACTGAGATGAATAATTAAGGTTCTTGAATAAACCATGGGGTAAGAATCTGTGGGTACCCCGATTTTATCACCATAAGGCCTGGACGAGTAGCCCATCCTCAGCGGCCCAAAACCCAGGCCCATCACTTCTGGTATTCATCCATTTACTCCACGATGCCATGAAGAGGAGTTGTAGGGGTACACGATCCCATGAAAGGGAGATGGCTAATAAAGAGGAACCTATCACCCCCACTACTCCAAGACATACATGTATAAATTAAACCCCAAGTCCGGGGCAAAGGACAAGTTGTATTCTCTGTACTTACTCTTCAGATTATAGAGAAATAACACTGACTGAACCACCGTGGACGTAGGCACTTCTTTGCTGAACCACGTATCTTCGTTGTTGTGTGATTGGTCTTTATTTGTTTTTTCTTGGTTGTCACCTCTTTCATACTTATTTGTGCTGCATAATAATTGCCTCTATAATTGGCGTCGTCTGTGGGAACCGTTTATCTTTCCTTGAGAAGAGCCCACACCGAGAAAAAAATCTAAGATGTCTGATCACAGCAGCAACGCTCCTCAAGCAGGAGACATTCAGGAGCCACCCGCTCCTCGCAGGATTAGGTCTGAAGTCCGACGTTCCGATCAAGGGGCTCGCTTAGAAAGGCCAGCCTCAGAAGAAAGTCAAGGACCAGCGAGGTCCACTCAGATATCCAGATTGATCGATGCATACGAAGCAAGGCTCCACGAGCAGAGGGAGTTTTCTCGCAGGTATGAGGCTGAGAATGCTCGCCTGAAAAGAAGACTGGAAAAACTGGAAAAAGAACTACGTCCTGATACCAGGAGACGCCCCTATCGTACTCCTAGCCCTCAGGCGAGCAAATCTCGCAGCCGAGGAAGGAGCCCTAGGCGGCAACATCAAGGATTCGAAGGTGGCGACTCAGACGACGACCTCCGCGAGCAACTGAGAAAAGCTCGCCGCTATCAGAGCCCTGCTCGCAGCGACGACAACATACGGAACCTGGTCCGCAGAGAAATGGACCAACATCCAGCTCACCGCGGCACCAGGTCAACCAGAGAACTCGCCCGGAGAGCCCTCAAGACCCAGATGGAATCGCCCTTCACAAGGGAAATTGAAGAAGAAGAAGCTCCCAAAAAGTTTGCTATTCCGAGGTTCAAGATTTATGACGGGAAGACTGATCCCATTGATCATGTCAGGCAGTACCGGCAAGCTATGACCCTCTGGAATCACCGAGATGCGTTGATGTGCCGTATTTTCCCCTCGAGCCTTCATGACGTGGCCCAGAAATGGTTCGAGAAACTCCCTCACCGATCCATCAGAAATTTCAAATCCCTGGCCGAGCTCTTTACGGCCAGGTTCATCACCAGCAACTCCCATCCCAAAAGGATGGATGCTCTATTGACGATGAAGAAAACTCCTCAGGAGACACTTCGAGACTACGCAAAAAGGTACTGGGAGTTATTCAACGAAGTCGAAGACTGCGCAGAAGAGGTGGCAGTGGCTTCATTCAAAATTGGGCTACTTAGCTCTTCCCTCCTCTACCAGTCCTTGACAAAGAAGGAAGCAACCACCATTGATGACCTGATGGCTCGGATTGAGAAATACGCAAAGGTGGAAGATGTCACCCGCCTTAACGTAGGTGAAAACGGTCGAGCCAAGCTCGCCACGAAGGGAAGTGAGAAAGTTGATAACCAGAAAAAAGGAGGAAAGAATGGGAGCAAGAATGGCCCCAAAAACGGAGGAAGCCCTGACGTTGCAAAGTCGTTCCCGGCGGTCAACACCGTCTTCAAAGAACCAATCTACAAGATTCTCGCTAAGATCAAAGATGAGCCATTCGTCAAATGGCCCCGAAAAATGGGAGGAGACCCATCGAAAAGAAACAATGCGCTGAGGTGCACCTTCCACAAAGAGGGGGGGACATAAGACCGAGCACTGTAAGGCTCTTAAGTCCCACCTCGAGGAGCTGGCCCAATCCGGACATCTGAATGACTTTGTGGAAAGGAAGGTAGAGAGGGTGACTGTCCACAAGGAGGCAAAACCCGACAACGTGTTAGAAGACGACACCGGACACGAATTCGCAGTAATCCATGGAGTATCCGATATTAAGCAAATCCAGGGCAACTCAGCTCGGATGGAGGTAAAGAAGCTGACAGCAGTAATGCAAGCTTTTCAAATTGATCCAGCGAAATCACAGGCAGGAAAACGCCACCGAGCAGAGGACATCAACTACAACAAGCATATTGTCTTCACGGATGAAGATCTTGTGGGAGTGAGGACCCCACATCACGATGCCTTAGTCATTACACTCAGAATAGCCAACTTTGATATCGACAGACTGCTCGTCGATCAAGGAAGCTCATCCGAAGTAATGTACATCGACCTGTTCAGGAAATTGAAGTTGGACTACGCCGACCTTAAGGGAACCACTGTCCCTCTGGTCGGCTTCGCTGGAAAAATGACCATGCCTTTGGGCAAGATAGTACTACCAGTGCTCGCTGGGAGTGTTTCAAAAATGATCGAATTCTTGGTGGTCGACATCGATTCACCATATCAAGCCATCCTCGACAGGGGATGGCTCCATGCAATGAAGGCAGTCTCCTCGACCTACCACCAGAAACTCAAATATATCACCGAGCGGGGAGTGATGGAGATACATGGCGACCAGGCGATGGCGAGAAAGTGCTTCATAGCGGCTATCCGACCGAAGCCAGAGAAAAAAGACGTTCGAACCAGCGAGAAAGTGGAGGAAGATGCAATCCCTTCCAAATAGCAATTAAAATACGGAAGGCCCGGAGTGGAAGAGACCAGGCTCCTCCCCTCCGAACGGGTTGTAGAGGACCTGGTAGAAATCATTGCTAGGGAAGGCGATAACAGCAGAGTCTTCCTGATCGGGACTTCACTCACTAACAAAGAGCAAAAGGATTTGTTAACCTTACTCAGAAGCAACATAGATGTTTTCGCCTGGGAACCCTACGAGCTGTCAGGGATCGATCCCAATATGGTCTGCCATCAGTTGCACGTCAATCCCACATTCAAATCGATAGCACAAAAGGCACGACGAACTGCTCTCGAGAAAGCCAAAGCAATAGAACAGGAAGTCGGAAAACTGCTGGATGCAGGATCCATACGGGAAGTGCAGTTCCCCAAATGGTTATCCAACCCAGTGGTAGTTCCAAAAAGCAACGGTAAGTGGAGAGTTTGCATAGACTTCACTGACCTCAACAAAGCCTGCCCCAAGGATAGTTTCCCTCTTCCAAAAATAGACCAACTAGTAGACGCCACTGCAGCTCACGAGAGAATGAGTTTCCTGGACGCATACTCGGGTTATCACCAGATTCCCTTATATGCCCCAGATCAGGACAAAACGGCGTTTATCACGACGGTTGGTTTATACTGTTACAAGGTCATGCCTTTCGGGCTAAAAAATGCAGGGGCAACCTATCAGCGGCTGGTTACTAAAATGTTCAAAAATCAGATGGGAAACACGATGGAGGTCTACATCGACGACATGCTCGTCAAAAGCAAGGAGAAAGAAAACCACCTTTCCGACCTGGCAAGTACCTTCGAAATCCTCAGGAAATACCGAATGAAACTCAACGCGAGCAAGTGTTCCTTCGGTGTCCAGTCAGGAAAGTTCCTTGGGTATTTGGTCAGCAAGCGTGGCATAGAAGCAAATCCGGACCAGATTGAGGCAATTAAATGGGTGCAACCTCCTCGCACAATCCGCGATGTACAGAAGCTCACTGGAATGCTCGCTGCTCTGAATCGTTTCATTTCTAAATCCTCCGAGAGATGCAAGCCCTTCTTTCAACTCTTAAAAGGTAGCAAAACGGTAGAATGGACCCCAGATTGCTCGCAAGCATTAGGCGAGCTCAAATCCTACCTAAGCTCCCCACCACTGCTCGTCATGCCACAGCAAATGGACCCTTTGTACCTCTACCTCTCTGTATCCAGCCATACTATCAGCTCAACACTAATGTGTGAAGTCACAGGGATCCAACATCCAGTCTATTACGCGAGCAAAACCTTACTAGACGCCGAGCAGAGATACCTGCCATTGGAAAAGCTCGCATTCGCCCTAGTAATGTCATCAAGGAAACTAAAGCATTACTTCGAAGCTCACACGATCATCGTCCTTACATCACACCCCCTCAATGCTGTCCTAAGGAAGGCGGATTTATCAGGCAGGCTGTCTAAGTGGTCAGTCGAGCTCGGCCGGTTTGACATCCAATTTCAACCAAGGACAGCTATCAAGGGTCAAGTCCTCGCTGACTTCATAGCTGAATTCACGGGCGAAGAACCTCTCGACCAACCTAAACCAACAGAACAAAACAGCCAGGCTACAGGGGGAAGCTGGAAGCTATTCGTTGATGGAGCCTCCAACTCAAAGGGGGCAGGAGTAGGAATTGTTCTCATCACTCCAGAAAATGCAGTCCTCGAGCAAGGAATTAGGCTGGGATTTGCAGCCTCCAACAACGAAGCAGAATACGAAGCCTTAATTGCAGGTCTCCAAAGGGCGCAAACTCTAGGAGCAAAACATTTACAGGTATTCGGAGACTCGCAACTAGTTTCCAATCAGATAAGTGGAGACTACAACGCGAAGGACGAGAGGATGGCAGCCTACCTCTCGTTGGTAAGAAACTTGATGACAAACTTTGAAGAAATCAACATCCAGCAGTTCCCCAGGGGGTAGAACAGCCACGCTGACGCTTTGGCAGCCCTGAGCTCGGCAGTCGATTCCAGCCTTAAAAGGATAATCCCTATCGATTTCCTTAGCTACCCGAGCATTCACCGCGAGCTAACAAAAGCGAAACAAATACTCCAATTGGAACCAGCCCCTAGCTGGATGGATCCCTTAAAAGGATATTTGAAGAACGGAACGCTCCCAGATGATAAAAGGACCGCCCACCAGATAAGAGTCAAAGCTGCTCGCTTTCACTTATCCACGGGAGGCGACTTGTATAAAAGATCTTTCTCCGGCCCCTATCTTAGATGCGTCCACCCAGGCGAGGTCGAGACAGTGCTTCACGAGCTCCACGAAGGAATCTGCGGAAGTCACGTCGGAGGAAGATCTCTAGCCTTCCGAGCAATGAAGGAAGGTTACTGGTGGCCGTATATGCAAAGGGACTCCGCAGTATATGTCCGCAGATGCCTAAAATGCCAGCTTCACGCCCCCATGGTCCACCAGCCTGACAGCGAATTGAAATCCCTGACCAGCCCCTGGCCTTTTGCCCAGTGGGGAATGGACATCGTGGGACCTCTACCCACCGCTGCCGGCAATCGCAAATACCTGTTGGTCGCCACCGATTACTTTACCAAGTGGATCGAGGCAGAATCTCTGGCGAACATCCGAGATGCTGACATGATGAAATTCATATGGAAAAATATAATCACTCGATTCGGGATCCCCAGAACCATCGTCACTGATAATGGGACACAGTTCGAAAGTGGCCCCTTTCAGGACTTCTGCGACCAACACGGAATCAGGCACCACTTCAGCTCGGTAGCTTATCCTCAGAGCAACGGACAAGCTGAGGCTTCCAATAAAACAGTGATCGCTGGATTAAAAAAGCGGTTAGAACGAGCAAAAGGCGCGTGGACTACCGAGCTACCACATGTCCTATGGGCATACAGAACGACTCCCAGACGAGCCACAGGTCAGACGCCATTCTCACTAGCATATGGTATGGAAGCGGTCATCCCATTAGAAGCAGGATTGCCTACAATGAGATCCGACCTTGTCGAGCAGAATCAGAACGATCAGGCTTTGCTCGCTGAACTCGACTTGGCCGACGAGCGCAGGGAACTTGCCCTAGTCAAACTAGCGAGTTATCAACAACAGCTCGCGAAGCACTACAGCAAAAAGGTCAATCCGAGGAAGTTCGAAATTGGAGACTATGTACTAAGAAAGGTCCTTGGCAACACAGTAAAGCCATCAGATGGTAAACTGGGCCCAAACTGGGAAGGACCTTATGAAATAATTAGAGACGACCTGCAAGGTGCCTATCATTTGAAAACGATGAAGGGCAGAGAGATACCACGAGCATGGAACGCAGCCAATCTCAAGAAATTCTACTTTTAGGAGTTCTATTGTTAGATCTTTTATTGTACTCATTTTGGGAAAAGACAGTTTATTTCTCTACTCACCAATAAAAATCTCTCAGTTGATTACTCTCTAAAAGTATAACAATTATATCTTATTGCACATCTTTTTCAAATCACAGGTATAATAGTTGACATAGCAGGGGAACACCCCTCCTCAGGTCATCGTCACGAAGCACGACAGACCTCTTAGCATTGCCCATGGCAATATATGAAGCCCTACAGAGTATTCTTAGGCATCGAACCTACTCTGGTTAAACAAAATCCTGACCGGATGATGACATCCAAAAACGGGTGTGTCCTCGCCAATTGCCCCTCTTAGACCTAAGGGAGTGTGACGACACGACCTAAAAGGTAAAGGGAGAGCACAATGGTATTCTTAATACTGGACTGGGCGGACATTCACATGGCAAGATAAAGATTGTGAAGCTGCAAAAATATAACAGAGATTGGATAAACACGTTTAGTCGGCAAAAACGCCCAAAACTCAAACTTTCCATTAATCTTTTATATTTACAAACAGTAATGGTACATGTTTAGTCGGCAAAGACTCGCCCAAAGCATTTACAATTATTAAAAAACAAAAAATCAAGAAGGGGGAAGCCTCCGAGCAAGGTAATCAGCAACCTTAGCTCTCCTCCCGTCATCAGGGGCAGGATCGAATTCCTCAACAACTTCATTTGTGTCCAACTCCAGTAGCCGCCGAGGAATAGCATCGATAGGAATCCATCGGTCATCTCGCCTAAATGGATTGGGCATCAGAGTAGAGGGAGACATCTCATGCCGATACCACAATATCGAATTTCTCGGCACCTGCAGCTCTTTGAGAGCACTCAACCACCCCCTGATGAAGGAAAGCTCCTCGAACTCTGATAATCTTGTGGGAGCATCTAGCCAGCCTTGATCATAGCCATCAGTCCACACTTGGCGAGGGCCCTTCATAAATAAATGCCGCAGTCGGGTGACGTCCCTCTGAAGCCCAGCAGCAGTTACGTAAGCTCGCTGAACATCGCCGCGCAGCTCCTCCATCTCCCTCTCACGCTGCTCTTCAGCTTCCCTACTCCTACCCCGCGTACTCCTGCCAGCTCGCGGGAGGGGTGGCCGAGCAGCTCGCGACGAGGAAGAACCTTGCAGGACTGCCGAAGCGGTGCTCGGCGAATGCTCCTTAAGCTTCAAGACCTCCCGCCTCAGGTCGTCATTCTCCCGCTGAAGAAACTCCACGACCTGATTGATCTCGGTAGCCTCCAGTAATTTTACTCTCAGCTCGCTGACTTCTTCCTGCACTGAAGCTCCGATCTCTCCCATTTCCTGGAGCCTGTCCTTCAATTTAGCCACCAGCTCGGACTGATCCTTATACTTCTGGTTCCTTGATTTAGCAAACCTATAGAGCTTAGCAAAAGCCTGGCGAACTGCAGGGCTTGCATTAGGACCCAAAGTCCTACCCAATTGGGAGGTAACAGGAATATAATCATCCACATCAACCAACTACAAAGAAAGGAAGAGAACAAAAAGAAATCAGCATAAACAAAAACGAAGCCTTTTTATTGATAATGAGCGAGGTTACATCAGAACAAAAAAAGGGGAAAAAATTACAAAGAGATCCCTATCACTTAGCAACCTCGGTGGACGGACCCTCGTCCTTATCAGCATCAGCAGGGGTGTTACCCTCTGCAGAGGTGTGCACTGCCCCCTCGACCAAGGAAGCATCAGCAAGAGTCGCCTGAGAAGGAGGATTGACCCCTTCAGCAGTTGGGGCTGGCTCCTCATCCACAACTGGCTTGGGCCCTGGATCATGTTCGTCAAAAAGTGGGGATGCAACATCCACCCCTGCAGCCACAAGGGCCTTGTTCCACCCCTTCTTGAAGTTCAGACGGCTAATATAGCCTATCTGAACCTCGGCGTCTTCATTCGCAGCAGCCCAGCCAGAATTATATGAATCTTCTTTAACAGTGGCTGCCTGGGCCTTCTCCGCTTCCAGCTGCTCGGCAAGAACCCTGTTCTTCTCCATAAAGTCCAGCTTGCTAGAGCAGACCTGGTCGTACGACTTCCTCAGCTCGCCGAGCTCCCTGACAACATTATCTCTCTCGCGAGCAGAATTAGCAAGGGCCAAGGCAGAAGAAGCTCGAGCCGCATCAGCAACCTTCAGATCGGCCTCCAACTGAGAACCCTGGCCACCAGAGTAGAATTCGCCAGCTCCAGCTCGCTGTTCCTTCTCAACAGCTCGTCGCGAGAGCGATATAGCACGGCGAAGTCAGTCACAAACTGCAGAAAACAAGGTAAAGATCAGAAAGAAGAAACCATCAAAGCAGATTAGAAGAAGTTGGGAAGTAGAAAAGAAACCTTACCAAGGCGAGCCTCTGGCTAGCCTGCAAGGCCAGTTGATCAGACCCTGACGCCCTCTCGCGATCTGCAGGGAGGACTGCCCTCTCAAGCAGCGCAGGGGCAAGTTGAGGAGAGGTGGCCACCGAAGCCCCCTCAGGCAAAGCAGATACTGGGACCAAGGCTTGACCAGTCTTGGTCCTCAGTTCCATCTTCCTCCTCTCCTCCTCCTTCTCCTTCTCCTTCTCCCTCCACTTTCTCTCTTCAACCTTCTTCCTCTCCTCCTCCTTTTTCTTCTCTCTCTCCCTCGCCTGCTCCTCCTCTCTCTTCTTCTTCCCTTGTTCTTGGGAGGGAGGCCGAGAACCAGTAGCTGTGGCCCCGGAGACAGTCTTCGATTTTTTGGACCTCTGTGCAAGAAGCACATCATCATCATCATCATCATCATCATCATCCAGGATTAGATTCTTCCTGGGAGGCATTTCTTCACCTGGACTGCTGGTAGTACTCGATGAACTGCTACTATCAGCACTGCCTCCACCCAAGTTACTCACAACACCTGCAGGCTCGCTCTCCGAGCTGCTCTCCTCCTCGTCCAATTGGATGGGCTCAGCTGAAATCTCTTCGGAAGAGTCAAAGTCCGGAACACTTTCCACAGGTCGGGTTATGAAGCTCGAGCCTGTGTTCTTGTATTCAAGCAGAAAAGCTGCAGACTTAGGATGCTCGCCATCACCCAAAGGTTCCCTGATGTTCCAAGCTTTCACCAGTTCCGAGATACGAACCTCGCTGAGAGCTGGCTCCAAGTTCTTTATCTTCGCTGAAAAGGAGAAAGCAAGGAGGAGTTAGAAAAATCACAAAGTTAGCAAAGGTTGAAACAACTATACAACATCTACCTATATATTCTTCCCCATAAAAGGGAATAGTGAACCTCTCGGACCTCGACCCTTCAAATTGAGGGGAGTATTGCCAGTTCCTAACGAGAAAACCTTCTTGCCAGTAGTCCTTATGGGAATCAGGTAAATTTACTACCAATACCCTATCAGGGCTCCTGGCCTTAAGGTACAAGACACCTGAACTCGTTCGAGAAAAAGAATAACAAAAACAGACCTCGGCAAGCCCTAACCTCGTGCCGTACAACTGATTTATCCTGTGCACACCATTCACTATTTTCCATACGTTGGGTGAACATTGTGCAGGCACAATACCAAAATAACTAAAAAAGTGCAGAAACAAACCATTAGGGGGAAAGGTGAGACCCCCCTGGGAAAGCAACAGGACGTGAATCCAATGTGCATCCTCTATGTCCCTAACGTTCCTAGGCGGCGAGACACAACACTCAATCTCTACCCACTCAGGAATACCATAGAATTTTCTAAACTCAGTTACCGACCTATTTCCAATCTTCGCCATTGGAAAAATACAAGAAAAACTATAAACTCAAGAAAAAGGGCACGAAAGACTTACAGGACAGAAGATCAGATCAAAAGGCGAAGAAGCGACGAGAGTGAAGACCGAAAACAGAAGGTACAAAACTCAAAAGTTCTCAAAAGATAGAAGATTGCTGGAAGAACTGGAACGACGAAGAAAAAATGTGTCTTATTCCAACAAGCCTTCAAAACTAATCATAACGCACAGATAGCGAAGCGGGTGCCGCCAAAGCAACTTCACAGTTTTCAAAGAAATCAACCATCATTGCTGATCATTTAAATTCATCGGACCCATAAAGAACGGCCCGACAAATTCAGGGGCAATTGTGGGTACCCCGATTTTATCACCATAAGGCCTGGACGAGTAGCCCATCCTCAGCGGCCCAAAACCCAGGCCCATCACTTCTGGTATTCATCCATTTACTCCACGATGCCATGAAGAGGAGTTGTGGGGGTACACGATCCCATGAAAGGGAGATGGCTAATAAAGAGGAACCTATCACCCCCACTACTCCAAGACATACATGTATAAATTAAACCCCAAGTCCGGGGCAAAGGACAAGTTGTATTCTCTGTACTTACTCTTCAGATTATTGAGAAATAACACTGACTGAACCACCGTGGACGTAGGCACTTCTTTGCTGAACCACGTATCTTCGTTGTTGTGTGATTGGTCTTTATTTGTTTTTTCTTGGTTGTCACCTCTTTCATACTTATTTGTGCTGCATAATAATTGCCTCTACAGAATCCAATACAATAAATTTAACGAACTAAAAAGTCTAAAAATATAAGTCTGAATAAAAGGGGCAACATGCCCAAAATACCAGAATAAAGAACCTAATCTAGAATATCAAGAAAGAAATCGGCTACTCAAGAATCCTACAAGCTTCCACATAAACTGCTGCTACGTGTACCTACAAAGAATAATTATCCTTGGCGTCCATGTGGCTGGGCACCCAAAAGTTTTGAAAATAGATTTGAAATGAGTTAAAGCCCAAAACCTTTTAAAAATATTTAAAAAGAAATTAAGATGCTGTAAATAAATATGTAGTTAAACTTTCCATATTTAAGTCGGTGTTGCACTCTCATAAGATTACCCCTCACCTCTCAACTATTGTACACACCTAGCGCCTACATTTTAACCCACCTAGTTACATTACCCTTCCCAGTCTTGTTTGCAAATATCTCTAACACACTACTCTAACTTGAGTATTGTCTAATATCATTTCTTAATCAGCCATGTCTCTCATTAGCTTATTAAATCATTAATCAATTTATAACTTTGCTCCAGTTATTTATTCACATTAATCATTGACGTATTAAGCCCGCATATAATTTATTTCACTACTATATACGTTTATAAGATATGTCACACCGAGACACTATATACATATATATTGCTCGCAATATATGCAACCGCATTTCTGATTGTCCTCCACCTTCTGAAAGCGAACTCACTTACATGCTATCATGCTCCAGGAATGTCCACCAAATTCTGGGTAACCGGGTCGGAATCTCACCATTGGACCCGAAAATCACAAATGAATATTGAAGGCGGTCATGGCCTTAAGTCTGTGGTCATAACCACACCACATTATTCCACGGTACTATAACCCTTCATCACATGGGCGTGCACAACACCTATGACCCCGGGGAATGGTACTACCTCTGTTGGGATTTTCCAGGGTGACCTCCCACGGCGCGCAACCTCCCTGATAGTATAACGGCTAGGATATATATATTTCGTATAAATATCATACACAGAGTTATTATTCACATTCACATATATATATATATATATATATATATATATATATATATATATATATATATATATATATATTGTCTCTATACCCGTATATATATATTAATCACAAAACCCGATTAACCCGTGCCCATCGCTCAAAGCACTAGCCTATAATTCCCGAGTATATTTCACGACTCTTAATTAATTAATTTCTCATCCATTAATTAAATACAATATCTTCACCCTACTAAAAGCCCAGACTTACTCAAATAGTATGTCATATAAATTATTCACATTTATTAAGTAACATCACTCAAATAAAACACTCGGACTTACCCAACCAGCCGGTTCATTTACTCCCGAATTTAACTCATCGTTTCGATATTTAAACTTTATCATCGATTCTCTCTCTCGTGATTTCTAATTCGAAATTAATTTTCCACACACCCCTAGGCAATAGAATCTTTTTAAATCACTCCATTAAATTCTATCTAACGTTTAGGGCTTATAAATTTCATTTTGAAATCCCCGAAATTTAGCCAATAACCAAACCCCAAAATTCTCGAAAATTAGCTTTCATCTATCGATAGATAATCCTAAACTACTCAAGTTATGGTTCCATTAATTTATTTCAAGTTTTACACCTAAACTAACGAAATTATTATTTTCCAAGCAACCGAATTGGGTCATAAATTTTTTGTCAGACTAAATATACTGTAGTAAAATTACGATTTCTCCATCTACGAAACTCCAAATGACCTCATTCCAAGCTCATTGGAAAGCTAATAATTAAACCTTTCGAGAAATATATTGCACATAACCTAATCTTAAGTACAATTAAAATTGTATACATTTAAAGTTATATAAAAAATTATAGCAGATTGATATGCTGGCAGATTAAACACCATGTAGTAAATTTGCGATTTCTCCCTCTACAGAACTTTAAATGAACTCATTCAAAACTCATTGGAAAGCTAAGACCTAGAACTTTCCGAACATTTATGGCACTCACTATAATTTTAAGTACAATTAAATTGGCATAAATTTAAAGTAACATAAAAAAATTTGGCTGATTGTCATCTTATGTTCATCAATTAAACCCTAAGTTATTCAAGATTCTTGTTCTTCAACCAAGAAACCAAAAAGATTCCATATTTATGTTTCTTGTAAATTAAATTTATAAATATAATCTAATTTCATCAATCATAAATGGTTTTACTTCATCAATTGATCATCAAAACTATCCACGATATCAATTTCATAAAAAATCACCATTTACGTGTGAGAACCCTTCCCAAAAATTGATTTATTCTACACCTACCATAATATGAATATGAATCACATTTATTTGATTTAAATAAAGTTGATTATTTGCCTTGGATTGTTTGTAGGGTCTGATCCCTCTCTCTCTTGTGTGTATTAATTTAATATTAAAATCATTGAATCTCTTCCCAAATTAACCCCTTATAACTTTCCCCTTTGATTTATCTTCTTCCTCCTCTCTCCATTCTCTCTTAGGGTTTATAATAAATGTTATGGCTTTTGCACTTCTCTAATACTTATATTTTAATTCACAAATCCTAAAATTAGGTTATGAGCCCATATTAAAATGACCTAAATACCAATATGTGATCCCGAGCTAGTCTAAAAAGCCCCGAAACTCAATTACTACCCCGACTACTTAATTCTGACTATTTGCACATATTTCGGATCAATCGTGCACTCAAAATCACCATTCAAGTCACTAAACATAATTATCTTATTTCATCAAAAAAATAACCCACACAAATACCCCGATTGTAATACTTTTATTTCTCGCAGTTTTTACTCACATACGACACACTACAAATGTCATAATTAAATTTACTTAAACACTATAGTAAATATGCGACATATATATCAATATTATTCTAACAAATTCATATTTACTAATTTCACATTATTTTTCATTTATATTAAATTACGTCACATATGCAATTTAACTGCTAACATAAATTACTCAAAATTGCGGGGTGTTACACCCACTTATCTTGCATTTTTCCTTACCTTATGGACACTAATAGATATATGTATTTACTTGTCCATTTCACCTTTACTGTAACATTTATTAATTCATTAAAGTTAGATTGTATTAACGCATTTCACCACACAACCCATTTGTTGACATGTTCCTTATTCCTTTATCTTTTCTAGGAATCTTCCAATAACCGCATACTTCAACGGGCTCCACACCGCCGGCTATGCGCTCTATATACTTTGGCCAGTTATTTGGGGTCTTTCATCCCAGGGCTCCGGGCCCTCCTTAATTTATCTGGTGTCATCCGAGTTCCCTTTAATGTATTTTAATATTTTATAAATATTCACATTATTCAACTTTTGCTTTTACCCAACCGAAGCCAAAACCCGAGTTTTCACTCCAACTTGTGTTACATTTTGAAATTTACCATTTCTTGTCCTTTACACTTTAACCTTGATTTTATTTCAAAAATCATATTCATTTATGATCAATTTGTGTAACACCCTGCCAGCATTTTTATTTCATAAAAACGTTTCACTTTAAGTAAAATTACTATTTTATCCATTTGTTTCCAAACTCACTATTTGCTCCATTTTGACAAGTATTAATTTTCCTAAAATACTACTAAGTTAACCATACTAACTTCTTATGTATTTTAATACCTTGTTAACCTAGGAGTAATATTCTTCTTAATTGGAAACATCTTTATTCCATTATTTTCTTTTTAATTTCATAAGTGTTAATCTTTCACAACATTGTTAAGTTACAGACAAACTTTCCAATGTTTAAATCTTTAACACTTATTCAACCTTTCATTAATCATTTTCCAAACTAGTCATTTCTTCAATTTCTTTATTCAATAAATCTAATTATACGTGAAGACCACTTTTATAAGAAAATATCATTTCCTTTTATCAAGACATGTAGTCTTACAACCTTATGTTTATTATACCTTTAATATTTTCACGCACTTGAAGAGTAACATTTTTACTTTTTCTTTATTCCATGTTTAAATCGAACTAAATATTCTTTAAACTTGTTTATACATTCATCATCCAAATATTACAAGTTTATATGCATAAGAAGATGAATTTTAAGCCTTAAAATCCAATTAAATGTGTTAAACATATTTTTCATTTTATAAACTCATCATACTTGCAAAAGTACACTTTTAAGGCATAAAAGATATTTGATTTCTTCAAACTTAGCAAATGTCAATTTTTTAGAAAATCTTCATTTTGTAAGAAACTTTAAAATATTATTTCACCAATGTTCAACAACATAAATCATCACCTTCAAAGATTTTATTTCATAAAATGATTAAGATCAATCTTTCTAGAAAATACACCATTTTCACAAAATACCAACTTTTAATATATCAAAACTTTGAAATATTTATTCAATCCATATTTTTAACAAATGACATTTTACCAATATTTTTATTTCAAAAAAATATCTATTATTGACTACACATGATTTTCATCATATAATCAAATGCACCAATGTTTATGTAATCTAGAAACAATACTACAAATAATGCATATAGAGTCTTAAATATTAAGGATAGATTTTTCCACCTTAAATAGCTCCAAATGGTGGCAAAAATGTTGGTGTAGGAGGAGCAACCCCCACCTCCAAAGGTGGCCTCAAGGGGTTACTAAATGCATCCTCCAAAAATATTCCAAACGTGCTCCATCCAAGCTTCCAAGTAAAACCCACTTGAAACTCCATGGAATCTCCTATAATCTTGTCCATAAATCCCCCAACACTTCTCCAAAATTCGTTGCTCCACTACAATAATTGTAAAAATACGTGTTGTAGGATTGAACATGGAGAAATATTATATAAAATGGTGGTGAAATGGTGGGGAGAAGCCCTGCCATGGTGAAAGACCACACTCTTCCCTCTCTCTCTTCTTGCATTTTTTTTCCAATAAATGGCCCAAACAAGCCTTATAAACACCTCCTTAAAGACCAAAAAACCCATTTTGCCCAATATGGGCTGATCTGGGATTAACAGCATGATAACACACTATATGGTTGACTTACTTGAGTATATACCATATAGGAGTTCCAACTAGTTTAGATATGGTGACAAAATAGGTTAGATTTTTCTTGAGTAATCTTCTCCATGGTTTGCAAAGCTACATCAATAATTATCATGTCCAAGACATCCTATCTACCAAAAAGATAAGTAAGAAATTGCACTAAAAATACTATAGGACACAAATCATGCACATTTGATTGTGAGTGTGTGTACACGTGTTTAAGTATTTTTAGGATTTTTTAAACCTTTTAAATATTTTTAAAACATTTAAAATGATTTTTTAAACAATGTTTTTAAAATGTTGTGGGATAAAATGAAAATACTTTTATTCCTATAAAGCTTACCATGGTAAAATCTCAAATCAGCAAAGAGTTATTGGGGGCAAATGGGATTTTTATAAACTCTAAAACACGCATTTTACATTCAATGTTAGCTATGCTCGTGTTTATCCCCTACTGACCCATTATGTGTTTGTTTGCTCTCACATATCAGCATTCATTTGTAACCCTTGGATCAAATTTAATCAACGTACTGCGTGTGTTTTAAGTCAATCCAAGTACGATTCTTTAGAGCCAATCAGAGAAAGTTTATGCGGTCATTTTATAACCCTTAGATTTGAATTCTAAACGTTGCAATGATCTCAGTCGTCCATTTTAACTCAACCTTCCTGACCCTTCCATAACCTATATAAATACCAACCATAGTTGAGGCTTTAAAAGACTTTGGCATTTCGTCTATTTAAGAGAAAAATAAATAAATAAGGGAGATTTGAGAGAGAAAAGAGAATGGAGAAAGAGAGAGAGAGGGAGACCAGAAGCCATTACAGATATAGGTTTTTCTGAAACCAAACACATGTTTATTCGTGTAAACCAAAACTAGAAAACAACCATCCTCGATCGATTAGATTGTTAGATTTTCTTGGAGATTTTGGGGGTTTGGCTATCTTGAAAAAACTCTTCAAGCTTTATCTCTCTTAGGAACACGTTGTCTAAGAGTTTTTCACATTTCTTCTTAGAAAAGTGTGAGAAACTCACTTGAGAAACACTTTCACGTATATACTTAGTGTTTATATTTCTGTCCTCTTTGGATCTAGTATTATTTTGTATATCTGTTAAATATCCATTTTTATCTTGTTTATATTTCTTGAAAAATAGACTTTTAAAACGTCTGATTTTTCAGATCTGAAGTTTAAGTCCATAAAATAGTGTTTTACAGTTTGTGAAACGTATTTTGTATATAAATAAGTGATTGAGATTTAGCTCTAGCTTTTAAAAAGATTTAAAACTTCAGATCTTAAAACTTCATTTTTAGTATTTGAACTCTAATTTTCTTGACAATCCAAACAGTTGCACGTCATATAGATCTCTGTAATCTGTTAGGATCTATTTGTATAAATCTATCGAGATAAGTGATTTGCATATTTTCATTTTAGACATTTCACTATCACATACACTCTCACACGATCACTTAGTAAAAAGTGTTGTCCCTGTTGAGAGATTTTGTATTGAATGAGTCCATTGGAGCAAGGAGCAATGATTAACGCAAAAAAATAGCCAGGGAGATCAAAGTCAGAACAGAATTACCGTGGAGGAGAAATCTCAGTACGTATATTTTTATTCTTAGCTTAAGATCTTGTGTGCTTATAATCTTGGATATCTTGTTTGATTTCAGTGGTTTTTTTTTGTGGCGTTGAGGTCACAGTGGATGTTTTCCTTAATTTGGTATTTTATCACATTAAAAAATATCATGTCAAACTTTCTTTGATTGTTCTTACTGCTTGTACGGTGTGGTTTCTCATCAAATAATTAGTATTTGTTTTTATTTAATAAAAAATGTAAGGTCATCTATCTACCAAATCTAACATCCAAGGCTAATTTGTTTTTACACATCTTGTCTAGTGATTTAAAAAGGAGTTTCATCCAACGAGTTTACTTAAAATTTAACTTTTAGTTAAAGACCAAGTAAATAGTTTTTCAAGTGGTATCAAAGCGGGTTTATAAAAAAATTTGATCCTGAAACTCTAGAAACTTCTTTTTGAAATATATTTATGAAAATGGATGAGCGATTTGAGAAGCCAGATAGCTTATCTCGTCCACCCCTCTTTGATGGAAGGAACTTTCCTTACTGGAAATTAAGGTTAGTTACATTCATCTAAGGGACACTTGGTGATGATGTATGGGACATGATTGAAATTGGTTACGTTCACCCAACTAAACCTTTATCTAAAACCAACCCTACAAGAGTTAAGGAAAGCCTTAGCGTGTTTACCAAGGAAGAGAAAAATATGTTACTAGATAACAATAAGGGAAAGAATTGCATTTTATGTCCATTAATGAACATGAGTTTAAACGCATATCTATCTGCTCTACTTCCAAAGAAGGGACACACTGGTCACCGCCCATGAGGGTGATGAACGTGTTAAGGCTGGTGTTGATACCAAAATTAATATGCTGATGTGGACGAATCATACGAAGACACTTGTCAATATACGTGGTACAATAACAACGAGGAAATTCATTTCCTCGACCAACTCATGTTCTCCCCGAGCAAAAAGGATATACCGAGGAACTGCAACACTCCGAGGTACTCTAGCACTCCGAGGAACTCCTGAGCAACGAGCAACTAAGGCGGTCCGAGCTGCATCTCGGCCGTAGTATTAATTGCCAGAATGTCAACAGTTCAACTATTCATTGAATGTTTATCATCTTGACGCACACGCTGCATTAAATGTATCACCCTTTCATATGTATATCATTTAATGTATCAACACATTCATGTACAACTTAAGGGCTATAAATACCTTGTATCACCCTCATTCAAAGGGACCGGAATTTCTTGACTGAACTTGTAATCGAGAATTCCCAAACACTCAGCAATAACATAACAGTGGACGTAGGCCATTCTTATAAGGCTGAACCACTTTAAAAATCTTTGTTTCATTTTATTTATCTGTGATTGAATAATTAGAGCGATCTAATTTTTTACATCAACAGATTGGCGCCGTCTGTGGGAAACGACTGTTGCTATCGTTTTTCACCAAAAATCATTTATCATCGATGGCAGATAATCCAGAATCCAGTAATCGAAATGCTGGAAATACTGGAAATCCTCCGAATCCATCTGCACCTCCAGATCTGGCTGGAATTATGACGAATCTGGCTGAAGGACAAACCGCCATGCAAGAAACAATGAGGCAACTCATTCAAACTCTTCACGGCGGTGCACCTACCCATTCAAGGCAAAGGAGTGATCGTGGGCAATCGCGATCCAGGCGTACTGAGTCATATCGTAATGAAGAATCTAATGATTTTTCTTATCAGCCTGGGCGAACTTCATCGATACGGGTTACGGATACAGATCAACATATCACCCTCTCTCCGGAGAGAACTAGCGCCCTGGAAAGATTAAGCAGGGCATCTCCTTTCAGTCGGTTAGGACCAAGGAGAAATATGAGTCCACCTAGAGCCCCATCGAAAAGCTTTCGACCACCATCAGGTTTGAGAGAAGGATCAGCACAATCAAGACCAGTTACTCGTCGAGATAGATCTCAGGAAGCTACGTCAGAACAATCAATTGCTCGGACTAAGCAGCCCGAGGAAGGAAATGAAGCATGGAAGGGTTCCATTCAGCGATTGGAGGATAGACTTGGAGAAATGGTTAAAGAAAGGAATCCCTTACAGAGAACTTTTGTTCAAGGGACACCTTTTGTGCAGGCCATTGTGAATTTTCCTACACCATCGAAATTTAAAGCACCTGTAGTGACCCCTAAATATAATGGAAAGATAGATCCTGTTCTTCATATAGAATAATACCAGGCTGCTGCCGACATATATGCTTTCCCCGGCGAGATGAGGTGTAGAGCATTTTCGGGAACTCTTACCGGATCTGCACAGATATGGTACAACAATCTTCCTCAGGGTAAGATTTCGACTTTTATTCAGTTAGCCGAATTGTTCATTGGTAATTTCTGTTTTGGAGCAAAGCCGGTAAAGCGAGTAGCGCACTTGTTAAGTGTTAGACAAAAATCAGGTGAGAGTACTAGAGATTACATAACTCGTTTCAATAACGAGAAGTTGGAAGTCATAGATTACGAAGAAAAGACAGCGATCACTGCTTTGATGAGTGGATTGCTGCCTAACAAGTTATATTATACTTTGGCCAAAGATCCACCTAAAACTATGTCGGAGTTGATGGCAAAAGCGGCCAAAATCATGAATGCCGAGGAGGCTATGGCTGCGAAGAAGAATATGGATAAAGAAACCAAGGTGGAGGTTGACAAATCTAAGAAGAAAGAGCAAAAAGGTAATGGTGGTGACAAGCACTCCAAGAATAATAGGACGTCATGGGAAGTCCTGAAGAAATATGATAATTATACTCCATTGAAGATGGGTATTAATCATGTTTTAGAAGAAATCAAGAATAACGAAGAAATCAAGTGGACAGATAAACTGAGGACCAATCCTGACCTGAGGAATAGGGCCAAATATTGCGAGTTCCATAGAGATCATGGCCATACGACCAAAAATTGCATAGCCCTTCAGAACGAGATTGAAACGCTCATCCGAAGAGGAAAGTTGTCAAAGTATGTAGATCGCAGAGGTGAAAGGAAGAATGATGATAGAACTAGAGATCGTTCCAGATCTCCTCGTCGGGCGGAAGAGAAAAAGAAAAGAGATCATGAAGATGATCCGGATGAAGATCCCGATCTTCCAAAGAAGCCAAGATAGCCTGAACGAGAGGTATTTTCCATACGTTTTGGGTCAATTGATTGTAATGTTATAACAGGAGGAGATGTTGGAGGGGGAGACCTTACTGCAGAAATAAAGGCCTATCTCGGAGAGGCCCAAGCCTGCTCTTATATTCAACAAATAAATCTTGCCGAGGATGATCGTCCGAGGAAGGTAAATAAAGAGAAGCTAGTTATTGGTTTTTCAAAAAACGATTTGGCAGGTGTTCTTTACCCTCACGACGATCCCTTGGTGATCAAAATGAGGATGAAAGATGTGGTGATTTCAAGGGTGTTGGTGGACAATGGTAGTTCGGCAGACATCATGTACTATTCATGCTTTGATAGCTTGAATTTGAAATTATCTCAATTGGAACCTTATCACAGACCCCTACTGGGTTTTGCTGGCGAGAAAGTTTTTCCACTTGGGACGATCAAGTTGGACATATTCATTGGAACTTGGCCCGCTTGTCGAACAGAAAGAATACGCTTCTTTGTGATGGATAAGAATGTGCAGTCAGCCTACAACATCATCATGGGAAGAGTTGGTTTGAAGAAGTTTGAAGCAGTTCCATCTACAGTGCATCAATGCTTAAAATTCCCAACAAACTTCGGAGTAGGAGTTGTGAAAGGTGATCAAAAAATAGCTCGGGAATGCTATTATTCATCTGCCGAGCAAGAGGAGCCTGAAGAATCAAGGAAAAAGACTATTACCTACCAGGTGGAGGAAGGTACAGAAATTGAAACTCTTGATCCCAGGGATGAATCCCAACTTGTAAAAGGACAGGTGGTAGAATCTACAGAAAATGTTATTCTGGACGAGGAGCACCCTGAACGAGTAACCCAGATAGGTTCGTCGTTGGATGCTTCAATAAAACAAGAGTTAATAATGTTCTTGAGAAACAGGAAGAAAATTTCGCATGGAGTCATGAGGACATGCCATGAATAGATCCAAACTTCTTATGTCACGAACTCAGTGTGAATAAAGAGATCAAGCCTGTAAAGCAGAGAAGAAGGGTATTTAGCCCCGAGAAGAATCAAGCCATACAAGAGGAGGTCGAGAAGCTCCAGAAAGCCCAATTCATTGAAGATGTGAAATATCCAGACTGGCTGGCAAATATGGTGATGGTAAAGAAGAAGAACAATAAATGGAGAATGTGTGTTGATTTCACTGATCTCAACAAGGCATGCCCAAAAGATTATTTTCCATTGCCCAGAATTGACCAACTAGTGGACGCTACCTCGGGACATGAGCTGCTCAGCTTCATGGATGCTTACTCTGGCTACAACCAGATCAAAATGAAACCCGAAGACAGGGAAAGTACTTCTTTTTATTACCCCTAGGGGAACTTATTGCTATAATGTTATGACTTTTGGTTTGAAAAATGCAGGAGCGACATACCAGTGGCTGATGAACAAGGTTTTCACCGAACAAATCAGTTGCAACATGGAAGTCTATGTCGATGATATGCTAACAAAAAGCAAGAAAGCTGCTGATCATCTAGTTGACTTAGCTCAGACATTTGATCAATTGGATAAATACCATATGAAGCTCAACCCGACGAAGTGCACATTTGGAGTACGAGAAGGAATGTTTCTCGGATACATTGTCAATCAGCGAGGCATTGAAGCAAATCCAGATAAGATCAAAGCTCTTTTAGGGTTGCGATCTCCAACAACGAAGAAAGAAGTGCAGAGTCTTACAGGACGAGTTGCAGCGCTCAACAGATTTGTATCTCGAGCAACTGACAAATGCCTCCCGTTCTTCAAAACACTTAGAAAAACTTTTGAGTGGACTGATGAATGTGAGAAGGCCTTTTAAGACTTGAAAAAGTATTTGGGAGCACCTCCATTGTTGTCTAGGCCAATAACATGAGAGAAGTTGTACTTGTATCTAGCAGTATCAGAGAATGCAGTTAGCTCGGCATTGATTAGATTGGAGAATGGAGTCCAGAAACCAATTTATTACACAAGTAAGGCTTTCCGAGGTGCAGAGATCAGGTACCCAAAGTTAGAAAAATTGGCATTGGCATTAATTGAAGCAAGTAGAAGAATGAGGCCATATTTCCAGGCCCATACCATCGTCGTTTATACCGACATGCCATTGAGACAAGCCCTTCACTAGCCAGAAAAATCAGGAAGACTGATGTACTGGGCAATAGAACTCGGTGAATATGATATTGTGTATGAACCCAGATCATCATTAAAAGGGTAAGCTGTAGCAGATTTTATAGCAGAGTTTACATACCCTGATACCCCCGAGGAACAAAAATTTCTCACTGACCAACCTGTGGATGTTACAGGATCAACAGACATAGGTCCAGACCAACTCCGGTTGGTAAAAGGGCTTGTGGATGTAGAAGGATCATCAACTTCAAACTCAAATCAGCTCCGGTTGGTAAAAGAGCGAGAAGAGATGGTTAACGAGGAGCGAAAAGTGTCAAGAGAGGACGAAAAGAAGCAACAAATATTTCACCGAGAAACCCTGTCAGATAAGGAATTTGAAGACGGGTTACCCATATGGAGATTATATGTAGATGGCTCATCTTGCACAGCAGGTTGCGGCGCAGGAATTGTTTTGAGCACCCCAGATGAGATTGATATGGAATATGCTTTACGATTCCAATTCAAAGCCTCTAATAATGAAGCTGAGTATGAGGCCATGATAGCGGGTTTAAACTTAGCAAAAGTTATGGAAGCACGACAAGTAATTGTATTCAGTGATTCTCAATTAATTGTGAATCAGATGATAGGAACATATGCAGTTAAAGGAGATTTAATGGCAAAATATCATGCAAAGGTGATGGAGTTACTGACAGAATTTGATGCCATTCAATTGGTGAGAATACCGAGGATGGAGAATGTACAAGCAGACGCACTGGCCCGACTAGCATCAGCTACTCGTACCGAGCTGCGAAGAACGATACCAATTGAAGTATTGAAAAGTCGGAGCATAGATGAAAACTTGACGATGAATGCTATTACCCTTGATTTAGGACCATCTTGGATGGATCCCATCGGGAAATATATTGAAGAGGGAGGATTGCCTGAGGATAAGCTCGCTGCCAAAAAATTGAAGTATAAAGCTGCTCGGTATGTATTAACTAATGGTATTTTATATAGACGAGGAATTATGGCAGGTTTGTAGAGATGTGTACATCCCTCCGAGGTGAAAGAATTGATTGAAGAAATCCATGAAGGGTCTTGTGGAGCTCATGTAGCAGGTCGAACGCTTTTACAAAGGGTAATGACTCAAGGATACTATTGGCTAACGATGAGGGCTGATTGTATAGCCTATGCTAAGAAATGTGATAAGTGCCAACGTTTTTCTTCTATCCGACGAACTCCACAAGCATTGTTGACACCCATAACTTCCCCTTGGCCATTCGCCATGTGGGGAATTGATTTGGTGGGATCATTGCCGACCACCCGAGGAAGATTTAAGTACCTCATCGTCGCAGTAGACTATTTTACTAAGTGGGTAGAAGCTGAACCCCTCATCGACATGACGTACGAGAAGGTATACCAGTTCGTTTGGAAGAATATCATCTGTCGATATGGTCTCCCTCATGCCTTCATCACAGACCATGGAACCCAATTTGATAACGAGGAATTTGCTGCTTATTGTCATCAATCGAACATTTTGAAGGTCCATTCAGCACCAGGCCATCCTCAAAGCAATGGACAGACTGAAGTGACGAATAGAACACTGCTGAATGGTTTGAAGAAAAGGCTAAGTGAAGCTAAAGCTAACTGGATTAACGAGCTACAATCAGTATTGTGGGCTTACCGAACAACTCCCCGAGCAGCTACTGGAGAATCACCATATATGCTGGCATTTGGAAGTGAGGCTGTAATACCTGCCGAGTTAGGTCTCCCAACACACAGAGTGCTGAATTTCAATTCCCCAGTCAGCGGCTTGATGAGAAGACTGGATTTGGATATGCTCGAGGAAGTCAGAGAAGAGGCAGCCATTAGGAATGCTGCTTATCAACAACGAACAGCTCTTTTATACAACAAAAGGGTGAGGAAATGCGATTTAAAAGAAGGAGATTATGTGCTAAAGAAGGTCATTCAGAAGCACAATAAATTGGAAGCAAATTGGCATGGACCTTACCGAGTTACAGAAGTCGTTCGACCAGGAACTTACCGAATAGCAACTCTAGAAGGAGAAGAATTCAAGAATGCTTGGAATGCTGAACACCTTCGCAAGTATTATCAATGATGTAAAATGTACAACGGTTCCATCAATATGAATAAAACGATGATGTTTTCACCATTTTCCTCTCCTTTGTTTGAAAGTTTTTTTTTGGGGAATACTAGTGTTGTACACTACGCTGCTCGACAGCAAAAAGAAGACGAAAGTTCGAAAGAACCAAAAAATATACTCCTTTGGTTAGGAGGCGTACACTAGCGTGACCAACTAAGGTTGGTAAGATAACTATTGGACAGAAAGTTCGAAAGAACCAAAAAATATACTCCTTTGGTTAGGAGGCGTACACTAGCGTGACCAACTAAGGTTGGTAAGATAACTAGTGGACAGAAAGTTCGAAAGAACCAAAAAATATACTCCTTTGGTTAGGAGGCGTACACTAGCGTGACCAACTAAGGTTGGTAAGATAACTAGTGGACAAGATAGTTCGAAGGAACCTGATAGTTCAATAATCAACTACGGTTGAGGGAAGAACGATATCATTTTGAAAATAGGCCAACAAGTTGGTCGGAAGGTAAAATCATTCCAGAAAATACAAAGAATTCCAAACTGAACCAAGTATAGTTGGTCGGTGATCAACTATACTTAGTCGACGAGGATAAATTATCGACCATGGTTGGTCGGGCACATTTTATGAAAAAAATTTACCAAGTATGGTTGGTCGGGGATAAAAACCCATAAACTGTAGTTGGTCGACAAACAAAATTTAACAACCTTGGTTGGTTGGAAACATTTTAAACATTTTATACTCATTACTTTATTATTAAGTGATTGAGCGACATTAATATTTGTAATTTTGATTACTAAGTTGGTTGATGAACAATGTCATATTGTTATCTTTTTAATAGATACATATATACAAATGTAAAAATAAACACAAGATAATCGCAATACAAATTTGCAAACAGAAAATGAAATTCTTTCATTAAGATAAAAATGTATTACAAGCTATACATATGCGCTAATTATTACACTGAAAACCTATTCTATTGGTTTCTTTCCTTTAGCTTTTGAAACAGGTTCCTCGCCGGCAGGAAGATCTTCTAAGCAAAGAGGAGAATTGATGAAATTAATATCTCTGAGCATTCTGACGTTCATCACAGAAGGTGTATCCAAGAGATACTCGGGACGAGATAATTCAGTCTGAGAATGAAGACTATAGTCCCCAAGATATTTTGAAATTAAACTCCGAGGAATGGAACGAGCTGGGATCCATTACATGTCCAATTTGAAAGGTGGCACAGGCAAATCTAGTAACCCTGGAGCATGATAATCCCATAAAAAATGCCCTTGCTCCAATTTCAGTACACCCAGGGCGTTCAACCACCCCTGCTTATAACCTTCATTATTGGCATGTTCAATCCGAGCATCTAAATGA